>JAVRQT010000009.1:413337-1013337 GCA_035926095.1 Elasticomyces elasticus | reverse complement strand
GGAAGCTAGCTACTTTGCAGCTGCGCAATATGTTCTTGGAATCACAGCCTTCGAATAGCAGCATCGCAAGCGACGGAAGCGACACAGAAGAAGGCACAGAGATGACGCCTATGACGACTCGAGCGAATGAGCTACGTTCTGAGACCAAAGAGATGCGGTCCGAGAAGGCCAACGATGTGATGACATCGACTGCTCTGGAACATCGAAACTCCCACGATGAAACGAACGATACACAAACACGAAGTCCCGAACGCTCAAGCGAAGAGCTGCTGGGTACGAGTTTGAGTCGCAAGCTGTCTCCACGCGAAGAGCAGGAACAAGCCGTGGATCGAGACGACGTGAAGCACTTGGACTTGGCGGTACCCGCCATTTCTCCTGAACAATCGGTGGCAGAGGACCACGGTGGCTCTGGCGAGCAGTCTCTGCAGTCGAGTAGGCCAGTCACGCGAGAAGGAACGGACGATGAACCCTTTGCTATCCAACCAAAGCCGTTAAGCTCCGGACTTCTCGAACGTATCGAACAGATACGAAGTAATCGTGTCGCAGATCTCGGCGACAGTGGTGAGCTTGTCGAGTCTAGAATTCCACGACTGAGCGCACTGCGCCGTCGTGATATCAGTCCAATCGGCATCCCGCCTCTGCTACGTGCGCAGTCCTCGCCCAACCATGTTCATCGCCGCAGTGCCGACTTGACGACTGAACCCAGCATCGACACGATTGCCAATGGACCACCAGTGTACGAGCCATCGCACTCCGAAAAACGCCTGGGTGAGAAACTTGGCGTTGCTCGTCTCACCAGTAAAGCGGGCAAGGCGACCCCTTCGCTGATACCGCGATCTGTACCTCCGAAGTCTGACGAGACCAACAATTCCAGCTTGAGCTCAAGCGTATCTGCTCTGGCTAAGCACTTCGAGCAGATGTCGCGAGAGTTCGAGAAAGAGCGTCTCAAAGAACGCAGGCAAAGAGCACTGCGGAGCCGTCAAGCGCGAGCAAATCCTCTCGCGAGCAGTAGGCCTGTCGTCGAGGTCTATCGTAACGCCACCGATGCTGTAGGGGAACGATCCCTCGAGGAGCACCCTCAGGAGGAGCCGCAGCACATTGATGACCCCACTTCTGTACCCATGGAGCACCTGCCTCTCCCACCAAACAGTTCTGATGAGCCTCAAGCGTCCGCATCAGATCGAACAATACTCGAGTCCAATACAAGCGACGAAATGTCGGCCAGTCATCAAGACTTCGCGGATGATGAGCCTCAAGGTATGCATATTGACGTTTCTCGAACGCGCACCCGCGACGCTTCAGATCCTACCTCAGGCATGTCGTCGTCCACACTCCTGTCGCCGACGTCTGCGCCCGACATGGAGCTGCACTCTTCTGATCTATCAATCCCGGATCATCGGAAGAATGTTTGGTTCAAGTACCTGGCTGAGTTCTGGTCGAAACGATCAGCATCTGGCTGGACTAGTTTGGAGTACCCACTGCATGCGACCGAGCATGTATTCGAAGACTCGGACATCATTGTTCGCGAGGACGAGCCGTCTTCCGTCGTAGCATTGTCTCTGGCGTGTGCAGACTACCGCACCAAGGTCCAGGACTTCCGGAGCCACCCTTCTAAGCAAACTCGTAAGCACGCACACAGCGCATCGCAGGCCAGCAACGGCATTATCGAAGACGAGCAGCAGAGAGCTATTGAAGACTCCCTGCTTAGCGACACTGGCACACACATGAAGTACTCCTTCGCTCACGGTTCCGTCAAAGCGTCATGCAAGATCTTCTATGCTGAATCCTTTGATGCGCTTCGTCGACGCTGCGGAGTGGCGGATCGCTTTGTGGAGTCCATGTCCCGCTGCCTCAAGTTCGACTCCAAGGGAGGCAAAACCAAATCCCTCTTTCTCAAGACGCTAGACGATCGCTTCATCATCAAAAGCTTGCAAGAAGTGGAGCTGAAAGCCTTTACGAAGTTTGCGCCAGATTACTTCGCTTTCATGAGCTACACCCTCTTTCATGGTGTGCCCAGCGTGATAGCGAAGATGTTTGGGCTGTTCCAAGTCACGATCAAGAACCCAGCGACTGGCATGGACTTCTCTTACTATCTCCTGGTCATGGAGAATCTGTTTTATGAGCGTGCGCCAAATCGACGATTCGATCTGAAGGGAAGCATGCGCAACCGCAAGATCGAGAGCACAGGGCAGCCCGATGAGGTTTTGCTCGATGAGAACCTTGTCGAGACCATCTTCGAGTCCCCTCTCTTCGTACGAGAGCACGCGCGCAAGCTCATGCAGGCCAGTGTCTGGAACGATACGATGTGGCTATGCAAGCAGAATGTTATGGACTACAGCCTCATGGCCGGCTTCGATGACGAGCGAAAAGAGATTGTCGTGGGCATAATCGACTGTATTCGCACTTATACTTGGGATAAAAAGCTGGAGAGCTGGATCAAGGATCGTGGGAAGAACAAGCCGACGATCACGAGTCCGAAGGATTATAGGAACAGGTTCAGGGTCAGTATGATGCAGTATGTGCTGCAGGTAAGTCGTCGTCTCATAGCAGCGGGATCGGATACGTGACGCTGACTGCCACTTTTAGGCCCCGAACTGTTGGCACCAATTCCAGGCTCAGATGGTCCCGCCCAAGACGCTCAAGGAGCGCGAAGATCGAGACGAAACCGAGGATACTGAAGCAGAGCGATACGAGGGTAGGAAGAGTGACGGGCCGTGATGAACACGAACAGCTTCGACGATTGACGATGAACTACTCATGATGGATGACAAAATTGCTTTAGTATTTGCATAGCGAGAGGGGTGATTGTTTCTTTAGCATAGCAAAGCATAGCATAGCGACACGCAAGCAAAACACGTCACCAAGGCTACCTACTTTTACATCGCTGTAGAATATGGATCTGAGTAAGGTGTTCGTACGATGGCTCAGCATATCTACATATCTCTGCCCACAACCATCCCTAAGATGACAGCCGTCGTAAGCACGAGGTTGCCTGTTACAGCTACTTGATATATAGGGACTTGGGGAGACTCTAGTGCAGAGTGAGTGAACGTTGGCAAAGATTTCCTTTCTTGACCCTTGTCAGCATCGTCCGATGATAGCGTATAGCGTCAGTGCATGCAGATCTTTTCATGCATCATATGCCTTCAATGGTATCTATATTCATGTTCGCTGTACAGTCATATGCGTGCGAGCAAGGCTTTTGCGCTTCATCAGCGCATCACTTCCTCTGCTGGTCTTGCCACACATCAACGATCAGTCTGCAATCACCTGCGCCTCCTCTTAAACTTCAACCCATCATCCTCTTCATCCACCACCGGCGCAGTCTGCGTCGGCATCCTCGTCTGCTTCGCCTTCTTTGCCGGCGGCCCACCTTGTGCAGCTGCCGGCCTCTTGCCAGCCGCCTTCCGCTGAGTATCCGTCCCAAGCGTCTGACTCTGCTCTTGCAGCGCTCTGAGACCATCGTCACGCGCCGTACCCGCGATCGCATCAGCCGTATCCTCAGTCTGCTCGACATCTTCCTCAAGACTCTTCTGTACACGGCGCTGAAACCTGATTTCTTCCTCATCACCGCCTGCCTGGCTACGCCCTCCACGTACAGACTGCGACTGGCTCTTCGATTGCGACTTGCTCGATCCTCTTGCGGGTCCAGCTTTGACTGTACTGTTGTCAAGCCAGTAATCGGATCCCATACTGTTCGATTGCAGCGACACTTCTTCAAGCGGCACAATCACTTGCCGCGGTCTCGGCCCTTCACGTCCCTGACCCTGAGCTCGGAATCTCTTGAAGTTCTTTCGTCCATTCCAAGCAGGATCCCATCGACCACTTGCTTCACCTTGCGCTGCACGGCGAGGCGGTGGATGCTCGCGTACCGGGACGTCCATCTCCTCGATCTGCGCAAGATCGTTGAGCTCAGACAAATCAACGCCTTCGAGTTGCTCACGTAAAGCTTCCTCATCTTTGCGTCTTCGCTCCTCCTCTTCCTTGCGGCTCTTAGCAAGCGCGGCCTTGACGTTCATCTGTTTCTCTTCCTTCTTCTTCCTCGCCTCCTTCTCCGTAGCTAGACGATCGCCCTCTACGAACGACTTGGCGAATGAGTTCTTCTCACCTTTGGCCGCGGCTTCGGTCTTGCGGCGCTTGAGCGCGGCTTGCCCTGTCAGCATGCCAGCGACGAAGTCTTCTGGCTCCTCCTCAGCAACTTCTTTCGTGGCAGCTGGACGCTTGAGTGAGCTGCGTTGTGTCTGTTGCGTCTGCTCTAGCTGCGACGGATCGGCATCCATGCCCTGCACGCTGGCTGCTTGACTAGGCTCACGCATACTTGATGCAGGCGGTGGCGCTTCTGCGAACTGGCTCGTGTCGAAGTCATCGAAACCCTGAAAGCGTGACTTGGTGATCGCTCGTCGGTTCCACTTCTTCTTCGTAGTCGTGGGAGGCTCCGCAGTCTCAGAAACTTCTTGTTCAGGCTGGGTTGCTGGCTCGACGGGACGAGGCTGCTCCACTATATCCTCCATAGGCTGGTCTTGTCGCGATGCAGGACGTTCCTCGGACGATTGCACTGCCTTGGCTGACCGCATGAGAGGTCGTCGTAATCCACTCGCATCAGCCATTAGTATAGCGTCCAAGAACTCATTCAACACGATCGACTCCTGCTCCAGCTCTTCGTCGACACTCTGCATAAACTCCTTAGTCCAAGTGTCGTTTTCGCTCATGCGTGTAACAATGACACCGCCTGGTCCAGTCTGCTGGCTGAGCCGGAAGTCGGTGTCGTCCTTCTTTCCTGCTACTTCCTTCACGAAGTCCACCAGGTCATCTCCAGTGCTCTCACCGATGACCACATTCCGCAGCACAGCTTTGCCGCCACCACTAGTGACGACCGGAAGCAGATCTTCGTACTTGGCTTGAGACAAGAAGATGAAGACGAAGTCGGAGAAGACTTCTGTCCGTGCAAGATTGGGCTTGAGATACTCCGGCGGCCGCGGCACAGGTTCTCTGTGGATTGGTACGAAATGTTCGTCCTCGCTCGGCCAATTCGCGTCAAAGTCTTGTTCCAGCAAGCTTTTGTAGTCCTCCCCGTTCTCGTCGCTACCCTCTTTCCGTTTCAGAGCTGCTTCGAGCGCATCCAACCAGCTGTAAGCTACGATCCTCCTCCCTTGTATCAGACCCTGCAGTACGAAGGGCACGTTCCGCTTCTTCGCCACCACGTGCGTCGTTTCGTTTGACACATAAACCTGAAGCAGCTTCACATCCGTGCCGTCAAACTGTTGCTTATATGTTGATAACGGGTCTTGAGCCTTGGTCCCTAAACTGGTACACGTCAAAGCCACCGTATACCACTCCAAATGGAAAGTATGCGCATATCTGCCAACCTTAATCCTGTTCTCTTTACCCTCTACCATCTTGCTGGTCTTCCCAAATCGTTCATCGTTGAGAGTTGTCCCGGTCTTTGAGTTGTCCGTCAGCTCGACGGAGGTCCGCTTGTGCAACTGAGTGGCATCATCCCCGTTCGCGCTGCCTATCTTGATGACGAGGTGCTGTCGCGAGACGGACTTCTCATCAATGTAGCGGACGTGCGAACCTTCGTTCCGGCCAGAAGTGCGAGCCAGAAGGAACTCGGTGCCAGGGCGCAGCCAGATGCGTTTACCGGCGAACAGGTCACCATCGACGCTGAGGAGCCACATGGCGAGCGAGTTGTGCAGGTGATGTGACCTGATCGACGTTTCGGTGTTCGATGTTCGAAGTCTGGAAGACGTGGGGCAGCCTAAAACGCGAGACAAGCGCGGGTGCACGGGAAAGGCACCAGCGCCAAGGGAACACATGTGAAGAGTCCATTTTAATTATTCATTGCAATCCGATCTATCTATCGTGACCTGCACTGCTTCGCCTGCGAAGATGCAAATCTTCCAAGAGCCTCGTGCTCCGAGATCTGTTGTGCTCGTCGTCCCAATGCCTCTCAACCTCATCAACTGCACTCACGCTGCTATTCCTGGAGCCCGATGGTTTACGATCTGCTCGATGCTGGTGATGCACAACCTTCTGCAGTCCCTTCTTGCTCTTGCCGTAGTACTCCATGCTCAATAGAATCTGGTATGCATGCGAGACTTTTAGCTGTGACAGATCGACGCCTCTGTGCTTCAAGCTGTCGATGAACGCCTTGAAAGATTTCGTGGTTGGCCGATAGTGTCCACTCAACGGCGAAAGATAGACCAGTTGTCCGTTCTCGACGCCAATCAAGCCCGCAGAGGAAATGCGTGCGCCAGCAAGGAATGACGCATGCTGGAACTGGCCGCTCGACTTGATCCCAACATACAGTCGCCCCACTGTATCAGCGACATAGATCCACGTCCCAGGCTTGACAGCAGCTCGAAGTAGCTGGTTGAGGATGGTCGCCGGCGATACTCGGAAGCCTCGCCCAAACTTTCGCTGTTTCTTGGCTTGTTGTGGCGCACTCGCTATACCTTGCGACTCAGGATCAAGCGGACTGTCGGTAGGCTCATCATCGTCGTCCTCGTCGTCACTCCCATCTCCGGCCAGTGGCAGCATCTCGCACGCGTCCGGCGAACCTCGTACAACAATGCCACGCGCAGAATCTTGGTAGTCTTCACTCGTGGTAACAAGCTCACCACTCTTTTGCCACCGCAATTTGCCCACCTCGTCAACATCGACCTCATAGTCCCTGCGCTCCTCGCGGCTCAGGTAGCGAATCCTTTCTGAGTCCAGCTTCTCCCTCGAACAGCCAGCGAGGATGATATGTCGACCCTCACCATGATCTAACCATTCAAAGAAGTTCTGTTTCGTGATCGACCGCTGCCAAGCTTCATGGTACACCTGCAAATTTGCACCGTACCGATGCTTCCTGTCCACCATCTCCAGAAAGTAGCGCTGATCGAGGAACATTGGGTCGGTTGGCTGGCGTTTGCTAGATCCCATGAGGCTGGGTGTTTGAATATCGGAGGACCGGGGCGGACTGCAGTCATCGCCCGCAGCATGTCTGGCAACTTCTTCGATCTTTCTCCAGTTCGCTCGTGCTTTGTCCGTTGGAGTGGTTGGCCTCCCACAATCGGACGGTCTTCGAGCTGTGGTGGTAGCCCGGAAGCGCAGCTCGCGAATAGCCTCCGCCCACCGAGCTGAAGGATCCAACGTCTTGCCTTCTAGCTGTCGCCTGTCGCGAAACCCTCGATAGGCCTGCTGTATCCGAGTCGCTGCCTCATGTTCGTCGATCGCGTGGTATTTGGCGTCAATCTCAGCCTCGTTATGTCGTTGTATCGCAGCGATGTGTTGAATGGTAGATGCTGAAGGCTGTCGGAGATTATCCAGGTACTCTCTATGGGACAGGGCGCGCTTCCGAGACCTCTCAATCGTACTTTCGACCATCGCTACACCCACCAGCAGCGTTGCCGCGAATGCGAGGCCGTCGACCGTGGTCAGTGACATGAATGTTGCGAGGTAAAAGTCAGGCAGGTGCGCGAATGAAATATGAGCAATCAGCAAGACCCATGTGAAGCTTGGTCGTTACCTTCTCGGCTTTACGGCGCAGCACTATACGCGTGTTGCCATATCAGTGCTTTGTTAGAAGTCGAGCCTCAATAAGCTGACAGGCCGCGCAAGTCAAGGTCGATCTGGGTCTCCGCAGCACCCGCTGACCCGCGCATGGTTCACGTAACGTGTACGATGTCCGCCCTGAGCTCTCCACGGCCGCCATTACCTGTCAAGCCTGGTGACGATCGAGCCAATGCAGGTACGACTGTTGCTCTGCCGCTGGCGCAGGGCGGGCTTCAGCTCAGCATTTTGTCAGCACTGCCACGCCAGCCTGCTTGAGGCGCATTCCACGTATATACCGCGTACATCCTGAAGCTCTGAAGCACACAGCCTACATGAGGACATCAAGGGATTGCATTGACGAAGATGCGGCATTGTTGAGGACAAAAGAGAGAGAGGAGTACGGGTTGTTCTGGGTAGGTAGTCGTTGAAACAGGAAATGACGTTGTTGCGGCGCGGGCGTCCCGCTGGACTTCGTCGCGTCCACAAGATCAACAACATCCTCTCACAAACATAATTCAAACGACCCCAGCACGAAAGATGCCTCCCAAGAAAGCATCCGCCAACGCGACCGCAGCGAGCGATCGGCCGCGCAGAGCAGCTGCCCCAGTCGAGAGCAAGAAGCCGGGTACGAAACTTCCATCGCGTCGCGTCGCAATTATGCGCCGAACCTCGTACTGACGCAACTATAGCTGCTGCACCAGCATCCAAGAAGCGCAAGGCACCTGAGAAGGCTGCCGCAGCTCCTGCAAAGAAGCGCGGTCGCCCGTCGAAAGCATCGGCTGCCACCGTCGACGAAGACGATGAGGACGAGGACGAAGAAGACGTAGACGAGGAGGCGCCTGCACCCAAGAAGCGCGGTCGCCCTGCTAAGGCTGCTGCTGCCCCCAAGAAGGCTGCTACGGCCAACACCAAGGCGAAAGCTGCGCCCAAGAAGGCTTCTGCCGCGACGAGCAGCGAGACCGCGGCCCCCAAGAAGCGCGGTCGTCCTGCCAAGGGCGGTGCGACGACCAAGGCTGCCGTCGACGAGGACGCTGCTGAGGCACAGCCTGAGGAGGAGCTGGCCGATGCTGCAGACGCGGATGGCGAGGAGGCGGAGACAGGTGAGCTACCTCCTGCACAAGTCCAAACCTCAAAGCGCTATTGGCTTATGAAAGCCGAACAGGAGGATCGTGAAGAGAGCTCGCATGACGGTACCGTCATCAACACGCGTTTCACGATCGACGACTTGCGCTCGAAGACCTCGCCAGAGCTATGGGATGGCGTGCGTAACCCTCTGGCAGCGAAAAACATGCGCGCGATGCAAATAGGTGACTTGGCATTCTTCTACGCCAGTGGTGGAAAACAAGGACGTACACCTGGAATTACTGGTCTAATGGAGATTGTTTCTGCGGCAGAGCACGACATTACTACGAGCGACCCCAGTGCGTATGGATATGTGGACGATGAGAAGAAGCGTGATCGTTGGTGTGTTGTTGGCGTGGAGTTTCGCAAGAAGCTCAGCAAACCGGTATCACTCAAGCAGCTTCAGGAGTACAAGGATGCAGCGTTGGAGAACATGCAACTTTTCAGGCAGAGCAGGCTCAGCGTTTCAGAAGTCTCAGGCGACGAGTGGAGTTTCATAATGGAGCTGGTCGAAGGTTATGAGTAGTTCAGTATGTATTGTACGGGGTTCATAACAGGTTTCTTGCGAACAGACTCATGGTGACATCGCTTGCAGTGTGCCTTGGCTCAAGCTAAGCTACATGTATTGCCCCATCTCGTGGTGAAGCATGAAGCATTAGCGATCGCCTCATTCAGGCGACTATCAAGCATATCCACCACCATGCGCATGCACACCCCTTCGATCACACTCCACTGCCTCATGATCGCGAATACTCTAGTAACGCTTGCCCTCACGGAGCACATCGCTGTACTCCTCAAGTGGCGAGCGGGTGAGCTTGTGCTCAGACCACAAGTTGGGAGTCAGGAAGCCGTAGGTGCCCGTGATGGCAACGAAGGTGGCCTTGAGCGTGTTCTCAAGGGTCTTGGTCGAACCGGAAGAGGCGGTGTAGATGTCGTTGACACCCGCGAGCTGGAGCAGGCGCTTGACCGCAGGGGAAGCGACCAGGCCGGTACCGCGAGGGGCAGGGATGAGCTACTCAAAATGTTAGAGAATGGACAATACGCGAAGTTTGTGTATTGGATGTTGCTTTGCTTACCCTCACGGTGACGGAACCACACTTGCCGCTCTCCTTGACGGGGATCGAGTGCGGCTCACCGAGGTTGGTGCCCCAGTAACCGCGGCGGATGGGCACGACGGACAGCTTGGCAATGATGATGGCAGCGCGGATAGCGGTAGCCACTTCCTTGGAGGTCTTGATGCCGAGTCCGATGTGGCCCTCGCTGTCGCCGATGACCACAATGGCCTTGAAGCGGGTGCGTTGACCGGCACGGGTCTGCTTCTGCACAGGCTTGATCTGTTGAGTATGTAAGTATAGGTCCCTGTCTCTCTTGCTCCCGAATCGAAATGTGATAACGCACCTTCATAACCTCATCCTTCAGCTTCGGCAGGAAGAAGTCGACGATCTGGTACTCCTTGACGGGCAGAGAGTGCAGGTAGATCTCCTCCATGCTCTTGATCTTGCCAGCCTTTACGAGACGGCCCAGCTTGGTCACAGGCTGCCACTCCTTCTCGTCGCTCTTTGCGCCGCGTCCACGTCCACGCCCACGTCCGCGACCCCGGTCTCCACGACCACGATCTCCTCCGCCACGGTCGCCGCCGAATCCGCCACGTCCGCCGCGATCACCGCCAGCACCACCACGAGGAGCGTCAGCCATTGTCGATGTAGTGAGTGTGGTTGGTTGTTAGGTTGTCAATGTCAAGTCCTGAATCTGGATCTGAATTTGGTGGTGGGGTCGAGAAAGGCCAAGACTTCTGAGACTAGCGCGACACGTGACACGAGAAGAACCGTAGTTGCAGAGAGAAGAGATGCAACTGTCATTACGGCATCCTGCCCCTATCTACACAGTCTGCCATGGTCCGCGGCTCGTCGTATCCTCTGACTTTACTTGTCTGCATCTCATGAAAGCAACGCAACGCTTGACTGAACTGCCTCCGCATGCCGATGTCCTCTGCTGATCGACATGTCAGCGAGCTAGTGAGCCGGCAGAAGATGTGCTCATAGCTTGCCTTCAATCATCACTCGCTCGACGCGGCCTCTACCTCCTCGAGGCGGCATTCTCATGCTCAGTCTAAACTCAATGCTCACCCGGCCTCGGTCGCCAATCAGTAGCTCTGGGGGTACTGGTTGGCAGGCTGTGAAGTGTTAGCGATCGATCATGATCCCAAGCTCACAATTTTAAACTCACCGGACTGTTCAGCATGCTTTGCCGTCGATTGCGTCCCTTCTTAATATGGCTCTTCAACGCCGAGCTGTCAAGCGGCTTCAGCAGCTCAAAAGAGCACAGCAACTCTCCGCTAACGCTCATCACCGCACCCCAATTGTCAAACTCGCCACAGTAGTTAGGCGCACTAAAAACAGTAACCAGGATCCTGTCGTTGAAGAACTCGTATCCATCTTCAACCACCATATGCGCTCTACAAACCAGATCAAAGTCGTGCTTCTGCAGAAACTCCATGATGACTTTCTTGCCGAAGCAGTAACTAACGCCTCGTTCGTTGGCTTCCCAGTCCGACTCCATATCCGCGGGGTCGGACCACAGCAGATCGTTCAGTAACCCATAATCCGGAACGTCTGTTGGTCTCGCGATGTTGCGGATATCGTCCATGTGAGACAAGCTTGGCGACAGGCCGCCATGGACGCAGAATATTTTGCCGGCTACGATAGCGGCGATTGGCAAGGTGTTGAATGTGTCGACAAAGGTCTTCCAGACTTTGACGTTGCATCGTCGCTTGCACTCGTCGTAGAAGCCGTACACTCTTGTCACATTGGCGCACTCGTGATTGCCTCGCAGCAAGAAGAAGTTCTCCGGGTAACGCAGCTTGTAACAGAGCAGAAGCAAGATGGTCTCCAGCGATTGCTTGCCGCGATCGACATAATCGCCGAGAAACAGGAAGTTGCTGTTTGGCGGGAAGCCACACATCTCGAACATGCGGATGAGATCGGTGTACTGGCCATGCACATCGCCAACTATCTTGACTGGCGTAGAAAGCTCGATCAAGGCCGGCTGTGATAGGAAAACCTCTCGTGCCGCCGTACAAATCGCGGTGATCTCGGCGTTCTTCAAGCAGACCGTCTTCGTGACTTTACCAGCGTAGCCGGCGTCTATCAGGCGCTTAATCATATCGTCCAGGTCAGCAGTCTTCAGCGCGCCAAGCTCCATGGATCCTGTGCTAGAGTTTCCGGCATCAGCTATCGCCAAAGCTGCAGCTGCGCCTTGCCCCAACGAAGTCGGGCTGTTCTTCCTCATCAAGATGGACTCCATCGGCTCTTTGTTCGTGGGCTGGTGCACATTAGCGCTCGGCGCTGAGTCAGACACCGCATCCACTTCTCCGCTGCGCTGCGCTTCCATGATGTTGGAGTGCCCTGTCCCGACACTTGGCGACATTGTAGGAGAAGGTGGTGGCTGAGGTTCGGCATCCCCGGCGATTTCCGGCGCACTGCCGGATCTACTCTTGTCGCTTGCCGGCGGTGCAAGCTTCGGTGACACAAGTTCTGCCAAGCTGCCTCGCCGTGAGCCTCGGCTTTTCGTGGACTGCGCATCCGACTTGTCCAGGCCAAGGCTGGTGGTAGATTCACCCGCCAGACCAGAAGTCGATGTGCGCGGACTCTCTGCCGACTTGCTGCCCGGGATCTTCGTCCTCAGGGCGCTCCTAAAAGAACGCATTGATTCTTTCGTGTCCGACTTGCTGAAGGAAGGGTATGATTCGAGGTTCGGTCCAGGTCCGGTGGGAGTTTGCGATCCTGTGCTCTTTCCGTCCTTTGACGGCTGGTTGCCCATGATACTACGGCCCTACTCTCGCAAGACTCTCCGCGCTATCACGTTATGCCGCTGCTACTCCAAGATGACGTGTTTATGATATGATGCTCTTTCCGTGGGCTAAGGTGGTTTGAAGAGCCTTGCCAAGTAGGCCAGGCAGTGTATCTCGTCGGACGGTGTGATCAGTGCTTTCGCATGGATGCTATTGTGGCCTGCTCCGCCAGGAGTGTATTGCAGTTCTGGTGGAGGGTCGTCTTGTGCCTGTCTACGGGCCAGCGTTGGTGATGTTCAGAATGGACAGCTGTGCTGGGCGAGCTCGGCAACGATCGCGTGAGTCGTCCGAGATGTGCACGCAACGGCCGGAGGTAGGGAGGATGAGTCGGACTTTGGCGTGTGTGATTAGACTGCTACGAGCTTATCATCAGCGCCCGTACTCCCGACTTCCTTCTGCTCGTACGAGTCGCTGAGTTCCTTGGAGTACTCACGTATGAATGGAGTGTTTGCACAACGAAGCTGGGGTCGACGCTCTGTTGTGAGTGCGGGCTGAAGTGACGATGGAGAAGGTGGAGCTTCGAAGGCAGTCGCGCCAGCCCGCCAAGTGATTGGCGTCTTGAGGAGCCAACTCCGCCACAATCACCAACTCCGCCGTGGTCTTCTCGAGTGATATGGCTACCTGCTTCTAGCGACGAGAAAATGAAGAGCGGTCGCTAGCCCATTGTTGTTGCAGCAGGCACAGGGAAGAGCGAGCACTGGAGCTTCTTATGGGAGTCAGACGTGGTGAAAAATGCCTCGCACACGCCAGAGTGGATCGCTCAACGAAGACTGGATGTCGCGCACGTGTGAGCGAGAGGCTTGCCCTTGGAGCTGTTCGCTGAAGTGCAGTTGGCGCAAAGGTGTGCCAATGCTTCAGGGAGGACCTCACGAATTTCGTACCCCTGAAGACGTGACAAGGACGCAGCATTATGAGATCCGATAAGGGCAATGGACACTTAGTCTGGACGTTGAACACAACCTGTTGGGGTAGGGAGGCCTTGAAGCGACTCCTCTTGGATAAAGACGTTTGACATTACACGCCTGACGCGATTATTTCCCATCGAGGCCGAATCTGAACAAGTCTGCATTGCACATAGAGCGATGCAGGTAAATCTTGGAGGTCTACACGATTGTATGACGTCTGAGAATGCATACACCCCAAAGTGGTCTCAGGCGAGTCAATGGCCCTGGTTCTATTCAACTACTCGCAGCTTCTTGGCTGGACACAGGCCTGTCTAATGGGTGTCGTTTCACAGTTTGTACAGTTTACCTGACGCTGATTACTATAGTAACGTCCAAACAAGCTCTTAATTCTTGGCCGTGGACTGTGCAACAGCTCTTCAGCGCTGCAAACAGCAAGGGTTGAAGACATAATCATGGCCAGCGGCGATCGATTGAAGGAGTCCTCTCGAGTGTTGACCATTAGACTTCTGTTACTTCTCTAACTTCCCAAACGGCGCATGCGATGATCTCAAGACCACTGGCTATTGTTAGTCTAAATTCGGCCACGATAGCTGCTGCATTGTTCTTCACACCACGGAGAGGACTAAAACTCACGCCGGCTACGACATGTTTCTTCGACCCTTCCAGTATCGGATATGTTGAGGCTACGCTGACCATGCCAGGGTAGCATTATCATAAGAGCCCGTACAGAGGCTCTGTGCTTTAAATCTGTATTCGAGCAATCATGTTCAATCTGTTCTTCGGTCGAGAGCTGCACCACCAACAAGCTTGCTCCTCGTGTTGTTGCACCAACGAGTTGTCGGTAAATGTGCGCCTGTATGTGCCGCATTCGTGTATCACAAATGAGTCGCGGAATAGAGGGCTTGTGGAGTGTCCATGCGGAGCCCCGCAGAAGATCATGGTCTGGAGACGAGATTCGGCTACCGGGCTACCGCCAAGCGAGTTGGATGCCTCGTGGGCGTATGACTGCAGCGCATCTGCCGAAGTGCATTGGGCGGTATGCACACGGACGGCGGAGTATGTAAGTGGGCGATCTCCTCAATCTCGACTTCACGTTCGTTTCTCGCCCGTTTCCTCTCACTCTCTCTCTAGACCATCCTCGCCATCATGTCCGGCAAGACGGATGCAATCCATACGGATACACTCGAGCAGACTCACCGTCATGAGCGAGATACGCTCGAGACCGCGCCTCCTATGGAGCACATCGCCGAGTATCAGAACGCGGAACACATTGACCTGACGTGGAAGTCTTGGATGGTCGTCGTAAGTTTGAAAGAGCAGTACAGGGGTCTAAGTGGCACCGACAACGGCTGACTCGGTACTCGTATAGTTCGTCTGCACGTTCGCCATCATGGCTCAAGTATTCGTTGTTGTGGCAGCTGGATCGGTCATCGCCTTCGTAAGTATTTGCAGATGGAGTGGATATTAACCGACATGGTAGACCGTATGACCGTTCATTCGCTGACAGAGATGCCAATGCAGATCATCCGTGACTTGGGCGACGCATCGATAGCGGGATGGATCATCCAGGGCCCTCTACTCATGCAATCTGTACTCTCTCCTTTCGTGGGACGACTCTCAGACGTCCTGGACAGGAAGTATCTTGCGGCCGTCCCGCCACTCATCGCTTTCGTCGGAGCCTGTATCTCCGCAAAGGCGACGTCTATGACCATGCTTATTGGAGGTGGTGTACTTATCGGCGTAACACTGTCGACCATCGCTATCGTCCAGGCTATCCCGTCTGAAGTGCTGCCACTCAAGTATCGAGCTCTCGCTAATGGATTCGCCTTCCTCGGAGGTGCGGTCGGGGGACTTGTGGGAAGTTTGGGAGCAGGAGGTGTGACTAATGCTAATTCCAGCGGTTGGCGGTACGTCGCCTCTGAGTAAAACCCCTTACTGTCTGAGACATTTGCTAACGGGTTATAGGAACATTTTCTGGGTGGGTCAAGAAGCGAACTTACTCGATGGAGTTGTATCTGACTGACTGCTTCAGATACAAGCCGCATTTCATTTGGCCACCTCCGCTGGCCTGTTTGTGTTTTACTGGCCAAAAAGAAGGTCGGACTATCCACGCATGACTCTGAAACAAATATTGTGGGCTATTGACCCAATTGGGAGCCTACTGTTCATCGGTGCTGCTACACTTCTTCTCCTCGCCTTGGACTGGGCCGGCGGAGCTTACTCCTGGAGTGATGCCAATGTCGCAGCTCCCCTCGGTATCGGCTTTGGTCTGTTGGTGCTCTTCTGCCTGTACGAATGGAAAGGCAGAGATGATGGGATGGTCGCCCATGTCTTCTTCAAGGGCTCCCCGAATTTTGCACTCTCGTGTTTCGCATTCGCCGTAGAGGGCTGGATATTCTACAGTGCCGTCAATTCGGTACGTACGGACGTTACAAGTTGCGATCGTTGCTGATACTTTTCCAGGTTACGCCGCAAATCGTACTCAACTTGGGTTTCGAAACGAGCAGTTGGAATATCAGCATCCGTCAGCTTGCTTACAACTTGACCACCCTGTTCGCAAGCATACCAATCACTCTTTACGCGACGAAATACAAGGATCTCAAATGGCCGCTGATCGCTACGTTCACGATCTTCCTCATCGTCACCATCCTCTACGGTTGCATCACTCCAAGCTGGAGCAAAGCCCAAATCGGCATCAACGTGCTCAGTGGGATCGGCCAGTCGGGCCCGTTGACGCTACTGGTCGCATTGATTCAGTTTACTGCACCGCATGCATACCTCAGCACGGCAACAGGTCTAGGCTTCTCCGCAAGAGCTATTGGTGGCGCTTTTGGTTCTGCAGTCCTCGACGCCATCATCAACGGCAAGCTGAAGAGTACCTTAGTACCAAAAGTCTCCGCAGCTGCGGTTGCGGCAGGGTTGCCAGCAGCTTCGGTACCAGCTTTGCTAGCTGCAATGACAACAGGCGAGGGTTTGACAGACGTACCAGGCCTGACACCGAATGTTCTGAGTGCAGCGGCTGACGCAAGCCATTGGGCGTACGCACGAGCGTATCGCTTGGCCTGGTGGAGCGTGTTTCCATTCGTCGTGATAGCACTGATCTCGGTGGCGTGTCTGAAAGGCGTGAAGGAGCTCATGACCGAGAGGGTAGAGGCTACCGTTGAGAAGACCGTGGAGACAGACCACAAAATGGTTGACGCTTGATAGCTCTTGGCACACTGTAGTTGCATATGGCTTACAAAGACGCTTCGATCTTCATCATCTCTTGCATCTTCGCTTCGATGTCTGTTTTAGCCTCTGCGCTAGGTGGCTCGTAAGGTCTTCGGGGCCGCAATTTCTCCCCAGCGCCCTCAATACCAGCACTCTTCGCACTAGTCAAGCTTGCAGCGTATTTAGTGTTAGCGATTCCACTCTTGCTCAAGCTTTCAGCGAGAGCGGCGACGCGGTGGATCTTCATTGCGTCTTCGTGCTTGCCCTCTTTGTACAAGTCGTATATCCACTTGATGCTCTTGGGGAAAACATTGGCAAATGCGGCGATACAGCCCGCAGAGCCAACGGCCATACCACCAAGAAGAAAGTCCGACTGTCCACCAAAGATTGCAAACTCAGAGTTGTTGAACTCGGCTGCAAGACGTGTGATCTTGCCAACACTGGCGCAGGTCAACTTGACCCCAACAATGTTCTTGTGCTTTCGTGCAAGGGCAGCCATCACATCACTTTCGATGTCTACGCCATTGCAGACACCTGGAAAGCTGTCCGAAATCAGCATATGCAGTTCGCTCAAATTGGTATATCGAACACGCACTTGTAGATCACGATTGGTAGGGGACTCTTTGCCGCAATTTCATCGTAGAAACTGCGCACCACGCTCGCTGTCGTTGCTTTACCAAAGTATGCACAAGGCAGGACGAGGGCGTAGTTGGCCTTCGCATCGGCCGCGTCCTTGATGTACTCCAACACTTGCTTTGTGCTGTGCCCTCCTGATTGGGAATGTCAGCGTAGCCTCGTTTCTGAGTCCAGACTGTACGCACCGACTCCAGCCATGATCGGATAGTCTGGTCCTACTGCATCCCGTGCAGTCTTGAGCAGTGTTGCCCGCTCATCGCGAGTGAGCAGGAAGGTTTCGGCATTTGTGCCAAGTATGACCAGACCCGTAAGATGCTGCGAGAGGTATTTAAAGTATTTGGCTTGAGGCTCAAGGTCCAGCTCGTCCGTCTCCGGGTCGAAGAACGTGATCGCAGGTGCCCAGATGCCAGCGCTGGGAACTGCTGGTGCCTGTCCGTTGGTTGTCATTGTTGTGTTTTGTTTGTGTATTGAAATGGGTTGGAAGATTGAGCAATGGCATCGAAGCTTTCGACCTAGGCCGACTTCGGCAGGCACGCTCGGATGGGATTGACCCGATGACGACGAGGAAGAGTAAAGATTCGATTGTGTCGATGCAGCAGTAAGGACTCCGTGGACGATGGGCAAGTCAATGGGGAAGACATTATTGTAGTACCGTCATACCTATTTCATACTGTTACACCAAAGAGACAGTCGTAAGAACCGCATGAATCATCAAACCATTCTCCTGATTCATCCTCCCTGCGTCCACCTGGGTATATTGTCGACGCTCAGTCACACCGATTATTGGTTGCTTGGCTGCTTAATTGACGAAGGAGCATTGACTCTTGTTCAGAGCGCCTCAACGCGCTTGTCCTCACGACCACGGTCGCTGTCGGCAATGTCGAGCTCCGCTTCATCCTCGTCATCGTACTCGTCTCCGCCCTTGTGCTGGCTAGCGGGAATCCAAAGACCAGACTCGCGATCCATGTGCTGATCCTGACCCGAAAGGTCAAGCCCCTCACCCTGGTTGCGGTTCTGTTGACGGCGTTGCGAAAGCGTGCGAGCGCGGGTCGAGAGGTTCGACTTGACCTTGGCATTCTGCTCAACCCAATTGGTGAGCGCGTCCTCGCAGTCCTGGATGATAGCCTTTGATGCCTCGTAGCCGTCGTAAGCGTTGCGAGTCTCGCCGGGAGTGACGGGGGTGTCGTCGACGAGCTCGAGCAAATGCTTGCCGTAGCCGGCGATGATGGCCATCTTCTCGCTGTGCTCACGGAGAGCGTCGAACTGGTAGGTGAAGGCCGCCTTGAGCTTCTCGCGAGTGATGTTGGAAAGCTGAGCCTCAGCAACGAGCGATTCAGCCTCAGCACGAACGAGCTCCTGCTCGAGCACGACGATTCTGGGGCTGTTCGGCTCCTTGTACTTGAGTTGCGCAATCTGGTCCGTGATCTTTTGCTTGCGGTCACGGCTGGGCTGGACTGATGCCTCAATGTTGCGGATGCTCTTGATAGTGACGCGGTACTGGTCGTATCGGTCGACGAATTGGTCTTCGAGCTCACCAATCTCGTAAATGAGCACACCAAGCTTGTCCGTGACATCGGAAACATCATCGTCGCACGCCTCGCCCCAGATGGACAGTTGCTGCGCAACCTCCATGCGCTCTCTGCCGACGAGCTCCATGGATCGCATGACGTTCTTCTCCATCTTCACGAGCTGGGACAGCTTCTTCGCGAGGTCAGGACCGAATGCGCCAGCAGCGGACTTGCGGAATGTGTGGCCTGCAGATCGTTAGCACTCCCTCGTGTTATTACCCAGGCTCAGGCTTACCGATGTGGGCACGTCCGAACAGCCTGTTCGCCTTGGTGGAAGACGATGGCGGCGGCGGGTTCTGGATCTGCGACGCCGTCGGCGCGCGAGACTGGCGCATTGAGTATGTGCGATGCATGATGTCGGTAATGATGGGTGTCTGCGGTTGTGATGTGTGGGTGAGAGAAGATCAGTAGGAGGCAGTGTGTTGTTTCGGATGAGGACGAGAGTTGTTCGTCAAGCATTTGATTTCACAAAGATCGGCATGACGTATCTTCACGTTGCCATAGCGCCCGCCTCTTTTATGGAGACACCCGCCTTCTAAGGTCGATCATATCAGCCTTGCGCATATCACAAAGCTGGGTTTGTTCGTGACTTGACTGGAGCACAGGTTCCGAGTACTCTTGTTCTTCGGAACCACCGTCGTGGCTCTCAATCACCAGACTGGTATCATGGAAGGACTTCCCACGAATTGGAATACATCAAGACTACGGTCTGGAACCAGAAACGTCATACCATAACCGCATGAAGCTTATCCCACTTTCACATGTGCACATATAGGCACGTGCCACACTGAGTACGACGACGACCAGACCAAGCGATGCACAGCAACCTTCCACCCTTCGTCCGTGAGAAAGAATGCCGTCGGCAGGTTGCATTTCCCCTCAAGGCGACGATGGGACATGAGGGAAGATCATCTTATAAGCCGTGTTCTGGTGCCTACGGAAACAGGCGATCTCCCCAAGGCCTCCCATGTCGAGTTCGCAGTCTACGCTGGATGCGCGATGCTAGGCCAGGAGCAGCCGCTGAAACGGGCGGCTTCGCATGCTCCTGGTTGGTTCTTAACATGTTCTCGAATGCTGATACAGTATATGGTAATCCGCTGTGTCCAGAATCGAAACAAGATGCCGAACGCGCAAGGGACCAAAGCTCGCTCTTGATCAGAACTTGAACATTTTGGGCCTCCAGAATTCAGTGCGCAGTTGAACAGTTCCGGGCATAAGCACTTGTGCGGTCGAGCGAGCTGTGCCGCGGTGCGCGTTGTCGCTCAAGGTCCAGTCCAGTCACATTCTCCCCTTCCAGAGATAGTTCCTCGATTATATCCTGGAATTCGCTGTTCTTCCTAAACCGTACGGCTAGTGGGATCTCACCTGTGCGCCGTCGACTGATCAAACTTAGGGATCTTGCTGGGCGTTGTGGTACGGAATGATGCTGAAGTGTGTGCTGTCACGGGGTTGCGCAAGTCCACTGCCAACCCGCTCGGAAACCTGAGTGGAAATCGTATCAGTATTTCGCGGCCCATAACCCCGTCAGTACGCTCAAACTGGGCTGGATTAGGAAATCTGAATGGAAATCACATTAGTATTTCGCGGCCCATACCTTTGGTATACCTGGGAGATTGCGGTAGCTATAGCGAGGAGTCACTGCCGAAGGCTGTTGGTGCGCAGTCTGTACAGGTATACTCCCTTCTGGCAACATTCCAGAACTAGGATCGCAACATCGTACCAGCCTAATCACTCCAGAAGGGCGGCGAGAAATGTCGGCTGTCAAGAATTTACGGGAAGGCAATGTACGATGACTATACTGGCACGGTTGACGAGTGAACGATGCGGTAGTTGGGTGTGCTGAACGACATCAGCCGAAGTCAATTAAAGACACTACGTAAAACAATCAATTTGGCGCGCAATGCTGCAGCAGCCTTGGGTATATTCCAGTTCGCGCTTCAAACTCCCGTGCCAGCCAATGGGCCCAAGCTGCCCATGAAACCAACCGTATCCAATGCCAAACGCTCAACAAAGCGCATCAATTCGTTCAACGCCCGAGATGTCGTGTATTATAAGTGTGTGTTGTGTCGAAGCAAAGGTATCCATGGCGGCCGTCCAGCGGTCTGCGGGTTTGGATATGCTTTTGCCGTGGGGGTGCATGTCGCAAAGCAGCGGTGTACGTGTGCGCATGTTGATGTGTTGGCGGTGATGACTCGACAGGCACGGCAGCCCAATGGAGCTTCGTCTGGTCGTCCGCAAGAAGCCGAGCATTATTGCTTGCATGTGCGAAGGATGCAGCGTGTTGGAGCCAGCCGCATGACGTGAGCCCAAAGCGTCATGCCGTGGGATGAAACTGATGTGTGACCAATCATGTGTCGAAAGAGGAGCTTGAGATGTCGTCGCTCGCCTTGATCTGTCTCAATTGCCCCCATGCCCGGCTGATCATGCTATCAAGGTCATGACGAGGCTCGTATTCGCGGAAGTTCGTTTGTGTATGTGATGATGGTGTCGTGGTAACCCGAGTCTAGCACTCTCACTTCGATGGGACAGGTGGAAGCGGTCGAGTGGGTGGCGGGCCTGGGCAAGGAGGAAAGCTGGCGATAGGCATGGTGTGGTAGTTGAGTGTCGAGCGAAGTGGTCCTTATGATTTGTCGGGAAATTCGTCGAGAGATTCTTGGTCGCGAGTTTTGTGATTGTTGTGTTGATGTTGGTTGGGTGTGGTTTGGTTTGGTTTGATAGACTCGAGAGTATTGGAGAGTTTCGACGTTAGAGAAAGTGTCGATGGGAGCCGTAATAATTGTATGGTGAGCGAGGAAGGGGAGATGGGAAGGCAGGTGGAACGCAGCTCATATACACCTTCCGAAAAGGACAACGCACGCCGCTGATCAGGCCACGCATCAGTCAATTTCATGATGCAAGACCAAGGCAAACACTATCCCTCTAATCCGCATCATCCCTGGAAGCGGTGTGGCCGTGAGGTCCGTGTGGTACGACCGCTTCTGTGAAGCTGCCTAGGAAAGGAGCAGTGCCGGAGCTAAAATCGTGTGTCGTGAGCATATGACTCCTGTAAGGCTGACAGGTCGACCGGGATCATGCTGCACATGACACCATCCTTCCTTCCTATCCTGTAGGCTGTGCCGCGTCCCTGAAGTGATCCTCATGGCTAAATGCCTTGTGTTTCAGGCACATCGGTGATCGTGTCGTCCATGGCGACGATCAATCAACAGCTCTTGCACGCACGGTCAAATGCTGGCTCTGGATAACCTGGGTTGACAGGACCGTCTTTCGGGACGCGCGAGACACGACGGATTGAATTCAAGCCACGCGTAGCAGTTTGGATTCTAAAGCTGGAAAAGGCATTTGAGTTCCGCGCCTTGCCGTAGCTGCGAACGGCCAAGGTCAGGGGTTGATCATCTGCACGATCCACCCCACGACACCGTCGCAATTCCTGATGCATGTTTCATCGTCTTCGTCTCGAAAGCCCAATGCAGGCCCGAGGTGGCAAATTGGGCGTTTGGCATTCTCGATTCGTCTGTAACCGTCCGGACTGTCATCGCCGGGTGCTCATCTCGCTTTTCGGTTCGATGCAGGTAGCCCGAGAGCAGTCATCGGCACTGAGCGGGAGAAGAAGCGGTAGAAGCGCCTTGCGTTGACAGTGGCTAAGGCGCTAGCAACTTCCCTTCGACCGTTGTCCGCGGCCGTCATCACGATCGGAGTACTCCCATGACACCAATACAATGCCCTCGGAGTGCCCACCGTAGGTAAGAACAGCAAGACAAGATGATTTCCATGACTGCGAGACTCTTGCGCGCGAAACAACGAGTGCTTCCCGAAACGAGGAACGAATTTTATGCATGTCGATCATCAGACGGCAACGTTTACCTAGTCCGTTTCAAGCCATACCACATGGCAGCAGATCAATTTTAGCTTTCCGTCAGTGCGGAGTTCTCTCCTGAGGTGACATTTCAACTTCCCAGGAACAAACGCGCTAGGCATTGTGCGCATTTGGACCCGTCTGCGTCATGTATCGAACATGTCGCTGTCGTCGTCGTCGCCGTCGTCGTCCTCGTCCTCCCGATAAAAACAACACGGCAGGAAAAGGTACGTATCGGAATGAGCCTGATCGGTGATCATCAGGGGTGACCGCCGAGGTTCAGATCTGCGCCTATGCAAGATGCTGCATATTAACGAGTCGTGTAAGGTATATAGATTGCTCGCTTTTGAGCTGGTTTATTTGATGACTCCTCGATACGGAACTGCACTGTAAGCGCTGAGGTAAGGATCAATGAGGCTGCTACATGCATAAAACTCCATCGACCAAGGTTGGCAACGAGGCGCAGAGGGCGTTTACCCACGCTACGACAACAGATCGAACAATTTCATCAAGCAGGTCTGCGTATCGTGTCGTGCGCAAGCTCGAACATCAATTCTTTAGCGCGTCGCTCGTGTTACCAACATCCAGGCAGCATGTCATGCCCTATGGCCACCGATTCCCGCTCGCCAGCGTCAGCAATCGCGAACAGTTATCGGCAAGTGCAAATTCTATTGGTTATGATCTTCTCGCACTGGATATGGATTGGGCGTAAGTCGTCGTAGATACGTTGGCACTCGCCTAGTTGCCTTTTGTGGATCGACCATTGTTTACGGACGGTCAACCAATCTTATTCGTTCGACACTTGTCTCGTTCCACCACGAGTTGCAATCCTGTTTCAAGGGTCGATGGCGACAGGCTGACTCGCATAACGTGGCTGACCTGCAGGCGAAATAAACGCTTGGCCGGTGCACGGATTGCGCTCATGCCCGTATCCGCTTGTTCTAGAATTCTTCTGTAGGGCTTCTCGCTGCCACCACGCCTCGAAGGATCGGTCGCCTAAGTAAAGACTGCCAAGTATATCGCTCCGTTCCACCACACCGTACGCATTTTATTTTCGACCTGCTGCGAGCTTGGCTTGCTCAGCCCCGTCCGTGGTCTCGCTCTCGTGAGCGGGCGTCAGAGAGTAGGCGCCATTAACTGTCCGCGATTGACTCGTCGAGTGCAGCGTCGCCTCGATACCGCTCGAACGTTGACCAGCCATCACAACGCACACAAAGCAGGCCACCTTCTGTCCAGAATTTCCGTATCGTGGGAGGCCTGAAATGGATGCCAATCAACTCATCTTGAGGCGTTGATAGCCACTTCCCAGCCATACTCAGCCATCGTCATCGTCGTTCAGGCCAGCTTCTTGCGCGGCTTGCGTAGACACCCATTGCTCCATCATCTGGCTGCCGCCCATTCCGTGGTTGGCCGGCGCCTTCTTGCCTTTCCGCTTCACCAGCAAGCACAGAATACGTCCATAAATGCTGAATCCGTCATAAGACGTGTTCATAGCAAGTTTCTTCTTATCGTCCTCTACTTGCTCCTCCGGTTCAGCAGGCTCCTGGATGGGCTCCTTGCCCTTTTTACGTCGCTTGTTTGGGCGCTCCTGTTGGGTCAAGAAGAACTCCTCGTCATCTGAGCTCACGAACAGCGGCTCATCGTCGTCGACTGTGGCCGCTTTTCGCTTGCTGCTAACGCCAATCTCCGGGATGTCTTCCAAATTCAGCACGTCTTCCTCCTCGCGTAGCACTTCTGGGACTTTCCCATCGTCATGGATATGTATAGGATGATCGCTATTGTTGAGCCAACCTGTCAACTTGTACCCCGTCGGCTTGAGCTTTGGCTTGTCGGTGAAGCTTTTTTGCTTTGTGAGGAGCGAATGACGTGTTGACAGCTCGGTCAGGAAGATGGTGATCTCGAAGTCATCTGCGACAGTCAGTCAGGCCTTGATCCTAGCCTCGCAATAGGCTACCTCGGGCGACGACATCTTTGATCCCCCTCTGCTTCTTGCTGCTCTTCTTCTTCGCATTCTCATTCTCCTCGCGCAGCTTGGGGAGAACCAGTGGCCGCACTTCTTCTATGATGCGCTGAAGCACCGGGCCGCGTGAGGAGAGGAGCCATGATGCGTCAGATGGCTTCTCGAGGTAGATTCGCACTTCGAGGACCGAGTACTTCGTGATGCGCAGGTACCGGCGAATTGGCGACATCGTGAACTGCTACTTCGTCGTGGATGCAAGAGTGGCATTAGTGCGGCATGAAAAGTGGGCCCTCGGAGGTGTCGATGTGAGGTCAAGTTTGACTCCACCACCACAGCATCAACATCGTCGCACCCGAAACTTCATGCTTAGAGGAAGCCTACAGTCCGCAGTGCGGCGAGCATCCACGATGGCGTTATCCAAGACCCCAATGGAGGATGCTATGCGGCAGAAAATTACAGATGCACTTGCTCCTACTTCCTTCGAAGTCTTCAACGATTCGCACCTACATTCTCACCACAAGGCCATGAAGGACACCACGTCGCAAGAGACACATTTCCGGTTCGTCTTCTCAGTCGCTCGTCTGATGTGGATGCTCACGCATCGCAGGGTCTTCATCACATCTAGCGCCTTCGAAAAGAAAATGCAACCAGCCCGACATCGTATGGTCTACACACTGCTAAAAGACGAACTCGCCGCTCAGGGTGGTATCCATGCGCTCCAGCTTCGCACTCGGACGCCCGAAGAAGAAGAAAAGGCCAAGGCGAAGGAAACGACATGAACGAGTCGCCCATTGTGCCTGACTTGCGGTGCCAACTCTCGGTTATACTACTGTTGTCAACAGCCTCGAGGCTGTTTTGAGCTCCATCTGTCGGTTGGTGGCTCATGTACACTCTCCGCAATCGAAGAATCTTAGTGGGACGCAGCACAGTCTGGCGCTGTATCAAGGTTCAGTGCACTCGATTATCACTAGGACTTCACGTTTCGAAACGGGGAACAAGCGGTGAGCGGTGAGGAGCTCCTGGTCGGCCTAGTTCTGGAGTAAGGAGTGCAGCGTTGCGATCAACTCAACATCATGAGGAAGGTACAATCTGGACAGGCTCACCGAGCGCGGACTAGCCAACGAAGTGGCGAAACTGTCGTGGCACATAGACATGACCTTTGTTGGAGCAGATCAAGGAGGTCGGTGATCTATCAAATCCGAATCTCTATGACCTGCAACGTGGGCTTTTACTTGGTTTTAATGCTGGGAGCACTGAATTTTGGAACAAATATTGGCACTGCTGCGAACAAGGCAATTTCCAAGCCAAGCCATTGCTCTTGGTGTTTGCAACTATGTCGATTTAAGCTCGAAAGAAAGAATTATAGACAGGCCCAGAGGCATACAGCCAGTACACAAAAACGCGCGAGACTCGTTCCATTCAGCAATAGATGTCGTGGTACATGTCGTTACTTGCGTTTAGCAAATTATTCTGGCCATACTCCAGCCACTAGACTACGTCCTACGCCCACAAACCTGTACTCACTAAGACGTGCCTGGTGTAGGAATGAAGATAGCCGTGAACAGCAGACGCCAGATTAGGCGTCACACCATCACGCACCAGCGACATGGTAATCTTATTCTGTAACCCCAACCTCAGGCTCGGAAGCGAGAAGGTACAGTCAAGCTACTCAAGCACAGACTGCACAATGACCTTCTAATCCGCCTCCGTGATGGTGAACTTGAGCCCGTCTGCGTCCGTACCGAACGCCAACCTCATGGTGGTCGGCACGCCTTAAAAAGCGGGTGCCTTGACCACCGCAGTCCGCCCTAGATTGCTGAGCTGCGCGGCCATGTTGTTAACGTAAGCGGTGAGATATTTGGGCTCGGCAACAAGACGACGAAACGTGAGGTCTAGCTCGCGTGCGCAGCGGCGATGATTAGATCAAGGCCGGAGCTGAGTAGGAATCACCGGTCGCGGTGGACGAGGTTGCCGGTGATGCGTCGTTCGAGGTGAACGATAGTCTGCGTTGCGTTGTCCGCAGTGATGAGAGCTTCATCCGAAAGCAGCATTGAACTCGCCGCCCTGTCGGTTCTGTCCAGGTCATGTTTCTGGCCGGCACCACTCTCACAATTGACGTCCGTATTCTCGTCAAAGAGAAAGCAGGGGACAGACTTCCCTTTGGCAAAGCTTCGATGGCTCCCCCAATCGTGTCCTAGAAGCTCTGTATCGCGCTGCCGAACCCTGACTGAGGAGGGTCGATCAAGAGACTGTCTTCCCGAAAAGCCAGATCGTCCCAACTGCTGAGGCCTGGCATCAAGTCGCTGTGTGTGTGATTTTAAGTGACACGTCGTAAACACCGTCCTGGGATACAGAGGTGATAATGGCGCGATTAGCGCTCACCAGGTCGGCTAGCAGCGCCTTTACTATTGCTGCCCCCATTGCTACCTAGTACACGCCGCCAGAACATTGAGGGGAGTTGTGGGTATTGCTTCTTATACCAGAAATAGTCCGTCGCTAGAAATGATACGAGAAATATCGTAACGTCAGCTGGTGATGGTCTGAACTTGCTTCGGGCCATGACGATATTGAGGACCTTCCGCCGAGTGATGTGTGATAGAAAAGGGAGACCGACCAAGGAGACGTGAAGTACGAACGTGATCACATGTTAATGCTTGGCTCAGCCTTACAAGAAACGTCACGTCCCAAGCTCTTAGCAGCAGAGCCTCGAAGATAAACTCAACTGCCTAATCGCATACCCCCCCAAACAACCCAACCAACACCCGTCAAGATGGTAAAAGAAACAGCCTACTACGACATCCTCTCCGTCCCCCCGACAGCGACCGAACTCGAAATCAAAAAAGCCTACCGCCGCGCAGCCATAAAACTGCACCCGGACAAAAACCCCGACGACCCGCAAGCCTCGCAACGTTTTCAGGAGATCGGTGAAGCCTACCAAGTCCTTTCCACCCCGGACCTAAGGAAACTGTACGATCAATATGGCAAAGAGGGAGCGAAACCGGACTCGGGGTTCGAGGACCCGGCGGAGTTTTTCACGATGATTTTTGGTGGGGAGGCGTTTGGGGAGTGGATTGGAGAGATTAGTATGATGAAGGATTTGACGAAGAGTATGGAGATTTCTATGCGGGAGATGGAGGAGGAGGGGCAGACGGCTGCGGAGGCTAGTGCTAATGCTGAGGTGAAGGCGGGGGAGCAGACAGCTGCTAGTGTGGGGGGCGGTGTGGGAGCGGGGAGCAGTGCACCGCCACCTGCGTATGCTGAGGCCGCGCCTGAGAAGAGTGTGGGTGGCATGGACGGGCAGCAGGAAATCCCTCTACGAGAGAAAGAGTCGACCACAGCCCCAACAGCAGCAGCCTCAACATCCTCAGGCACATCCACGCCACGACCACAAGGCATCCCCACCCGTCTAGCCATTACCGACAAAACCGAATCCGACGCCGCCGACCTCGCCGCGGGCATCAGCCCCGAAGAAAAAACCCTCCGAGAAAAGGAAAAGAAGAAAGGACTTTCGAAAGAGCAACGAGAAGAACTAGCAGCCTTCGAACTGGAACGTAAGAAGATCCGGGATGAACGCGTCACTACCTTAGCTCGCAAACTCGTAGACCGCGTTTCAGTCTGGACAGAAACTGATAAAGGCCCCGATGTCACGGCCGCGTTCAAAGAAAAGATGAGGTTGGAAGTCGAGAATCTGAAGATGGAGAGTTTTGGGTTGGAGATTATGCATGCGATTGGGCAGACTTATTTGACGAAAGCTACGACGTTTTTGAAGTCACAGAAACCGATTATTGGCGGGGTCTCGGGGTTCTTTTCGAGGATCAAGGATAAGACTTCTACGATTAAGGATACCTGGGGGACCGTCTCTACTGCGATAAGTGCGCAGATGGAGATTGAGGAGATGGCTCGGATGGAGGAGAAGGGTGGCGAGGAGTGGACGGATGAGCGGAGAGCGGAAGCTGAGAAGCGTGTTACTGGCAAGATTCTCGCGGCTGCATGGAGAGGAAGCAAATTCGAGATCCAGGGTGTGCTAAGAGAAGTTGTTGATCTTGTCATTTATGATAAGAAGGTGAAAGTGGAGAAGAGGATGGAGCGCGCACAAGCACTTGTCATCATCGGCGAGCTTTTTGCAAAGGTACGTCAAGTCCTGTATTGCTGTGATGCGGAAGGATGGGCGGTTCATGCCTGTTTTTTCGCTGTCATGGAGATGATGAAGCTCTTTCTTTTCTGAATGAATGGAAATGCTGACTCCATATGATTGTTTAGGCCGAACGAGATCCAGACGAAGAAGGCGATTTCATGGCTTTCGAGCAACTCATGGCCGAGGCGACGGCAAAGCGGGAGAATAAGAAGGAGGAAAAGGATAAGCGGAAAGCTTCGGCTGCTGAGAAGAGTGCGGAGGAGAAGGCGAAGAAACCGCATAAGCATTTTGGGCATGCGGATGAGAAGACGGCGCCGGTGGGTGGGAGTAAGGAGTGAAGGTGGGCGTGGGATTGAGGGTTCTGGGGACGCGTGTGTGATGTGCTGCATGCATTATATGGGCAGTGGGTGGCGTTCTGGCGCTGGCTGGTGGGCATGGTGTTCCTTTTGCGAGCAGCTGATATGGGTGTAGAGTCGTTGTATATTGTGATACCCCTCTTCTACACTTCGTCCTCGGAGCCTATGAGGTATATTTGGATGAGTGGGAAGTCAAGGGGTGCTTGAACGAGTGGTGGTTATGGGGAAGGGTGTCCGCATTTTAGTTTTGCGCTGCGTACCTCTTTCCGATTGGCACTCCTCGCTGCGCTGCTGGGTCAGGACTCGATCGACGCACGATTCTGTTGCGAACATGGCGCCTGAGATGACAATATTACGAGAACGCCTGGTTTGACGGTTCTCCTCACGAAATTGAAACTCAAGGTCATGACAAAGAGTATCGCGCAGGAGATGCAGTCGGATGAATATCTGGTAAGGATTGGATGTCTCGCAATTATGAAACGGACTCCTAGTCCAGGAGTAGAATATCGCAGCTCAGTGCACAGCTTATCAGTGAGGGTATTACCCATCACTGCCGCTGTACTTCCATCCATCTACACTGTCCTCATAACATGCGTGGCCCGAGAGGCGCAGCTCATGCATCCAACACCTTCGTCACACCGGGCTCGATCTGCTCCAGCTTCTCGGCCAGCTCAGCCCACACTCTCCTCTGCACGTCAGGACCCTCGGGACCCTCAACCAGATTCGCACAACGCGTGACTTTGCCGTCGGCGAAATACTTCCCGTGCGTTTCTGGGCCAGCAGTAGCTGAAATAACCAGCGTCCGGGCGCCTACCTCTGTGGTGCGGGCAAGGAGCATGAAGAGGTTGACGATGGGGCGGAGAGCGGCTGGAACATCATCTCGCAGTAGCTCGCTTTTGCAAAGCCCGGGTGCTGTGGGTATGTCAGTACAGTTCGCAGGCAATATGGTAGGCTCGACATACTAAGGAAGTTCAGCGTCGCTCGAAAATCGCTGACAGGGTGTTCACGCGCGATCTCGCGACATGCCAGGACCTCGAGCAGCTTCGACAAGGGGTAGCGACCCATCATGTTCGCCTGCTTGGGATCATTGAGTGTGTCGAATATCGCAGGGCTCTTCCTTTCGTTGAACTGTGGAGAGGTGTAAGCGATTGGGTCTACTAGGCAGTCAAGATAATGATAATTACCTGAGTCATGAAGTGCACATCCGAGGAAACGATGCACAGGTTGGGCGTGATGTTGTGGACCTTGGCTGTTTCTTGTAGCTTGGGTAAGATCAGGAGCGCGAGTAGGAAAGTCGAGACGACGTTGACGGTGATCGTGCTCTCGTTCCCACCAACAGATACGTAATTTTGCGTATCTGTCGTCCAAATTAATTACAACCTTCACGGCATGTAGCAGGAAACGTACTAATTCCAGCGTTCTCAAGTACAATGTCCAGTCGCTTCAGGCTGTTCGCTCGCTTCGCGAATGCTTTCACACTGTCGTAATCCTGGAGATCCAGTTGCCAGACCTCGATGATCGTGGACGCGCCACTGCTTGCAATGTCTTTCTTTGCGGCCTCGCCTTTCTGTACATTGCGACAGGCAATGATGACTTTCTCTGCACCCAGGCGGACAAAGTGTCGAGCAGCTTCCTTTCCTAAGCCTGTGTTCGCGCCGGTGACAATGATTGTCTTGCCAGTGCAGTCGGTCGTGGGTTTTTTCGGGGTGATGAAGAGTTGGGAGTAGAAGAAATTCGGCACCACGCTCGTGAGAAGATCGTAGGCAGACATGGTGTTCTCAGCCAACTTGGTGTCGATATAGTTAGTGTTGTGTGTGGCAATGTGAAGGCGAAGGCGAGGATTGTGGATTGACGAAGTGAGGTCGGCTCGAAGACGATATATATTACTTCTCGAGCTCTATTGACTCCGGATATACAACCACATTGGCGTCCAGATTGAGGAAGACGCTGCTAGGCCGCGAGGTTGTTTCGTTACACACAAAGGCCGCAGGAAGGAGGACGCTTGGACGCCTTAAACACCGGAGCGGACGACGGGAGCACTCAGAGCCGGCTCCCGCACCCAATGGCTTCACATGCAAGCCGGAGATACTGAGGCCAAGGCCGGGCCGCAACAGATACTTAATGTTTTTATTCCTACAATCTATACAGAATCTAAAGGATCAAGCCCATTTCCCTAGGAGAGCCATAAGACCTGCCCCCAGACACATGCAGCCGATCGCACCCATTACCTCGCGGATCGGTGCATTCTGCATGTACTCGCTGAACATGAACTCGTGTGCCATCAGCTCGATGAGGCCGGTGTAAATCAGGATCCCAGCTGATATCGAGTCGAAGACACCGTTCGCAATCAACGTGCTAGCGCTCCCAGGTGAGAAGCTCGCCCGTACGCCGAGACCAACCGCAATGGCAATCGGCGTGCTGAATGAATAGCCCAAGCCTAGCAAGTACGGTGTCCATCTGGCTGACTTCGGCCATTCGATGCTTGCTAAACGAGTTCCCAGTGCGAGACCTATAAACGAAGAGAGTCAGCAATCTTCATTGTTATGAGCCGCCGTATGCGGCCAACAGGATATGTTAGGAGAGGGATCATGCATACCTTCGAACGTCTGATGGAAGACAAGAACGACGTAGAGCGTGGTAAACTCCTCACCAGCGACAGCAAGAGTCAGCCCAATGAATATGGAGTGGAAGATGACGCCAAATTCCAAGATAGCGATGGCGGTCATCTGGGCGCTGTAGCTTTCCGGATCGAAGGTCTTCTCAGGACTGTGATGGTCATGCGTCTCGCGACCCGCGTGGCCACGACTATGTGACAGGTGATCGTCTCCAGGGACGTGAGGTCCAACGCAGGAGTCTTGCTTGAGGGCCGCGTCATGCTCGCTTTCTTCTTCACCATCCGCCAATCGGATCGACGAGGACTCGTTGTTCTCGCTTTTAATTCGAGCATCTTCAGCCAGCTCAACGTCAAGATCGTGGCTGTGGCTGTGAACGTGCGAGTGCGAGTGGTCATGGCCGAATCTGGCGTATCGCATGGTCATGAGCTCGGCGAAGAACATCGTGAATATGACCATGAGGCAAATGCCTTCGACCCATGGGTACTGTGCAATGGGCAGCTCGCTCAGACACTCGTCTCCGAGGGCCTCATTCGCTGGTGCCAACAAATGTATGAAGGCTGTTGCAAGGATCACACCGGAGCCAAAGTACTGCGCAAGAATTAGCTACCGGATGTCGAGGTCATAGTCATACAACGTACCTTCGCAATAAAGAATGCCAATGAGTGTACTCTCACGCTCTTATGTCTAGCTGCGAATACTGGGAACCACGCACCCAAGAACGACCCGACGAGTATTACGAAGATGGCAGATATCCGTGCGCCCATGTTGCCATTGTACTCGTTTCCAGCCTCGCATGTCGACATCTCGACGAGCTGTCCTCTTATGTGGTCGTGCGTATGCTTTTTCGAGTTGCTGAGGTGCTATGTTCGTCGAAACTTTGTAATCGCTGCGCGGTGTCTTGCGAGATTGCCGTATGAGCGAGGGAGAGATTGTGTGAGACAGTGGTGGCAGAATGTTACGTCGCGTGACTGCTTAAACGAGTAGTCTGAGGCTGCTGATATAGGTGCCGGTGCGTAGGACTGAGGGGAGGAAGTTAAAGATGATGGTTTTCCTCTCCAACGGCACCTTGATGGTCAACGCTAGGACCAAGCAGGCAAGCACGCCCCACCAATCCTCCACTCGAGAGTAAACCCACCATGATGGTGAGCTCAACAAGCAAGAGTCTGGCGAGAATGCGAGTGACACTGTAGTGCGGTCATGGGATGCAATATTGAAAGTGGACGAGCAGCGCATAACGAAGTATGGGCGAGGACTCGATGTTGCTTACCGTCCGTCCGCTTCCGGACGGGATGCATTGGAATGTGGGGTCATCTGCACAAATCCGATTGGACAAATCTGTCAGGCACACGCAGGATAGTCAATTTGGTGATACTGAAAGTATTATTGTGAACTATGCTGGACGATCTGTTGCCCGTAGCTACGAAGACCTGCGAAGGCAAAGTGACCCAAAGTGACTGCCCCAAAAGTTCGGTATGTACAACGGAATGCCAAGGCTCGGACATCGTAGGGCTGAAATGCCAAGGAGCATATAAATGCATACAGACATCACCTCCATCAATCATCCACTAACACTCAGGTTTCGTAGCACAAGTGAGTATGGACCAAGGTACTTCGTAGACTGGGACTCAGTCGGTTCATATTAGTCGATCATTGCTCACCGATTTCGATCGACAAGCGAGGATGCACGAGGCTGGCCCCCTAGGCTGTGCAGCGGACAAGGCTGAGACAGGCGCTAAGTCTCTCCTCAGTCTACTGCAACTGTTTATCGAACTCGAGCAGGGATAGAAGGTACTGATCGCACCTTCACCGTTTGCACGACGCGTAACGATTTCAAAATGCGCTTACTGAACACCACGACGTTCAAGCTCGAGTACTACGAAGACGCTAATCTCGTGCCAGAGTACGCCATCTTCAGCCACAAATGGTATACCGGTGGCGAGGAAGTGGTCCTCCTTGACTTTCAAACACCAGGGAATGCACCGCACAAGAAAGGCTTCGCCAAGTTGCAAGGGCTATGTTCGGTCGCAGCGGCGAAAGGTCATCGATTCGTTTGGTGCGACGCATGCTGTATAGAAAAGTCGAATGAGGTGGAACTGAGCAAATCCATCAACAGCATGTTCAGATGGTACCAGAATGCCGCTGAATGTATTGCCTTTCTCGGTGACGTTGGCGGCGACGACGGCAGACTTTTGGAGCACAGTATATATTTCAAACGAGGTTGGACATTACAGGAGCTCATCGCACCACAAGACATGATATTCTACGATCAGCACTGGAATTGTCTCGGAACTAAGAAAGACCTACTGGACGCTTTGTCGAGCATAACCCGCATCCCACGAGATGTTCTGAGCCACAACAGACACTTCAGTACTTGCTCTGTTGCTCAACGCATGTCATGGGCTTCGGACAGAGAAACGAGGGAAGTGGAAGATGAAGCTTACAGTCTCATGGGTTTGTTCGACATCAGCCTCAAGCTGATCTACGGTGAAGGGCAGAAAGCATTCATCAAGTTACAAAGAGAGATCATTGCAAGCTCGGCGGATCAGTCCATTTTCAGCTGGAAGTTAGACAGCCGTAAACACAGAGCTGGTTCTTCCCTCCTGGCACCCTCGCCTCACGCTTTCGCTGAATGCGGCAATATCGTCCCGACCAGTGTGCAAAAGCCTTATTCGTTGACCAACATTGGACTTTCGATTCAGTGGAATACCTGGCCGCACAGCATGGAAACCTATCTTGCATATCTGGACTGCACCGAGGTGGGCTCCCCAACAAGTGAAATTGCCATCTTGATTGCGAAGCTCCCTACAGCGGACCAATACGTTCGGGTCACGGACCCGGAAAATGTCAGCGTATTCAGTGCCAATGCGCCGTCGGCTGTCGAGCGAAGACTTAGGAAGACCAGGCAGATATACATGCGAGAGGTTACAGAAGAGCTGCCAATGAACCGCTCGTATGGCTTCTGGCTGCGAACGATAGAACCGCCTCGACGTCCAGGTTCCGAGATCCATGTTTTGTCCCGTGCCGCCACGACGGCTAGGGATCGTTTGATGTTGAACCCTGGGATGGTGGGTGATGCGGGCATCATCGGTATTGATCCGAAGACGAAAGGGTCATCGAAATGGTCGCTCGTCCGCTGGATCAAGCTGCAGTTTGACGATGAATTTCGACCAATGATTGTGATGCTCAACGACAGAGGTCGGCAAACATACGCAAACGCATTGCGAGGAAACCTTAACCAAAGGACCTTCGACCGAGAGATTACTGATCGTCAGGTGAATGGTCGATGGGCCCATGAAGGATTATTCAGTGATTTTAGCTGGCACGAAACGAAACAATCTCAGACAAACTCCTTGATCCCAACACCCGATCGAGCTAAGAAATGGGACGGAGGCGCCTATTCGATGTCTTTCATCGAAAGATTTGGAAATACTCGCGACTTCGAGGATCTCAATCTGCGCTTTCAGGTCAAATTACTGCGAGATCCCTCCTCTGATGACGGATCCTCTGCAAGCGCTTCGTCAACTGGTAGAACGAAGTATATATGGACTGTGGACATTACAGAGTATCCCGCCCACTTGAAGTCGGGTTTTCCTTGGTCCGCTTTGCGTAGCTTGATCACTGGTAAAGAGTGAGCGAACGACAACACAGACTACGATCTTATCGTGTCGCTCCATTGTTGAAGCACTGTACCTTTCTGGACGAGGCTCGTTATTGCACAGGACTGGGCTGGCCCTAAGGTGGTTAAATCCGTGTCTGCCCTGTTGGTACTATAGTATGACAGTATCAGCTTGGTGGAATTCAGGGTAGGCAAGCATGTGGTGTGATGGTGATGACGCTTAATCAACGGTTCGGATCCGCTTGCAGCGCTATCTGCGATGGCAGGTGCTCCATGTGGCCACACGCTCCATCAAACAGCCAGCACGCCAGATCTGTCCACCACTGCGTGGCCACGCTTCGTCGTCCGGCGTCCACTGCAGCGATCTACAACGATGTGGGGCTCTCCTCGCTATTACACACAGAAGGGCTCTTATTCTGACGGCCTGGACCTGAAGGCACACCACAGGGGGCGGGAGAGGTGTAAGGCTGGGGCATCTCAAAGCCGAGTAAAAGAGTAAAACGCCAACTGCACTATCCAGTAGCCCATCACTACTCGCATCGCCAACTATCCGCCACATCGACGTCTCCATGCCCTGCATACACAGCCTGCTTCGGGTAAGGGCAAGTGGGGCGCTGCTTCTCCACGCCACGCACGACGGTGTCGTTGTACCACTTGGTGGCCACGATCTCATTCGGCGCCACGTCGTGCTCCACCCAGTCCATCATCGCAAGCACAATATCGTGCTTCGAGTCCCTATATCCAGGCGTTGAGTAAACCGCTCCAGCGACGGCATCCGCGGCACCTGACTGCGCAAAGTACCACGGCGCATCTTGGTTCGTGGCGGCACAGTGCTCCATGCCGGGGACCAGATACGTGCGGAACCAGTCGTCCACTGAGAGGCCTCGGGCGGCCATGTCTTGCTGCACCAGGCTGTGGAAGAGCATGCTGTCGCCAGGCGGGATCAACTGATCGGCGAGGCCGTGGTACATGAGGAGCTTCCCGCCTTTGGCCTGAAAGGTATCGACCGTCGGTTCAACGGCGATGGCCAGATTGAGCGACTCGACGAATTGGACGGTGTCGTGATAGTCGAATTCCGAGGCGGTGTAGTTGGTCGTGTTGTAGACGAAGGTTTCCAGGAACAGAGACCCGGATGGAGCCTTTCCGTATACTAGCGTGGAGTGATCTGAGCCGAGGGCCAGTCTTGAATGTATGAAAGTCTGGTTGACGTCCACCCAGTCATTCAAAAGGCTGTACAGACTGCCGAGCTGGGGCACACTGAAGCAGGACGTACTGTTGGCGGGAGCAGTGCCATTGCACAACAACGCTTCCGGAATGAAGTGGCAGCCGTATGGATCCGCGATGATGCCATCTTCAACCCCGTCTTGCGGGTCGCATTGTCGTAACGCCTCCTGGCGAAACGTCTCGAACAGCTTGTTGGAGATCTGGTCTGGCAGCGAAGCACGAGAGTTCGGTAGAGCCATCTCGTACATCCACAAGAACAGCCTCGAGATCTCCCATGCCGGCGCACCGGCTATGATGCCATCAAAGTCATCGGGAAACTCGGTTAGCTCCTTCAAGCCCTGCCGTCTGCCATTGGAACAGCTTGAGAAGTAGCTGTACTGCAATTCGTTGCCATAATACGCATTGACTATGCTCTTGGAAGCAACAACGGAGGTGTGCATGGCCCTATAGAACCAATTCGTCCGCGCCTCGGGATTTCTCAACGCCCACGACCCGTCCCCGGCTCCAGAATAGTGTCCCGTATTGGTCGACATGACAGCGAAGCCATAGTGGAATTGCGACGCCATCTCCGACCAGGTGATAGAACCCGAGACTCCGCCATTCCCGACCGCCATGAAGCGCTCATTCCAGCTGTCCGGCAAGAACAACGCAACGTCGATTGACGAGTTGCCTGGAGTTGGCAAGGTAAACTTCACGGCACAAAGGGCAGGGAGGCCGGGATAGGTGTCGGGCGCACCGAGATTCTGGGCAGTGGCATTGGCGGAGGCATTTGTGAAGGTGTCATTGGCGAGCACGATTTGGGTGTAGAGGACACTTCCGCCAGGTGGAAGGAGTGCGCTGAATGCGTCTCGCGTGCACTTTGTGGATGGCTCTGCGGGATAACGACCAGGATCTGAGCCGTGCGGGAATCCGTATGCTAGCACTCCGAAGATATGGGCGACGAGTATGCGGGACGAATACATGATGACGATATTGAAGCAGTGATTAAAGGCAGGGCTCTCGCCTAGTTGAGACTTTTTGTTGGATTAAGTAGTTGGCTTGTCTTTTGCGACGCAGCGTGGACGTTTCGGCGAGCACGGGTGCCATTGGTGCACCATTACTCCTTCCAAGAAGCCTTGGTGTATCGTACTTCTTCCGGAGTCGCACAGAGACGTCGATCATCCAGCCAAACCCCGCCAGGTCAAGTCTCGTCGGATCACTTTCAGGCCGTGTTCGTTCAGCAGCAGTCGAGCACAACATCTGGCTCGTACACAACCTAATAGCCGAGCAGACGAGCGACACTTCCGACCAGCAGATCGTCACCGTTTGAGGATAAGTCTAGCCTCGCCAAACAAGCGCCAAAAAGCTCCAAGGCAACAGCGCATCCCAGTTTAGCGAGCTGTAGTGTGACCGCATCTCAGATGTCACCTCTTGCACCCATTCAAGTTGCGCAATCAAGCCCAGAGTTTCGAAGCACTGCCGAGCAAGGTAGAGCGGCGCTGCAACTGAGGCAGCCTGAGAGATATTCCCGCCCGGTTCGCGAAGGAGGGAGGGTATGCTCCTGCAGAGCAATGTCCCACATGCGAAGCATTCGGCTTCGAGGTCACGATCTTTCAAGGCGGCCAGGGCCGCAAGGTCGCCACGAGAAGCGGCGCACCGATGAAGACGGAGCATCGACATGCGTAGGAGGAGGAGACTCGACCAGTAGAGTATATAGATGTTGGCAACATGGAAGGATTGGAAGGTCGTGGGTTGACCGAACACCCGCTCCAGGCGCGCCAAGAAGGGTTGCAGAGATGGGTGCAGATGGACGTCGCTGGTACTCCACGTCTTTCCCGTCCCGTTGACGCTGTATAGAGGATCTGGTCCAAGCGATGTCTCCAGAGCGACTTCCAGGTCGCGGAGCTCTTGCACGACCAGAAGCATGCGACCGCCAGACTCATCAGCGCGGTCAGCTGCCTGCAATAAGTGAGGAACGCGTTCGACATGGGTTAGCATTCGCTCGAACCCCGGCCTCTGGCAAGTCTGCTGACTGCTGTAACGAGAGATCGGATTGACGGGACCAGGATCCCGGGCAAACAAAGCATAGGTCAGCTACTTATCGGTCAGAAGGTCAGCTTCCTTGAACATCGCCTAGCCGTACTGACCAAGAGTAATCGCGCCGAGCGGAGTACAAAGATAGTCAGCGGTGCATCGGGTGCGCACAAAGCTATACGATCCGCCAACGCTGCCATACCAGCAAAGTGATGCTGACGAGTTTTGGCGCTCTGCGGGATAGCACAATACGTCTTGATCGAGTTCGTTGGTCAGCCTCCTCCAAACACATCATGAGCTGTGCAACATGATATTCAGGCAGACTTACCTCGCAAAGCAACAGGTGACACACGGTACCAATGACGGCGGTCAAGTCAGGATTATTGCAGTTCAACTCGTCCTGTAGAAGTCTCAACATCTGACCATAATATCTTTGCCCTTGCTCGGCTAGTGTTGTGCTTGGAGCCCGGAGAGGACACTGAGTCAGCAGAGTTTCCAAGGTACTTTCAGTCCTGACAAGCTTACCTGCTTGATGTGGATGCGAGTTGCAGCAAGCCAAGTGCGTTAGTGGAAGCGACCCATGAGTGTGACTGGTGTAACACCTGCTCCGCGTGTCTGCTCACTGTACTGAATACCGGGTAAGAAGCGCGGGGAAAGTGACCCTCGATGAATGCCGCATTCAACGCCTGATACGTGACAGCATAACTGTACAGGGCGGGTGGGATGAGATAGACAGCAGGGGCTGTTCCTTCTTGTGAAGAGCGCGGCACAGGCAAAACGCCATCCTCTGAGCAGACATGCGACATCGCAAGACCCATCGAAGTCCCAGTCAGCACGTTTGGCTTTTCCCCACGTATGATGAAAGCCCTTTGCTCTGCTGTACAGCTTGGGGGTGCTGTGCGTGCCGGGTGAATTTGGCGAGAGACATTCTCAGCGGTGTTCGCAAGGATTGACGGCCGCCGTAGATCTGATTCATATGAGCGTCTACGTCGCCATTAGGGGAGGGTCACATACTCAAGAGAGCTTGCTCGCGTTCTTGCCTTCGAGTTTCTCGTCGCGCCTGCCCTCGAACCAAGGAGACTTCTCTCGTCGTAAGCGCAGGCGGCTTACTGTCGCTCCGATTGATCCACACCAGCGACTTTGCCATGGCTGAGAGGAGCTCTGGCCCGTTGTTCCGTTGCGGGTGTACCTGATTACAAGTCAAGGCAGGTACCCTGTGAAGGTGGGCGAGTAATGAGCTTGAAGTGCGCAGTGGCTGTGCCCAGATTGCTTGTGCTTGAGCTTGGTTGTGTGGAAGAAGCTTCAATCGACAAGGTAAAAATCCAGCTCCCGCAGCCACGTAAGCTATGCCGTATCGAGATGTTGTTGGTTGAGCCCTCACTGGCTGGCCTGGCTTGTCGCACTCCGTACCTCGTTCAATACTTTGGAACGCCGCGACGTTAGGCTTCCATTAAATGCCGAGGTCAAGAGCTGCCTACGGTGCCTACGGTGCCCGAAAGTGCTCAGCTGCGACAGAGGCGAGGTGCATGCGGGCTTCGACACAGCCTGTGATCTTGGCGTGGCGATAACGCTGTACTAGGGTCTCTAGTTGTTAGGGTGTGAGCCATATTATCATTACGCGAAGAAGTCCGATGCTTCGCGCGGAATTGTTATTAGAGCGGGCGCCCTTACTCTTTCTGCTTTGGGAAAGAGTTCGTCGAGTATCTATTGGTTAGCGATGCCATGCCTGTAACGCTAATATCAGCCAGGTAGAAAGACCCACGAATGTTCAGGTATGGGTCTACAACGAGTTGAGGTGAAGTGGAGACTGGGCTCGCGGCTAGGGATCTGCCCGGCACTAAACTGTATCGGGTGCTTGGCGACTATGTTAGGTAAGTGTTCGTCGCGCTCCTATTGGTGCGCCTAACACCACCTCTCAAGCCCCATCTCCCTACATCCCTCCGAGGCGAAGAATTGTTGGTGTAACAGTTTACCGCTTGTTCTCCGTTGAGAGTCGTGCAGCTTACTAACACAATACACTTCGGAGGTGCGCGAAGAGATGGAGGCACCGTGGAGGTCTCAGTCTACTTGACGACGCCAACCACCAACCGAAAAGTCAACAACCTGGATCAATCTAGCGACAAAGAAGGGTACCACGCCGACTGCAGCCTGCAAGACCCCGAACCAGAGGAGCAAGTCGAAGCCCTGCTCTTCCACACGACCCTGGTCGAGCTGTCCGACAACATGAAGGCCTTCATACGCCGCCCCGCGAACATGCCCGACAACTAGAGATTGACTGTCTGCAAGGACGCCTGCACCACAACATCAACAGAGACAACGCCGTGGCCAAACCAGAAACGATGAGTCCGTGAGCCCAAGAGGACATGTGAGCGAGCAGGTAACATTTACCTTCCTAAAGGACACTATCCCGCTGAGCCCGCTTGTGTCACTTCCACGAGTGCCGCTCCGTCCTTCCACTGCTCGCAAATGGCCTTCAACCCTTCCTGCGGATGCGATACCCCTTGTAGTCGCGATATCTCGAATAGAAGCTGAACGGCATCGGTGCAAGACTTGCGGCTCGCTTCACTAAACTCCGTTAGCTTCTGGTTTGATGGATGGAGCGCATCACATATGGAGGTGATGATGTGACCGAAGACACAGTTCTGTAGACTCTGGCTCGCCAGCCTGTGGACGGAAGGATAAGAAATTCGAGCTCATACCTCCTCCAACGGCTCAGCATCACGCTTGTATTTGACATCAAATCCTGAGTTTTTGCCGAAGCCTTCTTCCGGGCTACGCTTGCGTGGATACGAGCCTTTAGAGTAGCTCCGGTACGCAGCTATGTCTGTTAGCTGCATCGGCTGTATTGCGCTATGGTTGCCCAGCGCTCGGACCAGAACTTACTGTACCCGCTCAGACCAGACCCAGCATTGGGACCGCCAGTGACTTTGGCTGCACCTTTGCCATATTGACTGTAACTGGTGTATACCCCGTAAACGCTGATCGGCATCGCGAATGTCGAAGACGCTGCTACAAGGAGCAGCGCGATTGGTTGAGCGAGCAGCATGATTGATGGAATGAGCTCGTAGCGAAGTTCTCTTGGAAGGTATGCAACTGGTAGGGTTCAGAGAAAGGTTCGAAGAGCGAGGCACGCTCTTATTGAGCGCGCTGGTCGATGTGGCAGGATTTGGAGCTAAGATGGGGAGTTACATCAAGTCACCAAAGCAGACTCATGTGGCAGAAGCCCAACAGATTGATAGTGCATATGCAGTCTTATGATGCATTAGTGCTCTATGTGCGGGACGGTATTCGAGCAAAGGCAAGGGTGTTTAAACAGGTTCCGGCTTCCTGTGGAGTTGCAGCAACGGAAAGTGACTGTACACGAAGAGACATGATGATGCAGCAATGTTTCCACGACACGGATCACCTGTAGCGGATTAAAAGCGCTTTTGCAGCGCGTCTTACGTCTAGGCTAGACTGGAGACTCGATCTGGTTGTTCATGATGGCGAGGAGCAAACTCGATGTTGACTTGCCGAGCTGTCTTCAACAAGTTTGTTCCGCACACTACGGAATACTCGCCACAGCGATATCTCCAGCTTCTCTCATCAGAAAGCGTTCGTCCTGCATCTGCTTCTCCGTGATCTGGCCATCGTGCGCCCATTGACGTATTGCATCAAAGTCCTTGCATTTGTGCTTCGTCATGAAGTCTGGGAACGCCGCATCGATATCTGTGACCCAGACTTGACCAAAGACGTTAAAGTCTGCCGTACACATGAGCTGCTGACGCAGAATATCGACGCAGTGACCTGTAGTAACAATAGTGAGATTCAGACATTCCAAGGGTTTCTATTCGTTGGATAAATCTCACCAATATGTGAGCGAAACGGTTCGTCGTCGTTCATAAATGCTCCAGTTCCTTTTTTGTTATAGTAGTCATAATTCCAGTAGAGCGTCTGGCGTAGGAGGTTCTTGTTCACGTCGTTAGCACCCAGAGTGGCGAAGAGGTTGTGCATGACTCGTTACCAGACAGTGCAGGTGATGCAACCCTTCCACCTGTACAGGGAAACCACCGCCAAGCTCAGGTGATCGTTTGATATGGTACCCTGGCTCCAGACCGGCGTTGAAGGCTTCTTCACCTTCCTTGATGATCAACGGCCGGTCTGAGGGAGTGGGATTCTATCAGCACAGCGAAGGGGTGAAGGAAGCACTACTCTCAAGAAGAGCATGAAGCTTACAGTCAGTTCCAAGCGCTTCCCAAGCTGCGTCTACTTCCGGGCTAGGCGGCTGCCGATATATGTTCTGCTTTGCAAAAGTACCATTGAACTCAACGGTACTGTAAGTCATCCGTTTCTTGTCGAGTAGTGGTGGACCTGCTCCCATGTTCAGCATCTCAGCTTCCATATAAACTAGGAACAAAGCAACATACGTGATTGTGAAGTGTGTACGTTACAGAAAGCGTCTGTGTCGAGCTTGTTGGCCTGAGACCATAGCACAGCATTGATCACCAAGGACACCGCCAGCGCCAGCAGAATAACACCCAAGGTTGCAAGTCTGAAGCTGCGCTCCTTGTGGAACCATGACTGTTCGATCAGCAAAACATGATCGTCATCGTCTTCCTCCAGTAGCTCGCTGGAGAATTCGTTCTCGGACTTCAACAAACTCTCCTGGAGGAGGCGATGCTCTTCCATCGTTGAGCTAGCTTAGTACTGTCCCCAAATCCCAGTCAGAAACGAGTTGACTCATACTTCAGGATGACATGGCTCGGACCTGGTGGCAGCAACGGCAGGGGAAACCACACAGTGAACAGCACTTATCATGACCTACGACCTCCGCGCCTTGTATGGATAGTGCGCTGCACAATCTAGTCGAACATACTGTATGTACCGTAATGTTGCATGACTTCATGCTTCCTAAGATTCGTAGCTTAATTAATTCGGCTGGAGGCAATGTATTGTGCGTGGGGTGTTGCAGCGGGCACCGTCCATCCGACTCTACTTTGGGAAAGTGTTCGTCGAGCGTCTATTGGTATAACACTTATCAAGCCAGGTAGAAGGGCCATGGGTAATATCTTGCAAGTACGTGAAGTGAGGTGAGGTAGATACTAGGTAATGCGTTAGCGTAGGCCTAAGCTGTATTGAGTAAGTGTTTCTCGCGTGCCCATTGGTATCCGCCTCCGAGCTCCAACAGTCTCTTGATGAGTGTTGATGCAGCTTCAGCTTGTGCTCGCCTCGATTGCATGATCGTTCCTCGTTCCAACATAGAGCCAGTATTGGCTCGATGTCCGCTGGCACCAACATGCCATCTAGTTTCGTCTCAGCATGTGTACAGCACTATGCTGTGCCGTCTCGGCAAAGCAGTAACCTCAGCGGTAGCATGATCTGCGGTGGTAGATTGCGTGTCCCTGGTATGGTTCGGGCGGCGAGCTTCAAGGAGTATCGGGTCCGCGGGGCAAGGGCCCGATGTAAACAGCCTGGAGTCGTCTGCGACCTGGGCTTGCAAGAAATACATCATCTGCTTGATGTCCTTCGAATCCGATACTCGCCAGCCATCAACCTACCACGACTCGAAGACCCAACACAACCGTCCACACAGGCCGGGCCCGGAACCATGCACTCCACCGCCCTCGCTACCATGCTGTTCGCAGCCCTTGCCTTGGCCAGCCCGATCGAGGTATACAGTCCGAAGCTCCAGGCTCGACATCGCTGACACGGGCACAGAATGCCATCCGCTCAGCCGAACCCATCCTCGACGTCCGCGAGCCAAAGGAATGTTCATCCCTTACTTGCAGCGAGATCCATGAGTGCCCGAAGCGTTGTGACGATGGTTGCATTATTGGCTTCTATGGCACTGGGTATTGTGGCTAGACCAACTGACCGCATAATGGAACCGAGGTTTTTTTGTTGTCGGTGGCTTGAAGCTACAAGGACTAGGAAGGCGGCAGCTATCAGTACGTTCACGAATGAGGGTGGGAAAGAGGTAGATGCTCATGATTGTGTTGGTGACGATGTGCCACTTCCGCAGACTGACTTTTCCACGTACCTCCAGCACCATGCCGTGAAGAACCGGACTGCTGTGGTATGTGGTGAACTGTACATCATGGAATATCGCTCCAGTCGGCAGCACCTGAGGAGGCCCAAGCATGGCGACGCGGCGATCGACAGATCTGACGTGCTGGCTGTTGACTGGAAGATGTAGGTACATGGATGACATGCCATCGTCTGTCGTTGACACAAGCTCGGAAGTGAAGCTTGAGATGTGAGTAGCGCACACATCTCGGTCGGCCTGTGAGGTTTCGTGCCTTGTGTCCAGGAGTAGGTTCGAAAGAGGTGTAGGGCCATTGCTTGCGGAGTACGCCTTTGGTGAAGCTTAGGTCATCTCGAGGCGAATCGAAGCCAGTGTATGCTTCGACGTGAGCATTACGTATCTGGAAGGAGCTCAGATCACTTCATATCATCAGTTGCTGTCGTGGGCAGCACTTCACTTGCTTCTCGTGTATATGGTGCGAAAGGACACCTCGATCTCCTATATCGTAGTATTTCTAGTAATGGAGGTCGTGCTGAAAAGTTCGAGGGAAGCAATTACCGCCTCGTCTGTTCAAATTGACAACGTAGCTTGCTCGCACAAGTCGACAGTATTCAACAGGTTGATGTAGAAACATAAAGATCGAGAGCCACCTTGATGGTCACCTCCCTATCGCCGAGGTCGCCGACATCGGCCTTTGAACTTCACCACCGCGGCTCTGCTTCCTCATCGTCACCACTCCAATGCCGAAGAAATAACCCATGCAACTAAAACCCCCAACCATGCCCTCTCCCTCACCATGCTAACCCGCCGCTCTCTCTCCCACATCTTCTCTCGTCGCGTAACCCACTCCCGCGCCTTCACCACCACCACCCGCTTCGCAATGGTCGCCCTCCAACGCTCGCCCTTCCTCGAAGCCATCCAATCCCACGACCCGTCCAACACAGCAGTCATCCACTCCCTCTCCGGCCGCAGTTTTACCTACGGGAGTCTACTCCACGATGTCGCGGCTGCGAAAGAGGAGCTCTTGCAGAAGACGGGCAAGGACGAGAATGGGATTGTAGGCGAGCGCATCGCGTTTCTGGTGGAGAATGGGTATGATTATGTAGGTGCGACTGGCCAAAAAACAAACGAAGATGAAGAAAGAGGCGGTGTGCTAATGATGTACAGTAACGCTGCTATCCTGCCTAGCATCCAATGCCATCGCCGTCCCGCTCGCGCCCTCCTTCCCACCCTCCGAACTGCGGTATATCTTGAACCATAGCGAGGCACTGGCTCTGCTATCCTCGTCCAAATTCTCCAGCCTAGCAGCCGAAGTCACGAAAGAGGGCATCGACCGACAACCCCACAGCATCCCCATCGAGAAGAGGATACACGGCGCAACAAGCGACACACCAGTCAAATTATCCGGCTCCTCCCACCACGCAGAAGGCGGAATGATGCTCTACACCTCCGGCACCACGGCACGACCCAAAGGCGTGCTCCTCCCTACCCTCACGCTATCAGCTCAAGCCAACAGTCTGCTGCAAGCATGGGAGTACAGTCCTAAAGACCACCTTTTGCACATCCTGCCTTTACATCATATCCACGGCACGGTAAACGCGATGCTAACCCCGTTATTGGCGGGGAGTACGATTGAATTCCTCTTCCCGTTCGCTGTGGATAGCGTGTGGAAACGGCTGGCTGCGCCGTTTATGGACGGTCATCAGAACAACGGCGACTCTCACCAAACCAACGGCTCCAGCAAGAAAGCGCCTATAACGTTCTTGACCGCCGTACCTACCGTTTGGGCAAGGTTATTGCAGTCTCATCCCGCATTACCGATGGACCTGTTAAAAGCGTCCAAGGAAGCGATAAAACGCCAGCACTTGAGATTAAATATTTCCGGCTCCGCGGCGCTACCTACACCGACCAAACAGGCTTGGTCCGAGTTATCTTCGGGAAATACGCTGCTCGAACGCTTCGGCATGACGGAGGTGGGTATGGCTTTGTCCTGCGGTTTGGCCGATACGGACAGGGTGGACGGCAGTGTAGGCTGGCCTTTACCTTCCGTCGAAGCTCGACTTGTGGACCCAGACACCCACGAGATCATCGAAGCAGGCCAAGACACGAGCGCGGATGGTAAAGAACGTACCGGCGAGATTCAGTTACGGGGTCCGACGATATTTAAAGCTTACTGGCGGAACCCGGAGGCTACTAAGAAGGAGTTCACGGAGGATGGCTGGTTTAGGACGGGAGATATAGCTGTGCGGAAACCTGTCCCGTCTGCAGGACAAGGACAAAGCGGGAAATGGGCTAAAGGGCCTGCGTGGTTCATCCACGGCCGTAAAAGCGCGGACATCATCAAAACCGGCGGGGAGAAGGTGAGCGCGTTGGAGGTTGAACGGGAGTTATTGGGTTTGCCTGAGGTGAGGGAGTGCGCTGTCGTCGGCTTGGTTAGTGAAGCGTGGGGACAGAAAGTCGCTGCTATCGTCGTTCTCTCGGGGTCGGGACATACGGCTGGTAGAGGTGGGAAGGCTTGGGGGGCTATGGATATGCGTAGGGCGCTGAAGGATAAACTCGTGGCGTACAAGATTCCGCAGGATTTGAAGGTTGTGGAGGAGATTCCGCGGAATGCTATGGGTAAGGTGAACAAGAAGGAGTTGGTTAAGAGTGTTTTTGGGGATGAGGGGAAGATTAGGCGGAGGAGCGAGGCCGTGGCTGCTGATCGGGCGGCACTTAAAAAGCAGGCTGGGGGGAACGGGGAGGGCAAAAAGTAAGTGGATTTGGCTCTCAATGTATGTGTATGTAAATGTATCATACTTGCTGGACTTATGAACCGCTGTCTATCTACTCTAAAGCTTTTACGAGTGATATGGGACTGCAGGTAAGTTGTATTTGATACGAATTTCACCGTTTCACCCTCGTCTCGATGATACTTTCTGCTGCGCCGGGCGTTGAGTAGATCTCCACGATCTCCAGGCCAACGTCGGACAGTAGTTTGATCCATTGGTTTTTCGTCCGTTCCATGGCGTCGAACATTATCATCATGTTGATATCCATATTCGTGGCTTTGAGACTCGCGCCGATATCCGTGAGAACCCAATCATCGACCAACAGGCGAGAGTACTCTGGGTCCATGGCCGCGACAGTATTGGAAAGCAGTTCGCGGGAGTGGGAGTCGTCCCAGTCGTGGCAGACGGAGCGGAAGAGGTAGATCCTTGCCCCTGAACCAGTAATCAGTAACGACATCATGTTGACAACGGAGCGAGATCGAACCTTTGACCGGCTGCGGTGTAAAGAAATCATAGCTCATCAACTCCACACCCTCCGGCGGCGAAGTGTTGTTCTTAATCGTGTCAGGTAAGTCCTGGAGGATGCACCTCCCAGGTAGACCCGGACACTGCTTCCTAAATGCTCCTACTTGCCCTCCCACACCACCACCTACATCAACCATCAACACTGCCTCCTCCCCCATCTTCAACTCCTCGTCTTTGAGTTTGGAGACAGGAGGGTACCGCTCATTCCACATCTGGACATGTCCGCCTCTTCGCGCGGCTTTCATGAAGATGTCGAAGTTCTCTTTTGCGGACGGGTCGGAGGCGAGGAGTTGCCAGAATGTTTTTCCGTCGAAAGCGTGTTGGTGGGCGTTTTGCTTCACTGGCTGGGATTTGTGAACTTTGGTGGTTTGGAGGTAGGAGCGGATTTTGGAGCCAATATAGAAGATCTGTTCGGTGGAGTAGCGGAACCCGGCTAGTTGGCCTGGGGAGGCGAAGACTTGGGTCATGGGGTTGGATGCGTAGGTGTACTCCCCAATTTCGTCACAGATGCCATTGGTGGTTAGTTGACGTAGTAGTCGTTCTGCACAAGATCAATTGGTGAGTCGAGATGAGGTGGGATGGGCCACGCACTGATTAACAACTCATCACAACCCGTCTCCTTCGCGAGTTCTGCGGCGGTGATACTGTTGTCTGGGCGAGCGGCGATGGCTTGCAGGACTCCCATTTCTGCCAGCATGACTAGGGCTATATTTTGCAATCCCTAGGTATCGTCAACACCATGGTCCTTGTTATCGATGTGAGCGCGACCTACATGATACCGCACCCGCGCAGCATAATCGCCTGGTTTCTCAACAGCTAGCTGTAACTTCTGAATCGCTTCGAGAGCATGATCGTACGCTGCAGCGTCAGCGTCGTTGTTCTCGTATGCTTCGACTGCTTTCTGCACGTCCGCGCTCAGCTGTTTTAGATCTATCTTTCTTGCCATTGTAATGAAAATAACGTTTCGTCTTTAGAGAGGACAGGGAAAGTAGGTGAGGGAGCCAAGAAAGTCCCACCTAAGGTACACTTATGCTTTTGCACGACCGTTGGGTCATCGTCAGCGTGCATGCTAGGTAGGTACACAGCATGCATGTCCCTGAAGCTGTACAATCGGAGGTCCAGCATCCTTTAGATGCTTCCTTCCTTGCTCGGCGTCTTATGTTCGCCGCAGGGCCGGTTTCGATCAATGTAAGTAACGGAGCAGAATATCTTATTAAGCTCGTAGATCGCTGCTCAAGTCTGTCGCTGTACATGGTCGATCTGGCGGTTAGCTTGAGGGTCCTATTTCTGCAATGCCTCAATATGGTTTTCGGAGCTTTTCAGATCCTCTATGCAGGTACCGGGTAAGGGTAGGAAAGCTTCAGCATTATGATCTCGCTGCATCAGATACGTGGCCGTTCACAATGTTCTTAGAATCATAAGACGTCCGCATGGTGGAGAATAATGAGGTGTGGTGATTGTAGACGCAAGGACGGAACAGGAAGTCACAACTTTGGGATCGGCGACAGGGATGGTGACTCAATTGCAGGATTAGATGCAGCCACATACTACATTATCATTTTGCAACAGACTGATAGGCGTACATGGTACTGCTATGACGAGAGCTTATATTATGATGCTGCAGCATTATGGATCAAGGCACAGGACTCATCATTGTCGTTCGCCCTCGCAGCGACAGTGGCATGCTTTTCTCAAGCACTGGCTACAATAGACAGACGACTCTGCTGGTGAAACTGCTCGGGAGTCTCCACGAAGCAGAGCCCTGGTAGAAGTGGTTCATGTCAAAGCCAACAGATCGATTCGTGATGACATTGATCGAGATATTCGTTCTATCATGATCAGATCGTGCAAGCATCCTCAGAGGCGCTGCTATGTCTTTGATATCGTGCTTCATCATGTCTCACCACCCCATCTATAGCTCATCCTTCTTCACCCCAGCAATCCCGACCAGCTCCGTCTCGAAAATCAACACACTGTTCGCCGGAATGGGCCCCATACCCTTCGCGCCGTAACCCCACTCAGGCTGGATCGTAAGCCTCCTCTTATCACCCGGGCACATATCCAGCAGTCCTTCGTCCCAGCCCTTGATGACCTGACCTTTGCCTACATGGAAAGACAGAGGTTGGCCGCGGTTGTAGGAGGCGTCGAATTCGCTGCCGTCCTTCTCGAGGGTGCCGCGGTAGTGGACTTCGACTTTGTCGCCTAAGAAGCGGTCAGTACTGTAATGCTTGATTCAAGGGCATTAGGTAAGTTACCTCGAGTTGTCTTCCGCGAGCACTCGGTTGAGGACTCGATCTGGATGTCCAGGGGCTTGTCGAGCGCCGAGGCACCGGCCAGGAGCAGCGTGATGGCTGCTGATACTGAGGAGAAACGCATTGTGATGGTATTGATGCTATCGGCTTTGTCTGCAGGCTAACGTGTCAACAGTGGGATCGTCATAGGCTCGGCGGGTCCTCCCGCTGCAGGGCAGCACTTCGCCAAGCATCTAATGTTCACGTCAAACGGCGCTAACGCATCGTACTTTGAACGGCGAAAACGACTTAGGTGCTGCTGCCATCGTTCGAAAAGCGCTGTGCTGTGATCTGCTGTATACATATTGCTGTCAATAGGACAGCGTCAATTTATCCATCCGTACGTTGTTCGGAGTGTTCTCATTGATGAAGTGACGTTGGACTGCTACTACTTCCTAATTCGGCGAGACGGAGATCAGCCGAGGCTCCCAGCCTCCCAAATGCTAGCCCCACGTCCGTAGTGAATAGCAAGTCTTTTTATTGTAGCAAACGTCATTCGTCATTCGTTCATCTTCCTCTCACATCTTGCGAACTTTCGACTTGCAACAAACATCATCCGTCTTCGAGACTCGAGTCCACACACAAGCACATCCACTGCTGCCATCCATAGCGTCGATAGATCACAACACACTGCACATACCGTAACGCATTGCGCAACCGTCCGCATGACCATCCCCTCAAAACCATCCTCTCACCATCATCCTCTCACAACCATTCAGCACAACCATCCACTCAGAATCCTCGACATCTACACCGAGTTACCATGGCTAGTCCAGTAGATTCAGGGATGCTCAAGGACAGTACGAAGACCAAGGGCAACATTCCGCGCAGCGGCAGCGGCTCCGGATCGATGCCTACCAAGAAGATTACGCGAGTAGCAGTGCCGCGCGGCGGCGCGGAGAAAGTCACAGCACCAGCTGCGAGGCCGCAAGGCAGAGTGACCAAGCAAGAGAAGAAGGGCGGTATGTCGGTGAAAACGGCTCTTGCGAAGGCGACCGAGCGCTGGGAGCAGCTAGCAGATGCTCGCAAGAAATTCGAGACCGAGCCAGCCGCCAAGAACACCGGAGGCAGGTTTGAGTTGTCGTCGACGCCAATGGAGAGTCTGAAGAGCACGAAAGAGCGCAGGTATCGCGAGTGCTTGAAGGAGATCGAGACTGCATGCGCTGAGCAGGGTATATCTCTCAATCTGAAAGGCCTACCCGGACCGAGCGAGATCAGGATCGCGATAGCCGGGAAGCAACAGCGTACTCGACCCTCTCCAGCTAAGCACTCCAGTATGGTAGCGGCGTCGAAGAGTGCCGTGGCCCCGGCGGCATATGGCGGCGGAGAGAGGAGCGCAGCGACGAAGAGGAAGCGTACCGACCTCGACGACGATATCGCATGCGCCAAGCGGGCCAAGCTGGGTGTACCGGCAGAGGAGGAGGTTGGCGGCACGGAGAAAGTCGTTGTGCCCAAGGGCGTGAAGCGCAAGTCGGAAGCTGTTGACGTTGAGGACGAGAGTGGTGCGAAGAAGGCTCGAATGGAGCCAGCCCGTGTGGATCCGGGCAAGTCGATGAGCAAGGCCGCAAAGAAGCCAAGCCCTCGTAAGATGGAGCGTCAGGAGAAGGTGCCGAAGAGCGCTTCGCAGTCGAAGAAGAGGGGAGACGAGGCTGCTCGCAGTGATTCGGTGATGGGGAAGGTGCAGGGTGAGGGGAAGACGGCGGATGAAGTGAAGGTGAAGAAGATGGGGGATGGGAAGGAGAGCGGGGAGGAGAGCGTGAAAACGGAGACGAAGGACGATGGGAGTAAGCCGACTGGTGCTTACAGGCACGATTCGGAGTGCTTCTCCATCGCAGTCATCCAGCTCCTTGTCGCAGCTTTGGACGGCAAAGATCTGGACGAAGTCCTAGGGCCTGTCAATGGCAACGTTGCTCTGGATGTGGATACTGACACCGCGTGCCAGCTGAACAAGGGCATGAAGTTGAGTGCTCGCAGCATGGACGACGTCCCCCGCACCGTGCGCAAAGCCGTCAAGGCATTGGGTGATCATGCAAAGACCGGGCTTAAGAACAAGCTTCGTCAAATCCTGCATGATCTTCGAGACGATCAAACATCCAAGGCGGTATCGCTATACAGCTTCCAGACACTTTTCGCAATCGGTTCCGTGGACGACCAGGAGCGTAGCCATTTGGACGGTAGAACGCAGCAGGACAGCTTCGAATTCTTTCAGAAGCTGATGAATGTCTTGTGCGATGGAGATGACGCGACGGCCTCGGACGCCTTGAAGAGTCTATTCGAAGTCAGCACGACGACTTCCTGCATCTGCGTCGCAGGCAATGTTAAGGACGCAACTCCACAGCCTACAGCGATGTATCACACTGTTATCGTGCCCGCCGACAAAGCCGCCGATGGACAAGCGCATGACCTCCAGCGTCTTATCAACGATTCCATGCAGAATGAGACTGAGCGGGTCTGCAACGAGTGCACCGAGCCGCTCGTTGAGGTGATCAAGGTGACTTCGGAGTCGGAGTATGTCGTTTTGCACCTAAGCCGGGCCAAATTTGCGGATAACGTGAGCTTCAAGGCGCAGACGGAAGTGGCCATGCTCCCTGCTGCTGGTGTCAGCTTCGGCAAATCGCAGTACGATCTCGCCGCCGCAGTGATGCACAGGGGTGACACCCCGAATTTGGGTCACTACACTACCTACCGCAAGCATGCTGGAGAGTGGTGGCTGTTGAATGACAGCAAGGTCACCAAGAAGCTCCCCACTGACAGTGAGGAATCGAAGTCGACCATGCTTTTGCTGAAGAAGCGTCAGTCGTAGGCACACTTGCCTGCGCATCCATATCGAAACCCACGAACGGTATTGTATGAATAGACGACCTGTTATCAGCCCCGCCACGGCCACAAGCAACATCACCAGCACGATCACTCACCTACGCCACCAAAACCAGCAATGAAGAGCGGCAGCACACCTACACCACCTCATCAGCACCGCCGCGAGCCCATTAAGCATGCGCCACCACACCAATGCCGAAGCTCAAGCCCACATATCCAGCAACACCCTTCACGCGTATCGGCCGGCACCCATACAACACACAACACCACAAAGCCTCCGCTCCACCACCGAATAGCCGAGCCAAGCCAAGCCAACAAAGCGAGAATTAGATTCGTCGCCCCATCCGGCCTACATCAATGGGCCGTGATGCCTGACAGCGAGCAACATCGGTACGCCGTGAGCTACTATCAGGTGGGTGCGATACATAGGATCCTCGCATCGACAGCACAGCAGCCGGCGGGTCCGTAGGACCCCCACTGCCTCCACACACGGAGGTTCCCTCTGGGTTTAGGCCCAGTAGGAACGCTGTCAACACAGTTGGCTTGAAGAAGGTCCCACGATAGCAGAGCAACCGGCGGCCGAGGTGTGATGGCCGTCATTGCCTCCTGCTCCGGAGGTCCCCCCGAGATCGGCGTATCGAGGCATGGGACGCTATCGTGAGACCTTGGAGGAGCGGTGGATAGAGTGGTGGAACGGAGCGGTGGAATTGAGTGAAGGGCTAGCCGGCCGGATCTGGGTATGGAGTGAGCTGGGAAGTGGGCGAGAGCAGAAGCAATTTGGGATGGTGGTGCGGTATTTGAGGGCATGTGGCGGAGGTTGGGGTGATGATATGGTTGCTGGGCGTTACATGGTCGCTGGTTTGGTGGTGCGTGAGTGGTTGGTCGGGAAGTGAGGTGTGGACAAGCTTGCTGGCTTGGCTTGGCGGGGCTGTGATTTAGCGAACGCGTGCGATGTTTACTGGCGCGTCATCCTCCTGTACTTAGCTACAACACAAAAGCGATACCTTATGATATGATCTCTCATGGCCGGCGGCATCTTATCAGGTCTCAATGCAGCGCAACGTGAAGCAGTAACCACCGTAGCAGATGTCGTCCAGGTTTTGGCGCCGCCCGGATCTGGCAAGACAAAGACGCTCACCGCGCGTGTGGCGCATCTCATAGCAGAAAGGCGACTGAAGCCATGGAACATCATAGTATGCACGTTCACCGTCAAGGCGGCGAACGAGATGAAGGAGCGCATCACGAAGTTTGTGGGTCCAGACTGTGCGAAGCAGCTCAAGCTGGGCACATTCCATTCAGTCGCATTACGATATCTGAAGCAGTATGGCCAGCACATCGGACTCAGCAAAGACTTTGGCATTGCAGACACGTCAGACAGCAAAGCCATAGTCAAGCGCATCATCAAGCAGAACGACTACACGATCGATGCAGGCTCAGCCCGTGGCAGGATCTCGACCCAGAAGGCTAAGGGTATTGACAGCGAGCAATTCGCAAAGACGAAGAAGAACGTTGAGCAGCAAGAGTTCTCGAGAGTGTATCAGGAGTATGAGGAGACCTTGAAAGCTTCAAGTCTGCTAGACTACGATGATCTGTTGTTGCGTTGCTGCCTTCTGCTTCGCACGGAACCTCAGTGCGTGGCAAACGTGGAAGCTCTGCTCATCGACGAGTACCAAGATACGAACAACATCCAGTATGATCTAATGTCACTCTTCGCTCAGCACCGCAATGTCATCACCATCGTCGGTGATCCTGATCAGAGCATCTACGGATTCCGCTCAGCTGAGATCAAGAACCTGACCCGGATGAAGCAGCAGTGGGCGGACACGCTCACGATCAATCTTGAGGAGAACTATCGATCTTCGGGCGCCATTCTGCATGCTGCACAGCACATTATCGAACAGGACGAGTCACGACCGCCGAAGAAGCTGCAGGCTACACATACGTTTGGGCAGCGGCCCATCCTTCGCAAATTGCCAACTGCCGCAGCTGAAGCGGATTGGCTCGTTGCAGAAGTCAAGAGAACTCAGGCGTTGAACGGTGGCCTACTACAGCCAAACGACTTCGCGGTATTGCTACGCTCAGCAGCACTGTCACGAGCAATCGAGAGTGCGCTTGGCAGAGAAGGGGTGCCATACCGCATGATCGGTGGTATGCGGTTCTATGATCGGGTCGAGATCAAGCTGTTGATCGACTATCTGCGTGTGGTCGACTCGCCTGGAAACAGCGAGGCGGTCGAGCGTATTGTCAACATGCCGCCACGGAGAGTCGGCGAAGGCACAATCAAGGGCCTACACGAAGAAGCGCGGTCGAAAGGTGTCAGCTTGTGGAGCATGGTCTTAGACGTAGTTCAGGGACGCTGCAAGCCTGCAACGAAGGTGAACAATACCACTCATACCGGACTTGCCAAGTTCGTCGATGTAATCATGAGCGCTCAGAAGAAGTTTGCCAGCACGGCCGCAGAGGATACACCCCTCGTCACGCTTCTCCAGCACATCATCAAGAAGTTGAATTACCAAGACCACCTCAAGAAGAAGTACGCCGATGATTGTGAGGCTCGCTGGTCCAACGTTGAGGAACTCATCGCTCAGACAACGGAAGCGTCTGACCCTCAGCAGTTGGCTGCAATGCTGGCGGAAGGCGCCTTGCCTACTATCGAAGGGATCGAGCGTCGCACTGAGTCTGTGACCGAGGACGCACTCTCCCTCTTTCTTGCCAATGTTACGTTGAGTACTGCGGGAGCGGAGAAGGTAGAGCAGGATGGCGAGAAGATACAGCAGCTCACCATATCGACCATACACGGTGCGAAGGGCTTGGAGTGGCCTGTGGTGTTCATACCTGCTTGCTACGATGGGTCAATACCGCACTCTCGAGCTGAGGACAATGACGAGGAGCGCAGGCTGCTGTATGTCGGCATGACGAGAGCACAAGCACTTCTCTATCTCAGCTCGCCAGGACGCAACTCGCAACGAGAGGAAGCGAGCATGTCGACTTTCTTAGCGCAACCAGGTGTTGCCGCTTATTTCGAAGAGCATGGCCCAAGTATAGCGATTCGTGATGTTCGGGGCTTGGCCAAAACACTTGGGCGGGAAAGTCCTTCAGATGCAGTCATTGCTGAAAGTAAGCGGTCACTCGAACGTGATGAAGACAATTACTGGCCGCTTACGGGAGAGCAGCCGCCGGAGGAGCTGGCCAAGTGGGATCGCGGTAAATCCACTGAACAAGCATGGTCCATCGGCGGCACGAGGCCAGCAGCAGTGTTCTCTACTGCTGCAGTGACGATGCAGCAGCAGCAAGACTTCACTATAGCTCCGACAACCATCAAAGCTGGCTTCGTGAGTGCGAAAGCTCAGTACGATGATATACTTGAGGAACAGCGACTGAGGAAGGTTGACGAGCGGGCTGCTCAGGCTAAAGCGGTGGTCGAGGAGAAGCCAAAGGGACGTAAGCGACAAATCGAAGGTCAGGGGAGCATTGCCACCTTCTTTGCCAAGCCATCAACGACTGCCAAGGAGGAGACCGAGTCCTGTTCGAACAGTATCGACCAGCATGATCCAAAGAGGGTGAAGATACCTTTGCAGGAGCTCAGTAACGTCAATACTATGGCTTCTGAGGACATGGCGAACCGGCGACTTATGCTGTCGCACAAGCTCCCATCAGCAGCATCATCACGTCAGACTCCAAGACCGACCTCACACCTTCCTCCTGCTGGCAATCCCTACCCATTCTCGTCAAGTCCACCGCAGCAAGACGACGATGATGGCAATCCTACCACTTCTGATACGATACCAACGAGTGACGCCAGACACGATGAGACGACTAACAATATGATGGCTCGGCCAGCAACGACATTTCACACTACTTCTATGCAGACTGTCGCGCCGCAGCGCAAGACACTGGGGATGCGAAGAAGCTTGAAGGGCTGGAATGCCCGAGGTGGCAGACACTGACGAGGGCTGTATATGTTGCTTTTCCACATGCATTTGACGTAGCTACACCATGCACGATACGTAGCTAACCATCGTACCGTGCCGTGTGTAACGCTAGTACAATCGCGTCACGTACTCCAGATTGCTCTCGCGTGCTGGCTAACCATAATACCTTAGACAACCGCAAGCAAGATACTAAGATCCTCACCTGCCGTACGCTCATATCCCACGCTTGAAACGGCATCATCCAGCCACACCTTTCACGACCGCAGCGATCACTCACAACCTGGCTGCTGCTTCGGTGGCTTGTTCTTTGCAACAGCTTCCGTTACCCATGCCTCGATGCCAGGGCAAAGTCCCTGGTTAGTGAAGACCACTTCCTTGGCAAGAGATGCGACCAACGCCAGCTGCACAAAGAACGGTATTTGCTCGAAGCTGGTGATGGCAGCGCGATTTTCAATCCCGATGGCAAGATGCTCAAAGCCTTTTGTCTGCAGCAATGCATCGTCCTTTGGATCGAACTTGAACTCCAGCTTGGCGAGGTCTTCCACTGTGGCCAGCTTCCGGAGCGCCGCAAGCTTATCGAGGTGTTGGCCAGCACGGCTGACGCAGCTGATCCTTGAGAAGTCAATGGATATCTTTGTCAGATGTTTCGCACGAGATAGAGCAAGCCGGCCCAATACGTCTCCCATGTCTTCTATCGAAAGAAGTAAGGCATTGTCGTGATAGAGGTAGGGCACCGCCTCGCTGTGAATCTTCTTGGAAGTCGCTAACAGCGCAAGAAGTTTCGTTAAGGGTACTGTGTCTGATATTGGCTTCACGAAGGGCCTTTCCTCGCCCTCTTTCACACGGCAGTGAGCTTCGAGGTACACTCTACCAGTGTTTTCCGTGGCGGAGAAGCCAATGGTGTCGAAGACAAAGAGCCTCTTATAGATGACGTTGCGCAATTCAGCCGGCAGCCCGAGGAAGTCGAAGATACCTTTGGGTGTCCTTGTGCGGTGCAAAGATACTTTAACGGGCTCGACAAGAACATGGTGTCCTTCTCCAGGATGGCGGTACCCGAGCGTGGTGAACGTGACCGTCGTGAGAGGCCGCTCGGTATTGGCATAGAAGTCTGTCAGACCAGAGACGACCGTTACATCGCGACTGTAAGGCTGCCCTGGCAATCGACGCAGATTCCCAGCAACCATGCGGTAATATGGGAAGTGTTGCAGTATCCATTGGAAGATGTCATCTCGCGTGGGAGGCTCCTCACAGCAGCTCCTGCCATGACTGCCAGCTCCAGTCCCGAGAAAGGTGGCTTGAGTCTAGACCTGGTGAAGGGTTTGATGCAGTACTCGATCTTGTCTTTCAGTGCCGTGAGTTGGGTGCAGTGGACGCAGGTGTGTATCCTGGAACATCGCTCGAAGATACGTTCAGCCGGCAGATAGTTGTATCCGACCAATTTCAGCACCGCGCTACGCTCGAGGAAGTTCATGTTGCGCGAGACACAGTTCACAGACTGTGAGGTGGATTGTGATGCTGTTCGTGAGCGAAGAAGGAATTTACTTGAGAGGTGACGAAAAGGGATGCCCAGCAGCCAACAGCAGCAAACAAAGGATCGCACGGACCAACCGCCCCAAACATTCACAATCGAGGCCCAGCACTCCAGATCGCGGACATCTAGTCATGCATGAATTTAGATAAGAGGTTCCGATACTGCAGGTCAGGAGACCTTGTTCTACAATTCGCAGCTATGGCTCCCAGCCAGCCCCACGAAGCATTTGCCGTGCAAAATCTTGTAATCTCAAAGGTTGGGTATGGTCTGGCATTCCTGAGCGGCAGTGCGTGAGCATGATACTGAAGCGATGAGCTTGGGAAGTCTGCTTGACGACCGTGACTGTTGCCTCGCACTGACATCTACCTCGTGGGCCGCCCAGCATTACTGTACTTGCGAGCCATTTGCCTGGGACTCTGCATCACGACTGTGGACATTGCCATTATTGCGGAACATCCATCGCCATCCTCGCATAGGCACCATTCTCGGCATTTCTACTTGCGCACTTAACCGCATAATATACTTCTCCATGGTGTCGAGTTCTGCTTGAGGACCTGCACACAGCATGTTAAGACACTACGGCTCTTAAGACACTTAGTCTCCTGCTATCCGGAGAATGATGCAGTATACGCTTGGCTTCCCTAATCACGATGGGATAGCATGCTCGAGACATGTATGTACAGCTGATCTTATCCTGCACTCGCATGGCAAACAACAGTAGCCTCTTTATCCGCAGTTCGGTCTGATTCACATAGTTGTTGGTCACGAAATTCTTCCATTGTGGGGGTCGACAACTCAACAGTATCGTCATTCCACTACTGTTGCTCATCTTCACTGCCCTGATCGCCGACTTGGATCCTCTGCAGTACCACATCACCATGCTCCTGCGAGCCGACCTGCGCTTCCGCTTGCTTGAACATGTCCGCTTGCAACAAATAGTAGGCCTTGACCCGACGACATCTGCCAGTGATCACGACTTCTTCAGCATGCGATGCAACCAACATTGTCTGTACCAACACTCTCAAGAACGCCGCAGCGACCTGTAGGTATCCTCCGGGATCTTGCTGCTCGATTGTTGTAGCGATGTGCGTGAGGTGGTCAACATCCCGTGGCAAACCATTGTCGTTCGGTACCTCCTCGCACGCCACGCCAAGCATCTCATCGCCGTATCCGCTGCAGTATACCTCAAACCGCTTGAGTCTCTTCGTGGCGTTCAGCATTCGAAAGGCGTCGAAAACATTCCCTGCACCTCTGTGTATCCAATGTCACCTATTGCTATGCCAACAGCAGTCAAATGCTCTGCGACGGATGGAGAGAGCCGGCTCATCACATTGCCAAGGTCTTCCTGGTTGAGAAAGCGGAAGCTGTTCTCCTGGTAGAAGTATGGTAAAGCTTCACTGCGCAGCTATCTGGAAGCCTCCGCGATTGCCAGCACGTCCTCAAGGCCGCGGTCCGCGGAAGCAAGTCCGATCATGTCGGTCAAAGCCTCAAATTGAACGTAGTCATGATCGTGCTCAGGTCCGCATGGGCGCCGCAGAAGAACTTCTTCGATGATCGGGCTTTCGTCAAGGGTGGGATAAAATGGGCCCTCAAATACGAACAGCATCTATAGATCGCATTGCGCAGTTCCGGGGGTAGATCGAGGAATCGGAAGTTGTCGTATGATGCAGCCAGCGGTAGAGTGGGCCGCAAGAAGACTCGGCCTGGCACGAGTGTTACAGGGTAGCCCACGGGAGGGCCAATCTTCTTCTCATCTCGCAGATGTAGCATCGCAAGTGGGAGATAATGGTTGCTATATGCCTCTGAAAGACCGGGCACCACGAGCAGGTCCCGGTCAACTATCACACCTTGTGCGCTTCGGAGGTTCGCGTTGACCATCCTGTAGTAAGGAAACCGATCGAGTATCCATTTGAATACCTCATCTCTCGAACATGAATCTATACCGCCGATACACAGCCTCGCAAGCACTGCAAGACCCGCGCCGGTGAATGGAGGCTTGTGCATCGATAGCGTGTACTTCTTGATGTATGATTCGATGCCGCTCACCAGCTCGTGGAAATCTTCCCAGTGTTGATGGCTGCAGGACACAGTAGACACCGGGTTATCTGCATCCAGAGGCCAGCCTGGAGACCGAAAGTAGCCGAGTCTCAGGCATGGGGCAAACACGCTGGGCTCGCGTTTAGAGTCGTCCAAAGCGTCCATGCTGAGCCTCAGAGTGAGAAATTGAGGTACGTTGGGCTTTTGCAGGCAAGGTGAAGAAAGCTGTGGCCGGTACCCAATCTACATCCGATTGTGTTTACCGATTGTGTTGTTTTGGGAGGGAAGGAGAAGCAATGTACGAAATAAAGGCAAACAAAGTCAAGCGCACGGACCTTCAAGATAATTGTGAGACATTCACAAGCCCGCCCTCCTCGTGCGACTACATGCCTACTTGGCTGATGGCCAGTCCGGAAGAAGGTCAGCATGGATGAACTGGGAGACCTGACAGCCACAGTGGCGATTAGCCATAGAGATATCTACATCCACACCAACCTTATCTTGTGCGTTTTGAGCTCCTCTTTGAGCTCTGCGGAGACGAGGATCATATTCGTCACCCATCTCGCAATCCACCTTCACATCAAACTTATGCCTTCACCTTCGCATTCGCCGCCATCGCCTCCTGCCTCTTGGTTCGCTTCTTCGGTACCTCTGATATCTTACTGCTGCTCGCTCGCTTTCTCTTCCCAGACGCTGCCTCCGCTTCGACCTCCTTCACCGTCTCCGCCTCCACTCGTTTCAGTCTCCTCACTTCATCCTCGAGGTACTTTCTGAGCTTCGGGCAATCTCCCTCGCCACTGAGGATCAGTTCTTCAGCCTTAGATGCCACAAGTGCCAGCAAGGGAAGGCAAGGGATTTGACCAAAGTTGGCAAAAGGACGCGACCGCTCAACGCCCATACGTTTGCGCTCGTATGTTCTCATATTGAGCAAGCCGTTGTCTGACTCGTCGAGTTCAAGCTCCAGTCTTTTGAGAGTCTTCACATTCATTAATTCGTTTAGCGCTGAGCTGAAGTCGGTTCGAATTCCATAGGCCGTGGAGATTGTCAAGTGCAGGCTCGACAGATGCTGCACACGAGACGAGGGCAAGCAGGGCAATGTAGTAGCCAAGCAATCCGCCGTCTCGAAGTTGAAGCGATTGTCGCGATAGAAGTAAGGCATGGCTTCCGCATAAATTTGCTTGCACGTCCGCACGACTGCAAGTATTTTGGTGAGTGGAGGCGCTTCGAAAAGTTCGAGACGTGCCGGACCCGGAGATGAGTTGACTTTGGGTTTGTAGTCAATTTCGCGACATGGGAGCCGAAGGGACACTTTCCCACGTCCTTTGCGTACTGTAAAGCCACGATCGTCGAAGAGAAGCAGCATCTCGTACACAGTGTTGCGTAATTCGGGTGGTAGTTCAAAGAATGGGAATGCACCTTTGCGTTTCGGCTCAAGGAGATCGCAAAGATAACTCCGTGCGGGCGAAACTGGCGCTGAGTAGGTGGGTTGGCTGGTGGTGGGATTGGTGAGGATACGTAGAGGGATGTCGTAGCATCCGAGTGCCTCCGTAATTCCAGGTACCACTTGCTCGACCCTGCCATAGGCTCCGTAGCCGCGAGGTTGGGAAGCCGTGATATACGCAGCGAGTGCTTCTTCGGAGTAGAAAGGAAAAGTCTTCAGTATCCATCGTAAGATGCTCGTATCTGTGATCTCGGGCTCGAGACTGCAAGTAGTGGCCATAACCACGAGCTGACCCACAGGATAGAGTGGCTTTTTGGCTCCAGGCGTGGTGTAAGGCTTGATGGCATCTTCGATCTCTGCTTTTAGTACCGCCCACGAGTCGCACTCCTCGGACGTCTTAGGCCCCGTTTCAGGTGCGCCGGAAGGCGTCATTTGCGCAGGCATTTTCCTCCTCATGATGGGATGCCCGATGATGTTGTGCAGTCTGAACAACATCGTCGGTCAGGTGTCAGCTTCGACGTTGGTCGAGTGAAGGCAGCAACGACGCGCAGACGTTTCTTGGCAGACGCGAGACTGACACGACATCACGAACGACGACGAAGAGACAATTGTTCTGCTAACATGTACAGCTACAGCCGTCGTTTAGCTCGGTCTTACGGACTCAAACACTCTCCTGCTTTTCCAATCGCAACCATCGCCAATACGCGCCCAACTTTTGTCCTCAAAATCAACCGCCTCAACCTCAAGCATCAAGTTACACGATACATTGCCCCATGACACATCGGCGTACGTGACCAACCTTAGCCACTGACCGCAGTTTCTAACGGCTAGGGCTTAGTCTTGCTTCGCTTCTTTGCTCCGCTGCTACCGTCCGGTCCACGAGCACCACGCTTCCCATTTGTCACCACTTGGAAGCCCGGCCCTGCCACCATCGCCGCCCTCAACAACTTGAGCCTCGCTACCTCGCCCGTGATATATCCCTCAACCTCCGTGCACTGGCCAGTGATCACCAAAGTCTCAGCGTAGGATGCAGCACCCGCCAGCTGCACCATCAATGGAATCTGGTCGGCTCTAGTGAACGCACGTGTCCGCTCAATGCCCATAGCCCTGCGATCCTTGGCGTTCATCTTCAACCACTCATCATCCGTAGCGATGTCCAGTTGCAGCCTCTTGAGCCTCTTGACAGTCGCCAGACGCTGCAGCGCAGCAGTCGGCATAGGGCGCGGTGATCTGCTGCTCCTCCACGTAACCTGGAGGCGTATATCAGACAGGAGGTGGAAGCGTTCGGCTTCAAGCGACGTCATGGCGAAGCTGAAATCAGTGAGCAGGTCGAAGAAGAATCTGTTAATGCTGTAGAAGCAGGGCATGGCTTCATCCTTGACCGCCTTGCTGGCTCGCAGTAATCCGAGAATGCTGGCTGACGACGGAGCAGCAATACCATGATCCCGGCGGAAGTATCGGCTGTTGTACATCACCTCACCGTCCGCGATGCCTGGCACGTCATCCCCCTTGCGGCAAGGCAAGTGCAGCTTCACGACGTTCTTGCCATCTGTGGTTGAATCGTGAGTGCACCTGAATCCGCGCTCGTCGAAGACCAGTAGTATCTCGTAGATGGTCATTCGTAACTCTATTGGTAGCTCGAAGAACTTGAAAACGCCTTCGCGCTTCGGTTCAAGCAGGTGTCTCAAGAAGGTCCGGGCTGCGAGCAAGGGCACAATGTACTCGCGGACGTAATTGTGGTTGTCGGCAAGCACCTTTTTGGGATCGTGCACGGTCACGAGTGGCATGTCGTACTCGTTGCAGGCGTCTCGAATACCGGACATGGTTTGGGGCGGCCGGAAATACTCGCGGCCACTAGCAGCTTGGACGTACTTATCCAGCACGCCCTGTCCGTAGTAGGGAAAGGTTTGCAGCATCCACCTCAGGACATCCTCTCCCGTGATGGTAGGCTTGCCCGTGCAGACTCCTGCCATCACGACGAGCTCTTTGATCGTGAAGGGAGGCTTGATGGTCGCGTCGGTGGTGTACTCGACGAGCAGTTGTTCGATCTCGTCCTTCAGCACCACCTTCTGCCCAGGGACCACAGCGTTGCGTGAGATGGCTGAGCCATGTCCACCTGTCTGTGTAGGAAGATCTCCATCGCCGACTGTATCTGCCATTTTTGCGGCACCCTCTCGTGGTTGTGGAAAGCTGGGTCAAATTGTTTGCGCTGCTCTCAAACAACAACAAGGACTGTGAAAGCCAAAAATATCAGCAAGCGGCCAACCGCACCGATTGATATCGCCACCCGATCCTCGACGACACAGACCAACAGATAATCCAACACTTCCAAGATCTGCAGAACTGCCTAGTACGAAGGACTCGGAAAGTGATTGCCCTCAAATTGATACAACACCGGAAGTCAGCCGGGACACACGTGAGTACACTGTGATGGTCTTCCCGAGAACTCGTTCGAGAATGTAATGGCTAGAGACCGCTCGCAAGACCACGGTCATGGAACGGCACCCGGGAGAAGTCGAGAGAGCATAAGCTGGTCGATAAGCGGGTCGTATGAGAGCAAGAGACGTAGAGACGAAACACTGAAGCAATGGACACCGCATGGACAGCCGTCGGCAGACGGTGCATACGGACACGATTTCGAGGCAGTCATGGCGACTATGTAGTAGCCATGGGATGGTTCGTAGCTGATGCAATCACTCGTCAGGTACGGGCCGCTTGCAGTAACATCTCGACGCGTTTTATTCGTTATCAAAACAAAGTGAAGTGCAGTGATGAGGTGTGAAGAATTGCCGGCAGGACGTACCGTCTAATGCTTCACAGGCGGAGATATGTACGCGCCACTCAGCATCCCATAATTGACGACATATCGCAGACACCTCATGCTCCATACCGCTTAGCAGCCTCCCCATCATCCATCTTCCCGCCCGTAAACGCCTCAGCAATCCTCGTAATCCTCTTCCTATTAACCTCCTCAACCGGGTTAATGCCATCAAACGCGGACTTCCCTCCAACATTGTTCGCACGATTGAGCATATCCTGCACCCGATCCGGCTTCCCAGACGCCCACACACTCGCGCCGTTTCCAGAGACCTCAATTGCAGACCCGTCCAAAGATCCAGTGAACCTGACGGGATTCTCTGGTGTGCCGAAAGCCTCGTCCACCGCGCTATCCAGTTGAGCGGAAGTGACGATGAAGGAGCGGGCGTTCATGTATAGGGTGTTGAGGTGTGAAGCTCGTTCCGCGCGAGATGCTTCGGTGCGTGCTACGACGTTGGCACGCATACGCTCTATTCTCTCGTCTCGCGTGGGGTCTGGTCGGACACCGGGAGAGGACGGGATGAAGCCTTTGTACAGATGTTCGAGATCTAGGCCGTGGGAGGGAGCGGTCAAGCGGTCGTCTTCTCGCTCGGGTCGCGTGAGAGCTTCGTGTCTCGCTTTCTGATTGCGGTCACTCTTCGTCTTCAATCTCGTGGCCTCCGTATCTCTTCTAGCTTTCAAGCTTGTCAAACCCTCTCGCAGATTCTGCCGTCGCATAGAGGAGATCTTTGACTTCCATTCTTCTCTACTGCCTTGTTTTGCCTGAACATCTTTGCTCGGAGCTTTGGTGTGTGGGTCCAGCCATTCGGGACTGGACTTGTCTTTACCTTCAGCTCCAGCGAATATGTCTCTGGGAACTGGAAGACGTCCTTTGATGAATGGTTTGTGGACGAGTGTCTGTTGCGGTGGTTGTGGGATGGCGATGTAGTTCGGATTCTCTGGTCTGAGTTGGCGGCGGGAGGTAGTGGTAGAGAATGACCGGCATGACGGGCAATGCCACGGTATAGGCGCTTTAGGAGGCATAGTGACTATTGTGGTGATGATAAGGGAGGTGTACAATAATGCCTGCGACGTCTGATCGATGCGGCAGAGCGGAGGTGACACGGACCACCAAATCTTGGCGAGAAATTGGAGAACTTCGCCTGAATCTTCAAGTTAATGCACATCACTCACATACTCCAATACAACCGCCAGCATGGGTAGCGGAAAGAAAGAGCCCGCCCGCAAGGTGCGGCAAGGCAAGACCGGTGATGGCATGGCCAACGTCAAGACGAAGGGCGAGAACTTCTACCGCACCGCAAAACAGGCGAAACTCCTCAACATGTTCAAGTCTGGCGCTCCTGATCGCAACGCTCACGGTACCATCACGAAGACCGCCGCTTTTCAGGGTCGCGACAAGCCGGCTGCGAGAGTGGAGCCGAACAGGAAGTGGTTCACGAATACCCGAGTGATCAGTCAGGATGCGCTGGAGAACTTCCGTGGAGCAGTGGAGGCGCAGAAGAAAGACCCTTATAGTTTCTTGCTCAAGCAGAATAAGTTGCCTATGAGTCTTATCAACGACGGGCGGGACAAGGAGAGGGTGGATGGACTCGTGCAGCATAAAGCCAAGATACGGATTGAGACGGAATCTTTCAACGACACATTCGGACCTAAAGCGCAGCGAAAACGACCTCGGCTAGCTGTCTCCAGCTTAGAAGACATGGCTGCAGCATCAGGCGAAGCCATGGACACCTACAAGTCTCGGCAGGCTGAGGCGCTGTACCTCTCCGGCAACACACTAGCACAACCCGAGGACCAGCAACTACAACAAGACCAACCCGGCGAACACTTTGTAGGAGACGACGGTGAACTCACGACCGCCCGGGAACCTATCTTCAGCAAAGGCCAGAGTAAACGGATCTGGAACGAGCTGTACAAAGTCATCGACTCCTCGGACGTGGTCGTACATGTCTTGGACGCTCGCGATCCGCTCGGCACCCGCTGCCGATCAGTCGAAAAGTACATCCGAGACGAAGCACCGCATAAGCACTTGATCTACTTACTCAACAAGTGTGATCTGGTGCCGACAAGTGTTGCTGTAAGTTTCCCTCTCCCCATTGCTCCCCTGCACAATACGCCATAGCCCAGTCAAGATCCTCTCACCCCTCGCCACTGGGCAGGATATCAGTAGAGAATGGACCTGTTACGGCAATGGCAGATGAACGATCGCTCACCTACGGCCCTCTGCTGTTATGGCATGGCTGTAACAGAGTGTTTGTCTCGTATATGAGTAGCAATCTCTCGGCCGCGAGGCAGGATTTTCGGGAAAGAGCTTAGTTATGGGACATACAGATACAGCCTTGCAGAAGCAATGGTATTGTGTGAAGTTGGAGACGTGTACTGACTCGTTCTGCAGGCGAAATGGGTCAAGATTCTATCACGAGAGTACCCGACATTGGCGTTCCATGCCAGCATGACGAACAGCTTCGGCAAGGGAACACTTATCTCGCTGCTGAGACAATTCTCGTCATTACATGCGAGCCGCAAGCAGATCTCTGTTGGCTTCATTGGCTACCCGAACACTGGAAAGTCGTCCATCATCAACACATTGCGGAAGAAGAAGGTTTGCACCGTTGCTCCCATCCCAGGCGAGACGAAAGTATGGCAGTACATCACATTGATGAAGCGCATCTACCTCATCGACTGCCCCGGTATTGTGCCGCCGAGCATGACTGACAGCCCGGAGGACATCTTGCTACGAGGTGTGGTACGCGTTGAGAACGTTGAGAACCCGGCGCAATATATTCCTGCTGTGATGTCCAAGTGCAGAAGACATCATCTCGAGCGGACGTACGAGATCAAAGGCTGGGGCGTCAGTGAAAGTGATGGTGCCGAGGAAGGCGAGGAGGCGGATAAGGAGCAAATGGTTGGAGGACCGGAGAGTGACAAGGTCAAGACAAGGGAGGCTATTCGATTTCTTGAAGCTCTAGCTAAGAAGGGTGGGAGGTTGCTGCGGGGTGGAGAGGCTGACATGGATGGTGTGGCCAAGATGGTGCTTAACGACTTTCTGCGAGGCAAGATTCCGTGGTTCGTGGCGCCGCCGACGGATTTGGAGCCGGGTGAGGATAAGAGGTCGGAGTTCACGAAGGCTTTAGGAAGGGATGAGAAGCTGGGGTTCACGCATAAGAGGAAGCGGGAGATGGGTGATGATGGGCGGTCGGAGGCCGGGACTACAGATGCTGGTGCGCCTGGTGCACTGGACATGGCTGCTGTGAACGAGGAAGCCAATGGCTTGGTTGAGGGTGCTGACGAAGCTGATGAGGACGAGAACGATGATAGTAGTGATGAGTTTGAGGGGTTTGACGAGGAGGATGGTTTGGTCGATGGTGAGGCTTCAGATGATGAGGGCGCTGGTGGTATCAGTATTGTGCACGTGGAGGGCGAGACGGATGACGATAGCGAGTGAAGAAGATCAAGCGATATGAGTACTACGATGCTACGGCCTCTTGGTGCGTTTTGCGCCGCAAAACCTAATGTTTGACCTCACTTCACATTGGACGACTTAAGGTGCGGTCTATGCTTCTTCCGCATGCTGCTCAGATCACATGGTGTCTCTCCGACTCATGCCAATCGGCTCGATATATCACATGCGCCAAATCTCGCATCGGTTAGTGGCAATATCGTGGTCTGTGCTCGCCAGGTGCCTGTCCTATATCTGCCGCATCTTCAACACATAACCACCATCAACCTTCAAGCTCTCACCTTTCGTAGGACGAACGACTTCAACGAACCTCAACGGCCCCTCACACCAACACGACTCGCTCAGCTCTTACAAATACCATGGCCGACCACCACTGCACCGTCTTGAAGGCGGAGATCGAGGCTGTGATTGCCGAGTACACCAAATCTGACTCTGGCAAACCGCCATACACGACCGCACATTTGGTGGTAATGGCCGCCGTTTGCAACCACGAGAACGATGTCTCCAAGGCGAGTGTCCTACGATGGGCATCTAGCACCTTTCCATACTATACCCGCGAGGCAATCGAAGGCTACATCACTTCACAAGAGAGATGGCACATGTCGTTCGGTGCGCCACGAGGTGTTGCGCCAGGCATCACGAAAGCTATCAACACTTAACGAGATGCCGCTCCAAACAATCCTCCAGGACCCGGCTAACCCAGGAGCATACCCAAGGATCACTTTGCGAGTACTGCACCGCCTGCTCGGATATTCCTTCGGTCACTCCTGGAGCCCACGCGTCCCGGTGTATTCGCATTCCTTGACTTGCCCTCAGAAATGCGCAACAGGATATACGGCCTCCTGCTCACCTTTGGCAAACACGGCTTCTACGTTTCGAACCCGAGTATGATGGCCTTACAATGCCGCGAGGCTGAAAGTTACGATGCCAGCATCAAAATCCATCCTGGAGATGATAAATGGAACTACCAACGAGCAGATGCTCCACCTCTTCGGGAGACCCTCGCAATCCTCCAAACGTGCAAACAAATCTACAAAGAAGCCATGCCTTGGTTTTACGGTGGGAACCGATTCCGACTCAAATGTCCATGGGGCTTGACCACCTCAGCTCTGTCACTGGCTCCGTCACGCATGGAACACTTGTCTGATCTGTGCATTGACTTCCGGATATTTTCTAAGGAAGACAATGAGAATGTGATCCCAGCTCTAAAGGCTTTAGTGGCTACGAAGCACCTTCGAAAACTGGAGGTCAGATTCAAAGGTGGCGACGATGAGCGGCTGAACATGGAAGCCAGTGCGCGGGAGTACATGGGCATCACGGGTGCAGACTCCCTTACCAGAACCGAACAGATACCCATGTTCCCATCCTTGGCACTTGTCGTTGCGCGTGCACGGGAGCTGACTATCACCGGGCCATGCCCGCAGATTGAAGAGTACCTAAAAGGCGAGGTGGCTCGGCTCAAACAGATGGCATGTCACACGTCGTCGGAGGTAGTGGAGGGCACGATAGCGCTTGTCAAGACAGAGCTGAGGGGCGAGTAAGTTGGCAGTGGGCAAAAGGGGTGAACATGGTGAAGCACGTGAGAAGGCAGGCAGAGCTTACGGCGATGGCGACGACGTGCGCAACGACTCTCTCAAGCACATGCGCCCAGAGTGCGCGTGAGAACGAATGGCATTGGCTGCGGCTTGAATCCACACGAGCGAGAAGGCAGAGGTGTTACTCCGGCGCCTAGCGAGAGCACTTTTTCTTGGGAACACAAGCTGAAGACCAAAGCTCGTTTAGCTTAGCCATTCGGCCGCCATCGATACGAAAAAACACGTTCACATTGTCATTGTTTGACTGCTGGGCCCGTCACGTGACGGGCAGAAACTCGTCGGCCGGCAAGCACAGCTGCTCGCAATTGCACACATCACCACTGCTCTTTCATGTTGTCGACGGAGCCGCGCGGTGACGCGTGGCCTCGTGGGCGCACCACCGACGGCAGTCACAGCTCTGGTCGCTGTGTTGATTGTTGGGCTCTCGCCCGAAAATGTGCTAAACGAAGTACCTGAACAATCTATATTGACAACTCAGGAGCCTGGATACGACCGGAGATTTCTCACGACACTTTACGATGTGTAGAACCCATTCCAGGTGCTGTCACATGAAATCTTGCCAGCGTGCGCTTGCCACTGTTGTCACGAATTGAGCTCCGCGACTACCTACAACTCCATGTCGAGCTTCCGACCCAGGCAGTCGAGGCACAGATATGGCAGGCTCACCACCGAGTCCCTGCCCTCTCACTGACGACTGCGCCCCGAAAGTAAACAAAGGCTGCCTGCTGGCAAAGTACTTAATCCCCCTTCTCTTCCACTTTTACTTCTCTTCTCTTTCATCATCATCCACATTTTCCATCATCGGCAGCCTTACCAAAGCACCATTGTCAGTCATACCCCTTCCTCCTTCAACACGCATTGGCTGAACATCAACAGATCCAAAGCATCCACCATCGACATCACCGCTCCGACACCTCACCACCACACACACCTTCAACAACCGACACCATGAAGGCCTGTGCCGCCCTTGGCCTCGTGGCCCTCGCCAACGCTGCCGCCATTGACACGGCTCCCGGCAACCGCCCCATGTCCTTCGTCAACAAGGAGGTCGCCAACGTCGACGACATCCACAGGCCACACAAGACCACGGAGTCGTACGTCGAAGGTGGCACAACCTTCATCAATGTCTTCCAGGAGGGCACGACCAGTTGCACGACCAAGCACGGCCAGACGTCGTGGACCCACCTACACGACGGACAGTCCGTAAGTGGCCACTACAAGCATGGCTCTGAAGTCGTCATCACATCGGTAGTGACTGGAACCTACTCGGACGGCATGGTTGGCAGATCCGCACCAGCTCCTGGATGGTACGTCGAACCTCACTGTCCATTCCCAACTTCATCTTGCTGACCACTCACAGCTGCTTCCAAATCAACGCTTTCAGCAACTGCGGTCCCAATGGCGCTGTCGACCAGCTCAGCGATGGGCAGAACCGTGTCGGCCAGACTGGCTTGACCCGCGGCAAGTACTGCATCGACAGCAACGGAGGTCAGTCTCTCAACACTTCATCTCAGCACGAACATCACTGACTCTCTCAGGTCTCACCGACTCCAACGGCCGTGGCTGCATTCTCACCCCACCGACCACGCAATAGCAATGCGATGCCGGTGCTTCACCCACCCCAGGCTTCTCGGTCAGCTGCGACGGCACCCTCGTCTACCACGGCTCCAGCACTTTCTACACCTGCCCGACTGGTGACCACGGCGGCTGGAACCTCTACTCCAAGCCGGTCTGGAACCAGGACAAGTGCATGCCCATCACGCTGAAGGCCGATTCTTGCTTCTCCGGCTGTACCACCTTGACGAGCAGCATTGCATCGACCACCATGTCGCCGAGCACCATTTCCTCGAAGTCGGCCAGCACCCCGAGCTCCACATCCACCCGCACAAGCACGAGCACACGCTACACCACGAAGAGCATCACCAGCACTGTCACCAAGTGTGCATCCTCGACCGTCACGCCGACCACGGTTACATCGACTTCATGCAGCACCCTGACCGTCTCTCCGTCGTCCTCCGTGGCCTCGAGCAGCTCGGCAGTCCCGCCGCCTGCTGCGAAGCCCAGCTGCCCTGCCAACCTCATCGGCACCAACTTCGAGTTCCCGCACCTGATCGTCGCCCTCGACCGCGTCCACCAGTCGATGCAGCTGGGCAACAGCCTGAACGGATACGCCAGCCCCAACGTTTCATCGTTGTTCAACTTCGACATCCCCGCCTCTGACGCCGGCAAGATGTGCACGCTGAAGTTCATCCTCCCAGCTCAGGGCACCATGGAGGTCAGTACCCCTTGTGTGCGATGATTTGATGTCATGTGCTGACAACCTTCACAGACCTCCAGCTACGAGCTCTCCGGCTCTGGTCACTTCGAGTTCGCCGCACTCAAGGGCTCCGCCAACAAGGACATGACCTACGGCTCGGCACCCGCTGTCAAAAAGCACATGATGAGCATCGCCATGGTTCCTGGCAACGCCTACACCATCGGCGAATTCAAGTGCCCGGCTGGTGAGCAGGTCGCCTTCTCGATGAGCTCGACTGGTTCCGCCAGCCTCGAGTACTTCCAGGACTTCAACCCTTGCCGTGAGTACACACCCACATCTCCACGACTCCATCTCGAGTGCATGCTAACCTTCTCGCAGCTGTCGGCCTGTACATCACCGTCGCTTGAGCGACATCACCATCGAGTACCAACGAGCAGACTGCGACCGACCGAGCAGCTGTCATCGACCTCGACTACTTCTCCGCTTGACGACCTACGACCACGATGCTGTTGCCCACCAAGGGTGCTGATGGAGTCTCGGCTTGGCTGGGATGCGATTAATGCTGGGATGGAATTTGCGTTTGCGATTGCGACTGATACTTGCTTGCTTGTTCTGCTTTTGTTTCTTGGGTCAGCGAGTTTGTTTGGGAGTGCAATGCAGGCTCAGGCCTTGCTGTTAATTAATTGTATTGACGTTTTGCTTTACTTTTGCTCCAGTCTTTCCATTCCCGCTCTGTTTGGTCTGAATCCAACCCACCTTCCACTTTCATGAACAGCTGCAACCAACGATCAAACACCACTGACCTCTTCACACTCGACTGGTACGCACACTTCACTCGATTTGCAAGGATTCGAACTGACACCGCTTTCGAAGGCGAGATCATGGCGGCTCGCTTGGTCTTTAGCACGTACGAGCTCGCAGAGCACATCATCCTCAGAGTCCCGCAAGGCGATGTCTGGCGCTCGGCGCATATCAACAAGACCTGTTATACCATCAGAGCCGACTCCCTGGCAGTGGCAAAGCATATCGCACCTTGTAAGACGATGGCAGACAAAGAGGCGGGTTGGGGTTGTGAGAAGTGCTGACTCCGTCACTTCACAGTCACGCCCCTAGCTGTCACGGACATCAAACCTTTTTCACACTACGAGCTCCTTGTTACAGGTCTTCAACACGCGGTACACCCAGGGCAAAGTGTGGAGGCAGTACTGGAAAAGGTCGCCGAATCGTACGCTACTGGACGAGCCAGAAGACCGATGGATGCCATACCCATCACCAAGCAACAGCTGCAAAGCAAGCCTCACTACACTCTGCGTGCTGGCAACCCTCTGATCATCAACGCGGCCTTCACACCCAGCTTTGGCGTTCCCTCACTCGTGGGAACGGCTGTCGAGATGCATCTCCCTCTCACTCCCACACCGGGCTTTCTGGGGTGTCACCCAAGTGAGTTTGTGACAGATCCACCGATCGCTGAACTACGCGTGGATCTCCTTCGCAACGGCAGCCCTTTGGACACCATCAGAGTGTATCGATCCGAAGGTGTTACAATGAAGGACATGTTCCGAGCGCTGAAGGACATACTCGAGGACAACGACGGCACACAAACACGCAATGGCAGGTTGGAGTGTCGGGCTACGCTCGCGATGAATGTGGATACGCAGAAGCTCCGTTGTGGTCTGTCGGAGGATCTGAAGCAGTGATGAGGAATCGAGGCTAGGAGAGTTGCTTATTGTTAGTTTGGCGTGCTTGGCCATGATGTTGCTGAATTAGTTGATGGATGAGGCCAAGCAGGGGCATGTTGCTGTCAGGCTTCGCACACTACTAACGGAGACCACTACGGCGCTCTCGTCTTGCACGTCGTAGCGGACGACGCAAGAGACTTGGCCCGTCTTGCTCAACGTCATCGCCTTCTTCACTTGACACGCTCTCTTCTTCTGCGGAGCCATCCGGCTCGAAGTCCTCCGAGTCATTCTCCTGACCAGGTACTCCATCAACCTCCATCGCATCAGTATGCAGGGCATCCTCAGTCAGATTGAGTGGGGCTAGGCCTGCCTCGGTCGTGCGGGCACCCTCGATGCTCTCTTCATCAGACTCCAGCGCAGCTTTGCGTGATCTGCCCGTAAGCCGTCCGCCATCCTTCCTCGCCATGCTAGCTCCTGACTTGGCCTGTCCGTCATGCTCGCTCGAAGCTTCTTTCGCCGTCTCTGTGCCTTGCACATCGCGCTCGATATCGACGGCGACGAAGTCATTTGCCAACGCCTTTTTGCGTCGGTTCTTTGGCTCCTTCGTCATCTGCACTCCAAGAGACTCATTCGTGAACAACGGTCCGTAGTCGAAGAACAACTCGGTGCCAGGCTTGAGGGATCTACTCGCGTATAGAGCGATACGGTGGAGTGTTCCAGCGAGAGATATCCGCGCATACAAGTTGCCATGACCGTCGCCTGCATGGTTGATGAATCGTATCTTGTTCCCGTAGTATGTGCTGTCGATTTCCTGAGTCTTATTCAGGGAGAATAGGTAGCTGAGCTTCTGATGCCCGTAGACTGTGCCCCGGCGGTCTGCTTCTTCCTTCGTGATGATTTCACCCTTGTACTCCCCAACGAAGTCGTGCTCTCGGAATCTCTCTACAGCGAAGAGACCTAGCCCGTGAATGGCACTCTTCCCCATCACTGTGTGCTTTGGCACCCGACGTTGTATGCTTGCATTGTGACAGCGCTTCTTCAGGATGTCCTCGTCATGACGATTAACCGGGTCCAAGACTTCTTCAACGCCGCACGTATCGCAAAGGTCGGGGTCGCACTCCCGTCCAAGGCCATAGCACATGCACCGGTCATCCTGGAAACACATCATGCTCTGGGTTCTCTTCGGTCTGTCATGTCTGCAGATGCAGCCCTGAAATTTCCGTGGGCAGTTAGACGGACAGGTGCAAAGCTTCTCGCATGTTACGTTATCTTGCCAGCACGAACATTTGGCTTCTGAGCACGTCTCTCCCGGATGATCACACGGCTCTATTGGCTTGCGATTTTCGTTTAAGTGAACGAAGTTGTTCATCCAGTAAACAATGTTGCGCTTGTTTACAACGTCCGCTTCTTGGTCATCTGGTATAGTGGGTTTGGAAAAAGCCATGCGTGTTCGGTGATTGACTTTAGGAGGGTTCACGATGTCCATCACAACGGCAGGATCCTCGTCGAAATCTGGACCATCTTCGAGACTCTCTTCCAGACTCCCGTGATAAAGGCAGTCCAGTCGGAGGCAAGTGCTGCATGTCAGTTTTGCCAGCTTGGCTTTTGTGTCGACACAGCCATCTTCAGCAACGGTGTCGAACATGTGCCGCCGGGCGATGTGCCAGATGCTGAACTTTTTCTTCTCAATTTCCCACTGCGTCATCATTTGTAACAGGTTGTCGCAGAGTAGTGCGGCCTTCGCAAGTTTCTCCGGCGACGATGCTTCCAACGAAGACAGCACGAAGACGTTTCGCTCAGCGTTCCGCGAAAATTCCTCATTGCAGGATTCTTCCCGGCGGGACAGTGCTAAACCGGCGTCGATGTTCGTGCCAACGTCGGGAACAGCCTCGAGCAGGAATCTGAGAACGTCTTGCCAGGTGATCTGTAAATCCTGCAAAGCGCTCTCAACATATTCCTCAATTTTCTGTGCTTGCGCAAGTCGGTGGAGCTTTTTAGGCCGCCCATGCACGTCTATGTCGTAGGCCTCTTTAAGATCCTCGCCATCCTTGTCGAACGAGAAGTCATCGTCAAAGTACGGCCAGCCCTGCATGGTTCGGACGTTGGGTGACAGGAAGTTGTCCTTGATCGTAACATAGTGTGCATAGTTTGGCTTGTCAGGCCTCACATCGAGCAGTACGGCAGCACAAGTGTAGCCAGTCTTGCCGCCTTTAGTACCAGCGTTTGACATGTGTTGGACCTCGAAGCGAGCGACTTGCCCTTGAGTTGCTTTGTGCTGCTCGACGACTAGCTTTAATGGCTTTAGGTTGGCGAAGGAGTATGGCTTGTCATCGTCGGCGGCGGCTCCCTGAGGGGCCTTTAGAGACAGCCTCGAGTTCTTGAGCAGCGTTTTGTTCCAGTATTCGGTGTCTCCACGAAACTCTTCAAGGTACTTGCCAAGGACGCTCTCGACCTGCTTAGAAAGACTCAGCGCCGCCATAGGAGAGACGTTGACGTTCTGCAAATTTGACGTTGCGTCTGAGCGTGATCCTGCGACATCTCGCTCGCTAGCCAACAGTCCAATCGGTGTGAGTGCTTCTAGCTGATGTGATTTCTCGCTGGGCCTTGCCGAGCTCTTCGATCTCAACCCACGCACAGTATCTGCTGGTACAGTCGTGTCTACGCTTCCCGCCTTAGCACTACTGTGATTTGCTTGCAAGGAGTCTTCGCCATCGGAGTGCGCCGAATCGACACGATCGTGCACCGACTCGTTTTGCTCGTCGACTTGTGGGTCCAATGTCTGTAGGTCCGGCTGCATGCGTGATGCGATTGAGCTTGTAGTCGCTTCGCGACCATGATCTGAGCTGTCATCTCCACTTTGAGGTGCTGCGACATTTGCGGTCCGTACTGCAGGCTCGGAGAGTAGTTCCGCATGTTGTCTGGACGCAGAATGTTGGAGTTCATCATGCATCGCATCAGCAGAGATCAGGTCTTTCTGCTGAGGCGACGGCTGGGCCTTCATGCCAATTGGCGCAATAGTCGGGCTTAGAGGTGGACGTCTCGAAGCCGCAGGACTCTCTGGACATTCCTCCCGCCGTGGACTTGATCGCCTAGGGCTCCGTGGTCGGGATCGGGGGCTTCGAGCCGACGCAGCATTGGCATTAGATTGACCCGTGTTCTTCTCTGCTGGAAAACGCGGATGCTTCGGACTCTGAGCTATCGCAGGATTCGCAGTCCGGCTATCGACCGCGATAGGCCTTCTTGCAGTGCGCTCGGTCGGACGGCTTCCTGGGAGCTGTGAGGCTGCCTTGGGAAGATTGCTTCTCACGTTGCTGACTGGTGTCTCATCGTCACTAACGAGATCAACGACGTTCCGAGCTTTTGGGGTATCATCGTCATTGCTAAGGTCAATAACGTTCCTTGGATTCGGTGGTTTTGACTTGGCCTTCGCAGAATTTGTCAACGTGTTCTGGACGGTGGAGCGCTGCGAGATAGCGGGCTGCCGAGCGAGTGTCTGGGAGGGCACCGACTGCGTCGGTGTGGACGTGCGTTGGTTTGTTACAGAGGAAAGTCGTCCATTAGATGCATCGGTCTGGAGCCTTTTGGAGGGCCAAGGGGGAAGACCAGACTCCCCATCGCGAGGACGCTTCGTGCCGCGTTCAGTGGAAGGGGTGTTGTCTGGGACCGAAACAACCGGCTTCACGCTGTTCGCAGAAGGCAGGATTATCTTTGGCGAATTAGGCTTCGTTGTGTTGGAAGACGCAGTCGTACCACGGTCTGCGCCAGCATTGCTACCTGAGCTCGAAACTCTATTCTTAGCCGCCAGACCTTTGGCATCGCTTGACTTGCTCACTGACGAGCTGCTGGGGTTTGGAGCACCAGGTCTCTTTGGCAGTGGCTCGGTCGGCTGTGTAGACGTTTTCCTCTGGAGAGTGCTTGGAGGCTCTCGAATGCTGCCGAAGATGGTGCTGCCGCGAGGTCGAACAGGGTCGCGAGCCGTGCCATTCGAAGCATCTTTACTGGCCTGATTTGAGGCTGGCTTAAGCGGTAGATGACCATAGCCGATCTTTGCTCGCTTTGCATCTTTCGTTTGCGACAGGGTTTCTCGCGTTGTGTGGGGGTTTTGTGGCGGCTCGTCGTCCTCACACAAGTCGATCACAGTCGGCGCCATTGGTCGTCCCGCAGCTTGAGCAGCACGGTCATTTGTAACGAGTGTGTGGGGGATCGTAGAATTAGCTGTTTGACTACTGCCAACTGATGTCCTTTCAAGGTTCCGAGTGAAGGCGGCGTTCAATGGGATAGTCCTCCGCGGCGCGTTGCTTGTGGTGTCGTAAATATGCAAAGTGCCCCCCGAAGTCAGATACTGCAAGAACTTCATTAGTGAACTACATCAATCATATCATTATTCACTGCGGTCTTCCATGATGAAGACGAACACACTTTCACGTTCTTTGGCAGGGGCTCACCTAGCGGCCGATCCGTTGGTCACAGCTTCTTCTTTCGTCCGTATCACGTCGCGACTTGCAGTTTCACGACGCGTCGCAAAACTAAAGTCGTGTTGCAGATAGCATTGAGTGAGTTGATGTGTGTATGTTTGAGAAAACCGTCATAGAGTAGTGTTTGAGAAAGTTTGGAAACGCGAGGTTGACACACGGTTTTTAAGGTTTGGCACGAGCGCGACTGAATTGCTTGGCGTGGCGTTCAGACGGTAGCACAGGAGACGGATACATGCAGAATGCAATCAATTTTTTCAATGCAAACTAGGCCTAGACTCCAGAGACACTATTGTCTTGCTCCCCTCACTCCATCCTTCGGCCCTGCTTTGCAAAACCACTCCTAAAAGCTGGTCTGATTTTACCAACATCCCATACTTCCATGTCTGTAGAGTGCGACTTATACTCTCATCTCTGATTGTCACATGTTCTCAAGTCCTGATTGCTGGCGGCACTTCATGGTCGGCTCGAGCGGAATCTTCTCCGAGCTAGTCGTGCTCCAGAACGGTGTCCTTGCACTCGTTCGATCCGCCTCATATTGTAGCAGCGCCACGAGCTTTCGAGCAATGCTGCTAGGTGCCAGCTTCTATGAGCATGTTACCACTCAAGACCACAGAGCGAGCAGTGGCCGGCCGCATTGCAAAGCGAGACAGCGCCGCTGGGCGCCTTGTTCATAATTGAAGCATTTTCGAGCATTCTTTCAGCAACACCAACCACTAGAGCATTGCTTGTGAATGGAATCTGAAGGATCGCCACGAAAAAATCCAGGTTCGTATTGCATTGGCTTTCAATGTGTCGTTGATCCGTCGAACGCTCGATTGGACCGAAATAGCATTGGTGGTGGAATTTCTTCCGTGCCAGTTCTCAATCCATATCCTCCAGTGAACTCTCGCGATAATCCTCCGGCACCAGCACACCCACCAGGCAAGGACCAAGCATATTCTCCCAGTTTACCCAAGGGTGAACATCCATGAACAGCTTGGCACCATCTCTCCCTGCAGCCTTCATCAATTCCGCTTCTCCACCTGGGTGAAATGGCAGGTAAGGCGTGATGTTGTACACCTTGCCATTCCAGCTACTCCACGCAGGCTTTCCTTTGCGACCAGTCATTCGCTTTAGCTCAGCAGGCGTGACTCGCTGGAATGAAGGGACACCGGCCAGATTTCCAGTTCGGATGAGAGCTGCCCAATCCATAGGGGAGTGGCCAGGTGCGAGAAGGACTTTGCCACGAGGGTTTGGAACTGCGGTTGCTGTACCGTTCGGCGAGAGGCTGGAGCTGATGCGTTGTTGACTGCCTACAGGTGGGCCACGGTTTGGCAACGGGCCATTGCTAGGTATTCGAAGAGAGGATGCAGAGCTTGGTGGTGGCGCTCTGAGTACGGCTGGTGCACGCATTGGTGGAGCCATGAGACCTGCTGAAGTACTCTTGACTTTCTGCGGCGTTGGTCTTGGTGGCGGTGCCATGGACGATGCTCTCTGTGCACTGTTCGGTGCCGGGAAGGAAGGCACAGGTGGAGAGATGGCCTCCTCTGTGTGCTCGGTCTCTTCGTGGTTGTCCAATGAGCAGGTAGGCACGGCCTTTTCGATCGTGGTAGGCTTTGCTTTCGGTGTACTCTCGCTTTCCTCGGCATCGTCTGAGTTATCGTCGAGGTCCTGTATAACAAACTGTGGTGTCGTGGTGGCATTGTCCGGTCTGCTGTCAGCTGCCACATCAGACGCCTTCTGAGGACCCGTCCACCGGGACAGTAGATTCCAGGACATTATAGGGTATTTGTAAAGAAGAAAGCAAGCTGATAGGACCAAGGAGAGGACAGTTATATAGCCCATGCCTTATCGCCACTCTCAACACTGGCGAGTGAATTCTGTTGTAAGCGCTTCTAAGTAGAAGTTCCCCAATTTCCCATGACAGCGATACTTGAGAATAGATGAGATAGTTGTTGAAGACGATGTTGATGTCTTGGAGAAGTGCAGTTGAGATTCGTCGTCCTTTCGCGTCGCTGCCAAGACGTTGTCAACGTCAAGGCATTGCCGTCTTCTTTCGCCTTTACACCATCACCACCAACATGATGCAAAGAGCCATACTACTGCGCACATTGCGCCTCGTCCGACCGACATTCGTGTCTAGGCCCATCTTCACCACACCTACACAGCGTGTAATCCGACACTCTTCGAAACGATGGGCGTCGCATGCCTCGCCCAGCTCCATACATGCACCGACGATAGGCTCTTCCAATAAAACGGCAGTGGAAGAGAAAATGGAGGAGATCACAGAGCTATATGCTACCGCCCAGGATGAATTCGAGATTGCAATGGAGGAGACCGAGAAGATGTCTGTGTATGCCGAGGAGGACCGCAAAGCTGCACGAGAGGAGCTCACTCGAGTACAAGAAGCCTACAAGGCTGCGGTAGAGGGCGAAGATGGCGAAGTTGCCGAGGAGGTGAAACGCAGGGTAGGCCAACGAATCCGGGAGTTGGAGCAGGGCGTTAATGCTATGGAGGAGCTGGCCATCAACCAGGATTAAAGTGCTATGACAGTGAAGTGATAAGACGGAAGATGGAAGATACTCGATTTGGCTCGCCGCTGTTTGAGCAAGCCAAAATGTGCAGCGGCGCGATGCCTGCCTTTGCCCAGGCGTGCGTCTCCTCTTCGTGGATTCGAAAAATTTCATCACCTCGGAGACAATATCTGCCATGTCCAGAACCTCGCAACGCTGGACGGTTAACAGCCGCTGTAGCGGTCGATCATTGGACTCAGCACTACATGGAAGAAATGTACAAGACCCGTTGTGCATGCAGTCTGACGAGCATTCGAGACTGGCAGAATGCTTCCGGCGATTTGTACGATATGGAGGTATTGTACCTATTCTGTGAAGGTGGAAGATAGCAGCGAGACAGTGTACATTATGGCGGGAAAGGTCAAGATGATCGAAACAGTGTACAAATACCGAAGTAAAGCCGGGTAAACGAAGCGCACTCATACCACCCACCAGCCCAAATCCGAACGTCATATCTCATCAAACAGGCTACTCACTTCCTGAACCCCTTAGCACCTGTAGCAACAAGCCTCTCCCTCAATTCCCTGACCGCACCACTCCAACCCTCCGCCACATCGCCCACACGCTCGTTCACAAACTTTGTCATCTTGGCCTCATTATACTGTTCTCCGTACACAACCTTCGCAGCCGCCTCAAGCGTCGTGCTCAGCTGCATACCCTCGCCAACGGCAGCGAGAAGCTCATAGCTGACTCGTACCTTGGTCCGCACCGCTGGCAGCAAAACTGTAGACTCTACAGCAAGCCGTTCATCGCTGACGATACGCGAAGTAGTCAGAGTCTCGATATTCAAGCGTCGCTCGGCTTCGGCGATTTTGAGAGCAGTATCCCATCCGCTGCTCACCAAACCGAGTAGATCTGGTACACGTGTCGAGCTTTGCGGCAAAGCTTGCAAGTTTGCGCGCAGCAATTGCAAGAAAAATCGAAGCGTAGTCGTTAGCTCCTTCGGCTGTTGATTGCGGTCCTGGGCGATGTAGACCAGACTTATTGGCGCGTTCGGTCGGCTCTTAGCCGATTGTGACTGGACGTGGAAGGCGGCTGGGTGGAAGAAGAGCTGTAGTTGCGATCGGTAGGACATTGTGACAGTGGGTGGGTATGAGGAAGCTGAAGTGATGGACCAGCCGTATGTCTCCTCGAGTTTGGTGACCGAATCTGCACAACGATTAGCACTTTGACGAACATACACCGCAAGTGTCAAATGGTTACCTTTCAGCGCAGCGATCTCCTTGAGCGACACGCCCCGACAAGCATCCCTCACCCTCTCCGCCTCCTGTATCGCAGCGGTAAGCTCCAACTTACTATCCTGCATGTCCGTCGCCAGCCCCTCCTGCTCCTGCGCTTCCCTTCTCAGCCCCTCGAGGACCTTCATCTTCTCCTCCAACTCGCCGTCCACCTCCACCATTCGCTCCCTAGCACCCTCAAGCTCCTCCTTCTCCTCCTCAGAAGTCTCCATATCAGCAGCAACAGCCTCAAGCCTTTCAATCTCCACCTGCATATCCGTCTGCTGCTCCACCAAGCCCGGTAACGTGCCCTGCAGAACTTCCTCAGCATGCACAAGCACTTCATCATCCCTGAGCAACCCCTCGCCAATACTCGACAAAGCCTTCATGAGATCTTCGAGCAATTGGCTGCGCCAATGATACCACATCTCCTTGCTGCGGAACCGAGCATGAGACTTCATGTCCCGCATCTGGGCATCGAGTACCGCCTTACGCTCGGAGGAAGCGTTGACGTAGGCTCGAATTAGTGGTGGCGTTTCACGGTAAGTCTGCGTCTCGAGCTGCTTGATGACTTTCTTGCCCTCGCTAATGTAATGCTTGAGCTCGTGGCAGGCATGCTGAAACATATCGTGCTCCGGTTGGCTGCATGCGGCGGCCACGATGGCATGTTCAAGATTGATCTCGGGCTCTGCTTGCTCTGAAGCATCTTCAGTATCGGTGTTCTTTCGGGCCTTGGACGGTGTAGGAACGGTAGTCATCCTGCGCTTCGTAGCAGTCAGGTCCATGAATCTGATGCCAGCATCTTCCAGGAAGCTCTGCAGCTGCACCTTCTCCACTGTCTGCTCATTCGAATCCACCCGAAGCAGATCGTCGCTAAGCTGTCTGGCAGGCGATGATCTGGCAACCGCCGGGCTTTTGGGTGTCGGTCTTGGGCGAGGAGTGGTATGCTTCACCGGACTCATTTGCTTGCCAGCAGATTTCTTTGGGGTAACATTCTTCAAAGAGTCCTTCCGCGGAGTAGTCAGAAGCCTGATTGAGTCGATCAAAACACTCCGAGCCTCATTCGGCTGCTGCTCCTGTGGTACAGACGCTGGTCGCTCAGGCGTAAGCACTGCTCTGGCCGGCGAGCTACGAAGCACCTTCTCGACAATCGGCGATGGCACAGCCGTCCTCAACTGCTCATCCAACAACTGTTGCTGCACAGTCCGTCCACTAGGCGGTGTTCTCGGCAGAGACTCCCGCGATGGAGACACAGGCTCCTCCTCAAACGGCAATTCTGGATACCTCACTTCGTTCTTCAGCGGCGAGCCCAGTCGCTCTTGCACAGGCTCAAAGCGGATCTCAATCTCCGGCTGAGGCTCCTGTGTCTCATCAAAGACAGCACCGGTCCACGAGATTTTCGAAGGCTGGATCGATTGGCGACGCTTGTCCGATGATCCACCCTTCTCAGCTGATTGTTTGACCTGCTTCTGGAACAGAGGAGTCAGCAGCTTCTTAGGCCCAGAGTCCGGCACGTCTGTGAAGCGCTCCTGGTCCTTTGGCGTGGTATTGGCCGCATCTCGTGCAGGAGACTGGGGTTGCTCGGGCGTGGCTGGTCGCTCGATCGTCAACTTTGCTGCAGCCTTGATGCCACCCAAAACCGTCGTAAGCTCCATGGTAAGCTCCTCGTTCTCGTCAATGCTGGAGGTGGTATGCTCGGCACGAGCGGCTGCAGCCTTGATCCCACCGATGGCCTGCGTGAAGTCCATGGTTGCGTCGTCCTGTTCAAGTGCAACACCTGAGGAACGGCGCCTAGCCACGCTCTTCCTTCGCTGCGCGGTCGTCGGAGGTGCGACGTCTTGAATGCCACCGACCGCCATCGTGAGATCCATGGTGTCATCGCCCATAGACGAACGTGCGACTGAAGATCTCCTGCTACGCTTCGGCGCCACTGCCTCTTCAGTACTCGGCGAACCAGCTGCAGTAGTCGACCTCCGCCGTTTTTGACCAGTCACAAGGATCTTTGGCATGGCCTGCGTGAAGTCCATGGTCCCATCGTCAGGTGGCGAGCTAGGCTGCTGCTGTGATACTTGTGCTCTTACGATTCCGCCAACAGCACGAGTGACATCCATGCTCAAATCACCAGTCTCCTCCTCCGCGATCGTAGACGGCCTCGACACCTTCCCAGATACTATCTGAGCTTTGAAAGCCGGCGAGAAAGGGTTGACGTTCTCTTGATCGAGGGAAGCGGAGCTGATAGCCTGTATGGCTGCTTTCTGAGCCCATGGTTGGAAGGCGTTCGTGATCTCTTCGCCTGCGATCTCCATGGACATATCTCCCTCACCATGCTCGTCATATTCGATTCCTCGAGTCCCTGCGAGCTGTGCAGCTTCTTGGAGACGCATAGTCAAGCTCGAGCTAGTACTAGAGCCACTCTCGGAAGACTGCACCGTCTCTTCACCCGCGTCCAGACTCATAGCCGTCCCGCTCGCATCCTCAGACTCATCACCCTCCGTCTCATCTTCACTCCCAGACACATCACTACTACCACTGACACCACTCGAAGAGAACTCATCCTCCGGGTTGTTGAAGTTCATAGGCGGAATCCCAGAGCTGCGACGTCGCTGCTTCTTATGCACATCGCCTTGTACTGCTGGTGATGCTGGGATCGTCTCGGACTCTCCCTCCTGCTCCGGGGGTGTGGAAGGCGGGTCTTCATCGTCTGAGCTGAGAGGATTGGACTGCTGGAAAGGTGTTCCACCATTTCCTGAACGTCTCGTCTGATCCGAAGAGTCTGTCGATGTCGTCTGATCGCGCTGGAACTCAATTACATCCCAAGTATGCAGCGTTGCCTCCGGCGCAAAAGAAACACGTCGATTTGCCAATGTCCTACGACGCGCTGCTTGTCGCTCAGCTTTCTCGGCATCGGTCGAGATGATGGACTTGCTTGCCGGCACGAAAGCGCTCTTGCGCCTGTTCTTTGCATCCTGTTTTATGCTGTTGTCTGGCTTGACAATGTCGCCGGGTCCAATACTCTTGCTGCGACCCTTCTTTTTGACTGGTGATGATATGCGGTGCGCAAGTGGATCGCTGGAGGTCAATGGCGCGACATTCTCTTTATTTTCGAGTGGTGGCATTGCGACTATCAATATTGTCGCGTTATCCTGCTGGGAAGACGGGTTGTTGACGTGCGAGTAAACACACATGCAAGCTTGACAGGGTCTAGCTCTATATGGATTGGCGCCTGGGCACGCCAAGGAACGAAATCGTGTGGATTCGAACTTCCAATCGAGACAGCACCTCTTCGACGCCGACACTTTTACGACAAACACCGCAAACATGGCCACCGAATTAGCCGTCCAGAGCGAGCGCGCCTTCCAAAAGCAACCGCACATCTTCCTCAACTCCAAGGCGCAGAGCGGCAAGACAAAGAAGAAGGGCAAGAACGGGCAGCGATGGTACAAGGACATCGGTCTGGGATTCCGCACGCCCAAGAACGCGATTGAGGGCAACTACATCGGTACACAGAAATTCAGCGACAAATGGTCAGGAATATGAGCAATGGGCTGATATGTGTGTGCTGTTCCAGACAAGAAGTGCCCCTTCACTGGCCTCGTCTCCATCCGCGGTCGCATCCTCTCCGGCTCCGTCATCTCCACCAAGATGCACCGCACCGTCGTCATCCGCCGCGAGTACCTGCACTTCGTGCCCAAGTACGCCCGTTACGAGAGGCGGCACAAGAACCTGTCGGCGCACGTGAGCCCGGCTTTCCGTGTGGAGGAGGGTGATCAGGTTACGGTGGGACAGTGCCGGCCTTTGAGCAAGACGGTGAGTTCAAATACCTCGGAATGGGAGATGTGACAGGGGTTGTTGGGTGGAGTGGTATACTGACATGTGATTTGTGCAGGTCCGCTTCAACGTTATCCGCGTGATGCCGAAGGCTGGCAAGGCGCTCAAGTCGTTCACGAAGTTCTAAACGCGAGGTGGAATGGGAATGAATGCGCATGGCAATGGACAAAGTGGTGCTAAGGCGAAGGATCGCATAGCTACCAAGGCGTTGGTCAAGCGGGATGGCGAATACTGTCAAACGCATGCTCCGAGATACTGCTAAATTGTAGTATGAGTGAGAGACAGCTTCTACAAGTCCTACCACAACAATACCTAACACAGCGGTCTCAAGTGACTGAGCTTGCAGAGGATCGATACCCTTGGATATACTGATAACCGTGCCCAAAGACATCCCTCTAGGACGACCTTCAACCTTCACAGGACTATCCGTCTATACGCTGACTACACCCTCCGTAACGCGCAACCGACAATGCGTTGGCCTTCTATTGCCTGTCACCGGTCTGAAAGATGCGACATTCAGAGCTTTCTCCAACTACGGTCGAATCTTTCTTCGACCACCAAGCCCTGCTACTGGTGCTCCTCGAATTGAGCCAGTTGATCTTTCGAGACCAAGCTTTCGAGGGCGCCTTCCATGCGGCTCAGGCTTTCTACGGCATCCCCATACACAGGTGACTCCTGAGATTGCCAACCTGCTTGCCTGCCATACCATGCAGGCTTTTCTTAGAGCGATCCTGACATTTGCATGACCACAATATCTCCATTGGACGTGAGCTTGATTATGGTTCAACCTCTTCTGTGTGGCATCTCATCTCTGGTCAACGTCACTGCATCCCGATCCATCAGCATGTGTCCATCATCTGCATGCACAACAGTCACAATCCGCAATCCCATGAAACACGGACGATACACTTACAGCTCGCTCTTCTCCCAGCTTCTTTCGCTTTTGCTCTCCAGAAAACCTTCCAGATCCATCCATTCCGCCGCGAAGCTAACCGTGATCAGAGCCCAGTCCTGCACGGTCGGGATGTCAAGATGCTCGCCATCATCGTCCTTCGTGTGCCACACATGCGGAAAGGGACTAGCAATCAAATGCAGAATCTCCACTCCCCTAGCCATGAACGGCAGATGATCGTCCTCGATGTAACCACCCAGCCACCTGCTAGACTCATCCTTCTCCGCTTCAGGCAAGAAAGACTTCTTTGGGGAGCTGGCAAGGACTTTGGCCGCTCGAAGTCGCTCTTCGACGGAAGCCATCAGTTGATAGGCCCAGTGCGTTGTTCGGAAATAGCTGGGCACCGTCGGTTCGGCTGACCCAAGGAGGTCAAGTAGAACAAAGAGATCGATACTGTCCAATGGATTCTTGAACGTGGACATTGCAGGATGCATCGTGTCTTCCCACTCCTCGGCCAAAGCGCGGGCACCATAGAGCGAGTCTGTGTGGGTCCAAGTTTGGAAGGCTTCCTCGCCGTCTAGGAGGATGATCTGGAGGCCCTTGTGGTCTTCTAAGCCTGACCCTGCGCCTTCCGCGTCCATGCTCGCCCACTTCTTAGTCAACGATGCGTCTAGTGATTGTGCGACATGCAAAAGCATGGCACACGGAGCAGCTGAATCCGTGGCGCCTATGAAGCCTGTTGGGGTGAGTTTCGAGTCGTAGTGCGCTACCAATGCCAGTCTCCCAACCTCCCCTTCGTGGCCGTCCAGTATCCATGGTGGATCACGGGTCGCTATAAGATTTACGAACGGTATCTCTTTGCCGTGAGAGGTTGGCGTTGTAGATGTCGAGTTCTGAAAGCTGAGACGCCATTCTGGGAGATTGTTCGTGAAGAAATCGATGAAATGTCGTAGGACTTTCTCTGAGCCTGGTGTGCCTGGGACTCGAGGAATGAGGATCGGTGCTAAGAGTTTGCCGTCTTTGATGTTGAAGTCTGAGTCCGTTGCTGGAGGGAGGGCATGGAGGGAGGTGTCTGAGAGAGATGTGTAGGCGATACACTCGCGCAGGAGCGCTGGGAGGAGGAAGAAGGCTGAGAGCTTCATTGTGTATGTTATCGTGGCATTGTGCAGTGTAGGTTAACGTATACCGCTTCCAATGTGAGACGTGGCTTGGTGGTGGTCGTGGTTCGGGAGTGACAGCTCCGCAATGCTTGAACAACATCACCTTGACTTCCAACGCATACCATCTCTTCTTCATGCACAGGATGTGATGTTCCCAGCGACTCTGCTCAGGCACAATGCGATCAACTTATCGCGTCGAGTGCTTTTCAGTCAAGCCTTGAGCATTACGCTTGCTGGCAGACGGATAGCGAGCCCACAATGTCTACGCGAGATAGGAAAGAGATGGGAGAGTACGGCAGCACGACAGGCTAGACAGTCACGTACGTACCGTACATACACACATCAAGGCTTGACTGATAGCTAGCAGCCTACATATACCCCGAGAAGCTCAACATCTTCCTTGCGCCCTTCGCTCAAACAGCCTATATAGGCGGCTTCCGCCTCGTATCCGTCGTGGTCCTAATGGTTGGCACATTTTCTGCAGCTCCGGCATGGTATCTCGACGATGCAATACCTAACTGGGCCGTCCCACTCGTCATACTGTTCTCAGCTGCACCCTTCGTCATGGCCGCAGCCTTTGGACCAACAGTGGCCAATATAACGGTCCATCTACCCTCTTCAGCTCGAAGAAGCAAGGAAAGCTTGATGGCGTTTGCAAACAACGTCGGTCCCAATACGATGCTGACAGTGAAGTTTATCCGCTTCGCTCCGTGGTTGGCGACCAGGCACATGTTTTTTGCGGATTTGCGACGGCTTCCTATCTCAAGGGTTCGGCTCAGTAATTTCGAGCATGTCCCGTTGCAGAATCAGGGTAAGCCAGAGAACAAGGGTGTTTGGGGCTGGATGGCAAAGATGTATTTTGGAAGATATTGGGTCAACATGACAGGCACAGGGCAGAAGAATAGCAGCGTTCCGGGCCCGTGGGAGAGGATGTGGGAGCAGATCCCTTGGAGTGGCGAGGAAGAGGCAAAAGCACTGGCGAAGCTGGAGAAGAAGGCGATGATGGGTGGGAAGCCACTGCCGATTTCGAGGACGAAAAGGTCAATCATACGGCCGACGGAGGCGGAGAGGAGTGGACGAAGAAGATGAGATGAAAACTTGGAACCAGGCTCTACTACGAAGCATGGTGTGTGCCTGGGGGGTGTGCTCCAATCATCGACAAAGCATGCAATAGTGTCGTGTCCATTTGGCACTGCGCGGAGGCTATGGACCTGGCAGATCTGGTCACGTGACTAATTTCGTTCTACTGTGAAGATCACAGCATGACATACTCGACAGCGGCAGCACGCACGCTATGTTAGTCGGGCAGTAGGCAGTCGCTCTAGACATGATCGATCGAGGGCACAAGCAACATCTATCACGCTGATCGCGCAGTCACGGCAACGTACAGCCTCCACCATCAAGTTCTGCCTGACACGCAGGTCGCAATACAGAAGACTACGGATAACCCACAAGCCATCGCGAGCTTCGATGTGGTAGCTCACGATGGCCATGTATGCCCACCAGTCTACTCGGGAAACGTTGCTTTGTCTTTGTTGTCTGACACTGGTCCTGCGTACCCCATCACCCAACACCACCATACGCACAATACAACTTCGAGGACATCATGAATCTCTCTGTACTCCGCATACGGCAAGTATACCACTTTTCTTTGTTGCGAGCCTCCGAATTTTTCACCATGCTCACCGCATCCGGCGTACGAGTCTTTGAGCACAGATCAAACAATGAAGTTTGTACACCCAGCATGACCATCATGGCTCGCAAACGCCCACGCCCACGCAAACACACTTTTGGTACTCACTGTCTTGTGCAGTGTATCGCACCGCGACGATGGCACCAAAGAAACCTAACAGCCCGGGCAAGAGCCCGCGACGTTCGACCCTGGGCTCGCCCTTCAAATCGCCTACGCCTGGAAGACTGGCACGAGAGCGTGCTGCTAAATCGGCGTCGCTATCGCCTCCACGAAACAATGGCGGCAGCAGTCCAAGACGCCCTCGACAGATTTCGGCACCATTGCCACCACGCAACAATGGCGTTGGAAGTCCAAGACGTTCTCGACAGACTTCAGCACCTGTTCGATCGTCGGTACCTCGCTCTCCCGTTGAGGAGGAATTGAGTCCTCTTCCGGACTACGAGTCGCCGCCGGTTCGTGCAGCGTCATCTCCGCCAATCACTCCTCGCGCACAACCTGCCGGCAGCAGACTGGCTGGCCTCCTCGAAAACCCGGACATGGTCACTACGCCAGAAGACTTGCGGCAGGCGAGCGATACCGGCAGTATTGGCCTGGGTATCCGCAACAACGACAATGGCAACTCTCCGCAGTCTCCGCTCTTTGCCGCCATCAACGGTGTTCTCAACTTGTTTGGACGAGGTCGACGCACTCCATCTGAAGACCGTCAACGCACTCCACCTGAAGACCGGGCGCGTGCGAACCGCGAATACCAGGCGGAACGAGACGCTGATAACCTGCGCTGGGACATCATCCGGAACGCTCATGGGCGCGACAACCTCGTAGACGCTGTATCAATTTACTTGGGGGACAATCCTGGTGAGAATGGGCCAAGGAACCTGCTCGCGAGGATCGCCCAGGAACATGGTGAGTCGACTTCGACAGCAGAAGACCGATTCACTCTGCGCTATCTGGAGCTAATCGAATACAACTCAACGCCCAGGGACGGCTCGGAACCCGACACAGCGTGGTTACTTGCGCAGATGCTTACGGAGGAACTGGATCTGCCGGGACAGAGCTTCGCAACTGCGTTCGCACGGTGGCAAGAGATTGTCGACTCGGTTGTACCGCTGCCGGCGGATGCGGTGCTTCCGGACGACGTCTACCAGCCCTACGACTATCTTCATCGCCCTCTGCGGGCCGATGTTTTGGACTTTCTCGAGACCTTTGGGCTCAGGATGCTGATCAGGTCGCTCGAGAGCACTCACCCTGCCCGTGCTGAGGACTATCTGTGGATGGTGAGGACTATCAACGATGATATCCCTGAAAGTTACATAAGGCCTGGCCAGGAGGGAATTGCGGTGCCTGAGCAGAACAATGAGGCGATTTCATGGGATGTCACGGCCATACTTCAGAGCATGACACTGGTGGTAGCGCTTGAAGCTACTGACAGAGTGTTGCCGGGTTCTAGATTCGGCTGGGCAGAAGAGGAGGCGGATGTGCCTGCCGCAAAACGCCTTGCTGATTCGCAACGCTTGGGGTCTGAGGTGTCCCTTGACATCATCAGACGTCTGAACGAAGAGGGCACAGAAGAGCCTGAGTGGCGCTTTGCGTTTCACATCATCCACCGACACATTACAACGTATGGGCTTCGCTTGTTGGCTGAACACCTTCTGTCTCGGGAAGAGGCGGAGGAGCTGAGAACGGGTCTGAAGACGGGACGCCTTGACACGGTGGAACAGAGGTCACGGATGAACAGTGGATTCGTACAGACCGAGCGCATTGCTGCGTGGCTGACAGATGTCGCCGTTCAACAAAGTCGCGAGCGGCGTACTCAAGAGAATGGAAACGACGGTGACGGTGGAGACGGTGGTGGGGATGGGGGTGATGGTCCAGATGGTGGCAATGGAGGTGGGGGTGCGGATCTTGGCGACGGTGGAGGAGGCGGCGATGAGAACCCGAACGACGGCAACGTAGATGGGGCTGAGGACCGGGGTAACGACCAAGACGAAGACGACGAGTGCGCAGGAAGCCCGTGCACAGTCTGCGGACATCGTCATCGTGCGCAGCGTCGACGAACTCCCGACAATAACGAGGACATCCGCGCTGGCGGAGGTAATGGTCCTGATGAGTATGATCCAGGAGACGATCATCGTGATAGGCGCCGCAGCCCAAGCCCCGGACAGACACCTCCACCGAGGGGTGCGAGGCAACCTCAAAATAGACATAGACGCCTTCCTTCTGATGAAAGTGCATCGGTGGGCGATCGACCTGAGCGTGGTGGTGGAAGGGCGGGTAACGGCGGAGCAAATCTGGTCGGTGCCCAAGCCGAGCTGTACAGGATGCAAGAGGACTACTGGACTGACAACCATGCCCAGTTCATGCGAGGATTGCAGGAGAGCGACGAACGTTGGGAACGGGAGCGAGCGATCGAACGTCAAGCGGCTGTAGCGAGGCTTCCCAGTTTCGAGCCCAACGAAGTTCTTCAGCGTAGGATTGATCAGTTACGCGCGGCTCTCGAACAAGCCAGGCGCAGGCAAGCCGAGCAGACGGCGGAGAGATGCAGGGCAGAGGCCGATCGCGAGATCTTGCGCTTGAGATCATTGCGCAATTCTGGTGATCAGCCTCGACTCTCGCAGCTCATGCAAGAAGAACCTCGACTCGAGCAGCTCGTGCGAGACGCCGTGGACGCCAGACGAGAGGCCGCAAGTCTCGGACCTCACGGTCTCCTCTTGCGGTCTCCTCTGCGGTCTCCTCTACAAGGCCAAGCGGGACCATCAACCTGGAACAGACAGCCACGTCCAACATCGCGCAACGGAGCCACGCAGAACAATCCGCGCAGAGCCATATCAGAGCCCGATGACGAGCTCTATGAAAGTACGCCAGTTGCGGACAGAAGACCAGCTCAGCCTAGAGCCTCAAATCCCAGAAGTCCAGTGCGTGCCCCACCGGCGGATGGCCAAGATCTGCTCAACGGCGATGGCCCTCAGCCGTCGGACGGAGAGAACGTGATTGAGTCCATTGAGCCGAACGACCAGAACGGCAATGGAAACAACGCACCGCGAAACACCGAGCCGAGTGAGTCGAACAGTCCAACTCAGTACGCCAAGTCAGGCAGTCCAGATCAGCCCAGCTTGACGCGCAGTCCAACTCAGTACGCCAAGTCACGTAGCCCTGCACAGCCTGCCGCCACAGGCAGTCCTACCGAAAAAGCCAGGTCATCTTTATCCTCCTTATCTTCACCAGCCAGAGATCCTACCTCACCACCTCCTCCCCCAGCAGGAAGAAGGCGTTCGAGCTCCAACGACACTCCACCGCTTCAGATGCTAGTACCTGTTATTCCTCGCGGGACCATTCCCGAGGGCACTTACGTGGCTTCTGATCCCTCTGAAGGTTCGCCCACACAAGGCTCACCCGCAGAAGACTCCGATTCAGGAGATTCGTCCTCCGAATATGGACCCGCAGCAGCGCCGAGCCGGGGTGTCAAGAAGACGGCAGCAGCCTCGAAGAAAGGCAAAGCAGCCGCTAAACCTGCAGCCAAGAAGCAGGCTGACGGTGGCAAACGTGCTCCGAAGAGACCGCCTCCAACACCATCGGCACCTAGCCCCACGCCAGAGTCACCACGACGCAGCAGGCGTGTACAAGCTTTGGACCCGGTCGACGATGAGAGCAGCCCTCCAGCCTCGCCAAAGAGGAAGCGCGGTGGAAATGGAAAGGACCAGGATAAGGGCAGCAAACGAAGGAAGAAGTGAGTGCGAGGCTCAAAAGCATAGATTGTGAAACAAAGACTGTAGATTTCATGTAGTTTCATTTCATTGCATCGTTACATCAAGCATTCACGGGCAGTGGCAGTATACTCGCCATGAGAGCTCTCGCAAGCAAGTAGGTTGCTGACTTTTATTACATTTTACCGCTGAAAAGCAGCTCAACTAGCATTGCGACTAGTCATTACAGGTTACAAGCAGATCTTCAGCCGATTAGACTTGGTGATCTTCCATGATGCTCAGCTCCAAGAACACACACAAGCATAAGCACAAGCATCAGCCAACTCCCGCTAATCACCAGCAACAACCTCTACCGTCATTACACTCTCCGCTATTCTGTAACACTGATCCCGACGGTCTCAAACTCCAGTTACTGGCCCAGCATAACCACATCCGAAGGCTTCGGCTGCGTAGCCATACCCGCATCTTGCGTGACACCATCTCCCTTGTTCATTTTCTCGGCCACTGTACCGTTCACCGCAGCTGCAGGCGAAGCAGGCTGAACAGCACCACCCACATTGATGGCACTGAAACCATTCGTCTGCACCGGCTTCGGCGTCCCAGTCGCTTCCTTCTTCACCGCAACCTGATCCTTATGACTCCCGCTCCCCTCCTTCATACCCGTCATCTCTACATCCCTATCACCACCACTACTCACTGGACGTGTCGCTGTACTGCCCTGTCCTCCCGTAGCCTCAATCGAAGGCATAGCCACAGCACTAGAAGCTTTAGGCTGCGAAACGGGACGCTGTACTTGACCTTCGATGGGCGATACGTTGACCACCGATCCTCTATTCGGTATATTCGGGCCATTGAGCCCATTCGGAGGGAAGATGCCCGCACCCCAAATGCCGGCAGCCTGATGATCAGACGGCAGCGAGAACCTGAAGTTCGGATCCGGGCCTTGGGGTCGAGCAAACTGCTGCTGTCCATTTCCAACAACCGGGCTCGCAGTATTCGGCACCGGTCCACCAATCGGTGTACCAACAACACTGCCAGCTTCGCGTGGCGTACTAGGCCGACGAGCCGGAGTACCGTTCTGTGCCATACCACCGTTCATAGGAGTAACCGAAGGCGCAAACCCAGTAGGCGTGCCAGGCGGCTGCGACCCCAGCAGCAAAGGATTGAGATGCTGCTGGCTGTTATACGGCTGCTGACCGGCATGCTGAGCATTCCTCTTCCTCTCCAGCTCAAGCATTTGCGCGTGCTGAAGTTGACCGGGAGTCGGTGGCGGACCGGGCGGCATGCCCATCTGCTGGTTAATCTGCTGCTGTGACAGCTCGCGCTGCTTCTCCATCTCCACATGCGCTTGGGCCTGCGCGATCTTCCACTTCTCCACGCGGGTCTGGTTCGCTGCGATCTGAGCACCGTAGGACATGGGCTGCCAATGCGGCTCGTTCTTCGAGCCTTGGTTGATGAGGTGGTCGATCTGCATATACAGAATCCGCAGCGCACGAGTTAATTCTTGCGGCAGTTCGGCGTTCACCCGCAAACACCCAGACTCAAGCACCTGCTGGAAAGCATGAACCGCCACACCCTCCGGAGTATTCTCAGCCTTGACCCTCACAACCTGCGGTTTCGGCGGCGGCGTAGGCTGAGTAGGGACTTCCTGTCCATCGGCGTACTTCTTAGGACGACCGACCGGACGCTTAACGCCTTGCGGATGTTGCTGCTGATGCATGTAGACGGTTTGCTGCCAGTGTGCGGTGTGCTGCTGCTGCAGCCTCTGCAGGGCCCACGACTTAAGTGCGTTCTGTATGAACTGGATGCCGTACGAGAGCGGGCCGTCCTGAGTTCCTACGGCGCCGAGCTGGTAGTCGAGGCTCGGAAGCGGGTCTGCCTCGGGCTCATCGTTGTTTTTGGCTTTGGCTGCCTTCTTGCGCTTCACGCTGCCCTCGCTGTCGGAACCGCCGAACGCGCCGAGAAGATTGTGTGCAGCGTTGTCGACGTCGGGATCCACTTTACGTTTCCTTACTTCACCTGTAATTACGTCAGCGTCACGGATCTCATTGCGAAGACAGTTGCCACATACCATTGCGACCCAAGGGCGAGCTGGGAGCTGTCGGCACTCCACCGAAGTTTGTCAGAGCAGCAGACAGACCCGAGAGCTTGTCAATCATCTCCTGAACGGTCAAAGACTTGACAGGATAGCGAATTTTGCCAACAAACTCGAAACCGATCAACTCCACCTTCGGCGGTGGAAAGGGTGGTGGCGGCACATACGCATTCTGGGGCGGAGGTTGCATACGTTGCTGGTATTGCTGTTGCATCTGCATCTGCATCTGCTGAATTTGATGAGGATCTTGAGGCGGGTAAGGGTAGGGTCCGTGCTGGATTGGTGGTCCGCCAGGGACGTGCTGTAAAGCGTAGTACTGCTGAGGTTGCTGTGGTTGGCGTGGCTTGCGAGGCTTGGGAGGTGCCTTGCCGTTCGGTAGTCTTGCTGGCTTTGGGCCATCGTCAGCCCCGTCTACGACGTAGTTGCCGTAGAACTCTCCTCCGTAGTCACGGTTGACTTGAGCTTTTGGTTGCCTCTTCTTTGGTGGTGGCGGGTCGTCGTCGGAGAATTCGTCTTCGGTCGGCGAGTGGATTCTCAAGCTCTCGTCATCCAGAACCATATTCTCGTCGTACCGCATGCGATAGATGATTTGCTTCTTTGGCTTGATGTTGGGGTTGGCTCCGGGCTCAATGCTCTGAACAACGGGACCTGGCGTTCCTGTCTGTGGCGGTTGCGATTCCGTTTTCGGCTTGACGGTGAGCTTGAGCTTAGGCCTCTTCGTAGGTGGTTCAGCCGACCCTGACTCCCCGTTTGCTGGCGCTGGAGACGCCGAGTTTGGAGGGACAGATCCAGTCTCGCCTGGAGTCTCACTCTTGACAGTACTCCTAGTACGACCTTGAGGATCAGGCGTAGCAAGTGGCTCGGTGCTGCCTGCACGTTGGAATCCCTCGCCCCCTTCTCCCATGCCACGTTCCGTAGCGATCTTGTACTTGCGGATCTTGGCACTTGATATCCGGTTGGTGAAGTGAAACACCGACACCGAGTCGGCAAATTTGGGCATGGTCACCGTGTGTAGTTGTGAGTGAGTGCAGGATCTGCGGTCGTGGATTCGAGGTTCGAAAGTTGGCCCACTTTTGCACGTGAACAGTGTCTTGGCTTGTTCTCAAGGCAGCCAAAACAACAAGCGACGCGCCACCCGTACACGTCGGATCCAGTCGTTGGAGTGTTCAGATACTGTAATAAGTGTCAGTCTGTTTGCTGTCAGTATCCGACAGCGAGTGAGAGCGTGATTGATGATGGCTGGGCGGTGTTGAAGGTGGGAAGAGGAGGTAAGAACCGAGAGGAGAAGAAAGCGGGATTTCCGAATGCACGGACCACAATCTGCATTTGGCAAGAGCCCTCGCCATGTGTCAGAAACATCATCGACGGCTGCCTAGACGCTGTGGACGTGCACCAAATTGGCTCAGACGTTGCGCACGCCTCCAGTGCCAACTTTGATGCGTACATGTATGTCGATGCACCGTAAGTGGGATGTGTGAGGTCTGCACAAAACGAGGTCCATATCGCTTGTACTGAGGCACCAACTTTTCCGACGACGTGGAGCTTCCAATGCGATTCCAACATTTGTTACTCTCCACCACCACAATCTTATCAACATGCGATTACCATCCAGCCTCGCAGTCGCTGCGCTCTCTTTCAGTTCAGCTTGTCTTGCCGCAAGCTGGTCATTCGACGATGCCACGTTGACAGTCTCCAGCAAAGGCTCAGGCGGAGATGGTGGTGTGAAGGAGAAGTGAGAGCAGTGCATCCTACGACCAGGCATTGATACTGACGAACTGCAGGCTGTCGCCAAACTCACCTTCATCCAGAGCCATCACGCTGCCAGCAGTTGATACCCTCAAAATCGTCCTCACAGCAACAGAAGGGAGCACGGGAAAGAGACCACACCAAGCCTTCTTGACACTACATGAGCCAGCAACAGGACTGGAAGAGTCATTTCCATTCAGCTTGAAGGAGAATGGCAAAGGCAAGGTGGAAGTGGTAAGGCCAAAAAACCACAACACCAATAATACACTCCCACTCACACCTACGCAGACCCAAAAAGACCTCCCCTACCAGCTCCTCACCAGCTCCTCCCCCCTCAAAGCCTCCCTCGTCCTTGCCTCCTTCGGCTCCAGCACGCCCTACGCCTCCCACGCTTTCGACCTAACCCTCCAACTCGACACCACCGCTCCACCAACCGCACCCACAGCCCCGGAACGCTACACCCCCAAACCAGTGATCAACCACATCTTCAAAGTCCAAGAAACCTCGGGACCTAGGGTCATAAGCTTCTTCTTCACAATCGCAGTACTGGCTATGCTGCCCGTGCTGTTCGGTACCTGGGCTTTGTTGGGAGCGAATGTGGATCACCTCGGCAAGGCATTTGGATCAGCGCCGATTGCGCATGGGTTGTTTTTGGGAAGTGTGTTGGCTATGGAGGGGGTGTTCTTTATGTACTACACTAGTTGGAATTTGTTCCAGATGTTGCCTGTGGCGGGTGTGGTGGGGACGATGGCTTATATTAGTGGGAGTAGGGCGTTGACTGAGGTGCAGGAGAGGAGGCTGGCTGGTGAGCGGTGAAGAGGTGAAATTTGTGGAAAGGTGGTGCAGGTTGTAGGAATTACACGACAAGACAGGGTATGCCAGTGCAACGATCTCGCACGTCCGGGATGTAAGCTGCGTGGCTCTCTACGAATAACTCCTCAGGAAGAGGTAGTAGCCATCGCGACGAGCAACCTGGGCTCTCGCGACAAGGTGTACAACCGGTACTTTTTGATACCCGGAACGACTGGATTGCTGTCTCAGCGCCTAACGTCCATACTGACGAAAAGTCTTGGCACTCTCGAACTCATAACCTCATACCCTCTCATACTCCCGACCGTAAAGGTAAGTACATCCACTATGATCTGGCTTGATAAGACACGGAGCGGTGGTGGTCTGCGAGCGTCATATTTCTGTCTGCAGTGGCGGATCGCTCGACGCGCCTCGTCGCCAGCTTCCTCATTTGACGCCAACGAACCACCCTTCCACGGTCTTCTGCTATGTATGAATCGATATCCTCGTCGCGTCATGCCCCACCTCCCTTCCTGGCCAACACCGCTCGGTACATGATTGTCTGCTCCATTGCTTTCCCGAGTCAATTCTCCCACTGGCCACACTGAGCCCATACTCCGTTTCGGAAGGATTTGCATTGACGGATGGTGGCCGCATCGGATGCACCACAGTAGTCGTTCTTGCAGAACAATGGCTCGACTGCAGAATATCAGCAGGCTGTCTAAGGTACATCCCATTGTTCAGGGCACCTGCACATACTGCACGAGTTGCTCCCCGAGCCAGTGCTTATGTAAAGCATACTGTTAGACCCGGCGGGTCTGCCGATCGTATAGTCAATGTCTTCTCCTATACAGATTGCTCCTGCAAAGTCGTTGCAATTATCATCATAGAAACTGTGCAAAGTCAGCAGCATGTCTGGTTCCAGACCTCCATTTGCCTTGCTCGTACAATTCGACTTCGGCGCCGTATTCGGCACCCGGGATGTTGCAAGGAAAGGATGCGGCTTGCACCAGGGCGGGCACCAAGATCAGAAAGCTAGCGATCGCGAGCTTCGTCGACATGATGAGGTTTGGACGTGTTTTGCGCAGGCAAGGATATCAAGATGAGATGGAGTGAACGCGAGCGGGTGGACTGGGCACCTCTCTGGCCGACTTATATGGTAGGAGGTCGTATCTGCGAGCATGATCACACCGCTGCCGGCTGACATGTCCTTGTTGAACCCAGCTCGAGCTCACCTCATACGGCGGATCTCCTTCGTGTTGAAGGCCGGCCGTGGTAAGCGCCTTGCTACTGGCCACAAATGTCCGGCGCTGGGCGGAGAGGCGGGTATATACGAGGGCAGCAATGAAGCTAAAGCTTTCGTCAGAAGAGCGTATGCGGAACAAGCAAAAGCTTGCTTGGCCTTCTTACATGCATTGGAGCACGCCCACCCGGCATGCTGGGTGTGAGGATGACGCACCGTAGCTGAGATCCGCAGACTTATTATTGTGATGGAGCCTGCTAACCGCGCGTCGAGGTCTCAACGCGGAAGGTGGTAAGCGTGCTATGTTTCCGGATATTTGGTTGTCACACGCTGAGCCCATATCTGCTCACTTTCCGCAGCTACCTCGATCGTGAAGTCACTCTGAGCCTCTGGTTTCGCTCTATCTTCCGTCAGCATACTCAGTTGTCCCCAGCGACCAAGTTCGAAAATGACTTGCGCAACATAGGCCATCCTCTATGATCTCCAAAGGGCGGAAATTGTTGGTCTGGTACAGACTGTAGCTGGAGAGGTATTGACATGCCTTCATGCAATCTACGCAACGCGTCATGCCACTCGAACCGAGATGTTCACACTGAGCGGCTCTTGCAAGTCAGACGACACTGAAACGTTGACGTTGACCGGCGGCCGGCGTTGCCTAAGAGTGGGTGCAGCAAACTCATCAACAGCATGGTTGGTCATCTCCTCTTTGATCGGCGTCATTTGATCAGGGGTAGCATCCACTTTCGCAGGTGTCAGACCGAAGCCGTCCATAACCTCCTTAGCAACCGTCCAGTCTACATCGCTGTCAAGGTACGCAGCACCTACAATAGCTTCAATGGTAGTCGCCAGCGTATAGCCACTCACTGTGGACTGATCTGTCTTCACGAATTGCCTGATGCCAATCCTGTTTGCGACAGCCGCGAGGCTGGCGTTACTGGCGACTTCTGTCAAGATGCTACTGGCCCGGCCGTTTTTCGCACCGCTAGGATACCAGTTGTCAATCAAGATCTGTCTGAGAACAGAGTCGCCTACGAGAGCAAGTCTGCGATTGCTGGGGAGCGAGTTTACTCCCGAAATGTGAAGTGCCTCGCGCAGGCGCTCTGGATCTTTAAAGGGATAGCGTGTCAGGCGCTCTACGAGTGCGGCGGCTTCAGTAATGGTGTTATCGGTCATCTCGAATTTCGTCGCGCCTTTTGGTGCCGGAGGTAGCGATGATGGTGCTCTAATTGCTTTCCTAGGTCGTGGTGATGATGCTCTGGCTGCCCTCAGAGGTAGCGGTAATGGTGCTCTGGCTGCCTTCGGTTCAGCAATTGTCGCCCATCTTCTGATGAGTTGTGAATGCGAGGTCGATTGAACTCCAGATAGCGATTGTGCTGCTCTGGCTTCCCTCATAGCTCTACGAGCAGCATGTCCGCGAGCCCGCCATCGACCACCGCGAGCCAAACTGCCAAGGCCAGCGAATGCACTCGGAGCCGGTGGCGGAGCGCTCATTGTTGTAGTCCTGCAGTGTTACCCGTTGCCATGCAAAAGGCGTACATAAATTGGATAGTCAGTCGTCTTGTGTACGCTTTGTTTGAGTTCGAACGAATGGTGCACGGACCACGCTATCTCAACTCCCACTTTGAACGCTGTCAACATCATCTCACAGACACATGTTGACCAGAAGAGTGTCAGGCCTGACGCCATGGCGTACGGTCGGCTACTCGACAACAACCAAGCCATCGCAACCACCAGAACCACGCCCATACAAACCCTTCGAGCGGCCAGCGAAGGGTGTCGAGGACACGATCGAGGTCATCAAGCCACAGAATCAGAGCCTGCTAGGGCGCCTATTCTCGCGACCAGGGAAGAAGCTGCCACGTAAGCACGAACCGGAAGACATTGCGCGCGGCTTGGAGGCTTCGCAGAGGGTAGTCAGAGATGGCATTCTGGACCCGAGATACCGACCTGCTGCGCGTCGCGTCACTGCTATTATATGTGCGCTACCAATTGCACTGTATCTGAGCTACGAGCTGTTTGAGAGACGGTTCATGGGCAAGGAGCAGAAAGTGAGACCTATCAGGCCGGCCAGCAGTGAAGGCATGAAGTGAGACAGTCATTTCGAAGTCCAAAAGTGCTCGTGTCGAGACTGGACGCATAGCCACTGCGTGGTCTGACAAGGTCTGAATATGTAATTGCGGGTGTGTTCACTCACGGCCACCTTGTCCACGAGCCGCAAAATGCCGAAGGACTCTGCGACTTTCGACACTGCGAGGAGTTCCTACGCATTCCAACCACTACGCAGCGGCACACGCGTGAGCCCTGGCGGTGCTTCGTAGCTGTAGGTGGCTGTGATCTTCCGCTGTCGGCACCCTACCATGCAGCATGTCCGCCATCGATGCGCATGTCCGATCCCGTCATGAAGGAGCTCGCATCGCTTATCAGGAATACTGCCGCGCCTCGATACTCCTCCGGCTTGCTCAATTTCCCCAGCATGTTCTGCGTGGGCCACTCTCTTTTCCGTTCTGGATACTGTTCGAACAGCGCCTCTACCATGGCGGTCACGATGTAGCCAGGCGAAATTGTGTTAACCCGAATACCGTGCGGACCCCACTCGGATGCGAGGTTGCGGGCGAGCTGGATGAGGCCAGCTTTTGAGGCGTTGTAGGCTGAGCAGATTAGGCCCTGTGTCGCACAGCATATTAGCAGGTGCCTGGAGATCTGATCTGGAACAAGCATCGTACCCGGTTAGCTACAGTACCGCTCATGGACGCGATGATGGCAATGCTACCACCTCGGCCGTGTCGAATCATCTCCTTCGCTACCGCCTGCGCTGTCATGAAGACCCCAGTGATGTTGACCTGCATAAGTCAGCTTTACTCATAACTTCAGACTGCAAGTACTCGCCTCGAACATGGTGTTCGCATCCTTCTGCGTGTATTCCAGGGCCGAAGTCTCTTGTTGGATTCCGGCCGCCGCGATTAGCCCGTCCAGCTTGCCTTGCGTCTCGCTGATATTTCTAATGATCTCGTTGAGCTTCGGTACGTCCCGCACGTCTATCTGGCGGTAGTGAAGCGTAGTTCCTAATGCACGCTCTCAGATCATGGACGCTCGCTATCCTGCATTGGCCGTTGACTTACCGAGTTCCTCCGCGGCCCTCTTCTGGACTCTATAGAAGTCTGGCGAAGGCTCTGGCAATCGATCCAGAGCATATACTGTCGCGCCTGCTTCAAGCAACGCCTCTGCTTGTACTAACCCAAGTCCCCGAGCAGCTCCAGTCACCAGGACCACCTTGTCGTTGAGGTTGAACTCTGGCAAACGTTTGCTTGTTCCCAGATACGACGCTGCTTTGGAGCCATCCTTCAACGCAGCTGCCTCTTCTCTGGGCGCGGCTGGCGGCCCCCTCCCTGCTACGGGTGCATGACCTTGCGGCGGATCGTGCAGGTCGTGCTTGAGCCGGCATTGCAGCGCCGGGAGACTGCGTGGTGCAAGTGTGGAAATGCGAAACGCTCTGGGCGCGGTGCGAAGTATGGTGGCCATTGATATTAAAGGTGACAGGCCTGGCAGCCTGCAGTGGGAAAGGTGTTTGCTGGCAAGAAGAATGACGCGATGACGCTCAATGGCAGCACGACGGGAAAAGGACGGAATCTACTGAGATCGCACGTGGGACGCGGCTCTTTTCAAGGCCTCCGTGAACCTTTGTGCCGTAACCAGAGCGTAAGCTCGTTCCAAGGGTGGTTAAGCAAGCCGCGACGACCGTTCGGGCAACTCGCACGCGTTTCTCAAGCTTGTGCCTGACCTCGGAGTGGGGAGAAACCAGTGGGGCTGCCGGGTCATCATTTACGGTAATCCGAAGCAGTATTAACCATCAAGGTGCTCTGATCATCTACATTTGTTCTGCATTTGGTACGATGCTAGGTCAGTCATCACTGCTACCACTTTTCGTAGACTCCAGAATCCTCATCTCCATGGACTTTCGTGCTCTTGACTTCCAGACGCAAGACGGGCTGCGAGTCTACGGACCAACAGCCGTCTTCTCTTCGCCTTCTTGGGCCACAAGAAGACCTGTCACTACCTCCGCCGATTCCCCGGACGACGTCGTCCACTACAACCTCTTCTTCTCAACATGCTTCTTCTCCCCATCCTTCAACCCGAACATCAGTGCTGCAACTCCAAGCGCAGTCAACGCAACATTGCCGTAAACACCGATGTCCATGGCAATTGTGTGATGCGTCTCCAATTTCCAGTGCTGGTAGGCTCCAATGCCAGTGGTGATGTGATGGAAAAGCGTGATGAGCACAGCAGCACGAGCGTACGGTTTCTTGTACGTGCTCGGAGCTGGGTCGGATAGCGACGAGCCAACCATCGATGCCGGCAGTGGTACTGCATCAGCGAGAGCAAGGAGCATCATGGCGATGGTAATGAGACCCCAGGCGTCGGTGCGGATATTGTAGAGTTCGAGGTCTGCCTCAACTATCAGTCTTCGTAACATTTCAATGTCTACGCGGACGGTGGACGTACCGTTCGGTTCTGCTCCCATCTTCACCAAATGTGCTTGCGCTGGAGGTCTGAACCACTCTGCGACTGTGACCGGTGAGATGATCCGCATGGAGCCTCTCAGGAAGTACCAGAAAGCCGTGCCTTTGCTAGTCAGTGTTGGTCGGAGTAGCCCGTCGGTCCTGCGTATACACACCGAAGACATAGGCGTGGTAGGTCTGTTTCGTGTCAGCATACTGCGCTGCAAGTCTAACGTTAGAACTCACGTTGGTCAGACCTCTGATCGTCTCCACCAGGGACATGCTGGGAGGGCGATTGTGCGGTGGATTGGTGGTGCTATTGGTATTGGTATACTAACGTAGGCTGACAGCAAAATGAACTGGAAGATGCACTCGACTTAAAGCTCCTACGCTCGCACAGTGACCAGGAGTGACATGAATTGAGCTGCACATGCAGGCCCAAGCAAATGTTGCGTCACTGGTGCGGAGGAAGCTCAAAAGGCCCCATCGGAGCACCAACCCGACTGCAGATGTGACCTGATCAAGGACGAGAGCTGCTGCACGCTCGCGTGTGGCTTCTGCGGTGCCCTGATCAAAGACTTCAAACGAACAAAAGAGGCAGCATCGCTTGCTCACAAGACCTCCCGCCGATAGCTGTGCAACGGCTGCAGGTACAGAGCTTAAAGCTCATATTTGTGTCACTGAGCTACATATGTTGGACAAACCTCTTCGCAATTGTTAATGTCACATCCTGTTCATGAGCCTTGCAATGGCTGTCCCATTCCGCCCAGCGTCACCATCTTAATCGTCATGTACTCGTCAATGCCATACTTGCTTCCTTCCCGTCCAAACCCGCTCCACTTCACGCCTCCGAACGGTGCAGCAGGATCAGAGATCAATCCAGTGTTGATACCAACCATGCCCACTTCTAAAGCTTCAGCAACACGGAAGCATCGCTGAACATCTTTCGAGAAGAAGTATCCGGCGAGTCCGACCTCTGCATCATTCGCCTGCCTTACGACTTCAGCCTCTGTATCGAACGGGAACAATCCAGCGACGGGTCCAAAAGTCTCGTCATGCGCTAAGACCATCTTCTCAGTCATGTCGCGGATAACAGTAGGCTGGAAGTAGTTCGATCCAAGGTCTGGCATCTTCTCGCCACCGACCAGCACCTTTCCACCCTGCTTCACGGCATCCTGGACGTGAGCCTCGACTTTACTTACAGCACGGTCGTGGATGAGAGGGCCATGTGTAACGCCCTCAGCGTACCCAGATCCGACCTTGAAGTTCTTGACTTTCTCCGTGAAAGCCTTGGCGAAGTCGTCGTAAATGCCTTTTTGAATGTAGAGTCTGTTGGCGCACACGCAAGTCTGGCCAGAAGAGCGGAATTTGGAAGCAATGGCACCGGTGACTGCTACATCTAGGTCTGCGTCGTCGAAAACAATGAAAGGTGCATTTCCGCCGAGCTCGAAAGAGAGTTTCTTGAGAGTGTCCGAAGATTGTTTCATCAGGAGTTTGCCGACGCCCGTGGAGCCTGTGAAGGAGACTTTCTTGACTGTGTTTGATGCAGTGATAGTTGAGCCTACTTCGGCTGTGTTCTTCATGGCCGTCACAATGTTGACGACACCTGGAGGGATCCCAGCGCGATGTGCCAGTTCTGCCAATGCCGCAGCTGTGAAGGGTGTCTCGCCCGGAGACTTGGCGACGACTGTGCAGCCCGCTGCCAATGCCGCGCCAACTTTGCGAGTGATCATGGCTGCTGGAAAGTTCCAAGGCGTGATGAGCCCGCAGACTCCAATGGCCTCCTTAGTCGTGTACACTCTGTTGCCAGCAACAGTAGCAGGAATGGTAGCTCCATACACCCGCGGCGCCTCCTCGCTAAACCACTCGAAGAAGTTGGCCGCATACGCGACCTCCCCCTTCGCATCCGCAATTGGCTTGCCGTTCTCCCATGTGATCAACTTCGCGATGTCGTCTGCGTTCTCAATCATAAGATCATACCACTTCCGCAGCATCTTGGACCTCTGGCGTCCGGTCAATTGTCTGAAGCTAGGCAACGCATCGGCAGCAGCCTTGATCGCAGCCTCCGTATCCTCCTTGTCCATCTCCGGCATGGTTCCAATTAATTTCCCACTCGCCGGATCGTGGACCTCGAAGGTCTTGCCTGACTTTGCGCCGACCCATTGCCCATTGATGTAGGTCTGGTCTTTGAGCAACGACTTGTCGTTCAAGGAGGGGACGTTGTGCTGCATGGCGTAGGTTGCGCGTAGTATTCTCAGGTGGTTGGAGGGTTGGATGTGTGATCTGAAGGCGGATTTGGCGGAGAGTGAGGTGAGGAAGGTCTTCATGGTGGAGCACGGGAGGAGGTGGAGAGTGGTGTGTACTTATACCATGTGTCTGAGGGGACTCCTGACGTATTGGAGTGGTAGTCAATTGATGCAGGTCTTGGTCATCGTCTTTGAAGCTTGAGCTCGATTGTCATTGCGAAGAAGGTTTTGTGGGGACATTTCAGCCCCCATATTTGGCCCCCAAGAAGATATGGATGCTTGAAGATTTCCAACCACATGGATCTCTATAACCTCAACATCAAATGAACCGCGGGCTGCTTTGCGCTAAACGATATGCCAGACGGTAGCACAACAGCTCCACCCACGATGGACTGACACCAGCCTCCTCTTAGTCCAGCGTTCTAGAATCTGGCCACGTTCAGAAACCACAAGCCGACGGGACCATGGTGAGGTCAAGAGCGGCAGCAATAGTGAGGTCGACAGCGCTGGCGGCAAAAGAGGGTCCGGGCTCAGCGCCAGCGTTGACTACGACAGAGCTTAATTGCTCAAGCTTCAGCGTTAATTAAGCGCTGGACACACTACCGTTTTCGTACACAAAACCATATACGAAAGGCTCTGAAACGTCAAACAAATCGAAGACTGGCTCTTGTGGGCGATGCCGTACTAAAGCAGGTACTGGTTCAAGACTGGTACGCCACTGGTGAAGATACCGGCGAAGCCAGCAAGGTCTTGCGCAACTTCGCGAGCAATGCCAATCTTGCCATCGTTGCGCGCAAAATTGGCATCGGGCGCTTCATCATTACCAATCGGGACTTAAAGGAACGGGAAGTGAGTGGTGGGAAACTAGCAGGCACTATGGGAGCTATCATTGGGGCAGTCTATCTAGACAGCGGGAAGAGTATGACGACAGCAAGGTGCGCGGTCCATGGTTTGTCTCTCACCTGCCACAACGTACGCCCACTTTGACGACTTCAAGCGTGAATCCGAGGAGCCAGTTGATATCAAGCAAGATGTTCCTCCGTCCACAGCTCGCTGGACGCCCATCGACGTACATGTCTCGATCAGCTCGTTTAAGGCCAACGAACCGATTAGGGTAGATGTCTCGGTGCAGATTCATTGAGCATTGCTGTTTCGGTATCAAATGCGTATCTCGACTCGGCCGGTACACCGTCTCATAGCGGCGCCATGAAACCGTGACACTTCACCTGATAAGCGGCCAGTGTGGGAGATGGTGTATCAACTATGCTGAAGTACAAGTCTGGAATCGCAATTATCTGTCGCCTCTTCTCTCGAGGTATACTATGCGAGCCCGATGCATACGCAATTCTGAGCGTGCGAAGACCGCAGGTACGATAGCTTTGCTTACAGGTGGGAGTTGCATGAACAGATGGTAAGGAAGTGAAGTCAGATGCAAACTTCGTGGGAGTAGCAATTGAAGCCACGAGTTCATAAGTCTCCGCGACCACAACCCCCATCCTTTCCAATGGCACTGGTGGAAACCTACGGGCCATGATTGCACAAGACAGCACGATCACTGCTCAAGACGTCGATGCCCGAAAGCAGCTTGCACAATCTCGATGTCATAAAGCTGGCATTTTCAGGAATTCCCACTCCCACTTCACGATCCTCCGATGAAGACTTATGGCCTTCCACTGAACAGCTACAGGTATAATCTACCGGCAGTAGCTAGATAATGAGCCGCCGAAGGTAGGAATAGCCTTGGGAGGGAGAGGAGGAGTCGGGTGAAGGCTCGGGCAAAGGGTAGGCAAGACCAGCCGTAGTCGAGCAGGAGAAGCATAAAGCGAGGACTCCGACCCTTCGCCTCTCCTCCGACTCGCCTCTCCTCAAACATGGGTTGCAAGACTTCTGACGACTTCGGGGCAGTCACATACGGCGTGCTATATCTTGACCTCTCCGCCGCCGTCTTTCACGTCCTTAGGAATGCGAGTCCCTCCTACCCTCCCGCCTTCCCAGGCTCGAGCGCATGCTTGCACCATTGTGGAGGTGCAAGAAAATAAAATCTCGCGTACTTCAACGCTTTGCGCGGCATTGATAGGATACGGGACTGCTCTCACATTTAGGAATGCGGACAGCATTGTACGAGGAGGGAAGGCCTCAGAAGGAGTTGTGGAAGTGCGAGGGGCTAGGGGTCACGAGGAAGGCGAATTGTGAGAGATATCTCTATCTACGGTAGGCGACCGGAGAAGAGCGCTTCTGCCGGCCGGGCAGCATTTCGAGTCGGCCTTGAGACTGTGTTTTAGATGGCGAGTAGACACGGGTGCAGATCGACCATTGCTATTTGAGTCGCTCGAAAGCTTAGCCGATTGCGTCAAACGCGCCTGCTGGGTTACGGCTGACCTGAAAACGGTAGCCCGACGATGGAACACGCTTCGATGCTGTGGAGAGGGGACGGGCGTGAGTGCAGAATGGAAGCAAAGAGGCGAGAGTCGTGGCTGAGATTGCTTTGGTTCTTGGTCGTAAGTCACTCCAGTCACTCATTACACTGTGATGCGTTCCGCGCTGCTTATCCAGAGATTCAACTCTCCCAATGATGTGTGCTTAGGATACGGCTCAACTCGGACCGCACACCAACATCCATGCTTGCGTATCAGGATCATCCTATCCAAGTATTTAACTCCGTGCTAAAAAAGGACCACAGGCGGTCAATCAGCTTCAATTCCAGCCCATGATGCCTTCGCCTAGCACGGTCCGGCCGTCCATCAAGCTGACACGCCGGCCGATAACACCCTCGTCCCCAACGCACAAGCTCAATCTATTCGCAAGTGTGAAAGTAGCATCGCCAGCGGAGCCCGTGGGGAGTCGGAAGCTATACATGATCTCGGATTGTGCGTCTGCTTGTGACCTCATGTCTCCATATCGACTGGCCTATGATCAGCGTATGCCACAAGGGATGAATGTTGCATCGATCGAGACCTACTGGATGATAACGTCCGCAGTGGTGCAACCATCCGCCAGGCCCGACAAGCGTGCTGTCGTTCGATCACCTTCGAGGTTGTCTGCCAGACGCAGGGAAATTTCACGATTCAGTGTTGGCTGGGGCCCGTTGCTCGGCGGCGTTAGTAAGACGATACTGCCTCCTTGCGTTTGGCGAGTGGACTCTCCAGAGCACATGTCTTGATATGGTAGCCTTGATATCTTGCTTGCGTTGTCTACATTGTAGATTAGGTGGTGCGCCCGAAAATAATATTTCAGTATTAGGTGCGAGTGAGTGACAGGACTGCGTTCAGCCAGGAGAACGAAGATGTATCCGTCTGTGTTGTGGCAGTGACAACCGTGATGGCTGCGGGCAATTGAGCATGTTTGCTTGGAAACTTGCTCAGTGAACCAACTTCTACCACCCCAGTCATCTCTGATACCCACTAGGTGATCGTGATCCGAGCAATGTACGTTCACTAAAATATCAGTAGGCAACATGGGAACAACTCCACTGCTTACTGAGTGCGATGTGGGCGGACGAGCAAATATATGATACTGCTTCTTTTGCAACCTGTGCATCAGAAACAACAGCACTAGGTCCAACACGAACCGTGCATAAACGACAGTTGAACGTTCTTATGTATGCATGGGAGAAGGTAAAGGTGTGTACTATAGCTGTATTAACGTACTAACACAACCCTAGACTGCACAATGCATCAAGCTAATGTGCCTGTTGATGAAACAACAGTCTACTCAGAGCTTCTGCGACCCTCCTTTTCGTCCAGAATTGGCTTCTCGTTCATGCCGTGGGTGATAGAGCTCGAGCGGACGGCCTGGTCCAGACCGACCTCGCGGTTGATCTCGCGCATGCGCTCGGCATCGGCAGCAGCCACGCCAACAGAGCCGAACAAAACATCCATCTCCTCGAGGGACAGACCCTTGGTCTCGGGGAAGAAGAAATAGATGAAGGCCGCACCCATCATGATGAGCAGACCGAACAAGATAAACGTGCCATAGGTAATGCCCGTGAACATGTCAGGTGTGACTTGACCGACAATGAAGCTGCAATAATGTTAGCCGTGCACGAGGCGCAAATGTAGGAGACAACTCACTTGTTCATCCAGTTACTCGAGGCACCGAGAGCGATTCCGTAAGGGCGTTGAGAAATGGGCCAAATCTCGGCGATGATGATCCACGCACAAGGTCCCCAGGAGTACCCGAAGAAGATGACGAAGATCCAGACCATGACGACGGCCGCCCAACCGGCACCAACGTGGTGAGGCCAGTCGTGTTGGAACGATGCCATAATACCAGCGACGATGAGATGGCAGACACCCATACCAATAGCACCACTGACCAGGATAGGCTTGCGTCCAAGCTTGTCGACGTACATGACGGCTGGGAAAGTGGCGAGCCACATGACAATGCCAACGACACCAGTGGCGAGAAGCGAGATTGTGTTGCCGGTCAAACCGAGACCAGCGAAAATCTGGGGTGCGTAGTACAGGATAGCGTTGATACCTGCGAACTATCAGTACAATTCGATGATTTTAATACTGAGGGAAACTTACCGGTCCACTGCTGGAAGAACATCGTGATTGTTGCGAGAGCAACGCGGCGAAGCATGGGCTTGGATTTGAACAACGACGCGCACGCGACAAACTGGAGCTTGACCACAGACCACGAAGAGCCGTCTGCGAGATGAGGGAAGTGTTCCGCAACGGTACGCTTCTCGAACAGCGACTGCGCCTTGATCTCGGCGTACTCAAGCTCGATGAGCTCATGGTCCTGAGGGAGGCCACGGAGGCTGGCAAGGGTCTTGCGAGCCTCGGCTTCACGACCGTGATGTTCGAGCCATCTAGGGGAGAAGGGCACTACAAGGGATCAGTTCGCGGTCATTCGTTCGAGTTCCAAGCTCTACTCACTGAAGAGGATACCGATAGCAAGGGCCAACGCCGGTGCGAGCTGAAGGCACAACGGTACGAGCCAAGCGGCCTCGACCTGGGAGTCACCAGTTCCACCAATGTAGTTGGTGCCGTAATCGATCCAGAACGAGAACATGATACCGGTGGTGATAGCAAGCTGCTGGAGACCAACGAGCGCACCACGTACTTCCGGAGGAGCACACTCTGCGTTGTACATGGGCACGATCATGGACAAGCTTCCAACGCCCATACCAGTGATGAACCGACCACCAAGAATCGCGCTGTGGCCAGCAGATGTGGAGGCAGTGGCTTGGATGATCACTCCAATGATGAATACACCGGTGTTCATGAGGATGGCGTATTTGCGGGAGAAGATCTCAGCGAGGAAACCAGAGTAAATTGTGCCTACCCAAGCTCCGAGCTCGAGAATGGAGGTGAGCCAGCCCTTGTTGGTCTGGTTCTTGGTCCAGACGCCCATGTCTGCATTTCATCAGCTGCTGTCCAATCGAGAACTGGGTATCTGATCTTACGCTTGTTGAAGTTGTTCATGGCGAGAACACCAGAGAACACACCCTGGTTGTATCCATAGAGGAGACCACCGAGACACGCAAAGCAGGCGATACCGAAGACCTTTGCGTTGCGCACAAGGGCCATCGGACCAGCCTTGCCCTGCAAGGCCTGGCGGGCCTGCAGGGCGGCGGTATCGAACTGAGCTGCTGCACCGGGTGCCATTGCAGTGATGCTCTTGTCAAGCAAGAGATACTACTGGTGTAAGGGTGGAAAGGTTTCCCAGAAGGTGAGGTGAAGGGAGGAAAGTGAAGCCAAGGGAAACGCTCGCCTTAAGACGTAGCAGCACAAAACTGTGCCGTATCACGCGTGTACACCCCGGTCAACCCCATATTGGCGCCAGCGGTCAGCGCTGCCGGGCGCCGATCACAATTGGTTGCTCGTGTTGGAGTTCTTACATGTGGCCGGCTAAAGTGAACCCACATACAGTCGATCGTCGCTGTTGGAGGGCCAGAAAAAGGGCAGCATCGTGATGGGTGGCCAGATGGGACGAAAGGCTCTGCAAGCTTGCCCTTCTGGTTGGTGTGGACGCCCATCAGCTCGCACTCGTAACCTTGCCATGCCGTGTATGGTACACATGGTGGAGCCCCGAAGCACATGGTTGGCCTCCGCATGGAGAGAAAGTGAGTGCAGATGGCTTTTGCGGGGATCGCAATTCAGCCTGTGTCCAGTTACACGCGAGGCCGGCCGGCTAGGCTCGGTGAAGCCTAGCAGTGCGAGAGGCTCAATATTAGGCTAAAGACAAGAGCCTGGAGCTCTTACCAAAGCGCGGCTCCTAGAACATTAGTTGTACGGGTGTCGGCACATGGAGGGACAATAATGCACTGTCAAATGTATGGCAGCGTGCGCAGCTGACTTGAATTTGTCACTGGCGGGTCAGAAAGGAATTGGGGAATTGGGAAGGATAACGATGATGTTGAAACGAGTCACGGCCATCAAGCCCAAGGCTTGTGGCCGGTGGCCCGAACCTTCGTGGGGAATCGCTTGAGCTTGGCGAGCTTGTGTATGCATGATCCCAGACTTTCAGTTGCTTGATTTCGCATACCAGTCGCCGTACGGGTGGTGTACCAGCGACCTGGACCCGTTCGTCGTACTAGCACATAGACGAAATGCTTCTTCCTGTCTTTCCTCGACCCGCCTTGGCTGATTCTTGACTCAAACAAACTCTCGCGACGCCCTCGGCACTTCGATAAGTGCAATCATCTGCGGCAGTTGTTTGATCAATAAATGGTCGAGCATGAGTTGTAGGCAGGCCGTCCACTAATGCAAGCTCCTGTGGGGGACGAACTACGGCGAGAGAAGTTCGACCTGTGCAGTACCCGAACGAGCCTCGCAAGTGGTGAGAAGGTGAAAGCCTGCGTCTTTGCACCCCGGAGAACGGGTTAGGACCACAAATCAATAGCATCTTTACAGAGCCGCTTCGTCCGGCGCTTCCCGTAAAGAGTGCGAAATGCGGTATTATGACTTCCGTTGCCTTGTTACTTAATCGGTACTCGTCGTATTACTTACGAGCTGCTCCAGACACTGCTTCGGGGTCGTCTCTTCATCTTCTCGATCAGTGCGTAGGTACTGCAACTGCGGCGAAGCACTGACTGGCTGCACCGAAGGTGCCAGGCATTAGCGGCGAAAATCGAAGAGAATCAAGTCACAGCACACACGCTCCCAATAAGTACTGGGTCCCAGCTTCCCAAAACGACGAGTCAATCGCCACACCAATCTAGAAAATTTGAAGGCTCTTTCTGCTGATGCTATCTTACACGATTCGCTGCCACCCGAGCGCGCTGTGTAGGGAGTGCCAGGAAAGTGCTTGAAGTCGGCAGAATCTGCAGGCCGCATGGAGTGTAACAAAAGGTTGAGTTCAAACATTAACAAGTGATGTGCGTTTACGCCCGCATTGGCTCTGCCATGGTGTGACCCTGTCCCAAGTCCTATGACCAGGACTACCGGCCCAGCACATGTGGAGGCTATAGTTAACACACTTGCCCTTGATATAGGCTCTCCTCGCTGGGTCCAGGGTCCATCATAACGCTCCAAGGCTCGTCGGACGGGTAAACCTAAACCTAGATTGTGGTTTCGCTTCACACTCTCTAATTGCAAATCAGAATATCTGACAGTTCAAAGCAACGTCCTCCTCATGGATGCTGTTATCCGCCATTCGAATGTGGCAGCGTGGCGCAACGGCAATGGTAGTGAGTACTACATTCTAGCGGAATGTTGATCAACCTGTAATGCAGCAATTCGTGTGCTGCTCTCCGTGGCCGCTTGGGCGAGCCAAGTTTCACGGCTTGGTGATGTAATTCGTGGTATTGCGACTAAACGACACTAAGAGCAAGCAGAACTTGAAAGGTCCAAGGTCTCTGGCCGCGGATCACTACATGGGTGCACTGGCATGGGACAAGCCAACACAGCCACAGAAGGAAAGTGGTTGCTATGAGCTCGCCCCTGCCACGAGGGCACAGATGTGCTTGCGTAATCCGTCTTCTGCCGCCTTGCATACCTCTATGGGTATACTTGTATTCGGTTGATGAAGACGGCGAAGCTGGCATATCGATCGTGTATGGCTTCAGGTACGATCTTATTGCGAAAAGCCCTCTGATCTTGTTACCAGCATCTGCCGCCGAACAGAGAGCAGCCTCGAAAGCTCTTCTTGAGGCTCTGCTGCATGGTGAGCACCCTTCGTGAATCCGGATTAATGATATGCGAGCGGTGGGCATTACGAGCTTGGTGGTCTGATGTTCAAGGTGTCGTCGCTGGGAATACGGTCCGTGTCTGCGGTTGGGACTCGTAAAGAGGTGCAGTCAGGATTCCCCCTCGTCCTTGGGACTACGGATGCCTCCGCCCGCGGCCCGGACTGCCTTTTGTGAACGTCCGCCGTCAACCGGAGGACTTGAATATGCATTCAGCTCAGCTTAAATCATCCGTTGCCGTCGAAACGTTGAAGGTAGGATCGAGCCAAGGCGCACTCTCGGGAGCCCATGGGAGCCCCAAGCTGCGAACTGTCAGGGCACTCACGTCCCCGCAGGACACTCCATCATCCTTCTTCCTTGGCAGGGCATTAGTGATGAGCTACGCTAGCACGGATGCGAAGAAGCTGACAGTGTGACCGTACACAGAGCGTGATCGACACTCATGGTTTTCTTTAATAAATGACTTTGGACGTCTGCCGTAGGTCGCAGTGGTAGGCTTCTCCAACTCACAACATTGTAGCTCTCATCACGATGGTGCTCATCATTCCTGTCGCCGTCTCATTGACCCTCGCCGCTGGGGCATTCGCTCAAGCAGGGTTGAACGGATCTCCGGTGCGGATGTTTGCATTTCTTGACCTGATTGCGGACTGACAAGGGAATTCAGTTCCCAGATGTGACTTGGCCTGATGCTGTATCACCGAACCCAGCCGCAGTAGCCGGTGCGCAGTCGAATCAAAAGTCGCCTCCGAAGTATCCTAGCCCATGGGCGGATGGATCTGGCGGTTGGAGTGCAGCGTACGACAAAGCCGTCGCACTGGTTAAGAAATTGACGTTGGAGGAGAAGGTCAGCCGACAGCAATGTTTTACGACCTAATTCTTATGCTAATTGCATGACCATGAGCAACAGGTCAACCTTACAACTGGTATATCTCGCCTTCCGCGTTATCTTCGTTCTTACTGACCATATCAAGGCACTGGTTGGCAAATGGACCGCTGCGTCGGCAACACCGGCGAGATTCCCAGGCTCGGAATCAGATCACTATGTTTCCAGGATGCGCCCACTGCTGTCCGTTATACGGAGTAAGTCAATTGTGACTGATTTCGACCCGGTGCTGATCCGTTGATGTCCAGCTTTGTCTCGGTATTCCCACAGGGCGTCAACGTCGCTGCAAGCTTTGACAAGAAACTCGCATACCTCAGAGGACAGACGATGGGCGAAGAGTTCCAAGCCAAAGGAGCATCATGCCAGCTTGGGTAAGCATGTGTGTTTGATTGGAACGTGAGTGGCATGCTGACTGTGAAACCACGTTCAGGCCCGTCGCTGGTCCGCTCGGCAGGTCTCCTGAAGGTGGACGTAACTGGGAAGGGTTTTCTCCAGTGAGTGAGAAGGCCGAGTCGATGTGATACGAAGTGCCTCAGCTAATCGCTGTAACTAGGATCCTTACCTCACAGGGCATATGTTCGCAGAGTCGATTAAGGGCATCCAAAGCACAGGAATGATGGCTGTATGAATCGTGGTCATCACTGATACCTTGCACTATTCGAGCTGACAATGACACAGTCCGCCAAGCACTTCATTGCCAATGAACAAGAACACTTCCGTCAGCTTGGCGAAGCGCTTGATTATGGTTTCAATATTACCCAACCTGGCTCCAGCAACTTTGACGACCAGACACTACACGAGCTTTACCTCTGGCCATTTGCAGGTACGTTTGAAGGATCCAGACCATGTGGGAGAATTGATATGGCTAACACCCTTCGCCTTGACCAGATGGCGTTCGTGCTGGCGTAGCGAATGTGATGTGCTCGTACAATCTCGTCAACAACTCGCAAGCTTGCCAAAATAGCTATCTTCTTAACCATGTTCTGAAGGGAGAGTGAGTACACCAAATCAAACCCCAACCACCAGGGTTTGCTATATGGTAGATGTATTCTTGCTGACTATAGCTGCAACAGGTTGGGGTTCCAAGGATTTGTCATTTCTGTATGTTTGGATCCTAATCACCAGGGCTGTTCTGCATGTCTAGGCTGACCACAAGTGCAACAGGATTGGCAAGCCGACAACTCCGGAGTTTCTGCGATCCTTGCTGGGCTTGATATGAGCATGCCGGGCGACACTCTCTTCAATACTGGACGCAGCTTCTTCGGGCCCAATCTTACCATTGCTGTCTTGAACGGCACTGTGCCTCAGTGGCGTTTGGACGACATGGCGGTGCGTATCCTCGCCGGCTGGTACTACGTCGATGGCGATACCAAGTCGATTCCTGTGAACTTCGAATCCTTCACGAAAGATACATATGGACCACTGCATTACCATGTCGGCAGTCAGTGGGGTGCTGGGCTTATCAACGAGCATGTCGATTCTCGTGGTGAGCACGGCGCTCTGATTCGACAATGGGGTGCAGAGTCCACGGTACTGCTCAAGAACGACGGCATTCTGCCATTGACAGGCAAGGAGCGACTCACCGCTATCTTCGGACAGGACGCAGCACCAAACCCGAACGGCCCGAACGGCTGCAGTAACAAGGGCTGCGACATAGGCACGTTGGCTGAAGCATGGGGCTCCGGACAGGGTGACTTCCCGTATCTCGTCTCACCCGAGGCAGCTCTGCAGCATGAAATTGTATCGCATTACGGAGCTTTCGAGTCGATCACCAACAACAGTGCTCTCACCCAGATTCAAACGCTATCCAGACGAACAAACGCTGTCAGCGGCGTATGCATCGCTTTTGCAAACGCCGACAGTGGAGAAGGCTTTATCAACATCGAAGGCAACTATGGCGACCGCAAGAACCTCACCTTTTGGCAGGCGGCCGAACCAATGCTGCAGAATGTGACGACCAACTGTAACCGAACAGTACTGGTCATCCACTCTGTTGGTCCGATCGAGATCCAGAAGTACAAGGATAATGTTGTGAGTCAGATCATCAAGCAGATTCTTGACGCACCATGGCTGACCAATTAATCCTAGAACGTATCTGCCATCGTGTGGGCTGGCCTGCCAGGCGAGCAGTCTGGCAACTCTCTCGCGGATGTGTTGTACGGCCGCGTAAATCCTGGGTACTCCGAACCCCGATACACTCGTAAGGTCAAGGCTGACACGCTCTGCACAGTGCCAAGCTTCCCTTCACACTTGGAGCAAGCCGTGAAGAATATGGTGCTGATGTGCTCTACACTCCAAATCAACCCGTCCCGCAATTCAACTTCCAGGAAGGTGTTTTCGTTGACTATCGCGCGTTCGACCACCGCAACATCACACCAGTCTACGAGTTCGGTTTTGGTTTGAGCTACACCGAGTTTGAGTATGCCGATCTTCAGATCGAGAAATGCGATGCTGCACCATACGAGCCCGCCAGCAGTGTGTCGGATGCCGCGCCGATTTACGGAACTATCGACAACCGTACCACGACACATCTATTCCCATCGAATTTCACCCGCGTACCTCTCTACATCTATCCTTGGCTCAACAGCACCAACCTCTCCAGTGCTTACGGAGGCAGCGGCTACGGTGACAGCACTTTTATACCGGATGGTGCTCTGGACGGGTCGCCTATCGCAACACACCCTGCTGGCGGAGCACCTGGTGGCAACCCTCAGCTCTGGGACGTCCTCTACCGCGTGACTGCAACGATCTCCAATGTTGGATCTTTGGCCGGTGCGGAGGTGCCGCAGCTGTATGTATCACACGGCGGACCGTTCGACCCTAAGAGAGTGCTGCGAGGATTCGAGAAGCTGTTCATCAAACCTGGCCAGAGTACCTCAGTGACTTTCGAACTTAGCCGCAGAGACCTCTCGAATTGGGACACAGTCAGCCAGAACTGGGTAATCTCGGATTACACAAAAACAGTGTTCGTTGGGTCTTCTTCGCGAGCATTGCCATTGACGGCATTGCTATAATGAGGCGTGAACGAGGGGTGGGAGAGACCAAGGATCAAAAGTCAATGTACCACTGCGATCAGCTCAAGTGTATGGTGAGAAAGCGGTAAGCCGATCATCATATGAATTACAGAAACTGCGCCATGCGCTCGAACGCTGCAATTATGCCAGCCAGACCCAACAAAAAGCTATCCGTGCAATAGAATCTTCCCATCTCGAAATTGCAAACTTAGCCACCTTAATTCTCCTTACAACGACTGGTCGCATCACCATCTCTTGCACCCAGCGAGACGGCAACGAAGGCGTGTCCAGACAGACACTCACAAAGCGGCGACCGCTTGCCTCAGCACCTCCATGCTCCTCTCACTCACCATGGGCCCATCTTCATTGCTGTCTTTCAGCATCCACGCAACATCACTTAGCAGTCCCAGCGGCAGCCAGTTGCTCTTCCTTGCTTTTTCAACACTCTCCTTGATCCTCCCAGTGTGCTCCCAGCTTTGCGCAGCTTCCTCTGCTCGATCAATGATCTTGCTAGGAATGCCACACATTGACGCGCAGTGCATGCCATAGCTGCCCTCCGCCACACCATCCTCGAGCTTGTACAGGAAAGTGACGTCTCGAATATCGTGCTCGACCCGTACAGCCATGCGCTTGGGCGCGATCTCTGGATGGCATGCGAACTCGGCGGCTAAGGAGTGGTAGTGCGTAGCGAAGTAGCCCAGAGCTCCAACATGCGTGGAGATATGATGCAGCACAGCTTGAGCGACAGCAACTCCGTCGTAGCTGCTCGTACCACGACCGAGCTCGTCGAGGATGACCAGAGAACGAGGCGTTGCTTCGGACAAGATCTTCTTCGTCTCGGACAGCTCGACCATGAACGTGCTCTGACCAGCGAAGATGTTGTCGTGAGCACCCAGGCGCGACATGATACGATCGACGGGCGTCAGGCGCGCCGACTCGCAAGGTACGTAGCAGCCGATCTGTGCGAGAATCACGGCCGTGCAAGTCATGCGCAGGACTGTGGACTTGCCTGCGGCGTTGGCGCCGGTGAGCAGTGTCATCGAGGCATCCTTGCCCCCAAGCACGATGTCATTCGGAATGAAGTTGGTTGTCGTCTCGATGCAAGGATGGCGTAGCTCTTTAAAGTCCAGCACGCTGCGAGCATTGTCGTCTTCGATGAATTCTGGTCTGCAAGAGGGCGAGCCGATGGCACACGATGCTTTCGCTAGTGCGATCAAGCAGTCCAGCTGTGCAACTATCTTGGTTGCGGCAAGCCAGGTGCTGTAGTCCTCATCAAAGCGAGCATAGAAGCGTCCATTCAATGCTTTAACGACAACAGCATGCAACTCTTGTGCCTCCTTCAGATCCTGCACAAGGCGCTCGAGCTCAGGCGAGTACCATCGCTTCACAGCCTTGGTCGCGGACATCTGCTTCCACGACTTCGGGATCGTGCCCTTGACTTTCATCGGCACCTCGAGCTGATAAATCTCCTTTCCGTTGTCGGTGAATTTGATCGCAGTCGAGCCTAGATCTTTTTGGGCCTTCTTGAGCACTTTCTGAAGCTCTCCTTCGACATCATCGATGCGGCCTTGACTTTCGTCGAACGCCTCCTCGACGCCGGGCTGAGGCACGAAGAAGCCATCCTCCTTCGCCTTGGTCCGGTCGAATGCCTCCTTCCACTGTTCCAGCACGCCCGCCAAGTCTGGCATCGATGCAATCAGCTGACCGAGCACACCCTCGCCGGCGCCAAAACTACTGAGCAACGAAATGGTGTACTCAATCTGCTCGAAGCCCTCCAGCACCTTGACAAAGTCCTGGGGTTTGCATCTGCCAGCGTGCACGCGTGAGATCAAGCGCTCGAGATCCGGCAAGCGGGAGAGCGAAGACGTGAAGCGATCCATGACTGTGCTGTCTGCGTTAAGTGCATCGACTGCATCGAGTCGCTGGTTGATCTTTCGTGCGTCCGCAAGCGGGTGGCAGACCCACTGCCTCAGCATGCGCTTGCCGAAAGGCGTGATGCAGCGGTTGAGCATGGTGAACAGGGTGCCGTTCGTGCTGCCATCGAAAGTGTTTGCGAAGATCTCGAGATTGATCAAGCTTTGACCGTCGAGCACGAGACTTGATGCTTTGCGGATAGGGTCATACCAGGCAAAGTTGCCACAAGTGATCAGGTCGCGCTCGATCTTGAGTGTACTGAGGTACCACACCAGGGCACCAAGAGCGGAGAACGTGAGGTCCTTGTCCTTCGCCTCACGAAGGGCGGCAGGCCAAGTATCTTGGTTGTCCTCGACAGTCTTGTCGAAGTAGCCCTCACCATCAATCTTCATGCGTGCCTTCTCAGCAGTCAAAAACTCCTTGTCTGGCTTCAGGTAATTCCAGATAGTGGTTGGGTTGGTGTTGTTCTTCAGTATACGGAGTGCCTTGGCCGAGATGCAGCTCTTCTCCAGTAACAGCTCACCAGGTCTTGTTTGCGCAACGAAAGTCTCGAAGCGTGTCATGTCCGCGTCGTCCTGGATGTCCACAAGCTGGAACTGCGCGGTAGCAGTGTCGACGAAGGCGATACCGAAACATGGCCTACCGTCTCGCTCGGTCTCCTTGATTGCAGCGCAGTATATCGCCATGTCGTCTTGCAGCATACCGCCATCGACGAGCGTGCCACTGGTAAGCACTGACGCCAACTCTCGGCGGATAATCTTGTCTGGTTTCTTGCTGCTCTTGCTGTCGCCTCGCTCACGCATGTCCTTCGCGAGCGCCGACTCCATCTGGTCGACCCGAGCAATCTTGTACCCCTTCGCGACAAACTGATTCGCCCAGTGGTCCAGGCTGGCCTCGGGCACACCCACCATACGCATATTGACACGATCCGTAAGCTTGAGATCGAACAGTTGGTGGCCAATGGTGGCATCGTCTTCGTAGAGCTCGTAGAACTTGCCCTTCTTGAAGAAGACAATGGTGTTCATCCATCTCTTCTTGATCTCCCAATACTGCTTTTCAAAGTCGGAGAGCTTGTCGAAGGAGACTGGCGGGATGTAGAGCGTGCGTGGGTCGTAGTCGGGGTGGTCCGGTGGGTTGCGGTCAGCATCGACCTTGTTGGCGAGCCATGCGTGACGGTCAGCCGGATCAGACTTGTGTGCCTTTTCCTTCTTTGCTGGTCCAGTCGGAGCCTGCTTGGGCGTCTTAGGCTTTCTAGGCTCCGTGGACGGTGGTGCATCGGGGTCGAAGTTCCACTGCTGTGCTGTAGAGACGGTTGGGATCTCCTCGCTCACCTCTACTGGGAGGGGTGGAGGAGACGGCGCCTTGGCTGTGCTCTGACGCGAGGTGGAAGCAGACTTGCCTTGGCGTTTCTTGCCTTTGAGAGGCTTCTCGTCCTCATCGTCTGCTACCACGAAGTCCGCGATATCTGTAATTGGTGCGTCAGAGCGTGTGCTTGCTTTTGCTCTTGCCGCGTTCGAAGAAGACGAGATAGCGGCAATCACTGTAAGACACTGGTAAGTGGATCCAGTGACAGGTAATGAGAAGCAAGCATACCTTCATCGTCCTCCATTGCGGCTTGCGTGGCTGCGTCGAATCCATACTCATCATCCGAGTCGTCCTTCACGCTGATGCGTCTGCGTTTCGAAACACGCCGATTGCCAGGAGCTGCCTTCAACGGCTCATCGTCCTCATCTTCGCCGTCAGACTCTGCGTAGCTGACTGGTTTCTTTGCATTGCGTAACGGGCTGGAGAAGCTCGTGCCTGGCGTTTCTATCAGCTGGTTAGTTTGAGCCACCTCAGCAGCATACCGTAAGACTCACCATTCTCCTTGTTGCGTCCCTCGATCACAGAGCTGTCTTGAGATGGTCCAGGAGCTGCTGGTGGACTCGACGAAGCTACCGCGCCGGAACTGGGTACTGGAGTAAGGTCTGCGTTTGGCTGTGGCGGTTTGAACGCGTGCGACGTGCCATCATTGGATCGTTTCGCCGGTGTGACAGAGCTCGGTGCTGCCCCGGGTCTCTTCTGGAAGAAGCCTGCAATGCTGCTCTGCTTTGGGCCTTTGGACGACTGCGTTGAGCTTCCGGTCTTGCTCTTGGTGGTGGGTCGCGGCGTGGCGATCTCGTTTCCTTCAATACCACGAGGCATCTTGTCCTCTCTATTCGTACACGGTGGCGAACGAGTTCGATGAGGCGAGATGAGATGAAGACGATGTAGATGCCAGTGGTGATTGGGGAGACGTGATGTTGAACGCGAGCGCGAACCTGACGCGCTTGCCTCGGCACTTGCCCGATTTGACCGCACTCGCAGACTTCTTCTCACGCACACACACCCCAGCAATGAGCCCCCTGACAGTGTGTCGAGCCTGCGCCAGACAATCGGTTATCTGCAGACGACTCTACAGCACCATGAGTAAAGACCGTAACTACGCCGCCGCCGTGCAGGCCCTCAATTCGCTTCAGAGCAACTTCTCTGCCGTGGAAGCGATCAGGAAGCAGGGTCCGGGATGGAATCAGCGTGCGCTGCCAGAAATGAGAAGTTGGGTACGGCGAATAGGATACGAGGTGGGCAGGTCGAATTGGTCAAGGTAGGAGGATTTGACTGACGGTAAGTATCAGCCTTCAGACTTCGACACGTTGAATCTCATACACATTGCCGGTACCAAAGGCAAGGGCTCCACTTCCTCTTTCGTTTCTTCTATATTAGCACAATACTTGCCTACAAAGAAGAGCGTACATGCTGAGCGATTGCCGACGAGTGTGGGACTGTACACTTCACCGCATCTGCGCTTCGTACGAGAGCGGATACAGATCGACGGGCACCCAATACCCGAGGAGCAGTTTGCAAAGTACTTCTGGGAAGTATGGGATAAACTGGAGAATACGATTGCGACGAGCGAGGATGCAGAGGCTCGGAACGTAGCTGGCAAACCCGTATACTTTCACTATCTTACCCTCATGGCTTTGCATTGCTATATGCAAGAGAAGGTGGGTACTGCCGTCATCGAGTGTGGTATTGGCGGCGAGTACGACACGACCAATATCCTGGAGAAGCCTTTAACCACCGGCGTGACAAGCCTGGGTATCGATCATGTTGCCATGCTGGGAGACACAATTGAGTCAATAGCGTGGCACAAAGCTGGCATCTTCAAACCTGGTGTTCCAGCCTTCACCGCTCCCCAGCCAGAGTCAGCAGTAGCAGTCTTGCGGGAGAGAGCTCAACACGTTGGCACAGAGCTACGAGTGGTAGATGAACATCCTGCAATGCGAAACTTGCGACTGGGCTTGCAGGGTGACTTTCAGAAGATCAACGCTTCGCTTGCAATCGCCATCTGCACTTCCCATCTCTCAAGACTAGGCTACATCCCAGCTACCGCTCTCAATCCAACATCTGAGCTACCCGAAGAGTTTATCAAAGGCCTCGAGACCGCTCATCTGGGTGGGCGATGTGAGACAAGACACGACACGAAGCTGAAAGGCCTGACATGGTACATCGACGGCGGCCACACACTGGAAAGCATCGAGATGGCTGGCCGGTGGTTCGCTTCGGCTACGCCGAAAGACGCTACCAGAGTCCTTATCTTCAATCAACAGACTCGCGATGCACCGGCACTGGCACGACGATTGCACAGTACGCTTGCCACAGCACTGGCCGACTCACATCCATTCAAGCATGCCATATTCTGCACGAATACGACGTACAAGGATGCTGGCTACAAGGCTGATCTTGTGTCGATGAACACAAGCAAAGATGATGTGGACTCGTTGAAGGTGCAGCGGGAGCTTGCACAGGCCTACGATCAAATTGACCCCGAGGCAAAGGTGCATGTGCTGGGGACGATCGAAGAAGCTGTAGCGCAGGCGAAAGTACTTGCTGGTGACAAGACGGTTGAGGTGCTGATCACGGGGAGTCTGCATCTTGTGGGTGGCGTGATTGAGGTATTGGAGAGCGAGACGGAGATGGCGCACGATACGCGGCTGTGAGGAGTGCTGAACGCATCTGAACTCATACTGCATTGCGGAGATGGGCATTCGCCTGCAGCCCGATGTCTTTCTAGGATCACATCTCGCTCTACAGTCTCGCCATCCTATGTTGTCATACAGCCGAAGGCCATAATACACAGCAATCTTCATGGCAAAGGTGCCGGATATACAATGCATCAGGCGAATGTGTAAGACAATGTCTGGATTAGTGGATCTTGCGCCAACTGACGTGCCAAGAATATGCAAACGGAAGTGTCTCTCGATGGAAAGACATGGCACGTCTGATTCTGCGCATGTAACGGGTACTACGGTGACTGAAGCGCAAGGATGCGCGGTTGTGAATTTGAGGTGACACGGCATCTGTGACGCATCGCATTATTCAGGCGGCAGAGTGAGTTTTTGTGACAGGTTCACTTCCCTCACATGCGCCATGCATATGGACCCCTGCAAGTTTCACCTTCGGACATTGCACCTTTCAACACCATCCTTCATAGTTCCAACATCCACTTCACATTCATCAAACATCTTTCGACATCGATCAGACATTGCTCAACATCCTTCGACATCAACCAAGCATACCATCACCCACTTACCCACCCACGTCACAAGATCACGAAGGCAAGCCACCACATACATCTCGTGGCTGTTTCGAGTTACTGATACTTCTCCTACAGATGGCAGACGAAATGTTCAACACCCGCCAAATGGAGATCATGGCCAAAGCCTGGCTCTGCGTCGAAGGCGGCGATCCTAAGGCAAGTTCTACCCTATCTCGATCACCTACTCATCACTAACCCGCATCCTATGTAGTTAGACTACGCCAAGCTTGCAACCATGTGCGGCATGACCAACAAAGGCTCCGCGTCCAACGCCTGGTCCGCCATCAAGAAGAAGATCATCGCTATGGGTGACGGCGCGACGTCCAATGGTACCGCTAAGGGCGATGCCGAGGGGACTCCGAAGCCGAAGTCCTCGCCCAAGAAGCGTGCTGCGCCCAAAGCTGACAAGGAGGAGAGTCCTACTAAGAAGGCGAAAGGCGGGAGGAAGACCAAAGCGCAGAAGGAGGCCGAGGCTGCTGAGGCGGCGGCGGCGAGCGAGGAGGGGAGCGCAAGTCCGGTCAAGGGCGAGCCATTTGACGAGGAGTAGGCGTGCAGTGGAGATGTCCTTTCGTGGGAGTTCAGGCGAGCTACGGCGTTTGTGATGCTTCAGTTGCGAGAATCAGCAGTCGGCCTTTGATGGGCCGTCTGCGAATAGCTAGGTGCGACGTGTGAACAAGCACGTGTCACTGCAGATTGCTGCCTAGACTGGTTGCTAAGACAATGAGAATGAGAGCTTCACATTCACTTTTACGCTAACGTTAAATCTCGCCACCTTTCGAGCACTAAACCTGCACCCGCACCTCACGTTCAACGTTTCTTTTTCACCAACATCTTCGCACCAACATCCTATTGACACCACGCTGACCAATACCTACTGCACCCACAACCAGTACCATATTACAGAAACGCACTGCAATTGACGTCGCAATCACATCACACCCTCTCTCACACACACGAGAGACATTTGCGACTTGATTATCATGGCCGCCGTCAACTTCACCCCGCGCGAGTTCGAGTGCCTGGTCGGCGCAATGAACAGCTCCAAGGTACCCATCGAGATCGACTACCCCAAGATGGCCGAAACTCTCGGACTGAAGAATGGTGCATCGGCGAAAGCGTCCTGGCATCAACTCAAGAAGAAGTTGGAGAAAGCGGGCAAGGCTGGTGGTGCTGGTTAGTAACGTCAAATCATGGATCGCTGCGATCGTTCTCGCGATGTTAGATCGCTTCGGGTCGCTGTGATAGGTGAGCTTGTGCTAATATGTATTGCTGTAGGCGAAGACGCTTCAGGAGAGACCAAGGAGAAAGGCGGCGTGAAGCGCAAGGCGACGGACGATGACGCCGAGGACGGTGGTGAAGAGTCACCTGTCAAGAAGACTGCCAAGTCGCCTGCTGCAAAGAGGGGTCGCAAGGCTCCAGCCAAGGGCAAGGCGACTGCGAAGGCCGATGGGGATGGCGAGGACGAGGTTGCTGACGAGGTCGTGAAGAAGGAGGATGCAGCTGAGGAGCCAGAGGCGAAGAAGACTAAAGCGCCGGCCGGGAAAGGTCGCAAGGGTAAGGCTGCTGCAGCTGCTGCTGACGAGGAGGCTGCCGATGAGGTCGTCAAGGAGGATGGTGCTGCTGATGAGGTCGTCAAGGAGGATGGTGCTGCTGATGAGGATGGCGCTGCTGAGGAGCCGAAGACTAAGGCGCTGGCGAAGAAAGGTCGTAAGGCTCCTGCTGCGAAGGGGAAGGGCAAGGGCAAGGCTGCCACTGTTGCTGACACGAACGAGGAGGGCGAGGAGGTGGAGGTTGCTGTTGAGGAGGTTAAAGTCAAGGGCTTCGTGGCGATCAACGGTGAGCCGGAGGGCGAGGAGGGTGTTGCGGGTAGTGATGAGCAGGTGGCGGTTGAGAGCGTGGAGAAGGAGATCGTCCAGGAGGCTGTGGACGAGGATTCCGCTGACGAGAAGCCGGCTGCTAAGAAGGGTGGTAAGGCGGCTCCAAAGAAGGGTCGCAAGGCGCCTGCGGTTAAGTACAAGGGGAAGGGGAAGGATAAAGCTGCTACCCCGGCGGCGACTGAGGAAGTTGAGCCGGAGACTGAGGAGGAGATAGTGATTAGTGGAGAGATCAAGGCGGAGCAGACTGAGGAGGGTGCTGCTGAAGTTGATGGTGGATCGGTGGAGTGAGCGTATTGAGGCGAGGCAATGGAGTAAGATGGCGATCTATGGCATCCAAGGGATCGAAGGATAGTCGCAGAGATTGATTGGCACTCATGGATCTGCGACGTCTGCTCTAGCGACGAGACCACAGTGGCTTCGATTGCACTCATGGTACGTATCTCACCAGCAGCGTCGTTCTAAACTCATCGTGCATCTCGTCTCGTTCTCTCATGATGCCATCGTTCGCAGGGGACCGTATCGAGCCAACGACTCCAATGGTCTTCTGCATTTCCTGGCGGTTGATAGTCAGGACTGCCTGTCATGTGTTGGATGTGTTGAGGAGATGTGTGGAATCTAAATGGTGGCCTGATGTCAGTGAATGCTTCCGGGTAGATCCGCCGATAAGAATTCAATATGCCTTGAGTCAGTCAGTCACGAACCTACGACACCACTACACCTCCACCAACATGTCTTTAATCTCCCGCAATGGTGCCAACGGCCCTCCGACCCGAGCGGCCAACATCGTAGCACCGTTAGCCAAAACCTCGACGAAAGGCAAAGTCCCCACAGGTTACGCAGAAGAGATCGCCATATCAGAAAACACTTTCCGGAACCTACACCGCGAGGTCCAATCTACCAGCTCAGCAGGCAAGAAAAGGAAACGCGAAACCAAAGGCAACAGCAGTGTGGTCTACGGCGAAGGGGCGTACAAAGGACCGTGGGCGAAATACGATGAGCGCAGGATAGATAGTGACAGTGGTGAGGAGATCGAAGTAGAGGTCAGTGATGATGGAAGCGAGGGCGAGGATGTGGTGTATGAGGAGGACTCTATCGCCGCTGTTCCTGCACGAGGTGGGTTGAAGGGTACGGCGTATGAGGAGATAGGGAAGGAGAAAGAGACGAGTGTGTTTGAGGGCGAGGAGGAGTACGATTATCAGGGACGGACGTATATGCATGTTCCGCGAGATCTCGATATCGACCTTACTTCGGACTTTGAGAATTTGAGTCTGAAGTGCTACACCCCCAAGACGCTCATCCACACCTTCCGGCCTTCCAAGAACAAGGATAGTGGTGCTAGCAAGAAAGAAGCTCACGAAAAGCCTATCACGACTCTCCGCTTCCTGCCTCAATCTGGACACCTCTTACTTTCCGCTGCTGCAGATGGCAAAGTCAAGTTGTGGGATACCTACCACTCCCGCTCCCTCCTAAGATCTTACACAGGCCATACCAAGAGCGTAATCTCCGTCGACTTCTCACCGGACGGCTCGCGATTCCTGACAGCAAGCTACGACAAACAAATCAAACTCTGGTCCACGGAAACTGGACAATGCGTTGGACGCTACAGTACAGGAGCCACACCGCATGTAGTACGATGGCATCCGGACGCACCCTCAGGACAGGATTTCTTGGCTGGCATGCATGACAACAAGATTGTGCAATTCGATGTCCGCATCCCACCACCCGGAGGAGAAGGCGCAGGCGACAAAAAGAACCCAGTTCAAGAATATGATCACCACTTGGCACCCATCAATACGCTCACCTTCTGCGATGTAAACCGGAGATTTATATCCACATCCGACGACAAGAGTTTGAGAGCTTGGGAGTGGAACATTCCTGTCCCGATCAAGCTTATCAGTGATCCGGGCATGTTCCCACTCGTGGCGGCTGCTTCACACCCGAGCAAGGGAGCGGTATTGATGCAGAGTGCCGACAGTAAGTTCAAAGAATATACCCCACACGTCCAAGATTTATATGGCTAACAGTTTTGACTCGAAAAGATTCTATCAAAGTTTATAGTACCGGAGAGAAAATACGAGCAAATAGGAAAAAAGAGTTCAGAGGGCATAATAATGCGGGATATGCTATCGATCTGACAGTTTCTCCGGACGGTGGAGTGGTGGCAAGTGGAGATAGTGGAGGATACGTTTGTTTCTGGGTGAGTAGTCTTTTCTACCTTTTGGTTGAACCTCGTGCTGACTTCTCCAAAGGACTACAAGACTTGCAAGATGTGGCACAAAATCAAGGCCTCGGACTCTGCGGTTGTTGCTGTTGCGTGGCATCCGCGGGAGAGCTCAAAGGTCGTCACTGGAGACCTCAACGGAGTGATCAAGTATTGGGACTGAGTGAGGCATGTCCATGTGGTGGCGAGTTGCGCAGAAGCAGCTTGGCACGGCACTCATACGAGACTGGATGATGATTCTGATCCCACGGGCATCGCGCTTTGGATTCTATTCAACAACCTGTGTATACTACCGCCATAACACATCAGACTGGGCAGCCGTCACCGCTTTGCTTAGGTTGATATCGAATCGTCTACCTTACTGTTCAGCTTGACAAAACGAAACATCCCAAAATGCTGGACAGGCGATGCACACCCAGCAGCGACGAAAGTGCTACAAGCAAAAGACAAAACATACAACAGCGGGTATTCGCACGTGGTCACCCACCGTACTACTAGTCCGCCGGTTCATGGCTTAAGTACAGGAGAGCGGACGGGATCCTCTGTTTTCCATGACCTGTGGTCGTATGTGCTTAACTTAAATTGTGTCAAACATTCTATACTAATCGCTTAACGCCCGAGGAAGCCTTGATGCAAACGTGATCATTAACATACCACACACTTACGCACATTAACACAGAATCCTAACAGCTCGCCTCCGCATCATGAACCCTCTGCCCCGAAATCGCACCCGTATAGCCCATCAACGGACTCCACACCCCCAGCACTCTCACCCTAAACGTCGTACTAACCCTCTGATTCGTACTCTCGACCCCATCACAAACCACGCTCGCACTGACTCCACTAACGCTCGCCACACTCCCAGAAGAACTTGAAGTCGCCGCGCTTATCTCCGCCGGCGCCAGGAGCCCAGCCTCACACGCAGCAAACGCCACACTCGTCACCATTGTACCGTTCGCGGACGTGAATTGCACGCTCGTAATCTCCTCGGCTGAGGCGGAGGCGCCAGAATTCTGTGCAACGCAGGACGTGGCTGCTGCGGCTTGCTGTTCGTTTTGCACGGATTGAGCATTCGCGACCGCTGAGTCGGAGAGGTTTGCGGAAGTGGTGATGGCGACTGTGCCGTCGGCGCTGGCGATTGCGGAGGCTTGGGAGTTGGCTGAGCCGGATGAGGAGGTGGATGTTACGCTGACGTTTGTTTGGGCTGAAGCGGCGGCGCTATCAGGCGGGTTGTGTTAGTGGACGAGAGGCAAGCGCAGTATGTTGGGAGTGTGTACCTTGAAGCATTGCCGGAGGAGAATGTCACAGCTACAATGGTTGTTTCGTTCGCGGTCGCCGTGGCGTTGCTCATGGAATTACCGCCCATTACGGAAGTAGACGTGGTTTGAGCAGCGATCGTCTGCGTTTGGGAAGTCATCGTCTCATTGGCGTCGAAGTTGCCGAAGAAAGAGACGAGCAAGCCGGAAAAAGCCTGCTTTGGTAGTTTGAAGTGATAGCCACCGTAGTTGACGGCTGGGGCTTCGAAGTGATCTGTCATGACTGGCACAGTGACTTCGAAGTTGTAATCAATGGGTACTGGCTGGCATTTCTTCTGCGTTGGGTGCTTGATGCAGGACGTGTATGTTGTCTCAGTCGCACGGCGGGCGAGCGAGACATCTCTGCGTTCATGAAAGATGTCGAGGAAGTTCCATGTTGGTGCTGCTGTCGTGAGTAGGCCAAAGAGCGAGATGCAGGTAATAAGGGACTTCATATTCGTCGCGCTACGTTATAAGTGTGTAGCGAAAGTGGTGTGTGGCGAGCGAGAGCGAAAGACGAAGTCAAGAAAATGAGCCAAATAATGTCTAGAATCAGTGAAAACGTTAGCGGAACGAGTTAAGCAGATGTAATGGACAAAGGAACAGGTAGGTGTCGTGCCGTTCTGTGACATCCATCTAGGTTTACGGAACCCCAGGTATGATGCGCAGTAAAAACCTTAGATGAAAGCCCGGCCAGAGTCTCCGAACTGTCCGAAGTTTCGTTTGTTACTACCTCTCAGTATGTTCGTCGTTGAAGGGAAGTTGCTTGAAGGAGGTGCTGTGCGACGCTCAAACTGTACCACATGCGGACACGCTACTCGAGTCATGGCCCTACAATGGAAGGCACGGATTCTGTCTTTTATGACCTTCGATCGTATGTGGTAGGCTACTGGATGCTGAATACCACCTTGAGAACTGCCGAAATTTCCATAAGCCAGCCCCTCCATTCGATGTGGTTGCGGTCGGAAATTCAGTCCCCCAGAAACACGCTCCGCACCTACACAAACACCGTCACATAGTTGATAAAGCAGTCCTCGTCCGTTGAGCTGCTAGGCAGAGCAGTAGGGTAAGGCGCAGTCGCTGGCGATGAGGTCGTGACCGGCGCGGGCGGAGCAGTACCGTGCGACGGATGGTGACTGTGAGTGTAGCGCACCGATGAGGTAGGCGAAACGCTTGAGGAGGATGAGGCGAGGCTTGATGGTGCGCTGCTCACGGGTGTTGTGCTGCTAGATGATGCCGCAGCTGAAGATGAGGGCGCGACGGATGTAGAGGCCGGCGCGACTGCGGTTGAGCTTGCAGGTGTAGACGTCTTGATAGCGGAAGAAGACGTTGCAGGCTTGGCGACGGAGGAGGATGTCGCCGGCTTGACGGCGGAAGATGACGTCGCAGGCTTGACTGCTGACACCACGACCGATGAGGTCGCGGGAGCGGCAGAAGATGTCGTAGGCTTTGCGGATGAGGCAGCCTTAGTCGAGCTCACGGGCGCTTTCGATGAGACAGCAGAAGAGCTAGGCTTGACAACAGCACTAGAGGTCGCCGCACCAGCAGCCGTGCATCCTACTCTCGTCGCAGCAATCGCCACATCATCGTACCAGAACGTGTCCGAGCTGCCGGCGTATGACTCCCAGCCAAAGTACACGCCCGTGATGTCTGGCTTGTAAGTCGTGCCCCAGCCATTCGCGTTGGCGTTCGTGCCAGTCGGGTCAAAGCTTAGGCCAGCGACCTCTTTGCTGTTCAACCACGTCTGGATAGTCCCGTCGGAGCTGAGGTGGTATTCGAAGCACTGCCACTCATCAACCGGGAGGCCGACGGTGGAGCTCACACCATCCGGAGACAGGTCGGGCATCGTGGCATCGTCGGACTCGCGGTTGTACTCAATGATCTCCTCTTGTCCAGAGACGCGGAGGTGTTTGCCGTCGAGGCCACTATCAGGCATGACGATGAAGGTCACATGGCTGTCAGATAGAGCAGTCTTGTGCTTCCTGTGAAGGCCAAGAGTCAACACATGATAGAACAACATTCTGGGAAATACTCACAGCCACGTCCTAACGTAAACATCACCGCCAGCGGGGACTTTCGTCGTGCCAAAGAAGACATGCCCGCAATACCCATCAGAGCCACCGACAACCTTCATCGAGTTCTTGCCGCTATGGGCAGTCGTGCTATCGAGCGTCACGGTCCCGCCACCAGAGCAGTCCGGAGCGTAGACCGGCCACGTATCGTTCGACCATCCGGACTCGAAGTCATCGGATATCTGCGCGAAAGTGGCAGGGAGAAGTGCTGCTGTCGCCGCCAGGGCGAAGATAGAACCCTTAGCATACATGTTGAAGATGGTAAACGAGTGTGGTGAAGTGAATATACTGTGCAAGAAAGTCCGGCTGAGCACAGTGGAGGGTGAAGGAGAGGTTGGCAGTACTTATCGCTTGGGATTTAGATGAAGCCAGTTCATCCGGTTTGATATAAGCTTGAGACGAGATGGAAATCGCCATCTATATGTGAGACAAGCCTCACAAGACCACACGCGCGGGGCCGAGATCGTTTATATACCGCGGCGCGTGCGATGTTCGCGAAGGGTGTTTGAAACGGTGGCGAGTTTCGAAGAGATGGAGTTGATTTCCGGCTTATCGGCGGATAGATCCGGGGAGACGATCTTAGCCTGAGGACAACGACAACATGAAGCCTTCAATGTTCTTTGAACTCAACCAACATGACATTAATCCTAGAAAACAGTATCCACCGGTGGCAGTCATACATATGAGCTGATGCAAGTACATTTGAATGACCGCGAACAGTCAAGCCCGAACTCACAGGCTACTTATCCTCAACATGTCTTCGCTACAAGTTACGCATATTGAATGCCTGCTGTACGAGACCAAGACCACGGTGCATGAAAGAAACTACGCATGCGAAATGGCTGTGCGTAGAGTAATTAGCGGTTTGTAACCCTATGCATGATTAAGCGATGTCAAGGCAACAGTTTACCAGCACTTCAACTTCTAGGCCTCCAAATTGACGACTCGCGTATGCCCAATGGCACATGGCCCTTGATGTGCTGCCTAGAGCCATTGGAACGAACCGATCCTAGACTTAGCGTATGGTAGGATATAAGTCACTCTCGTCAGGAACTTGAAGTATTACATATCGCCTCCCCTCCACCCTTTCCCAACTTTCAAAAATCCCCAATGATCATGTTCCAGCGTGCTGCTGCATCGTTCATGTGCCTGGCCTCTGCATCCGCCACTTCACCAGCGATCCACTGGTCCGCATGCCCGCAGAACGCCAGCATCCCAATGACCTGCGGGACCCTACAAGTCCCGCTCGACTACACGTCAAATCATTCAAACCAGACCCTGATGCTACAACTCGTCAAGGTCCGTAACCTCGCCCAGAGTTCTCCATGACCTGTTGATAAAGGAGATCGACCCCTGCTGACATGTATGTTGGAGAAATAGCTCAACGCCACCACGCAGCCAAGCAAAGGCAGCATAATCTTCGACTTCGGGGGGCCGGGAAATATTAACGTGGATAATTTCGCTGGGGACAATGGGAAGGCACTGCTGCTGTGAGTTGAGTTGAAATTAACCTGATTTCATTGCCAGACAACACCTTATAGCATAGCGGCACTGTTGCTGACAGCGCGTGGTTTCGCAGAATGACGGGCGGAGTCTACGATCTCATCACTTTCGAGCCAAGGTAAGTCGGGTTCCCACACTCTTCGTGGTCATCATGCTTGTACTGAGTTTTTCGAACAGAGGCCTCGGCATCACCATCCCCTTCTCCTGCTACGATTCCGATTTAGCCCGCGCAGCAGCTGCGGCAGCCACGCCACAAGCTCTCAATGCTTCCGATACAGCTGTTGGAGCGATCTGGGCAGCTTCTGGAGCGCTGGCTGAGCTGTGCTATGAATATGCTGGGGATGTGGGAAGGTTTGTGGGAACGTCGTTTGTGGCGAGGGATGTGTGAGTTCGATTTCTGCATGCCTGCTGTTTGGGAGATGGCCAGAGGTCAATGCTGATGTAATTGGTGTAGAATGCAGATTGTGGATGCGTTGGGAGAGGATGGACTGTTGAGATATTATGGTACGTTGCATCCCTGTTCTCGATATCTGTTTAAAAGTTCCTGGGGTTGACAGTGTATATACAGGCTTCTCGTACGGCACGACACTAGGCGCAACCGTAGCAGCGATGTTTCCAGACCGCATGGACAAACTTCTCTTCGACGGCGTGGTCAACCCGACTGAATACTGGGCTGGCCCGTTAGTTCAACACTATCTTCTCTTTCTCGAAACCACCCTAACACGTCTCACAGAACCTACCAATCCATCCTCGACACCGACGCGACCCTCTCCGCCTTCTTCGCCGGCTGTATAGAGTCTCCTGAACTCTGTCCCCTGGCCCAGATCTCCGACTCCGCATTTGATCTTAAGCACCGTCTTGCCAATCTACTGCAGACACTGAAATACTCTCCCTTGGTCCTCGGACCCAACAACCCAGACAACATCGTAACCTACGCCGCGGTCAAAGCCGCGATCGTAGGCGCCATGTACTTCCCCTCCACCTGGCCCAGTCTCTCATATCAACTAGCTGCAATCCTCACCGCCAACGCAACAGCTTACGCAACAGCTCCGCCCACACCGGATCCTTTCCCTCCGTCTCTGTTTCCAGATTTCTCTGGCGCGGAAGTCCTGGACGGCATCGCTTGCGCGGACAGGGCGTTGCGGTCGGAGAATCTGACGGATCTACTACCTGTGCTCGCGCGGTTCGGGGAGGAGAGTTGGATAAGAGGGGACGGGGATGTAGCGATTGCTTCATTGCATTGCGCGAGATGGAAAATGGCCAGTGCGGAGCGGTATACTGGTTCTTTCGACGATGTACGGACCAAGAACCCGGTCTTGATCGTAGGTAATTCTATCGATCCCGCGACTCCATTGGCAGGGGCGAGGAATTTGAGTGAAGGGTTCAAGGGGAGTGTTTTGTTGGAGAATGATGGGGTGGGAGTAAGTTGCTGATTGATCTAGATGTTTTTTTGACAATGTTTGAAAGCTGACGTGTGTTTTGAGTATAGCATACTACTGTTGCTTCGCCATCGCTGTGTGTTGCGCTGTATGTGAGGGCATATTTCGTCAATGGGACATTGCCGCTTGCGGGCACGGTATGCGAGTCTGTGACTTCGAAGCGGCCGTTTGCTTTCGATGGCTCCTACTACGAAGTCATTAAGGATGTTGGGAACGTGACCAAGAGGTCGATTGGCGGCCAGGAACGAGACGAGGGGGATGCGGGATTGTTCAGTGCGGTGGGAGAGTTCGGGAAGGGTTTCACAAGGAGCAAGATGGGGTTGCGTCTGTAGGAGTTTGCAGGCATGGTTGATGTTGTTTAGCTTACCTAAATTATCGTCCAAATCGTAATCGATTGAAGCATCTCGGGTAGATCCGCTGCCATCTGCGGCGAAAGACTCCCGAGAAATAAATGTCCAATGTCGCCCATCCAGTCCATCCATTGCACTCTCTACGTCCAACCATGCGTGCCCTCTCGCTAACCCGCGCGAGCCTGCGCACCGCCACCCTCCGCTCCTCCCCCACCACCACCGCTCTCCGTCCCACCCCTCGCCTCCTCACACGACCCACCAACCACCAACGAATAAACCCCCAACTCCTCCAACAACGAAGATGGCAAGCCACAGCCTCCCCCTCGGTCCTCGAAACCGCCGTCCACGACCCCGCCGCCCTCTCCCAATCAACCATAGTAGAAAACCTCGACCCCGCCGAAGCCTCCCGCCTCTCCAAACTCCGCAACATAGGCATAGCAGCCCACATCGACTCCGGCAAAACAACAGCCACCGAGCGCGTCCTCTTCTACACGGGCCGCATAAAAGACATCCACGAAGTCCGGGGCCGGGACTCCGTAGGCGCCAAAATGGACAGTATGGACTTGGAACGCGAGAAAGGCATCACGATCCAGTCTGCAGCGACATTCTGCGATTGGGTGAAGAAAGTTCCCGACGAAGTCACGGGAGAGTTGCGGGACGAGACGTTTAATATAAATCTGATTGATACGCCGGGACATATAGATTTCACGATTGAAGTCGAGCGCGCGTTGAGAGTGCTGGATGGAGCGGTGATGATTTTGTGTGCGGTGAGCGGGGTGCAGAGTCAGACTGTCACGGTGGATAGGCAGATGCGGAGGTATAATATTCCGCGGATTTCGTTTGTGAATAAGATGGATCGTGCTGGAGCCAATCCTTGGAAAGCTGTGGATGGGATTAATCAGAAACTCCGCATGCCTGCTGCAGCCATCCAAATCCCTATTGGAGTTGAGAATGAATTCGCTGGTGTGGTGGATTTAATCCGCATGAAAGCCCTGATATCCGAAGGCGCCCGAGGAGAAATCATCCGCGAAGCCGACTGTCCTGAAAACCTCCGCGATTTCGCGCAAGAAAAACGGCGCCTCCTAATCGAAACCCTCGCCGACGTCGACGAAGAAATCGCCAACGCTTTCCTGGAAGAACGAACCCCTTCGCCCGCCGAAATCAAAGCAGCCATACGTCGCGCCACCATCGCCAGGAAATTCAGCCCAGTACTCATGGGTTCCGCTTTAGCAGACAAATCCGTGCAACCGATGTTGGATGCAGTCGTGGACTACCTCCCTAACCCGGCGGAAGTGGAGAATCTAGCGCTTGATAGGAAACGAGCTGAGGCGCCGGTGAAATTGGTTTCGTATGCGTCGTTGCCGTTCGTGGGGTTGGCGTTTAAACTGGAAGAGAGTAATTTCGGGCAGTTGACTTATATCCGTGTCTACCAAGGGAGTTTGAAGAAAGGGCAATACGTGACCAACGCTCGCACAGGCCAAAAGGTCAAAATCCCGCGGATCGTGAGGATGCATAGTAATGAGATGGAGGAAGTACCCTTCATCGGCGCTGGGGAGATTTGCGCGGTTTTCGGCGTGGATTGTGCGTCTGGCGATACTTTCGCGGAGGGAGGGTTGGGGTACTCTATGACGTCTATGTTTGTTCCTGATCCGGTTATTAGTTTGAGTATTGCGCCCAAGCAGACGAAGGATACGCCGAATTTCTCCAAGGCGATGGCGAGGTTCCAGAGGGAGGATCCGACTTTTCGCGTGCATGTTGATACGGAGTCAGGGGAGAGTATTATTAGTGGCATGGGAGAGCTGCATTTGAGTATTTATGTCGAGAGGATGAGGAGGGAGTATAATGTTGAGGTTGCTACGGGGCAGCCGCAGGTTGCGTATAGGGAGACGGTGCAGGAACATGTTAAGTATGATCATCTTTTGAAGAAGCAGACGGGAGGGGCGGGGGATTACGCGCGTGTAGTTGGGTTTCTGGAGCCAACAGGGCAATTGGGCCCGAATAAGTTCGAGCAGCAGATTGTGGGCGGCACGATTTCGGAGAAGTATTTGTTGGCTTGTGATAAGGGGTTTCAGGCTAGTTGTGAGAAGGGGCCGTTGCTGGGACATAAGGTGTTGGGCGTGAGTATGGTGGTTAATGATGGGGCTACGCATATGACGGATTCTTCGGAGATGGCGTTTAAGAATGCGACGCAGCAGGCTTTCCGGAAGGCGTTTATGGCTGCTGGACCGCAGGTTCTGGAGCCACTCATGAAGACGGTTGTTACGGCTCCGAATGAATTTCAGGGGAATATTGTTGGGTTGTTGAATAAGCGGAATGCGGTTATTAATGATACTGAGACCGGGCCGGAGGAGTTTACGTTGCAGGCTGATTGTAGTTTGAATGGGATGTTTGGGTTTAGTAGTCAGTTGCGGGCGGCTAGTCAGGGGAAGGGGGAGTTTAGTATGGAGTTTTCGCATTATGCTCCTGCGCCGGGGCAGTTGCAGAAAGAGCTTATTGCTAAGCATGAGAAGGAGAGGGAGGCTAAGAATAAGAAGTAGGGTGTTGAAAGGTTTACGGAGGGTTGGACTTGCTGCAAAGCTTGTGATGAGGCCTCCGTCGTCTATCGAAAGGGAGGCGATTTTGAAGGTTCGTTCTGCCAGCCAGCGAGCGAGAAAGGATGTGGTCGGCCGTATAGGACACTGGCGCCGTGCAGAGGAGGACTGGCTGAGAAGTATGGGTCTAGCAATGGCACGGAGCCAAGTGAGCGTTTGGCCTCCTGCGACGTGGAGAGGTGCTGTCCTCGTACGCCGCGGGTTGTTGCGAATAGTCTCCGAGGGGGGCGAAGGCATTGGGGTGGCGTTGCATTTGCAGAGCATGTTCGGCAAGGGAGGTGCAGCATTAGCTGGGTTGTTTTGTTGGTGGGAGCGTTTTTATGTGCTGATAGCTATCTCCGCTTCGGAACGTGTATAGTGTAGAGGGTTAGATGAGGATTGTTAGTATAGTGTACACCTTGTGACGATACATCTACCTTGTTCTCTTTGATGTGGTGAGGATATCAGGTCTTGGCATTCGCCACTTCACCTCCATCAACAATCTCTCCATCAACATTGTCAACGAGAACATTGAACTTGTCCAACGCCGACCATGCCGGCAACAGACTCTCCCGCTCTTATAGTAGCTAGGTTTCTCAAGTCGAGCAACTACACAGAGGTAGGCTTGGATTGCAGTGAGACGGTGATGTAGCTGACGCAAACGCTAAGTATGGTTTTCCTAGACTTACGATGCCTTCATTGCCGAAGCTGGGCTCCCGGCTGATGCTGGGACGGTTTCAAAAGGTGATTTGACGATCGAGCAGCTGTTGGAGGAGAAGAAGACGTTTGATTTGAGTCGGGATTTTGAGAAGTTGGGTGTCGAGGCTGATGATGGGAAGGGGTGGCGAACGCCAGGCAAGTCACTGTACCAACGTGTTGGTATAAAGTATTTTTGAGAGATGAACATGCTGACGATGGGCCGACCAGCTCCCGAACATGCAGAGAGAATCTCTACACTACCCACAAGCTCTAATATCCTCAGCGCCGTAGTCTTCGATACGGATGGAAGCGTGCCCAGCTTGTTCGTTACCTCCGCCGACCGACGACTGCACATCCTCGATGCAGCCACAAAAGAACTCCGCAACTCTTTAGTCGGACTCCAGGACTCACCAATCCTATCCTGCGTCGTCTTCCGCCAGAAGCACTTACTCACAGCCTCCATGTCCGGCCAGCTTCTGGTTAGTGATCTCAACGGCAGCACGATCGAGAAACGACGAGATCACTCCAAGTACATCGTCAAGATCGTCGTCCTCGACAATGGTGACGACGAGCTACTAATCGCTACAGCGGGCTGGGACGGCAAGATCGTGGTCTACAATCCTGCGATCACGAGTGACGATAAGCTGAGTCTGGGAGACCCGGTAGCAATTATCACGCTCCAAACAAAGCCGGAAGCCATGGTCTTCATACAGCACCCCGACGAGGAGAAACCGCTGTTACTCGTTACAAGAACGGACTCGAGTTTTCTGTACTACTACACCCTGGAAAGCACACCTCGATTGTTGGGCAGACAAAACCTGGCCCCCCACTCAAACGCCTGGGTGGCGTTTACACCGTCCTCTCTAGCTCTGAGTCCTCACGATCCGACTTTGGTGGCTGTCGGGACATCTACGGTGCCACACATGAAACTCCTCATCATCCGCCTCCTCATCCCATCTTACTCCTCCACACCCCAAGCTTCGGGCCAAGCACCCTTGGTCCGAACTTCATGGCTAGACGATACGCCCGTCGCGGAGACTCAGTCCTCGCAAGCCCGTCGCGAGCTTGCGATGGCGGATCGCGAGTCCGCGGCTATCATCATCCACTGCACGACCATGGCTCCGCAGACGGCGTATAGTACGCCTTGTGTAGCATGGAGACCGGATGGGACGGGTGTGTGGGTTAATGGGGATGATGGAGCGGTGAGAGGGGTGGAGGTTAATTCAGGGAAAGTTGTGGTTACGTTGTTGGGTGGCCATGAGGCGGGAAGTAAGGTTCGGTGTTTGTGGGCTGGGAGGGTTGGGGATGAGGAGGTGATGGTTAGTGGTGGGTTTGATCAGAGGTGTGTTGTTTGGGGGATGGGTGGAGGGGAATGATTAACGCGGCAGGGATCTGTTGATTGTAGATGGTGGTGGCTTTGCATCGACTGCCGTGGCCAAGTCAAGTGCGTCGTGGATAGCATTCGATCGCTTTGTTTGTTCGTGCTTGAGGTATATATATGTGCTGGGAGAGAAGCGAGAACAAGAGTCCAGGGGACGAGAGGTAGGGAGGTGGGTATGACTTGACCTGATAGACATTGGCGTGCCACTGCTGCATGAATGTCACTGCATGTCACTCTGCCATGAGGAGCGGTCGCCCTACCGGGTATGGCGACACAGCTGCATGTTGTCTATTGATCAAGCTTAAATCAACGACGTTGATCGTGGGAGGTATTCACCTTGTACTGTAGGGCATGCCGTGCCCTACACGTATTGGTTTCTGTGCACATCAGAACTAGAGCTGGATTAGACGTCAGCTTTCCTCGCTCGTCACGCATCGAAACAACAGGTCAGTACCAGCTGTGATGAATGCAACGAGTGTAGCATAGCATTATTGCCCGACCGGTTTGCTAGGTCGACATGTATGACCAGATCATGCCAGACACTGCTCAGACGTGATCGATGGCTGGCGTTGAGAACACTGGGCTATTCTTGCAGCTGCCATCGACGCTCAGGCGATACTACCAGCTGACCGCAAACGCTGGGCGGTCAGGCGATGGATGTAGCCACCATCGACGGTAGGCGTTGTAGTTCGATTATTGGCCATACAAAGTGTTGTCAGCTACGCCGCGGACTATAGTAGCTCCAAGCTCGAAGGAAGAAGCCAATACTCGTTCCTTCGCGGCTTGGATGTTAGTGAGGCAAAGCATTTCTTTGACTACCATATCAGCCGTTTCTGGGCAGAGTGGCTATGTCGTAGTTCGCCACCCAGCGTTGACCCTGCTCGTCGAGTGGAGCTTTTGACAGCTGACAGATCGAAGGATGTTGGACGGGAGTCATGCAGACACACTTGTCGGTCGATCCACTTGATCGTTCGACAATCTTGGTTCTTCTCGATGCGTAACCTGCTTGCTTGCTTGTGATTTGCGCGCGTGTGAGGCGTTGATGACGCTTCGATGGAAGGTCTGCATGTCCACCTCCATCCGGTTTGTGCAGGCAGCAGACCCTGCTTGCCATGTGGCCGGAGTGTTAGTGGCATCATTATGATCTTGGCTTTACCGAAGAAACAATTCTACGAAGGTGTGTATGCCGCAAGCGGCAGCTTCGTCAAATATCATTGTCGGTCAAGCTTCTTGGACGTCATGCAGGTGAGGTGCAGTCTGCGGACCGGGCTGCGCTGACTTGTGCGCCGAGATCTAGCCGCTTTCCCGGGTTACGATCTGTCTGCGTAGTTGAAGATGTGGCGGCTCGCTCGTATCACGGGCGCACGCTCAGGTCGTGTTCGTGTGTGTTCGCGGTGGCCAGTACCGGATCACGGCAGCGTTCATTGTATCGAGACGGCCGACCAGAAACGCTCAGTAGGAGGTGTCGGCAAGGCTGAGAGCATCGCCGCCGCTAGTGCCATGCACACTGCCGTGATGGAGCTGTGGCTGGAGAAGCAGGAACACCGAGTCCCATCTCATGTCACTGCTTTGCTGAGCTCACAGTCGTCGTGTTGGAACGGAAGCACAAGGTACACTGCAAGTGCCAGAGGCTCTCGCAACATCCGCACAGCCGGGCACGATGTTGCAGTCGTACAGTAGCGGTGGGAGGTGTCTTGGTGTCGTGACTGCGCTGGCCAGCTGTGCGATCCGCTGAGTGAAAGTCATCAGGTTTACGAGCCCGCCGAGACAGCCAAGATGGCCTTTCACATGTTTCGGTGCTGGCCGAGCACATGGCCCCACGGTCCGTCTCCTGATGTTCTTTCGTGGCCAGAACAGACGGTGGCAGAACGGTGTGGTAATTTGCTGGCGTGACAGGTGGAAACTCTGTCGAAACGGTCGGCTACCCGACGACCTGAAAAACCCCACCAAGATGCGCGGAGGATCAGGAGAGCGGCGGACTAAATCTTGAATGACACAACTCTATCGATTTCGCTACACCAGTTTGGGGCTCGAGCGGGCTTTCACAAAACGTGGGCGGTTTGAGACATGAAGTTCAACAATTGCCATTATCCATCGGATACCGGCATAGTTGTGCAGACGAGGGTAGGATAGTGACGTGAATTCTCCGAGATGCTTGATTGACAGACGCGCACCGTGAGCACCGCATATCGTACGGAGCCTTTGCGCGGATGTGAGGCACGCAGGACCTTGCAGATTTCTTGCGTTTAGAGTTCGTCTTGGCTATTACCCGAAATACACCACCAGGGGCGGAGCCTCCTTATCCACGCTAGCGAGCATCCACCACGGTTGCTTCACCAAAACGGCTTGCGCTGATCGCGCGGCTGGCTGGTCCGGCACAAAGATCGCGCCGCCCGAGTCACCGACGCCCAGCAAGATGTCTCGAAAGAGGGAAAGTGCTTGGTGTGGCCCGCGCTCGTGTATTGGCGAAACAGCCGGTACATCGCACGGTTGACCTCATATACCTCAACATTCGCCACTTCTGTTCTCCACGCTGACCTATCTCTTTACGCATATTATCTTGGGGCTTCTGCTCGACCACGGTTCTTTACACTCTTTCGGAATTACCTTTCCACTTTCCTAACTCAATGGCATCTCTTTTCAACACATTGGCCATTGGCCTTGCAGCAGTTTCACAGGTGTCAGCACAGCGCGGTGGATTGCCACGATGGCGAGGCTCTGGACAGTCCGCTGGAAGCCCAGCGTACAACTACATGTACCAAAACCCGCTGCCAATACCAGCCGTTGCTGTACCAGATTTGTATGCCAACCACACTTTCGATTCTTGGCCATTGCTAACGTGTATTCAGCACTGAGGTGTTCGACGGACGAACAGTTCAATTTTACACATGCACAATAGAACCTTTCACGAAGCAGGTCTACCCGAACCTAGGGCCTGCACACATGACCGGATACAATGGCACATCCCCTGGTCCTACATACAGCATACCACGCGGAACCGAGACCATCATCCGATACCTCAACAAGGGTGAGGTCTCGGCGGCGGTGCATTTGCACGGCTCATACACACACTCAGTCTGGGATGGATGGGCGAGCGATGAGATGCAGGTCGGACAATGGAAGGATTACTACTACCCCAACTCGGAGACTGCACGTTCGATCTGGTACCACGACCACGCAGATGGCCATACCGCATCAGATGCATACTATGGCCAGGCTGGTGTGTACCTGATCACCGACTCTGCTGAAGATGCGTTGGGTCTGCCATCAGGCAATTACGATGTTCCCCTTGCAATCAGCGATCACAAATATCAGTCCAATGGTGATCTTGCATCCCCCAATGGCAACCCAATCAACTTCTTCGGTGATATCCTTCAGGTGAACGGACAGCCGTGGCCATACATGGACGTTGAGCCGCGCAAGTACCGCTTCAGGGTCTTCGATATGTCTCTCAGCAGAGCATACGATCTATACTTTGCCGACTCCAAAGGCAACTGGATCACATTCCAGGTCATCGCGTCCGACTCTGGCTTGTTTGGCAGCCCCGTGACGACGAACGACTTGGTCATCTCCATGGGCGAGCGCTACGAGGTAGTCATCGACTTCTCCAAGTACGCAGGCCAGAAGATCGTCCTGGGCAACAACATGCAGCAGGCCCAGATACAGGAGTACGCCAACACCGACAAGGTCATGCAGTTCAACGTAGGCACGACTGTCAGCGATAGCAGCAACAACGGCAACGTACCTTCGACGCTCAACGGCAACATCCAGTGGCCAGCACAGCGAACCACGGTTGACCATACCTTCAACTTTCAAATGGGTGGCCAGAGCACCTGGACCATCAACGGCATCGACTTCAGCGATGTCAACAACCGCGTCCTCGCCCGCCCGCAACAGGGAAGCGTGCAGCTATGGGAGCTCCACCACACTGGTGGCCCAGCAATTCACCCCGTCCACGTTCATCTGGTCAACTTGCAGGTTGTCAGCCGCACGGGTGGCACGCGTGGTGTTCTCCCGTACGAGGCAGCTGGACTGAAGGACGTTGTCCTGTTGGAGCCTGGTGAGACTGTTCGTGTGCTCGCTTTCTTCGGCCCGGAGAATGGTGTGTACATGTTCCATTGCCACAACCTGATCCACGAGGACAACACCATGATGGATGCTTTCAACGTCACCTACCTCCAGGAGTTGGGCTATTCGTCCGCGATCGACTTCTCGGACCCAATGAACCCATACTTCGCCGCTCAGGACTACAGTGATGAGGCATACGCACCCGCTGCCTTGAGCAGTGCAGCGTCGTCCCTCGCAAACATGGGCGCCTACTCATCCTTCTCTGCCATCGCTTCCGCCGAAGCGTCGTACTACGCGACAGCTGGCTACCACGGTGACGCCACCACAGCGCCTACCACGACCACGGTCACACCAAGCTCGTCTGGATACGGTTTCGCCTCGACGACGGTCACTGGTGCAAGCACTGCTGCTACCGCCGTCCTATCGGCAACGCAAATCAAGGGCAAGCCGTTCACTATCCCAAGCCGACCAACCGCGAGACCTACTCAAAGACCAGGTTCTCACGGCCGGAGGTTTGAGGCATAGGCGGCTCTGCTCTGCAGCATTGTTTGATGATGATCGAGAATTCTCGTTACAGCGGCATTTTCCTTGCATCGTTCTACGGAACTCCATCTCGTATCGTTTGTTCATACCCGCCCTTTTGAGGCATGTTAATGTTTTGTATATACCTGTACAGATATGAAACAACTTCATTGACGACTCAACTGTGCTGCACGCATTTCTAGTCTCAGCTGGGAACATTGGGGGTCTCTTGTCCTGGCGGCCTTCAAACCCATCACCCGAAGCAGACAACACTTCTCGGGAAATCTTAATGCAAATGCTCGTTCGAAATTGTTTCTACTCGCAGCCTGCACACGCAGACTTATGTATCCATGCCATGTTCTCTGGCAAAGCATGCCAATCAATCCACATCTCGGTGGCTCTCGCCCTATCCGCCAACCTGGAAGCTTCTTGACACTAGCGCGCATGAGTCGCGGCTTTTGGACTTCACATCCCAAACTTCTTACGCAACATTCATCGAACACATACCTTCGACACTCTTCTGATCCTCGCACGCATTGTTATGAGTTCACCGGCATCAGTCGGCTCATATGCATAATGTGCCGTCGGGAAGTGGCAAGGCGTGCCCGCCACAAGCTAATGCCGCCGTGTGCATATCGGAGAAGAGTTCTCAGCCACTCGTCGGCTTCTTTCATTTCTTGCGCTGACAACCTCTCTTCCTACTTCTCTCCAAACAGCCAATCGAAGACGATCGCAGTACATTCCGAGCTGCCGCCATGAAGCTTGTTGGACCACTATCATCAAGGCTGATGGATCTTATAGTTCGTGCTCATCTGGCATGACCATCCTCGACTGGAAAATCATTGGGCGGCGCCAGGTACGAACGCGCCTCTACCGACATTCGTCATTTGCGAAGATCTCGTGGAAGACAGTCGTGAGAAGAATCAAGGCAGTCTCAGACTCTGGCTGTCGAGCACGGGCACCTACATTGTGCATTGCAAATGCCTTTGTGTCGAAGGGTAGGGGCATAAGTCAGAGCGGTCAGCCACTCGCATCTCATCTTAAGATTTTGCCTTGCGTTTGAGCTCGCACCTTGCGTGCTACTCGTTCTACTTCACTTCACTTCTTCCTTCGTTTGCACTACCTTCCCGCTGTTCCACGGCACTTTCTCTCTCTTTTTCTTCATGACATATTGACTCCACCGTAGATGGGCCTTTTCGTGGCCCAAGATGGACGATACCAAGGCTGGCTGGCCGCCTTGCTTTGCTGCGTGCTGGCTGTGGACGAAGACGAATTGCCCGTGAAGAAGGCAACAACAGCGCGTAAGTGCTCTCCACTGGTCGATGGGCCGTGCTGACATGGTACAGCGGCGAAGTCTGCAGCAACGTGCCAGCAACAACCTGCACCATTGACCGCACTACCAAGGGCACCGACCTTACACAATGTTCTGACCTCGGAACCTGGTTTCGCTTCGTCTCTCTCATCTCACGATAGCAGTAGAGCAAGACCTGTTCCGGATCAATTGCTTAGACCTCTCGAGCTCGTGGAAAGATTATCTCGCGATCCGGATGTCACAGAGCAGGAGTTTTGCAGCTCGCCGCGCCGGCACGAGGCATTTGGTGCTCCACGGACTCTTCGCCGTGCTGAATACCTCGAAGGTCAAAGAGCGAGTCTGATCCCTCTTCGTCTTGGGCCAGTTGTCCTTGCCAGTACTCCTCACACAATGGCCGATCCCATGCCCACACTGCCACAGACTGTCGTGGCTCACACTCATCGACGTACGGAATCCACACAAGCACTGCTGTCTCAAAGCAAGCGGGAGCCGTACAATATCCAGCGAGAGACTCCGTTCCAGCGGTGTCAACAGATCAGTTCCACAGACCTATCTTCAAAGCGGAGTGCATCGTCTCTGGCCAGCAGTAACCCGACCAGTTGCACTGCCTCTAGCCCTGTCGAGCAGCATAGTAGACCAACAATCTCGAGAGGCACTTCCTCGACCTCGCTACGTCGGCAAGCACTCGATCCACGCGCTTCTTCCACGGAAAGTACACGTCTGAAGCGGAAGCGCTCAACGCAGAATGTCCGCAACGCCTACGCACAATTCGGCGATTCGAGGTTGGATCAGGAGCTCCTTGAGCTTAATACCATCGTTGAGGAACGCAAGAGTGAGCAAATACGACCTCAGACTCCATTGGCTCAACACATTGCGGCGGTGGCGCCTACCATGTCGGTCCCGGTGCGATCCCAGACACTCGACGACATTGGCTCGGCGCTGGCCCGGCCTCTGGCTTCACGACAAGAATTGCATTTCGAGGACATCTTCGACTCACCACAGAAGCCAGCTAGACCGTCCTCGCGAGCAACGTCGAGAGTGTCGGGATGGCTATCAAACCTTTTGCCGATGATGACCACTTCTGCACCAGCGACAGTGCAAGAGCCTTTCTACAAGTGCGTGCCCCCTGTGCAACAAAGGGCATACTCTACAGCATCTATAAGAAGTTCCGTAGCGTCCGAGCTCGACATGAGCGAGCCGTCGCTCACCGCAGCATCTTCGCCAACAACGAAAGGCCACAGTCGCTCCCTTACCGCAGAGTCGAGGGTAACACCAATCTCGCCGCAGTCAACTGTTTATGATCACGATGCGTCCGATTTGAAGAGGACTGTAGAGGGCAACTGGCCTGTGGAGATATCGAAGAGCCAGGTTGGGCTTGCTTTTTGACATTTTGGTCTGCCTCTCCTGTATTTTCGATACCCGCTGGACGACGTACGATTGGCGTAATGGGTCTTTTGAACTTGATCCTTGGGGATATGTAAGATACTTGAAGTAGACGAACATAGATGAACACACAGTAAGCCGTTTTAATGTACTTGTATACAGTCCAACGAAACACTTTTGTAGAATGCGTGCGCTACTCTTTGTGATGCGAAACCAGCAAAAGCATGTGTGTAGTCCTTCTCGCAGCCCTTCCCAGCCAGTGGCTGTAAGGTGTTGGGTGAGAACACTGCAGCCAGCTCATTATGCAGTATTGGCCAATAACTGCTCGAAGTTGCCGCTCATGAGCTCGACTACATTACCGTACGGGTCTCTGAAATACAGGCCAACATTGCCGTCAAATCCAGGGATCGTCTCGCCGATCTGTGCAGCACCGTCCGCGCAGACTTCTTTGCATTTTCCAGCTGGGTCTGGCACGGTGAGGCAGATGTGGAAGAACCCGCCGCGTTGGTACTGCTCCTCCAGCGTCCAGTTCTCGAGATCAGGTTTGCGAATAGGCGGATCGGTGAACTCGAACAGCTCGAATCCTACGCTGTTGCCCGTCGACAAGAAAGCCACTTTGACGCTTCGTAACTTGTTGCCGTAGAGCTTCTGGAGATGATTGACGGCTGCATCCTCGGAATCTGCACTCAAGGTGGGCCGGATGCGTCTGAAGCCAAAGTGCCGCCTCTGTAAATGAGCACAGGCACACAAAATAATGTTCGACTGTCAACGTGCTTACATATACCAATCCGTTGCAGCCTCGATATCCGGCACAGATACGGCAACGTGATTGAACACATGGTTCTGGCTGTTCTCGTATGGATGCTAAGCCAGGTCAGCAGCGTGAGGTCGAGTCAGCCTTGCAACCGTACCGGAGCCATAATGTTCTTCCGGTGTTGGCTCGACAAACAGTAGGTATGGTGTCGATGATAATCTCCGGGTAGGACGAGTTGCAGTGGACGATGCAAGAGGGCTCACTTCTTCATCTTGTAAGCACTCGTGCGAATGGTGCCCTACCTCATGCCTCGCCGTTCGAAATCCTTTCAGAAGAACGATAACGAGCTGAAGACGCCTTAAGCTATATCTATCGCGCATTTGGCATCCGGAAGGAGAGTCCATACTGTCCCGTCCTTCAGAGCTGTGTTCACATTTCCGTGGAGCGACACAAGTTTTTGAGCGACTTCCACCTTGATACATTAAGGACCATAACAGGCTGTTTACAAAGGCTCTTCGAGCTGCCCAATCGTCTTAGATACACACTTTCGAAACATGTCGACAGTGGCCGGAAACCCATTCTCTGGATTGAGCCTTATGGAAAGCAGGAGGTCGACAAGAGTCTTGGTGATACAAGTGCCAAGTTTGGGCGGCCCACTCCCTCCCTCAGCTGTGAGCAAAAGTGTTTCAGAAGCACAGCACGCCACCGTGCAGCTCATTTTTGCTGTGTGGTGACTTGGTGACGCCAATCGCGGCACGACGAGCTCGTACCTGCCTGCGTGGGACAGCTGCTGTTGGTGCAAAGAGCTTTCGTGACCTCACTTCTGCAGCTAGATCCAACTGCATAAGAGACGGCTATGCAAGCCGTCCGGCGCAAACTCGAACGGTGCCGTATCCCGAGCATACTGGAAGCCGCAAATCCAGTGTGTTGGCAGGAAGGGGCCAGCATTGACGCTGTGGATGTTATAAGATGAGTCCCTCGTGGCAGGATGCCCTTCCACACCCAGTTCACAGCAAAAAGGTGGATTCACATCTTGATACAGACCTTGGCGCGGCGAAGCTGCGGCCATTGCATCCTGTAAGGCTAGGATAACCTTTGTGCGTACGTCACCCCTCAGATAGGAGGACAATGCCCTCACTTGGTGTTGCTGTATGGAATGGTGGTGGAGATGATTCAGGCGTGGTGGGAAGCCGATTACATGTACTGTATATGTACGTCGTTTGCGTGACGTTGTAGTGATTGTTTTGCAGTCAGCGTCTCAACGACAGGGCAACCATCTGCACGTACGCCACCGCGAGCTATACCTATCTGGGGTTGTTCTGATGTTTCCCAAGACTCCAAAGGACTCGGTAGCAGTCTTGTGAACTACGGCCAAGCAGGAGAGTGCGTGTCTACCAATCTCAGCACCGCGGCATTGCCATCTCTTTACCGACTCGCAACGCCCTTGAACAATCACAATTACTGCAACAACGACAACGACCTGCATTGCATTGCTGATCTTATACTTTGTGGCCCGTACAACCGCCCTTGATCTGTGCGTCCTACGCAATCAGCAGCCCTCATCTTCTCCGCACGATCACCCCAGCATCCCCACTACCACGGTGGCTACAGTCAGCCGAATTGCTGTGAACACATTGATCTTGTGTACGGGCACTGCATGCGCAGATAGAACACCTGACTGGCAACCACGCCACCCTCGAGTACGAGTCGCCCACGCCATGGCACCGTCACGACCACCACCCGCTTCACGGTCATCTTCAAGAGCGAGCTCATATCATACGGATGCAGCGGTCGAGGATGATGGACAGGTACACCAGGCTGGCCGCTCGCCGGCGAACATTGCCGCACAAGCGTCGGCGCAGACACTTCGTGAAGCGTCGCGATCACAACCAGTAAGGACACCCAGTCGCTCGTCCAGCTCGCCGAACCTGTTGCGCAAGCAAAGACCAGGCTCGCCGCATGTAGCGCCGCCCATACACGAGGAACGGTCTCAATCGCAGATGCTACATCCCGCCATGCGACAAGCATACGATCCTTCCGTGTCGTCTCCATTGAACCCTGTGGCTTCCAGCAGTTCGAGCGAGCCCTCGGCTGTACCTTCTGCGAGTCGAAAGAACAGTGATGAAGGAGCAAGCACAGCATCTTCGGATTCTGCAACACGAAACAAAGCTGCCACGGCAGCAGGAACGGCACTCGCTGCACAAATAGTGGCCTCCACACCTTCCGGGTCTAATACGCCCATGTTGCGGCAACCAATGCTGCGCAACCCGGAGATGTCGCATGCCACGGAATCGTCACTCAGCTTAACACGCCAGACGACGCCGCGAACCGTCAGGGACCTAGGATCAGACTATACTCGCTACTTCAATCCATTTGCCTCACAGAACACTTCGCAGCAAGATCTTAACTCGCCCTTGCCACGGTACAACTCATCATCACATTTGATGCTCGGCGTATCGTCCACGGACCTCTCCAAGCGGTTGTCAAACCCATTTCAGGACTCGAAACGATTATCAGATCCTTTCCATTCCCGCCCGCAGACATCACCCGGCACACCAATGCCAATGTTACACATGCAGTCCTCTCCTAGCCAAGAGCAGAAAGGAGCGGCCGCAGTTGTAGTGCCATCGGCGCCTCTGACTCCCCTGGTCAACACTGATGGTGTGCCCGAGCGTGTTGGCACACCAGCAATGATCCGTGATGCAGACCCAGAGAAGGCAGGCTTTTTTCCGTTCATGGACGATCGATTGGGAGCGCCTGACTATGCATTCCCACTGTACTCTGATCAGAAGGAGGAAGATGACGACCTGCACATGCCACAGTGGGACGACGACATTAAGCTGAAGCCCAGCATCAAGGACCACTTCACCCGGGAGAACGTCGCTAGCACCCTTGGCATGATATTCATGGTGGCGGGTCTGTTATGTATCTTCGTGATCTTGCCTGTCATTTCATATACTGGCTCGGGATTGCTTGACTACACTTATGAGACTCCGCTGTCGCAAATGCCCAAGGGGAGGGGTTCTCATTCAGAGCCCTGGGCGGTCATAAACAACAAAACGTACCCGCTCATGACCAATATGCGAAGCGAACTGATAGATCCAGACACGCCGAATGCAGCCAAGACCCGAAAAGGAGTCAACGGCGATGAGTACGTCCTGGTCTTCAGCGATGAATTCAATGACAAGAACCGAAGTTTCTATCCAGGCGACGATCCTTACTGGACAGCCGGCGATTTCTGGTACGGCGGTACGCAGGACATGGAGTGGTATGATCCAGACGCAATCAACACAGGTTTGTCCAATGCTTCCTCTGGCTAGCATCACACTGACACGACACAGGCGACGGCACCTTGCAGATACAGCTTGACGAGTTTCACAACCACAATCTCAATTACCGTTCTGGTATGCTCAACTCCTGGAATCAACTGTGTTTCAAGGGCGGCATCTTCGAAGTGTCAATGTCGCTGCCAGGACCCGCGGGCGTGCACGGTCTGTGGCCTGGAGCCTGGACTATGGGCAATCTTGGTCGACCTGGCTATCTGGCCACGAGTGAGGGTCTCTGGCCGTATACATACAATGAGTGCGATGCTGGCATCACACCAAACCAGTCCTCCCCCGACGGTATCAGCAATCAGCCCGGCCAGCGGTTGGCATCCTGTGTCTGCGAGGGCGAAGACCATCCGAGCCCAGGCACAGGTCGAGGAGCGCCGGAAATCGATATTGCGGAGGTCAGTGGTGATTGGGGAGGGATGGGCCTCGGTGTGGCCACGCAGTCGTACCAAGTTGCGCCCTACGATATCTGGTATTACCCGAATTATGACTTCATGGAGACGCCCAATTATGACTTCAGCTTTGTCAACACCTACACTGGTGGTCCGCTGCAGCAGGCTGTATCTACCACGACAATGCTGAACAATCAATGGTACGATGGGATCGAGTACCAGAAATACTCGTTCGAATATGCTCCTGGTGGGGATAAAAATGCCTTCGTTGCCTGGGTCGTGGGAGATGACCAAGAAACGATGAAGTTTGACGCCCGTGCAATAGGACCGAACGGCAACATCGGCCAGCGCCTCGTCTCGGAGGAGCCCCTGGCCATGAATTTAAATCTGGGCTTTTCGCATTCTTGGGTGGACGTCCAGTTCGATCAGCTGAAATTCCCGACCATTATGCGTATTGATTATGTGCGATGGTACCAGAAGGAGGGCGACGAGATGGTTACTTGCGACCCCCCAGGATACGAGACGACGCAGTACATTGCGGATCATCCACTGGCGTATCAGAACCCGAATGTGACGACCTGGGAGCAAGCGGGTTACACTCGGCCGAAGAACTCACTCATGGATGGGTGCAAGGCTGCTCCGCCTGTCAGCACCGGATCGAGCAGGAACGACAAGAAGTGAGCGGTGAGAAGGAAGAACGATGTGCGATGATGCAATGAAGGAAGAAGTACGGAAGAGCTCGAATGCCAATCGGTGGCGAGGTAGTACATACGCAGATGACCGAGGGAACGGTAGAGCCAGGTACATCAGGCCGACCAAGCGCAAAGATGTTACGATCCAGGTGAACAATTCCATTGCACATACAGCATAGAGGATATGTTAGCAAGTGCCCTGGTGGTGCGAGAGAGGAGCACGGGTGGTCTCGCGTAATCACGAGCGTCTTCACGTCTGGAACGACTGTATGCTGGACGAGGATCTGGCGCTGGACTGTGTTATAAGGCGCAGAGTGTTCTGATTACGCCTAGACTGGCGGGCTGGGTGTACAAACGGACAATACGGGCTGGCATGTACATGACAACATTATTCCGCGCCGTCGTATAGCAGGCTGGCGCGGGCGCGATGTAGCGTAATGTAATCGCTTATAACGAAGAAATGCTGGACTACAAGATCTCTCCAAACTTGCCATTGATTTTACTCCAATGCAATTCTTGTTTGCTTGAGAATGGCACGAGCATTCGGTCCGACTGCGGGTGGCGCCGTTGCACTTGTGTGCCAGCTTTCATGGTCCGCGTCAACGACCTTGACAACATCATACAGAGCATGAGAAGTATTATAATCTGGAACGCCTGGCCACTTACAACTCAACAACATGACAGCCACAGCTGGTGAAAGTGATAATCAGACGGTTCAACCAACTCACTTTGGCAACGATGGAAACCTTCCAACGATGCAGTATAGTTGCCAGACGTGTGCGAAGCGAAAGATCAAATGTGACAAAGCATCACCTAGATGCAGCGGCTGTGTGAAAGGAGAGCATCAGTGTATTTACCAGGCACCTCCACCTCGCCGACGGAAAAGGAAGCTTAGTAGCGAAGCAGAGAGCAGCAGCAGGCTTGACGATGTCAACCAGAAGCTCGCTCAATATGAAGGAATCTTGCGCGCAAACGGACTGCTGCCACATGATGCTAGCAAGACGCCTTCGTCTACAGGACCCGTCAGCGACATCATCGATCCTATGCTCCCATCAGATGCGTTCCTAGAACCCGAAGTGTCCAAGAACGGAAAGTTGGTGTCAGGCGAGGGTAAGTCTAGGTACATCAACAGCGGCCTTTGGCGTAGCGTGGATGACGATGACATGCCCAACTTGTCTGAAGAGGATGACGAAGCCCCTGACGGTGTCAAGGTCGACTTGATCGATCCTCTTACTGGAGCCTTCCTTTGCCATCATCAGAGTCTTCTTGATTATCATCCGACACACTCGCAAGCTGTGATGTTGTGGGAAGCGCACATCGACATGGTGGAGCCTCTTTGCAAGATTTTGCATATTCCAACGACTCGCAAGATGATCGAGATGGTCACGCAGCAGCCCGCGATAGCCTCCAAATCCGAGGAGTGTCTGCTCTTCGCCATCTATCATTTCGCTGTCTACGCGATGACAGAGGAGGAGTGTTTGATGCGACTTGGGCAGGGGAAGGCGGCATTATCCCAGGCCTATCATTACGCTGCTCGGCAAGCACTTGTGAATGCATCCTTCTTGAAAACGACTGAACTATCTATAATCCAAGCTCTCATACTCTTCCTTCTTTCTTGTCGGTACACCTACGACCCGCACGTGTTTTGGATATTGACCGGTAAGATCTGAATATGCGACATATGCTGTCTACACTAACCATCTATCTTTAGGTGTTACCGTCCGTATAGCTCAACGGATGGGCCTTCAACGGGATGGCGAGGCCTTGGGCTTGGCTCCTTTTGAGACTCAGATGCGGCGGCGAGTTTTCTACCAAGTCATTCCTCTGGATGGAATGTCGAGCAGAATGACCGGCACTGGCATTGGTATAACGCAAGGGTCCTGGGACACGAAGCCTCCACTGAATCTCAACGATGATGACATCTGGCCAGGCATGACCAAGATGCCGGAGGAGAAGAAAGGCGCGACGGACATGATGTTCTGCCTCTCGCGCGCTACCGTGGGCAAATACTTCATCAGAGCTGGGATGGGATCACCCTCGCAACACCTCAAGGACCGCAGCGAGGTCGAGGCTGTTATCAGCGAGACAGAGGACGAAGTCGAGAACGGTTACATTCGGTACTGTGACATTGTGAATCCACTGCATTTCTTGACGATGGTGAGCACGCGCTCCGCCATCACGAACATGCGCATGCGTATCATCCTGCCGAAGTATCAGTGGAAGATAGCTACCAATCCCGAGAAGCGAGAGTTCTTCTTCCTTGCCCAGAGGATTCTGGACACCGACATTGCAGCTTGCTCACACTCAAGCCTCAGAAAGTTCCAATGGCATGTCAGCGTCTTCTTTGGTAAGTCTTACCTCCATTCAGAATCCTAGATTGCTAACGAGGACAGTATGGGGCTCATGGGACTCCATGATCTTCACCCTGACCACCCTGCGAAAACCAGACATGCTCTCTGCGGCCGAGATCGATGCTGCATGGAGCAGAATGGAACAGATCTATACGAACCACAGCAAAGAGCTGTTGATCTCAATGCAAGCGCTTCAAGTTGCAATTGGTCGCATCGCACTCAAAGCGTGGGAGGTCAGAGCACTGAGCAACGTACCAGAACCGGCATTCATCACGACTCTGCGTTCATTGCGGAAGGTCAATCCAAGAGCGAGAGCCGAAGAGATCAATTCCGGTACCATGGAGGCAATGACTGAGGGCCTGGCTTCCATCAGCCCCAATAACGGGTCCGCTGCATTCTCCGGGAGTAGTAGCAGTGGCGACTTCAACCAGGAAACTGGCCTTGACGAGACTGATTGGATGTTCTGGGACCAACTGATACAGGACTTCCAGGCTAAGGGTGGCTGATGAGTGCATTGGCGGAGTATCAGTGTAGGTAGGCTGCAAGGCATTCCACTCCGCTCAGTAATTGTTCGCAAGATGACAAGCTCTGCTCTGGTATCAACGTCCAGTACCTATACAAGTGCACACATACGTCTTCTCCAAACCACTCACTCCTCTCTACAACTTCGCCTTCGTCTCGATAGTAGGTGTCATCAGATCCCGAATCTGCCCAGCAGCCTCATTGAGGTAAAACGCCATCCTCTCGCATCCCAAGTTCTTGCTGACAATGTTGAACTGCAAGCTATTCTCATTGATCATGTAGGCCATCCTGCAAAGCACACAAGTCAGCACACAATCCATATCCCGAACACAAAAACAATAAGATTGTCCAACTCACCCCCATCCCTCATCAATAACCTGACTCCACCCATACCCATTGAAGAACTCACTCGACAACTGACTCGAGCTCACAAACCACGTACTACTATAAGTATACGCCGGATCCTTGAACAAGTCCGGCAGCTCCTCGCCATCCTCCAACAGCTTCTTCAGCCCAAACAAATGCCTATCGACACCCTTACCCTCCGAAGCATCACTGATATAAGCCACATGCTGATTCACAGCTTTCCGGAATAGCTGCTGGCACTCCTCGTTCGTGCTCAACGGATGCGCCATAGCATCACAGAAAGCCACACTCTCGTCGCTCACGGTCCTGCAAGTCTCTGTGCGACCTTCTTGGAACTTCCTCGTTGCCGCGCTCTCGTAGGTAGGGCGGTTCTTGCCGTAGAATTTGTGGTACGCGAGTTGGATGAGGATCTGCACGTAAGCATCGGGCGAGCACTTGAATTTCTTGATAAGTCCCTTCCCATATCCCTGATAAGCCTCAACGCGCAACTCGTGCTGGCTCATGAGTCCGACGTGGTGCGTGGTAGCCATGGCAATATCTGCGTAGTTCTCGCCTCCTAGCTGGAATTTCATGGGTTGCGGGTCAGGGATATCGGACCTCACGCCTTCCTTCTCGAAGTCGAGTTTGTCAGAGAAGATCCAGGACATGATCGTGTCGTTCAGGCGGTGAGTGGGTGTACCGTCCATCATGCTGTGCTCGCCGTTGAATCCTGAAGTTCCGTTCTCGTTGACGATGAATTGGAGGGGCTTGTCGAACCAGCGGTTGCTGCCGTCGCCGTGCCAGTAAGCGTGTGCGCGCTCGTGAAGGGTAACGGGCTTCGCGTCATCGAGACAGACAACGAAGGAAGCGGCTTCGATAGTTTGAAGAATGGCCTTGTTGGCCGGATTCTTGAGCAGACGGTCCCGCATATCGGTCCAGTTATCGCGGTTCTCGGATGTCATGATTCCTACACCTGGAGACTTCTCGGCCGTCTCGTAGACACGTTGGAATTGTGCTTCGAGCTCTTTGGTGCTGAGTTGGGAGCCGTTGTGGTGGGTCGGGACTTTGAAAAACATGTTCTTGCGGATTACCAGAATGTGCTGGTTCTCGGCGTGCGGGTACTTGGCTGGGTAGTCGGCGGGTTTGGCGGGGATGCGGCAGGCGTTGAACATCCAGTGGTAGGAGGACATGGCCATGGGGAGCTTCTTCATGTATTCTGGTTCGAGAGAGCCGGCGTCGACCTGGTTCTTGAATTCTAAGACTGCGGTTGAGATTGCAGCGGCGCGTTTGATGGGGTCGCGGCGTTTGCGGTCGTCGCGGTGGGAGTAAAAGTAGGAGACGTAGGGGCAGACTGGGTCGCGATAGGCGAGGTAGGCGGCGTGGTTCCACCATTCCGAGAGCCAGTTATTGTGTTCTGGGTCTTCTCTTCGTGAGAGTAGGCGCTTTTGGAGTGTCTGTCCAATGCCATTGGGCGAAACGAAGGAGTCTACTGCTTTTTTGCTTTGCTCATACTCCGTCTGGCTGAGGAGAGGGTGTATGGATTTGAGGTATCGCTTGGCGGTCTCTTCGAGGGTAGGCACGGGTAGTTTGGGTAATGACTCTTCAAACCGCAGCATAGCACCCTTTGCGCTGTCCTCCTTGTATCCTGTTATTCGTCGAGTATCAGCACCCGTCATCTCGTCAGCCAAGCATTGGACATACCAGCAGGCAGACTGCTCTGCTTCCGCTTTGTAGGCGCCATATTCAAGATCTGTGTAAGAGAGGAAGATCAGCTACACCGCTCGCTCAAGTAATGGCATTCTCGGTACCTACACCTGCAGCAGCTAACCCTCGGTAAACAGTTGGACTTCGATGGGATATAAGAGCGGCTCCTCCTCTTCGGGCAGCTATACCAAACATCCCCACCGTCGCAACGCACACAAGTAATGAGAGGAAAAGAGAGCGTGTGTATCAAGCAAAGGTCTTTTCAAGAAGCAATGCGCTTCCAACGCGCGCAAAGATATCTTCTTCGGCCTTGTCTCCTGGGTTCTCTCTTCCGAGGCTCAAGCCGAGGTGCAGCTCTCGGTCATGCAGAACTACTAGTACTGTGACGTCGAGGGCGATGTCGTGCAGATGTCTGGTCGTCGGAGATGTTTCGCTGAGCAGGATGTGGTCAAGATGGTCTGGTATGTCCGAAATGTGAATTGGATTGAGCTGGAAGGAACGACTGAAGATGTTTCGTGCCTGCCTCTGCTCACCCCATCCTGTCGCCGAGACATATGCAAGCGGCCTGGCTGTCGGCCCCTGGAAACAACCGAAACCTTCGGTCCAGCGCGAGAGATGCACGCGTGATAGCAAGAAATTGTTCGGCCACAAGCTGGACATGGAGAAGACCGCGGCTTTACTTATTAGAATGCCGAGGAGGCGAAAGGGGTTTCATGATGGCCGTGAAAGGCCAAGGTGGACACGTCGCGGCGAGGCCCTTCAATATGGCTGTTCTGTATGGGCCTGCGAGCAAGATGTAAAGTAGTGGTGAACTTGCTGGTAAATCTACAAGGTTACAGAAAGCTCTATGCCACAATTGCCTCCCCAGACCACAACTACTTTTCCCTCGTGTCATCACAATTCTCATCTCTCCTCTTCACTACCATCATCTCCATCTAGTTTCCCGGGTTCTCCTTAACCCACTTTTCGCCCTTCTCAATGTTCGTCTTCAAATCCTTCAAGCACACATCAAGCAGACCCTGCTCGAACTCCGTAACCTTGCCCACCGGGTGGATCTTCTCCACACCATTCGGCCCCAACTCAACCTGCGACGCAAAGTACGTAACACCCTGGTCCTTGTACAACGGCGAGTCGACGTAAGTCGGCTCAATAACGCCCTTCTCGCCCTGCGCAGCCTTAAGCAGCGACTCAGCGAACCGCGCACCAGCCATAGCCATCGACAACGTAGCTGATCCAGCACCGCCCTTGGCCTGCACAACCTCGTCACCACCGAATTGCACGCGCTTGATGTACTCGTCCTTCTCTGCGCCTTCGAGCGAGTAGCCGGCCTGGCTCAGCAGGGGCACGATCGTGGCGCCAGAGTGTCCGCCTACGACGGTGATGTTCTCGTTTGCTGGGTCGGTTGATTTGAGTTGGGAGATGAAGCGGGATGCGCGGACTACGTCGAGGGTGGTGACGCCGAAGAGGCGCTTGGGGTTGTAGACGCCGGCGGCTTTGAAGACTTCGGCCGTGATGGGCACGGTGCTGTTGACGGGGTTGGAGATGATGAGGATGTTGGCGTCTGGGCATGAGGCGGCGGCGTGTTTGGCGAGGTCGCGGACGATGGAGGCGTTGGTGTTGAAGAGGTCTATAACCGAGATATTAGCTTCACACCTTCAAGCGTCTTTCTACGAATGCCACGCACCATCACGGGTCATGCCAGGCTTGCGCGGTACGCCGGCCGGGATGAGCACGATCTCGGCGCCAGTCAGGCACTCGCGCACACCCTCGGGTGTTGGGTCGTAGCCTTTGACCTGTCCACCTATCAGCCATCACATCTCATTATCTCGTCTATTGTGATTGCCTCATACAGTGCTCTTGGTGTTGATGTGCGAGATATCCGCCGCAACACCTGGTGCACCCTTGATATCGTACAGCGCAAGCTCAGTGACTCGCGGGTTGAGCTTGAGGAGAAGGGACAGCGGCTGGCCGATACCACCGGCGGCACCGAGGACAGCGACTTTGGAGAGCTAGATGAAGCATTGTGTTAGTTCAATGGCTGTTGATCTGAGTTTCAGGAGATCTACTCACGTTGTTGGAGGAGGCTGAGAAAGCTCTCCGCTGGGCGGCGCCGAAGACGGACTGTGAAACCTGGCGTGCGGCGAACATGATGGGCGATATTTGATGGGTATGGGAGGTGTTGGGAGTTGTTCAATGCCAAAGATGAGGTTTGGTATGGCAGAAGGCAAAAGTTGGAGCTGTCTTCGGCGGTTCGGAAGTGCCGAGCTCGGACCACCGCAGGCAAAATGAACATCAACCTGCACGTCCTCGATCAATCTACAATGCATGGAGGGACGACATCGTGCCTGCAGTGGAAGTCATCATCTCCATCGCAGAGCAAGCATTGATACTGATGAAGCAGAGTGCAGACCCTCGAGGCCTGATTGGCGACGTTGGGGTCGTCGCAGAGTCGGTCGTGGCAATGTGCTGCGTCCGGTGCTGTGGAAGAAGAGAACCAAGTGTACACGCCAGGTTGAACTCAAAGGAGCAAAACATTCTGTGATGTGCATCTCCAAATCCAAGGCTTCACTTACTATTGTAGCTACGGCCTGAAAGACGTGAAGTACAGTTAGCTTCAAGCTCTCACAAGACTGCTTTCAACGATGGTAATCGTTGATGAGTCTATTGTGAAGTGGTTGTTGACAACAGAAGCAGTACAGCGTGCAATCAAAACATGAGCAACTTATCCTCAGAGCCAAAATCATGCCGTGAAGGCGATCCCACATAAAGCCGCACAGACCGCAATGCGAATACAAGCATACGACACCACCCATCGCCTACCGACCCCACTAGTGCTCGTCGGACCACTTGCAGCACCCACACTATCCGTCGCTACCGTCAAGCCAGTCGTAATGGGACCACTCAAAACAGTACCAAGGACTTCCGTACTCGTCGACGTCCCATCGATAATAAGCAGATCGGAACCCTGCAGGCTCAGGGTAGCACCGTAGATGGCCGTAGCATATCCCGGGACGACCGTCTGTCCGTCAATGACAACTTTTGATGAGCCCCCGGGATAGATAGTGAAGACCTGGCCGTTCAGCCGGACAGTTCCTTCGGTAGAGCCTGGTAATGGGGTAGTCGCGGTGCCGTTGATCACAAGGGCCAGCCCACTGCTTTGTGAGATCAGCTGCAGGGTCTGGCCATCCTCTGTCACGGTTGCACCGTTTGCGGTCAGCGTTTCGGAGCCGATGATAGCTGCGTCTGGGCCGAGTGGCTGGTAGGAGAGCACTTCGCTGCCTATCGTGATCGACGAGGGTGCATTGCCATTGGTGCTACCGACCTGCAAGATGGACGTTATGCCCGCCTGTACTTCTTGTACGCCGCTTCCAGACTGAAGAGCAGAGAAAGTTATCCCGGAGAGCGTAACCGCAACACCTCCTGCCGTAATCGTCTGACCCGCAACTGCATATGCGTTCGAAGCACTAAGAGCAGTAACACTAGCTGCGGGATCGGCCAGTGTAGACGTGCCTTGGTAAAAGATGCTGATCACTCCATTTTGAACAATCTGCACGCCTCCACCTGAGGGTAAGACAGAGTATGTTGCTCCCGAGATGGTAGCTGCGGCTCCTCCTGCTGTCAAAGTGTTCCCAGCGACAGCATATCCGCCAGAGGTACTAAGGGCCGTGATGGCAGCCGAGGGGTCGGCCAGGATTGTCGAAGAGCCTCCGGCAGACTGCACAATAACGCCCGATCCTGACGGTAATGCAGAATATGTGGTTCCCGCAACCACAATTGCACTGCTTCCAGCCTGCAGCGTAGTTCCTGCAATGTCGTAGCCGTTCGCGCTACTAACAGGCCTATCTTGAGTAGTACCAGGAGCGAAAGCCGTGCTGGTCACCTCGTTTGCCGCAACCCGGATACCGCTACCAGATCCAAGCGCAAAGTAAGTTGTGCCAGATACGACCGCTGCTGACCCACCAGCAGACACCTTTTGGCCGCCGACCTGATAAGTATCGTCGCCAGCTGAGGAAGACACAGGCACTGAGCTATCGGGTAAGACCGTAGTAGCGCTATCGCCATTTCCGATCACCGCTCCGTTCCCAGCAGCGCTTATTGCCTGACCTCCAAGGCTGGCTGTCTGCCCTTGAGCTAGTGTTGCCGTGGAATCTCCGGCTGCAACGGCAATGATCGAAGAGCCTGCAGAGTTGGTAGTCTGTGCTACTGTGAATGTCGAAGAGCCTACAATAACAACACTATTGCCGGAGCCGGGAACAGATCCAGAAGATGGTGTCCCGATCGAGCTATCACCAGGATCTGCGGCCTCGGGATTGCCAGGAACTACTGTCGATGCACTAATTCCCGTTCCAATAACTGCTCCGCTAAGCCCAGCACTCACAGCCTGACCACCAAGACTTGTCGCTTGTCCCGGATTAAGTGTTGCGGTCGACCCTCCAGCCGCGACAATAACGACAGAAGAGCCTGCTGCGTTGGTAGACTGCGCAACCGTAAATGTTGAAGAGCCTACAGCAACAATGCTGTTGCCAGGGTCAGGATCGGAATCCGAGGATGGACTGATGCTCGAGACAGCGTTCGGATCACTAAGGGCCACGGTAGATACGCTGATTCCTGTCCCGATTACAGCCCCGCTGCCTCCAGCACTCACGACCTGACCCCCAAGGCTTGTCACTTGCCCAGGACTAAGTGTCGCGCTTGAGCCTCCTGCCGCAACGATAACAATCGAGGAGCCTGCTACGTTAGTGGAATGCGCGACCGTAAATGTTGAGGAGCCTACAGCAACAACGCTGTTACCAGAGCCGGGATCGGAACCAGAGGATGGACTGATGCTCGAGCCAGCGTTTGGGCTACTAAGGACCACAGTTGATGCACCAATCCCGGTCCCGATTACAGCTCCGCTACCTCCATCACTTACTATCTGACCACCAAGACTGGTTACTTGTCCGGAAGTCAGAGTTGCGCTTGATCCATCCGCCGCCACAACTATCGCCGAGGACCCCACAGCATCCGTGGTCGGTGCTAGCGTGAACGAAGATGACCCGACAGCAACGACACTGGAAGCAGGATTGATCACCGAGCTAGGCTTGATGTTTTCGCTCGAGCTGTCAGGTTCTTGGCTTGCCTGGCTGCTCGGACTTTCGCTGACATTGACTGCACTGCTCTGTCCGCTAATTGCTGTAGACGAGTAGTCGATTACCGAGACGATGACTCCGCCGGGATCTGCTGAGCTTGTTTGACCCGATCCGGAACTAGCCTGCGACTGTCCTTGCGATGGATTGCTCTGTGCGCCGACGCTCAAGCCTACAGCGCTGCTGGAGGGCTGGCCTATTGCTGTTGTGCTGTGATCGACCACAGAGACGATTATGCCACCGGGGTTCGCCGACGACGACTGACTCGATGTTTCTTGGCTTTGCGACGGATCGCTTCCCTCGGTCTGACTCGACTCTTTAGAAATGCTGCGGCTCTGTTCCCCGTCACCTTGCGCAGACGAGGTCTGTGAAGATACTGCAGCCGAGCTGCTAGGGTCACTGTCTGCTAGTGAAGTTGCCTGGCTGCTCGGGGCCACTGAATCGGCACTCCCCGACTGCTGCGCGGGTGTCGTCGACGTAGGAACTGAGTTCCCAATGCTCGCTGCTGTTGTTGTTGTCGATGAGATTGGAGCGGGTGTCGTTGTCGTGGGTGACGTGGGTGATGGTGCTGGAGAAGCGGAAGGAGCACTACTACTCACCGGTACGGGGACAGTGACCGTAGCCAAGGATGAAGCGGGCGAGAGAGCTTTAGGAGGACTATCAAAATGAAGTTAGCTTAACATTCAGGGAGGGGTAGCAAGGTGTACGCACTCGAAAAGCCCTTCCAGCGCGAGTTCACACCGAGACCAAGCCGGATCCAGCTCGTAGAACTCTGGAAACAGTGCGAGTTGAGGCGCGAACCAGTCGTCGATTATCACGCTGCAATGATCAAAGTAATTGCCGTTGAGTCTGTCCAGCGGGTTTGGTCTTGACTGCGAAATATGGCCATCGCATTGCGGCATGGCGAGATATCCGCTGGCAGGAATTGGCGTGTTGAGGTCGGCGAAGTTGAAAGAGTAGGCATAGGTATCAACAGCGTAATGCCAGCCAGACAAACTGTAGACATGTGACGAGGGCACCGTCAGTAAACCACCAGCGTAAGAGCCGCCAACAGGACCACAGCTATCTGTCGCGAACGCTGTCGCATACGATACGTATGCGCGGTTACCGTAGAACGTCTGGCCATCCAACACAGTGTACGGACCTGTTCCCAAAGCTGATCAGCGGAGCAATGGTATAGCCTACGCTCAACTTACCTGTGTCCTTTGTGCTTGTTTTTGTGAAGGGGTAGTAACTGCAAACACCACCACAGTGTCCATCGCACGCCGTCGCGATCTGTGCAGAAGAGTCGTTCGCCGCTAGGGGTGTAGTTGGACCAAACGGACATGCAGTGGATGCGGCTGGCGCCGTAGCACACATGTTTCGAGATGCATTGGCCGTGACTGGGAAGTAGTACAATTGAACGGTACCTGGAGAAGAGCGAGTAGCATGTCAGCCAAGCTCAGAATTTTCTGCCATACACGCTGCTGTGCACACTTTTCAATGCAATCGAAGCTCGACAGTCATCTCGCACGCTGCACACGAGCTCTAATCTGGTATGCTGTTCTGGGAGCCATGTTCAACGATTCGAAGCGTCAACCTACCTCCGTAAACCGTACAGGCGCCACAGGTATCCGGTCTTTGGCTTCCTGTACCCGTGAGAGTGCACTCCGGGTAGTCAGGCGGAGTAGGAGGTGTTGGGTTGGCAGTATCGCTAGTCCAGGTGTCCAACGAGCTGCCCCAGATGTCTTCTAGTGTGGTGTAAGCCTTGTAAAGGGACAAACAGTCCGCTTCATCAACCGAGCAGGTGGGCTTGGCCCCGGTGTAGGACGTCGAACTGTCCGCCTCGGTTGAGGTGTACCAGACTCCAGTAGCCGTCAGATTTGCGACAAGACGAGGGTACCCGTCGCACAGCGTCGTGAGACTTGCCGAGTAGTTTGTGACCGGTTGAAGCGTCGAGTAGATGACCCCCCAGGAGAGGTACGACGCGCTTGACCACAAATTCCATTCGTGGTTGCAAGCTGAGACATAGGCGGATCCTTGGCCGGATGGTGCAACGGTCCAGTGAGTCGTGGGTGCACTGGTGATGCCAGACCCTGGGAGAAGAGTGCTATTGGCAGAGTAAACAGCACTAGTGGTATTTATGAATGCTGAAGTGGTCGCACTCAGCTGGAGGCTGGAGTTACCCGAGCTTGTGAGGAGGGTTTGCGAATGTGTCGTCGTGTTGTCCACGGAGGCCGATGAGTGTTGTCCTTGTACAATGCCAGATCCTGCTGGAATGGTGCTACTCGTCGATGAAGATACGGTGCTATTGTCTGTGTATGATGGAGCTGTCGCGCTCAGCTGGGAGTTTGCGGTGACCGAGCTTGTAGAAGAAGTGTGTAGATTGTCCACGCTACTGTCGTCGGACTCTGTCGAAGAGCGACTGCTTGTACTGCTAGATCCTAGTGACAGGGTGCGAGTCGTGGAGAGCGTAGTGGTGGTGCTGTTTGTGTATATCGGGAGCGTAGCACTCAAGTGGAGACTCAGATTGCCTGACCTTGCGATAGAGCTCTGCAGGACTGTTGACCTACTGTCGGACGAAACCGTCGAGGATTGTGATGTCGATGTGCTGAAGCCGAGACCTTGTCCGATGAAACTCGCAATGCCGCCAGAAGTACTAGTGCTTGCTGCGAGCACCGTATCAACGAGAAAGAGGGCAATGAGAAGCCTCGACATGGCCACAATGTGTACAAAGCCACGAGGCTATTGTGCGTGTTCGCGAGGAACAGACCGTGGAGGTGTACATTAGACAATAGTGGAATTCAACCTACCTATCAGCCACAAGCTACCGGTGTAGTGCTGCATGGCCCCCAGACATCCCGTTTCGGGAGTGGCCATTGGTATCAGTAAGCATCCCAGATTTAGAGGTGAAGATTAAAGACGCGTCTGATGCCTCCAATAGCAGAGCGGCAGGGCTGAAAGCGGGTCAAATGATGTTGTTGCCCTGGACATGAGTACGCAGGACGGACGCTGAACAGGGGGCTGACCAGCGTGGAGGTGCCTGTGCGGGTGACGTGCCGTCATGTCGCTTCACCATTGCCGAGATGGAGAGATTCCGGGGCTGAAATATCGGAGCAGTCTTCGTTGTAGGCAAGGAGGTGATCAAGATCGCGTTGAAGTGATGTTGTAAGAAATGTCAAGCAATTCGCCGTCAATGGATTGAGGCTTGTTCAGACAAGCTTTTGCGGTGAAACAGAACCGTTCTTGGTACTGTAAGCACTGATGTTATGAAACGCAGTATACACGCTGTGTCTTCCTTTTGGCAACGGAAGCTGATTGACGTATGTGATGTACCAAGGTGTAAGTAGGAGAGGCGAGTTGAGTGGAAACTTCCAATTGATAGGCCATTTGGCCCCGCTTTAATTTGTCTGCCACGTGTCCCAATAAGGCAACTCTCGACCTCATATTGAGCACCACGGAAACAACATGAAGAGACGGAAAGTGTGTAACAATACTCTACAGTCATCATGGTAAGACAAGTCGTGTTGCATTACTTGTATGTTGCTTATTGAGTGCAGAGCGCTCTCTACAACTCGGCGCTCCGCCAGTCCAAAGCTATCCGCGCCGACCTCGACTCCCTTTCCAATTCACCTAGCCCTGATGCTGCCCTCCAAGGCCAACTCACCACATCTCTGAGCTCCTTCTCCCGCACACTAGACGACTACCAAAAGAACATAGACGTCGAGCTCGTGTTCGACAAGGCAGAAAAGGGACGGGATCGCATCCCCAACTTTCGCTCTGAGCTTCTCGAATATCGCAGCAGATTTGCGGAGCTGAAGCACGAGAAGGAGGCCACGAAACAGGTAGAGGATAGGTCAGAATTACTAGGACGAAGAGGGTACACAGCCGGAACGGAGACGCCGGAGAACCCATATAATGATGCCTCCATGAGCTCAAGTGCACGCGGTGGACAAAATGTCAATCCCTTATTCCGAACCAACAACCCGAACTTCCAGCCCTCTGCTACGAACAGCTATAGCGCGTACCAATCACCTTATGGCTTAGGTGGAGATCAGCAACGAGAAGATCATGCCTTGAAAGAGAACAGCTTTTTCTCGTCGGCCAACACTACCCTCGATGAGTATCTGGAACGTGGTAGGGCCGTTCTGGGAGACCTGGGCGATCAGAGGGAGGTATTGAAGGGAACGCAGAGAAAGCTATACAGTGTTGGGACGACTTTAGGCATTAGTGGGGACACAATGAGGATGGTGGAGCGCAGGGCTAAGCAGGACAAGTGGATCTTCTGGGGTGGTGTTGTTATGTTTATTGTGTTTGTCTACTTTGTGCTGAGGTATTTGAGATGAAAAGAGCGAAGTTTGGGCTGGTGGGTATCAATTAGCGCGGAGTCTGGCGTACACTCAAACAGGCACATGGCAATCAAGCTGCTCTGGTTTTGACAACGTCAAAGCATCGTTGCACATAGCCACAGCCGCCATTGTTAATGCTACAATGACGAGCAATCAGAAACATCGGATAAAGTTGTCAATGCGCCAGATTTCATCAATCTGAGACATACATCCATGGCAGAGATACCACAAGGCACTGATCCATTTGCTCTCAACTTCCTGGACTCGGCACTGGAGCCAGAGTACGAACCATGGATAGGCGATGACTCTGCCGTCCCGATCGGGTTATCTTCGTACAATGAGAATACAGGACTTTGGTACCACAACATCAAGGTGCAGAACAACTCCGCTTTCAGGTTCCGTCCAGTCATACTACGCGAAGGGCCATTCACAGGACACCACGTTCTAGTACTCGAGCCATATACAGAGCCGCCCTTCCGCTTCCTGGATTTGCCGCCGGAGTTGCGTGTGATGGTCTACGAAATGCTGCTGCAGGAGTCGGTGCCAATTCAGATCTGGTCGTACAAGCCTGCTCATCAGCCGCGAAGACCATGCCGCGCGACATTTCGCGACGTCAAACTGCACGGCAAGCTTGACTGGATCGCACAGACCGGCAAATGGGTTGGTCAACCCTCCACTTGCGTGAGGAATCTTTTTCGCGTCAACAAGCAGATCCTCAACGAGGCGGCTCCTGTTCTGTACAATACGAACACTTTCACATTCCAACGGGCACGGGATCTACGCATATTCCTGAACACTATCGGTGCGATGCGAGAACATTTGCAATTTATCCGTCTCACGGACGTGAACGGCTGCGCAGTCCAGGACGGATCGATAAGTTTCGACTTTCTGCAACATGCAAAGGGCTTACGTACCATTAGCTTGCACCACGGCGCGGTTTGCAATATGCGGCAGTACGGAAACAACGGTGTCACGCGGCTAATTAGTTGTAGTGCGGTCATGCTCAAGGCACTGTACAAGGCGCAGGTGGCAGGCGCGGAAGGCGTCGATGTGCTGAGTCTGCTCGAGCTTGAACATAGTGACGATGCTGTTTGTGACAAGTGCTTGGCTGGGCAGGCGGAGTCGTGCTCGAAGAGGAATTTGCGGACTTGTGGTATCTTGTGTGGTGATCTAACGACACACTGTGCCGAGGTGAAGGTGCAAGTGAGAAAGGCGGTTGCTGAGTTGCTGGACATTGCATGACGGTCCGCGGTCGGCCTCGTGAAGTAGCCACTTGACGTGAAACAGAGGCCCTCCGATCATTTCGAGAGCCACAAGGCCGAACACGCTGCAAGAATACTACCATACGCTTTTATGCATCGGGCGCAGTTTTTTCACCAAAGTCAGACTGCGACGAGAGCTAATCGCTCGTCCTTTTAGTTGGTGTTGGTTTGGAAAAGAGGAGACTGTATTGGAATCCAATTCGCATGCGGTTATGATCCGTCACAGTGGCTAGCAAGTGTGGTCGGTACGATGACTTCTACGACGACGAGTCAGCAAGAGCGAGCATACTAGCGCAACTGACAGCAGGTGACAGACCTTTGTCCTCGGAGCACACCAAATGTTCGTCATGCTGTCATAAAGCCTAATTGTAAGCAGCATGCGGCGATTCCGAAGACATGTCTCAATCTCATCGGACTAAGTGGTGGCGTTTTCGACCCGTCAAGAGTGAGCCTGAAAGCCGCTGTGCGAACATTGCGTGAGACACAAGCAGCGAAGACATAGCCATGCACTGAACAGCTTGGCGAGACAATAGTCTCATGAGTTCTCCGACATCATACATATACCCTCACCTTACGCTCAACTACGATACGGTAGACAAACTACCGGAGTTCATCGTACCAATGTATCCAGCAAAAGATCCAGCTCCAACAAGCGGGCGAGTACTGTATACACTGACTTTTGGCTCACATCCGACCCTTTATCCCAGCTGATGGGATCACATTCCAGGAGCTGAAGCAATGCTTTGGTCCCAAGATGCTGCCTGCAAACGATGCATCCTTCGAGCGCGAGGTCGCCAGGGTCTGCACGTTACGGCAGGGGAAGTACTACCTCAAAACAACCATCAAGATCTACAAGACATGGCAAGATGACGCTGTCGCTCTCTCGACTACCACGCTTAACGACATGTCAAGGTATGATCCGAAGACCCAGATTTTCCAGCATACGGTCAGAATCGAACATCCGGAAGCTTTCACACTACGACCAGTAAGTAATTCCAGTGACCACATCTGCAGGCAGAGAACAGCTCTAAATTATTCTTTCCCTCCAGGTTGTTCCGCTGTCAGGCGCATACATGCATCGCAAGATCCTTGTGCTCGAACCATACACCAAGATCTTTCGATTCATGGACCTGCCACCTGAGCTGCGTGTGGCAGTCTATGAGATACTCCTCTCCGAACCCAACCCCATCAGCATGACTACGTACAAGTTCCGGCCTGTACGCGAAACGTTCCCCAACCAAGCACTTTACCGGGACCTCAAGTGGGATCCATCACTGGGCAAATGGATCGATCAGCTTCCCAGCTCGGCCAGCCTACTTCGCGTCAACCGTCAAATGAACGCAGAAACGGCACCTCTTTTGTACGGCCACAAGACGACCTTCAACTTCAATCGCATGCAGGACTTACGGTTGTTCCTCAGCTCCATCAACACGATGCGTCAGCACCTGCGCTCCATCCGTTTTGTAAGCGACTACAGGTACGAGCTAGATGAGGGGCCGCTCGTCTTCTATCTCCTCAAAGATGCAAAGGTCTTGCAAACGTTCTACCTCTCCCACAAGATCTTTTTCGGTCCTCCGTATCTGCCGTTTGATGCGGAGCAACTTGTACGGGACAGCGAGGAGCTGCTGGAGAACTTGCACCTCTCGCAGATCAAGGGTGAGAAAGGCGTCGATGTACGAAAGGTCTTCAGTATCGAAAGTGGGGACCTCGGGACATGTAGAGAGTGCGCAACCGTGCCACCACAACTGTTGCGAATTGAGGCGAGAGAAGATAGCGGGATTGCGTGCAGTCATGTGCGAGCGCGTTGCGAAGCAGTGGCCGCAAAAGTCGAGAAGGCGGTGATGAAGAGGCTAGGGATGGGGAGTGAAGTCGAGGAAATTGCGATCAGACGCAACATTTCGGATTGATTGCTCGCCGTCGGCACCTGGCACGGTTGTCGCTAACACAGAAGCTCACGTTAGACGCATCTCCCGATCCTGAATGAATTCCCAGCTGCTGCAAAAGGCAGTTTAAAGCTGTTGCACCGCATTCGACGCGAGCGGTGGTATCACGCGATTGTGTTTCACGCGTTAGTCGTGCAAGAGTGGTGCAAGGTTCAAGCAAACAATTGTGTTTGTGCTATAGACTTTGTGTCTTCGAGCTTTCGCTTTGCGTAAATTGATGAGTGCTCAAAGCATACTCTGCAAAAATTCAATCATCTACTCGTCGTCATTGACATCGATCTCGGTCTTCTTCCACTTGCGAGCTGGAATGCGGCGCTTGAACATGATGTCGATCTCACGGTATGATCGGTTCTTCATCTCGGGCAATTGGAAGTATGCTGTGATCAGACAGAGCAGACCGGTGGCACCCCAGACGTAACCGCATTTGCCGCCGACTGGACAAGTTGTTAGCAATCGCTCGAAAGTACTGCATGGATAAGGGTGACTTACGGTTTCCGCCCTTGGGGTTCAGCATGTATGAGGCGAGGAAGATGCAAGGAATCTCGACAATGTAGTAGGTCGCGCGACCCATTCCAGTGGTCAAGGGCCGCAGGCGGATGGCTGATGTCTCTCCGATGATGACCCAAGAGGCAGGCGCCGGTCCCAACGTAAAGAGAACGGAGACAATCAGACCGAGAGACGCTTGCGCCAGAGACGATGCATTTGATTTTCCGACTGAAGCGGCGACACCGAGAGCAATGAGGAGGATGGTGTTGGCAGCTGAACCCCAGAGGTAGATAGCGCGACGACCGTAGTAAGTCGTCAGGATCCAGGAAAGCATGACGAAGACCCACTGTAGTGCAGAGGTGATGAGACCGAGGGCGAACGCTTCGTCGTCCTTGATACCAGCCTGTTGGAAGAAGTAGACGGCTTGGTTGGCAATAAGATTGCCAGTAAGGTTCTGGGCGAGGTAAACACCGCAGACGATCAGAGTTCGTCGAAGATCAGTGCCCTTGAACAATTCGAGATGGCTGGGTGCCTTGACGGAGGCCTCCATGTCAATGACACGACGCATCATGGCAACAGTCTCGGCCGATTTGACCTGGGACCTGCGTCCAAGGCGCTCAACAGAGTGCGCAGCTGCTTCGAGACGACCTTTTCGAACTAGCCACCACGGACTCTCTGGTGCGCAGAAGATCAAGATGGCAAGTGGTGTTGGGAACATCCATTGAAGAGCGATCGGGATTCTGTGACTCTTCGTTAACAGATGGAAGCCTTTCAACTGATATGCACACGTACCTGTAAGCGTCCGAGGTTGAGTTCTTGTTGTAGCTGTAGGTAACAGCCCCAACAATGATACTTCCGATAGCCCAGAACATCTGCAGCATCTGCGTCGCCGGGGCGCGCAGTTGAATCGGGACGATTTCACTGCAGTACGCCGGCGCGTTGGCAATGAAGATTCCCCATGGCAGACCCTCGAGGAGCTGAGCGACGAACATGACCGCAAGCGAGTTGGCGAAGAAGAACGCGAAGATGAAAACGTTCAAAAGCATGAGGCCGGTCAAGGTAGCCCAGCGGTATCCGATGCGGCTGGTCAACGGCCCAGCCAGAAACACGCCGATGAGCGCACCAAGTTGCCCAGATACCTGTAGCGCGGATTGCCACTTTGTTTCAATGATGCAGCCGACAGGTTCTGGGTAGCACACGCCGAAATCCTTCTTGAATTGAGTCAGGGCGACGAAGTTTCCCATGAGAAACACGTCGTAGGATTCCATAATCTACAGGCGTTAGCTGGGTTGGACCAGTGATGTACGCAAAGGGCAGCTTACGATCGTGCAGGACATGACAAATGCCCAGAACGATGCCATTGGGTATGCCTTGATCGCCTGGATCACGCCCATGTTGTGCTCAGCGTTCTCTGCCAGAATGGCATCCGCCTTGAAGTCGGCCATTTCCGCCTTCTCAGCGAAGACGGAGTTGGAGCGCGCCTCCTTCTCCTCATGCTCCATGGCCTGCGGCTTCGACTCGAGATCGTGAGCCATTGTGGCGGATACTTGCCTCGATGTGAGAGGCAGAGAGGGTAGAGGTAGTATAGATGAGGAAGGTTGACGACGAGGAAGGAGACAGCAACAAAAGATCAGCGAAGTGGGAGTAGTTCAGTACATCAGCTGCCTCCATGTGGAGCCGTGGTGGCACGAGGACCGCCGCACGAGGCACTGTGGAGGCATCTGGGGTAAATAGAGGTCGGGTGGAGTATTTCCGAGCCAAAGCACGACGCATATTCTTCCGGCGGGCTTATTATCAGCGAGGCACACTCTGGTTGGTCGGGACCGCTCGTGTGAGAGTTGTGACTTCAACCTCCACGTGGACGATTCTGGGGAGCCAGCGCGTGGAAAACCTTGCGCTGACCCATCGATTTGTCAAGGAGGCCAGAGACTGTCTTGTCCTGAACTCTTCTCGGCGTAGCCTGATCACGGCCAATCGACACAAGCTAAATTCTTAGCCTGGTTCGTACGAGGGCCTATGTCGGTCGGCGGCACCGAGGCGCCGAAGGCAGACGCATGCCGCCAGAAAAGTCGAGACCGTGGAGCTGGGGTGTTGTCCCACTCTTCCGCATGAACCAGGATCGCACCAAGCCTTGTAGAAGTCGAGCGATGTTGGGTTAGACTTCTCGAAGCTGAGCCGAGACCAAGCAAACGAAGCAAAACACGAGAAACACCAGCACCAGGGCACTTGGCTTGGGCGTCGGGATGTGGACTGTGGGTGGGTGGGTGGGGTTTCTCCCTTACTCCACAAAACCGTCCCCCACTGTGGTCCGCGGGACCGTGGCAGTCACGTGGCAGTATCACATGCTAAAATCTGCTTGCACAGGATCAATCTGCATCAAGGTCGCAAGGATAATTGTGACCGTACCGGCAGCTTGTTCCTGTGAGCGGGGGTAATTGACACCTGCAAGCCAAGCACATCATGAATGCTTGTGTGCGGTACAAGTCCGACGCATCTAGAGCTGATCTCGAATAATAATATTACTTCCCGGCAGCAAGTCGATTGCGTCCAGGTGCTTGGCTGAGGGTTCGAACCTGACCGTGGAAGCTCATCCCGTGGGAGATCAATGTACCTTAGACATTGCCGACCAGAGAGGATTTTTCCGTGATCCCGCAGCTGCAGAGCTGCCACTTAGCAAGACCACAGTGTCTCCCTCCTGGAGACTTTCAGGGCTTATGCTTAGTAGCCCTCTGATTGCTGGAATCCGAGCTTGGATGTTGCAGTGGTCCCAAGAACCTTACAGATTGTGCTCGATAGCTTCCGCAGCTCCGCGTGCCTTGACTCGATTTCTCTTCCTGGTAAGAGGTGAAATTGTCCATGAAGCCCTTGAAAGGTACAGTCACGCCGTGAGTGAAGTATGCCGAGTCCAGCCCACGTCAAACAGGAGACCAGAAGTAGAGCAGCCTGTACAGCGATTCCTGCGAATATCCGCCCTGACTAACGGAGTCTGCTAGTTGCTTGCTGTATCCTGGCATGATTCCCCAGATGGGATGAATCTGCAAGACATACGTACAACAAGCAGTGCGAGGCGCAGGGTGTGCAACGAGTCCGAAGTCACAATGGTTTGCTTCGTCTGCACTGCAACTCTGCAAAGATGCATTATTATCACATTCTCACAGGCCCCAGTACTCTCTCACGAGCCATGCTCCATACCCGGCCAGACCAAAGATCACGCCTGCCGTGCCAAAGAAGCCGATGGGTCGTCCTATGCCACCATAACCCTTGACCATGAGTCCGAATTCAGCATGCGCTATGCGGAAAACGAATAGCGCACTGAGTGCGGCGACTAGCACTATCTTCGAGCCACCGTTCAGCTCGACGGCGCCTGCGAGAATGAAAACCAGAGGAACGTTCTCGATGAAGTTGCCTTGAGAGCGAAACGCTGCTAGGAGCGGGTCGTCACTTTTGCTGGAGGACGGCTTGGAGGACGTCTCGAGGCTCTTCTGCAAAGCCATGCGGGTGAAGGTCACGCGGACCTGAAGAAAGAGATGATAGATGCTGAATGGGAGAGCGAAACTGCTTGTGATCGGGAGCAGCATCGGGGGGATCAGTGGTGCTGTGGAAGACAGTGAGTAAGGGTAGAGTACAACTTAAGAGATCACGCTGACCTGTTGCCGACATATTAAATTTCAGAGTTATGCTGCACTTGCTGCTTGCTTGCTCGTGTGCTGGCTTTGCGTAGGCTAAGATATTGTTGATTTTTTGTATGTTTTGTAAAATGTGTATGGTCGTGCTCGTCTACCTAATACAAGAGAGGATCAACACTGCCATACACACTTTCATCGGGTGAGTTCTAGGACTTACTGGATCTCGGAAGCGTCACTCCTCTTAGCCATCGTGATAAGTCACCGAGACGTGCTACCGAGTATTCATGGATCCGGGAACTCCCTTAATCATGGTATGTACAGTACTCAGAATGACGAAGTCGCCGCAGGCACCATTGGCGACGTCTTGGCATTGGGAATGTTCCGGCCTAAAGTCTCCGCCTTGAACAACCAAGCCCGCCTGAAAACCCAAGCTTGCCCGGTACGAACACCGGAGACTTTATATCTCGCTGGCTGTGCCTTATCATGAAGTCGGAGGCACTGATAAGGCCAGAACCAATGCCGCTAACACCAGTACCGCATGGCAAATGGCATATTGGCGAGGACGCTTGTAAAAAGGTCCTTGTGATTTGTTACAAGGAAGCGGTGAGTCTGAAAACCGAACACGGTTGCTGGCTGGGAAGCGTGCAGTGCTTAGGACATGTTGTTTCTAGCCCGGACGCTATCCTTTCATGGCCAAAGCATAGCTCCATTGCAGTTCGAGACAGGTCTGCAGCAGCAGTCGTAAACTTTGTCGATATTGCTGTAAATTCCTGAAATCAATGCTCACTGCATACCTTTGAAGTTCGAAGTTAGAAGATCCTGGTAACGCTCGGTCTGACCCATTGCACGGTCTGGCAGTCGCGGCCTTCACCATCCATCCAGCGGCGGATGCCATCAAGATCCCAGCCTGCCATGAACCTCTTGTCCTCTTCACTCCAGTGATGCACTTCCTCACCTTGCATCACTGAAGCTTCATTTTCTGGCTCTTTCGCTTCACCAAGCCGAAAAGATCGGACGAAGTGGCATAGACGAAGATGGTAGGTCCACTGGAAGCACCCGTCGTCCGCTTTGCAAGATTCACCACAAGCTTGGAATGATTCGTGGGCATTGCCGTCTTGTGGCGCAGGATAGCCGTCCCAGCCAGCATTATTCCAGTCATCACGGGTCGCAACCGTCGTCAAGTTGAGGTAATGAGGTAGGTCAGCATGGAGTAGCGGTCGCCGTGCGTCTCGCCGGCTCTCCTCCCAACGCCACAAATCGATCATATCTTCCGCAGAAGTTCTGTGCATAGCTATTGATCGTCAGCGATTAACCCGCCATATCAGAATCGTGTTGACTCGCTCAGAACAGGCTGACACCAGTAGGCATCAGAGAATGGTATCCCGTTCAGCGGATGTGGATTGAACATCGGGAATAACCCGCCGAGTAGCGTCTTTGCGTCTTCATGCAATGCCCATCCCAGGACGGAGTCGCCACAGCAGTTGCGCATAACATGATTCTCCCACCTCTCGCTCAGCTTCGAGCCGAGGAAAGCACCGTCCGCACCGAAGTCGTCTTTGACAAGTCTGCGAACTGCTTCTCGAGATAGAACATAACCCGGCCCACCATTTGCCATCCAGCTGTCATGTCCAGGAGACGGCGAGCCAAAGTATAGAGGAACGTCGGGGTTGAAATTGGACAGTAGGCGGAAGACGTTATCCCACACCACGTACGTGTCGGCTTCGTAGAATAGATACCACCGCTTTTCTGGCTGCATCTGCCACGCACGGGAGACCTGTGGTAGGAACTTGAACTTGTCCAGCTTCCAGCCTTGTACGCCCACCTTAGCAGGATCGACAGTTCCCAATGTGCCATTTTCTGCGAGTGCTTTTTGCAAGAAGTAGCCGGATGCCTTGAGCAGCTTGTTGTTGTCCCGGAAACCTTGCGGCAGTTCGGCAATGATGTCGATGAGTTGATGGCCTTCGAAATCCTCGTCAACATCCGAGATGATGATCAGAGTGTCGAGACAGGCCGATACGCTTTGGAGCTGCGGCCGAAGACGGGTTTCGAGCACTCCATGGCCAGTTTTGAGGACTGGTTGGATTTCCTGGAGGAGATGCTGCGGAAAGGCCTTGCATAGGTCCCTAGTGCTTTTGCCTTCGATGTCTTGTCGGACTGGACTAAAGGCTGACAGAGTGTCCCAGTCGTAGAAATCGGAATTGAGAGTAGGTGATGGTCTCTTGCCCACGAATGAGACCGAACCAAAGACTTTCTCGCCAAGCTCGGAGCGCCATCTGAGCGCAAAGAACGTGATGAAGGCGAACAGTGCTAGTGAGCATAGCGCTATCCGAGATCGAGACGTGCTAGCAAGAAAGTGAGGGGTGAGCATATTAGTGCTAGCTTTGCACCATGGCAGTAGAGTCTAGGTGGGCGGCATGCTAGGTGACAGACTTCTCGAAGCGAAGGCGGTTTCTAGCCTTGGGTGCCTCGAGGATCCTATAGTCGGTCCATTAGCGTCGAGCGGCACTAAGTACTGCGGCGGTACTGGTTCGCTTAGCGAGCCGCTCCTACTCGGCGACTTTGCGACCATGGTACGGTATCGTCTTGGACCCGCATGTCAATCAATATGTGTGACACATCGCGCTTGAGAGCACAAGATACTGCAGCATGCTTCTTCGTACAACTCCACCTGTACAGGCTGTACCGTAATTAGTCGAAATCGTAGCGAACATGGCGAGAAATCAGGCTACGCTAACGCCAAGGTAGAAGATCGCCGAGTCAACAAGGGTGGACCGTGGCCGAACGGTGCGTAAGTGGTGTTCCGGGAAGCATGACTATGGCGCGGCATCGCGCTGCCTTCCAATGTAGTTGAAGGAGTGAGGTTGTAAGGTTGGTGGTGGAAAGAAAGTGGAGCTCATCCTCCCGTGCCAAGCAGTCCCGGATGGGGCCAAAACCAACCACATCACCCTTGATCACCCAAATCACCCAGCAGGTGGAGTAACAGCACAACAAACCGGTCGAAAATCAGGATTCGTGTCCAGGCCCTGAAGAAGCCGCAGCTCTCTCGCGGATCTGATGGTAGCCGAAGAGGCATCTCCTTTCGGGACCTCACAGCACGCCAATGTTAGTCGCTCCTGGGACTTCATCTTTACGCCAGGGCTAGCACGGCTGCAAGAGCGACTGCTCTCGATGGCGAGTCTGGAAAGCTGGCACATTGTGTATACCAGATACGCGAAAAGAGTGTGGGCATATCATCTTCCGTCCTGGGTATCTCGAAGGCAACACCAGCTCCATGCTCAGATGACACAGGTCAGGCCATGCTTTCATCGAATCAAGTATCGAGGCGACGCTGATGTGTGATGCTCAGCCTTACAGAGATATGACGTGGGTACTCCGAGCACACCATCTTCTTGTCCAGCAAAGTAGCAGGCAGTGAAGAGCTTGCATGGTCACAGCGAGCCGGACTATGCTCTAGCGTCCAACCGATGCTGATCTACTGCATAATTGCCCGGTTGTCTCCACGTCTTAATGATGAGTACAGAGGTCGGCAAATTCGCCGACATCTGACCCCTGGCATAAGTCACCATCTGCTTCGCCAGATACTTTTCGGCGTCGCGAACGACCACGCACAACATACGTCCGTCCTGATTTATGGGAGGGTATGATAGTCTGTAGTATCGTGAGTGTCACGTCCGGTACTGCTGACTGCGCCCCAGTCGAGATGCCCGCCGCCAGCACTAGGACATTACTTTCCTGCCAGTCCGCGAAAATAGCAGAAAATTCGACAAGGTCGAACTGCATAGCCAGGCAGGTCCACGAGATGCTGCTTCATATACAGCTCACACTAGCCCGGCCAGTCGTTCGGATGGTGCAGAGTACGCCAGGTGCAAGGCCATCAGGTGCAAGGCCAGTATCGATCAGCTCCACAAGAGACCCAGAGGAAAGCACCACTCTCTTCGACCTGACATCTCCCGAGGACCCAGAGGAAGGAGAGGGCCGTTGTTCAGCCATACATAGGCTCCTGAGTGTGCGCTGACCACTACTGTGAAGAAGGCAAGCAGGAGTACTACAATGACCGCTGTCGGCTCGAGGTAGGTACTGTGCCGTGTTGGTTCGGCAGTAAGCCGTGGTAGTATATGCGCGCGAGCAATGCCGAAAGCCTGCGATCCAGCCCAGTGCATAAGATTCTGCGTATTTCGACCGAACATGGTTGCCGCCGAGGCTGGCTGACTTCGATGAATTTTCGGTATGGCATGTACATCAGTGGGCAAGGAGTGCTGCTTCATGTCCGTACTCGAGAGTGCCCAGAAGCTCAAGGGCCACACTCGCAAACAGCTAGAGGGTACTAAGTCAGCCCATGAGCTCGTGACGTAGTTCGTGGCTCTCAATCGCCTGCTCCACGCGGTAAATTGGTCAGGGTACCTAATGCAATACAGGTACTGACACTGAATCACAAGCTCTTCGATGACTGCTCGCGTATCTCTTCAAGGCTTTCTGATACGCTGACATGACTTAGCTCCTCAAGTGGACCCATGGTACGCCCTTCGCCATCTCCTATCGAGATCTCCTTTGAAAAATCTCGAAATCTCCCCCAAGGGAACGACCATTGAGCTGTAGCAGTCGACTGTGGTGACTCGGATTGGTGTAGCCCGTTGCGTCACTTGGCGTAATTCTTGGGTGCAAGACAGCCGGCAATGGGAGCGCCGTCTTGAAAGTGACAAGGTGAAAACTAGTCTGAGCGAGGTCGAGATGACGTGGAAGTACAGGCTTGCGGGATACGCCGAGGAACACTGTACGGCGCAGTAACTGTGCATGACTTTCGCCTCACCAATGCAATAGTCACATAAATCGCAGCATCCCAGCAGCGAGTATACTGACCGACACCGATGGTGAACAGGTTGCCTTCCGTATATCGATGGAGCGACGAGCACAACACGACTTGGATCTCGACGCCACCTCCTTCGTCTAGCCTGAGACGGCCACTCTGGGCGCCTCACACCCCGCTGTAGCCGACGAGAACGACACGCCTCCAGACTCTGGCCCGCTGCGGGCGAGAACTGGTTACATGACGCCGTCTCTACCAACAGCGGTATCAGTATATACGCCGACATTGGGTGTTTACCCAATCAAAACTGCCGAAACGAGATTGCAAGCGTATTCCGACGAGTCGAGGTGCCAGTCTTGTTGGTGGACACAACGCACCACTGGCCGCAGCTGACCCCGTTCCTCAGCGTGTTGTGATGCTCAAACTGGCAGCTGAGAGCACTCGCTTGGGCGCACTGCGCACGGCTGGCTGCCAGCTGTGCCCGAGATCATCCATGCCGATCCCACTGCTCCATTACCAGACGGCCGTCAAGCCGGTGAGCCGTCGGAGTATGTGGAGATCGACCTGCGATGAGACTCTGCAGTCCAGCATTATCACAACCCATCACAAAAACGTTACGGGGCTCCCTGTACAGTCCCCGGCACCATTGGCACAGGATTTCAAACCTCCAGTTTGACGAAGCGCCCAGGAAGCGAAATCAGCTGCAGTAAGAAAGACTGGTGGCAACAGGGTTTGGTATAGAGCGCGTTGCACTTCGGAATTGGCACCCATATCTTCACCATTGCGTTGAACAGCGGGTCCGAATGTACCGCAGGTTTCGGGCTTCTGCAGAAGTAGTTGACTGAGATCAAGAGCTGGTGAGGAATTCGAAAGGTAGCAGGATGGTCTGCCAGGATAGTTGAGACTAAGAGTATATTCTGGTTAATGTGCGCTAGTGAGGTAACCATCGCTGTTGATTTGCACGATGATCCACAGGCTCATCTTCCGCACATGATGGGTACAGCGACGTTGGAGTGATGCGATCCCGCGCTTGTAATAGTTGGACTTCAACATGGCTGTCTCGCGGTAGTGTTGAGTCTTTCATACATAGAACTTGAGCTTCGCCAGCTACAACGTAAAGTCGTTCGAATGAGCACTCCCGTCCGCTCCTTCATTCCTTGGCATCAATACCGCTCGCGTATGCTTGTTGTGTGCCTTGAGAGGAGGCCAATTCGGAGAGTCTCGGCAGAAGAATGTAGCGTCCCTTGATCAGGGACAAGTCCAAGGCACAGCCTAGCCGCAATGCTGCTGCTGCGGGCGTCTGGCATTTCAATCCAGCTCTGTGTTCGGCGGCGTAACATCCTCAAAGTTTTCGCCTGCACTACATTGCCGGTCCTGTCACCACCAAGTTGCGGATACTCCCATCGCTCTATCCCATCAAGCATACTGGCTTGAGAAAATGTTCTTACTCGATTGACCTTCCATTAATCGACCTCGCCAATGTTCTCGATGGGCTCACCTCAATGCACACCATAACATCGCCGCGCCATGCTTGCACGCCTTCTCGGACCACAGATAGTCGCCGAGCAACTCGTCCACACTTTTACGGCTCATGGGCAAGCCTTCCTTGTTCAAGCTGCTCATGACATCTCGTAATGAATCCTCGAAGAACACGTGATCAGCCGAGCGCGGAGCTGCCAATGCCCCGACACATAGAGCCCACGCGAGCATGCCTTGATACTTGATAGGCCATTGCAAGAAGTCAGACTCTTCGAGCCCGGTTCTCAGCTGATGCGTGAGCCTTGTATGCCATCCGCCTAAAGATGATATACCCATGAGGACCGCATTCGAGTATATGATGGCAGCAAGCCTGCAGCACTCGTAGACGCCGTTATGCGATGATCGCTGTTCATCCTCGTCTAGTCCGGTCCAGGACGGTAAGGATAGCAGATCGTGCTGCAACGAGTAGAGTGAGGGCTGAAAGCTGGCAGCCGTCTCGGTAATGTTGATGTGCGTTTGAGTAGCGGAAACGCACATCATGTGGTTGAGCGTCGCCAGTCTGATCATGATTGCGATACAGCGAGCAGGAAGCGCATCACCGACACAGGTGAAGAAGCCGCGGCCTGGGGTGGTGCGAACCTCCTTGTATGAAGTATACAGAGTAGAGAAGCGAAACGACTGAGGCATCGGATCCCAGTGGCGCTCGTAGGTCGGCTTGATGGCACTTTTGCTCGCTCCTACGAGGTCAACGCTAAACCTCTCAGCATGCGTATGTTCAAGGCCAGAGACAATATAAAGACTTACAGTGCTAAAACTGATGCCATCCCAGGGAGTTGCAGACTGGATAGACCACCGTTGCCTTCGACCAGCTTCTGGAGCGCTCGCCAATGTAGCGGGACGACATCCAGCTGGTGAAAGGCTCTTAGCCTGCTTGAGGGAGGTGGCATCACAGTGCCGAACGCTATCGGATCAGCGGCACCCATTGACTCCAAGTGTTCGCGATTTAGCTCGTGCGTAGCAATGGCTCCAATGGTGTACATCAGGGCATTGATGTCACTACTGATACCGTCATCGTTCATACCCAGAGACAATTGCGTGTTCAGCAATCGAAGTGCGACGCCCTTATGCATGAGAGCGTCCTCAGTCAAGGACGGCACGGATCGGTTCTCCAGAAGAATCTTATGTACGGCGACACCGTACTGAGTGGCGTGCGCCGCCATCTTATCATGCGTGATCATGCAACTCCAGGCATCGATGGCTTCCTGATTTGCAAGATGATGAGGATAGATCAGTGTTCTGCCTATAGGTTGAATATTGATCAGTGAAAGGCTTTTCGGGTGGTGAGTGATACTAACAATACTCCACTGTATCGCACAATGCCTCTCGTCGTTTAGGGCTCAAGCTGGCAACATGAGTAGGTTGTCCGAACGCCGGCGGTAGCGATCGAGGGATAAGTCGACATTCTTGCTGCCTAGCATTCTTGGACTGCACTTTAGACGGCCTCTGCAACAACGTTCTCGTCATTTGAGTGTAGGTTGTTGAGGTTGGTGTAATGGTATGTTCGTCGTTTGAGTCTTGAAGGAAGAATGAATGCCAAGAGGGATCTATGTACCAAGCAATGCCTCTCACATTGGCGGTTATAACTTAATCGTGCGGGATGTTCAATGACTGGTGGTCGGCTACGGCGGGCAGATGTGTTAGATGACAAAGATTACTTCATGCCTTCAGCCTTCGGCTCTCAGCCTCAGAGCTCACACTACAGATTGTTAGAAGCCATGCGGTCTATGAAAACAGCCACCGCATATATTGCGGCATGGCCGAGCACGTCTCTGATTGGCTGAAATTAGGCAGGGCAGGGCAGCACACTCTTAGCGAGAAGTCATGACCGGAAGCCTCGTAGTTCTTATACCCATATCTTCACTTATACCCATAGCTTCACCGTGCTGTCTGGAACAGGAAGCTCAAGTGGCTAGCAAGCAAGCAAGCCCAATGCCACCTGCACGTTCTTGGCTTGGCACATTCACATTAACCAAGGTCGGCCTACGCTCAAAAGAGCTAAGTCTTAGACTTGGTCAGTTGTAGGGCTCCCCGGTGAACATGTTGGTACTGCATAGCTCGCTGCGCCATGCGGTGGTGAGAATGGCACATCTATAGTGACCAGGGTTCGGGATTCTCGCCTGCATCGTTTCACCGTTTCCCGGGTGCAACAAGAGACGGCCGCTCGTCATGGTGCGTAAGACTAAAGCCACTCTTGGTCTAGCAGTAGAAGCAAAGCCAAACAGTCGGGGTCGAGTACAGCGAGAAATCGCAACAGTGCTCTCGGTGGGCCTGGCCCATTCCAGGGAAGTAAGCAGCGCTCGGTATTTCGGTCGCGTGGCAGCCAGAGCAGTCAGCAGTCGACGCTATCCCGACATGGAGGGGGTGCAACGAGGGGTGCAGCATCGACCAAGCTGGCGTGTGCGATCAAGAAAGAAGATGCGTGAAGATGGAGTCAATTTAGCGTGATGAGTCAGTGCTGCCAAGAAAGCCTTCCGAAGCTTCCATGGCATAAGCTTTGACTAGCCGCTGCGCTAAATTTCTGGCAACGAGGGCAACAACAAGTACTGAAGAAAATCCTGATTGTCGTGTTACGACCACGTCTGACATGGTCCATTCCACACCGCTCCGAGATGCGCAGGCACGGAGTGTCGCGGATGCGTAAGTACTAATTTCCACGACGCTACGGCAAAGATATTATCTTGTGCAATCGCTTCCTACGATGTCCGTACAACAAGCACGGCCTATCTTCCCATCGGCTGCAACTACTTAGCTGTCTAAAGATCTGCTCGTAATATGCCTGCAGTCGATAGAACTTACAGGCGTAAGCGCCTCCACTTCCAGCAAGGCAACATCAGCATAGTCGAAGGCGGGAAGCTGCCACAGGCACCAACAACCGAATGTTCCCGGCCACATCGGTGTCGCCGATAATGCATTCGGCGAAGCGACTCCAGTACTGACCTGAGCGGCGCTCATGGATACGGCGGTGGACGTATAATGCATGGCGCTGATATCTGTTAGGCAAGATCGTCATTAGGCCAACCTGCGACGTCGTTAGCCTGGACGTCCCGGCCGCGGAGAAAGACAACATTCGTAGAGTGCGTGCGCAAAAGTTGCACAAAAGGCAGGCGAGGTGATGAGAAAGCCAATGGCATGTTGAGCGGGTTGGCAATACCAACAATTGTGGGACCGGCGTTAGACTGCGTCGGGCAGCTGGCAAGTCTCGCTAATCAGAATCGCCTGCGGCGAGTCCAGAGTGTAGCTGATATCGCCTACGCAGCTGGAAAGCACAAGTGACACCGCGGGATGCAGTGTCGAGGTTACATGTAGCTGCATGTTGGTGCGCAGACGAACGTGTGAAGATTCGACGACGATCGGTGCTTGCACGGTTCGCAGGCCGCGTCCGAAAGGCCGGAGAACGGGTCTCTGGTGATGGACGAGGAAATGAGCTTGCTAGGACTTCATCAATTGGGTCAGTCTGAGTGTGCTGCGGTGTAAACTCCTTCCGCCGAGCACACTCAGCAGATGGCATACCTGAAGGTCACAAGCGTTGAAGCCGATGACCTAAGGGCAGCGCCTTACTATCCTGTGACCGCATTAGCCGCCGCTCCAGAGGTCTGTCCCGTGCCAGCAGAGGCGTGGCAGGACCAAGGCCGGCAATTGTGCGAAAGTTGGATGCTCTAATTCCAAGGCGTACCACTAATGTAAGAGACTGGCATTGTATGGTGACGCAGCAGCTGCAAATAGTCCGATGACTGATTGCTTCCAGCCCAAGAAGCTTGTGATCGACAAGCACGATGGGTAGATGGCGCGGGTGGTGGGTCTGTGTACACCCACTCCAAGCTTGCGTGGCTGGACCGCTCCCCCGGCAGAAATTCATGCTTGCACAGACCACGCCGATCCAGCAGCAGAGCCTCGATGGTCGACGCGTGATGCAAGCGGCAGCATCGTTGCCTCCTCATTCCCCAAGGCTACTGCTTTCGAGGTCAACTGGACGTCTCCTCGAAACCCGGACGTGATTGTCAACGGGTATTGAGCGTACTCGTTCACGACTCACAACGTGGTGACATTCCATCTCCTCCCTTTTCAGTATCATCACAATGCTCGAGCATACAGCACCAACCACCCTTTTCTTCGCCTATCCTAGAGACACCACATACCACAGCACACGACCTGCAAGTGTACCAGCCGATTTGGTTCTGTCAATCCGTCGAAAAGAAACGCCAAATCATTGATACAGGTTAAGCGTACTTTCAGGATACCCATCAGAACGGGCAGGAATATAGGAAGAGATTTCCAGGCAGGGATCACAATCTTTTGGAAGATGTTAGTGTTTGTGAGCAATTGTCAAGCTTACGGAGCGAGGGGTCCCTTTGTGTTGCATCGATTTGCATAAGCAAGGAAGTTGAAAAGGTACCTGAACGAGCTGGACGATTGGCCGAGTTCCCGGAATCGGATGCGCTGGGTTTGACATGCAAGGACTCGAAGACAAGTGGGTACAGGGAAGCGATGCGTCAAACACGCCTATCATCTTTAAGATCATGGCGCAGTTCCTCCATCCTGACTTCCATGTATGCTTCCCTACCGCCTTTGATCTCCGTTGGCCATGGCTCATCGTCGCCCTCATAGCTGTGGTATCGGCGACCTTTTTGCAAAGCATTTCGCGAACCGACACCCAACGTGCCGATACCTGCGCTGGAATCCTCGTCCCCCACCCACCCAGGCATGCGATCGAGCACGCTGATCTTCCCTATATTACCACCGACCAACAGCGGCACTTGATCTTTCACAGCAGCGCCGACCCGCATCATTGCAAAAGCATCCAGCTGCCTGGTCCATCGCACTTGCCATGTGGAATATATCGCCATCGCTAATAGTGACAGCAAGAAGATCGCCAGCAGGATCGAGATGATATACAGGCCCGCTGGCGAGATCGACGGCACCTGCGTGTCGGTCCCCATGTCCATGGAAACGGTGAGACTCCGGCCGGCTACCAAAACCTGGTTCTCCATCCAAGCTTTCGTGGCCAAGAAAGCAGCGGCATTGAATGCGTTCTCCATACTCGGGGCATCCTTGGCTTGGAAATTGCGGAGCCACAGACTGATACCGCCTTGTAGATCATCGAAAGTAGCAGTGTCGTTGTTCGCTACACACTGGCGGCCGGAAGTCCAGTCGCCATAGCCATAGACGATCTGTTGAAGGAATTGCATTGGTACATAGTCCATGCACGTACCATTTGGCAGTGACCCATTATTGCCGTCGGCAATGTATTTGTTAGGGAACGCGACGCGCTCTGCAATGAAGGAGCCTTCGCCGAACAGCGCCATAGCTACTGTGAGTAAGGGGCCTTTGTTGGGGACTTGCTCGAGCGAAGACATATCGCTGTCGCCCACTGCTCGCTTGTAGTAACCAGCAGAATCCGGGTTGCTACCGTCACTGGTATAATTAGCTACGGGAAGACGTTCGGTGCTGTGCATGAACTTACTATATCATGCCCTCGATCTCGCCAGCAAAGGTCGGCCGTCCCTGTGTTTCGCAGTACGAGTCACAGTGGTCGTTGGGGTCGTCCGGCAGCAACGGCCCAGGAGTCTGATCGTTCATATAGGACGGCAGCTCAAAATAACCTGCAGTCGTGTTTACGATGATTTGGAACAGTGACCCGCCTGGCTCATAGACCTGACCAGGATCTGCCCTTGTGACATTGAGATAGAGCTCCTCACCGAAATCTTGCCGAGAGTGTATACGCTTCCATGGCGTTTGCCGCTGATCAGAGGGCATGCAGGCTGTGACAGCCCATGGATTGGCAGTATCGGTGCCATTTTTGGCGTACGACACAAAGTAGCTGCCTGGCTCGGCATTTCCTACGTTTACACATGCTGTTGGCCACTCATCGGCGGTAATCTTGTTGTAGGTAGTAGTTGAGTTGAACCTAGGAAGAAACTGTCGTATGACACCAGAGCTGAAGGTAGAGGGGAGTTGAGCAAAGAATGGTTCTGTCAATCCAGAATAGTTTCCAAGTGTAGCACCATACCCGCAAGCTGCAGGAGTCCTCTGACTATCTTCACCACCCGTAGAGTTTCCCTTCAGCAGGCGAGCGTCGCACGAGAAGCCTGCCCCTTGCCACAACTGATCGAATGGCTCCACGAGCGACGTAGTAGCCAAAGCGTTGCGTGTCATCAAAACCACGGAGCCATCATCTTGGTCAGGTCCATAGGTGAAGACGTCGGTGATGTCGAAGATGTATTGAAGGGTGATCCGATAGAGTGGCGTTTTGACGGCGATCTCCTTCAAGAATATCTGCTGCAGCGGCTGGATGAGACCACCGAGGATGTTGAGGGCGATTGCCAAAACCAAGAACACACTCCCAGTCCGCTTGTATCCAGACCATGTCAACAGCTGGAGGTATGTCCTCGGGTCCGTCCAGCCTCGGTCAGCTAAAGTCATAAGCTGACGCATACTCAAATTTGCGGAGTCCTTTCGGTATTGTGCAAAGGCTGCTGCGGCGCTTGAGCATGCTGCTGATGTGATGGGAATGGTCAAAACTCCTACTATCGACTGTATAACGCGCATGGCTTGGTACCAACGCTCGTTAGCTTCGTAATTCGTAGTAGGCTTATGTATCTTCCGTGCAGCTGCACCGCTCGTGAAGCCGTACCTGTGGCCTGTCAAAGGTCTCTCAGTCAGGACACAGATGATGCCCCAGGAGACCACCGACAGGACAGTATACAAGGTGACAATGAACATGATGTAGTTGGACCGGTGGAGTGTGCTCGAGGCTTGTGGTCGCTGCAGTCGGGCCTGACTGTCATCGTCTGCGGATCCAAATCGATCGTGATTGATGTCTTCGGGCGAGCGATGATTTTCGGATAACATAGCGTCGTCCATGGTATCGCGGAGCGTCCGGCGAGTGGACCTGTAAATCTGTTTGGAAGTCGTCCTCGGAGTCCGGATTTGCTCTCAACACTCAGAGGCGGGGATCACTGTAGTCAGTATGCCGTACTTTTGGGAGAAGAAGAAGGAAACCACCGAGTTATGGCAAACATGCTGTATGGACAGTGCCAGCACTGCCTTGCGGCTGTAGTGGCTTCAAGAATTCGAAGGATTCGTGGGGGCCAGACCTTGAAACAGGGCATCATGGCATGTGTGCTTCATCTCGCAAACAATCGAACAGCTTTCGAGTGGCCGTACAACTCCCAATACACGCACCGACGACGTCTGTAGGAAAGAAGAAGAAGGCGTGACGTTAAGGTCAGACTGTCAGATGCGGCCGGAGGCAGCCGGCGTGCAGTGGGGTCTTACATGGCGCATCGGGCAACGCCGATAAAATGCTTCCCACTACGGTATCGCAGAAGAGCATGGAGTGTCTAACGACGTAATGGGGACCGTGGTGTCGCGGAAAACGTAGATAGTATTCAGCTCATCGTGGCGGTAGCAGTAACCACGACTTAATGCTTTAAGGCCCCCGGCACATACTGGCCAACATCCGCCCGTAAGGAGATAGTATAAGAAAACACATCCCTAGCCTACGAAGGTGGCTGCTTGCTCGGGTGCTCGAGTGCTAGTACAGACCTAACGATTTAAGGTGACTTGTCGAAGTGTTCTCTAGGCCTAGGGCTGAAGACAGCTCACTTAGCAGCGTGTCATTCTCCCCTAGGTCCGTATTAGAGCCTGTTCGGTTGCCGCAATTACAGCTCAATCACAGGACGCCAAGTTCATCAAAAGGTGTCGGATTCATGGTAAGGGTTTACATACAGTTGAAGAACGGAACCTCGAATCTTTCTGCTCTGCTTTGTGACCCAGGATCTCTTAGAGCACCGAAGACCAGTCCTCGGTTCTAATATATTCCTCCACAGTGCAAACGGGCACATGAACACCAAGCTGTAGTATCGTTAGCGATAATTTGCTAGGAAGACATATTCGTTCTTACATCTTCAGGCAGGACCACGGTGGGGTCTCCGCCAGTGTAGCCGAATTCTGCAGAATATTCGAACATGTCTGCGAATTCTGCGCCGATTCCTCCTGGAATAGCTTGTTCCAGAACTTCGCGGTTGAGGCGCTCGACACGACACTCCACAGCGTGATGCTTGCCCCAAAGAGTAGCAAACTCGGTCCAGCTTACAATGCCTCCAGCACCGAGAGCATTGACTCCAGCTGGAACATCCAGCAAAGCTCTGGTGAATTTGCCGGTGTCCCTACGAGCATCGACTTGGGCAATTGGTCTATGAACATCTCCCGGGATACGGATCAAATAGGTTCCATCTGATTGCTGCTAGGTGTTACTGGATCAATCGTCTAGCATTCTGCCTTGGTTACTAACTTTGAGAGGCCTGGCGAATGGCAAGCCCTCGAACTCTTTCCAATTAGTCAGATACAATGCCATCTGCAGGTAAGAACTCTTCTTGTTCAGCTCCGGGTAGTTTGCCTTGAGATATTCGACGGTGTCCCACTTGGCGTCGAAGTGATAGTTGTTGGAGTACTTGCCTTTGCTCCACTTCTTGGTAGCTGACAGAGTTGAAAGGACGAAACGATCGAGGGTGTCGACAGTTGCATTTGCCGCTTCGAGAATGTTGCGACCCTGTTGAACTTCAATTTCGTAGGCGAGCATGTTGACTTGCTTTCCAGTAGCAGCAGCACGTGCTTGCACATCGGGATCGCGAGTGATGCCCCAGAAGTCGGTAACACCAAAAACGACGTTTGAACCAGCAAAAGCGGACTTGAGGAAGCTGACGTCTTTCAAGTCGCCCTCGAACAATTCAACATGCTTCTCGGCCAACGCCTTAGCTGCAGGCTTGCTAACGTCACGGGTAACACCGCGAATATGCCAGCCGCCCTCTGCAAGAAATACATCGGCAACAGACGCTCCCTAGCGTTTGTCAGTCAGGTTTTGCAACCTCGGATGCGCCTGAAATTGCTTCGCAAGTGACACCTTACCTGCTTGCCAGTGATTCCAAGGATAGTGATAGTCTTGGTTGTCATTTTGGTAGAAGAAGAACTGGGATAGTACAGTCAAGGTAGAACTGTTGACCCAATGTTAAGTTGTTGCGTTGATTCTATTGCACAGGGATGAGAAACAGCTCTATACAGGAGTGAGTATACCGTGATCGGGGCTGTAAGCTTATAAATGATGCTTTTGAATATTCGAGTCCTTGTTTGGCTTCGTACGGTGCTGACTTTGCCCGCGCTCCTACTTCCCCTTCAGGTTTGGGAAGGGAGCTCTCGAATCCACCATCGCTGGAACAATACTCTGCCCGATACTTTCTTGGACCTAAATCCTCGCACGGGATTCACCAACATCGACCAGAAGGTGGAAAATCTCATGAAGAAATGCAATTCAAGAGATTACTTTGGTTCCCAATGCGTCGGCCATCCAAGATTATCAACCGGAGAACCTAGAGGGCTTGCAGGCGTGGGTACCCGTCCTCGCCGACAGACGAAACGCTGTGTCATGCCTGCGATCAATCCGGCCTTTGCGATCTTCCCACTGGATGGCGCCTAAAAGTCCGGCGAATTGGATTCTGGATTTTACACAGAGCCCGCAAGACCTTCGGGAGCAGGAGCGTCTGAGCTGTCAATTTCGCAGCATGATGCTATCAGTGAATGTCTTTGACCCAGAGTATTCCGGAAAATCCAACAATACCTGAATCGGGCAGTCTTCATCTGATCGCTCGAAAGGTTGGTTGTGCAGTTTGCACATCCTTCGCCATGGCTCCTTTCAATTTCGTGCTATTGTTATCGCGATAAGCTTGAACTCACGACTGAGGTCTTCAAGCAATGTCCTCATGCTGGACTCCTGGCAAGGTAAACCTTTTATATTCGCAAGCTTGATTTTAGCGAGAGCGAAAGCTGCAACGCTTGTGCACAGCGAACGTCTCTCTCTCAAAATCGACTGGACAGCAATTTTAGCCAGTAGATGTCTCATATCCTTACGCTCTGCGTACCACGATTGTTCGAACTCTCGTGGAAAAGACGAGCAGATCGGAAAACTCGCGCCGTTAAGAAGCTTATCTCCGACCAACCATTGATACATGATGTCGACGAATCCGAATCCGACGTTGTTCGGTATCGTCGCACCATTCACAAACAACAATGAACGCCATGCCCTCCGAAATTGAGACCAACATGCGAGCTACAACCGAAGGCTTCGTCCACTCGTTCGACGGACGATGGACACCGGGTGCCACGCTGTCATATCGGTCGCCGGAATGCAAACACGCCATGCTTCCGTCCACACTAGGGCTCGGCACGAAGGAGAAAAATAACGACGAATGGGCCGCCCATTTCAAGAGATTGGATGGTATCGTAACGAATGCAAAGGTATGTTGTCTTGCCATCGTCCGCTCAAGCGCTTTTCTGCGCACAACCTTCCTTTACCTGTGCGAGTGCATATGGCATTTGTTCTAGAAAGTCAGCACAGATGTCGCTGTGTACAGCTCTCATACACAGTTCGAGAAAGTGTCAAGATCGATGAATGCTGACGCCCTTCACAGACCACCATCCACGACTACCTCGCAATTCCAAACGAGCGCCGAGCAGTCTGTCGGACCTCGCTGACGGCAGACACGCCGGTCGGATCGTATGCAAACGACTACGTGTGGTTCTTCACCTTCGATGAAGACGGAGGGAAGATTGTGTCGATCACGGAATTTATGGATAGTAAAGCAGGCGCAGAGATGTTGAGGAAGCTGACTGATGCTGGCTTGTTTGAGAAGCACTGATGATGCCCGTCAATGGTATGCGTATAGGGTTACATTGCAGACTTGCCTCGGACTGTCAACGGATTACGGGAAGAATCTGTTCGCTGGCCTTGGCAACCCCAAATGTTCCCGAAGTGTCGTGCCTTCATAGTCTTGTCGAAACAAGCCTCTTCGTTGTAGTTCCGGTACCAATCGCTGAGTAATGTCGTCGAGACCTTGCGGCAAGAATGGCATCATCACAGTAAAGCCGTCGCAAGCATCCTCTGCTAACCATTTGGCCATCTCGTCTGCGATATCTTCCGGTGTGCCTACGAAAGCTAGACCGGCGTACCCACCATGACGTTGGGCAAGCTGTCGTACCGTAAGCTGTTCTTCTTCCGCGAGTCGCAAGACACCCGCTCGAGCAGAAAGGCTTGCGTTGGTCGGCGGAAGGTCTTTCGGCAGAAACTCGTCTGGACTAAATGTCGACGCATCGCAGCCTAGGGCTATGCTCAAAGACGAGATAGCGCTGTCATAGTGTACAAGGCTGTCCAGCTTCAGGCGCTTCGATTGCGCGTCTTCAGTTGAGTCACCGACTATGATCATAGCTGCCGGCAGAATCTTAATGTGGTCAGGACTGCGGCCAGCAAGCTTTGTACGACCTTTGAGATCAGCGTAGAACTCCTTGGCAGAATGGATGTCTTTGGAGGCGCAGAACACCATCTCCGCGGTCTCCGACGCCAGCTGCCTGCCTGGCTCCGACTGTCCAGCTTGTACAATGACTGGGTAACCTTGGACGGGGCGTGCAATGTTCAATGGACCTCGGACGTGCATGTCGTCCCCATGGTGGTTTAATACGTGCATTTTCTCCGGATCCAAGTACATTCCAGACTCCCGATCACGCACGAAGGCATCATCTGCGAAAGAGTCCCACAGTCCAGTCACCACGTCGTAGAATTCGCGAGCGCGCTTGTACCGATCGGTATGCTGCATGTGCTCATCTTGGCCAAAGTTTTTGGACGACTCCGGATTACCTGTCGTGACAATGTTCCATGCAGCTCGACCATTGCTCAGATGATCGAGCGAGGCAAAGCGGCGTGCAATGTGGTAAGGCTCGTCGTATGTCGTACTTGCGGTAGCCGCGAGTCCAATCTTCTCAGTCACCTGGGACAAGGCAGAGAGCAATGTGAACGGCTCGAACGATGTCGTAGTATGGCTCCGCTTGAGAGCTTCGGTAGGCATGTTCAGAACCGCCAAGTGATCGGCCATGAAGAAGGCATCGAATTTGGCAGCTTCCAGCTTCTGAATGAAGGACTTCAGATGGGCAAGGTTGAAATTGGCATCAGGATATGAGCCTGGATATCGCCATGCGCCTGTATGAAGGGACACAGGCCTCATGAAGGCTGTCAGATGCAGCTGCTTGGATTGAGGTGGCATGTCCGCGTTCTCCCAGCCCTTCGCCGTAGACCAGTCGTAGTCTCCGTGGGTGTCCATCGAGGTTGAGAAATAGTTGCCATGGTGTATAGAGGAGAGAAGAGTAAGATGTGGTGGATTAGAGTGATTACAAACGCGAGAGCACATCATCGTCGAGACTTGACGGACGTCCGAGGAAGGCATCGGTTGTGGCGTCGGCGCGGTCCGTGTTGAGCTTCATCCAGGCCCTCCGCAGCGACGACATCAACAACAATGATATTGGTTGTCAGAGCATCATGCGGATCGGAGGGAACGCGAGGAGCGAGGTTTGATTATGTCCCCATGTGACACGCGTGTGCCCTCAAGGACGGCGGGTGGACGCGTCCCGGACTCAACGTCTGACACGCGTTACGAGGAAGGCACCAAGCAAAGCGTCGCACGGCAAGAGTCTGGCTTGTTCTGACTGCAGTACACCGTCAAGAAGGAAGCTGTCTACGTGGCATACGCTTGGCCGGTACTTCTGCCCGCTGGCTTCTCCATCTCGACAACGCTGCCCTTCGCCTCCTCATCATCAAGTGTCTTGCCCAGACCACCGCCACGCACGAGCCCGGCATGCTCTAGCTTGAGCTCTTGGAAGCGTCTCTCGGTCGCCCACACGAAAGGACTTTTGCTGGCGAACAGCAGGTCAATTTCTTCCAGTGTTCGACACGCCGTCTCAGGATACAAGCAGTACACTACTGCAACGGCGAACAGGTTGAAGACAGCGTGGATATAGAAGGCACTTGGACCGAGCGCTCCGAACATTTTAGGAGCGGCAAGCGAAACGGTGCCGCACCCGATGCTCCAGCCTGCACTTGTTAGCCGTGATCAAGAAGGTCATCTCGTAGATCCAGTTTACCCACGATCCCAAAAGCATTGCCTTTGGCTCGGATGACGAGTGGGAAGATTTCCGTTGGCTGCGATCATCAGCACAGAGCACATGGCGAGAACTAAACTGCTGACTCACATAGACCCATGGCACGCTGAGCCAGGTTGCTGCGAAAATGAAGTCGTATATGAAGATGAAGGAGCCTGCAGCTGCACCAATCGATGCACTCTTCTTGTCGGCAGCCACCTTTGACAATGCACCGAGCAGGAAAAAGCAAAGACTCTGACCCACGCCGCCAGTCAATAAGATCTTTCGTCGACCGAAGCTATAGCCGTCAGCGAGTCTCAAACTCATCATCACGGATAGTCACTCACCGATCAATGGTAAAAATTGCCAAGATACAGCACACCATTGTCACCATGTTCTGGATGCCAGTAAGTAGGTCCGACTTGTGTGCACTAAAGCCTGCTGTCCTGAATAGCGTCGGTGCGTACACGACGACACTGGTTACTCCGGTCCAGGCCTGCATCACCTGCAACCATGTTGCCAGAAAGGTGCGCCGACCCAGATGAAGGTCGCCGCTTTTGTATCCTGTAACCATGTGGAAGTATGTGAAGGCTTCATACTTGGACTCAAGCTCGACGGCAGCGATGATCTCTTGGTACTCGGTCAGCACAGCCAGATCATCGATATCGCCTCGAGCGCGAAAGTTGGCTAAGGTTTGCCGTCCTCGCTCTCGTTTACCGTTGCCGATGTCGTAGCGTGGCGATTCTGGCATGAAAAACATGAGGATCATGAGTGCGACGAGAAATATCATCTGAAAGGCTAATGGGAATCTATGCTCTGGAATCAGCCTTCGGACCATTGATAGAGAACGCAAGACACTCGCCTCCACCGGACTTCAGTCCTGCCACCATCGCGGAAGCTGAGCAGATACTCCAACCAATACGACGCTGAGATACCGCTGAAATTGACTACCATCTGAAATGCCATGACCATGCCTCGAGCATCGTGCCCGACCAACTCGGAGCCCCATACAGGTATGACCGCTGCGATCCCTCCAGTACCGACTCCAGCAATGATTCGAGCACATATCATCCACGCCGCGTTCTGCGCCGCTGACTGCAGTGATTGACCAAGTAGACCAAAGAAGCCTGCACAGACAACGGCATAGTTGCGTCCAATTCTGTCCGAGAGAGCACCACCTGCAAGAGCGCCGATTATGGTTCCAAGATAGTAGACAGCGACGATGCCGCCTTCCTTCTCCGTCTTGGTTGCAGCTCCAGTCGCATCGGCTCCTAAGTCCATGAGGTCGACGTACGACGGAGAGATGTTGACACCGGACATGACACCTTGATCATAGCCTTCGAAGAAGATGCCAAGGCCGCCCACGAGGCAGACGGCCGCCACTGCGTACTTTCCGTAGAACGGCATCTTGTGTTCTGGATGGATGGATGCAGGGACGTAAAGCAAAAGCAGCTGAGCAAAAGTCAAAGGCATACGAATACGCGTCTGTCTGAGTATACACAACTATCCACAAGCGTCATAGCGACTTCGCTCGGAACTGGACCGGAAAACTTCCATCTACCTTGCGGAACACCTGTTGCAGACATCCTCACGATGTCATCGTGCAATATATGCATGACTCGCTCCCCATGGGCAGCGGTGACAGCCTGCGGGGAACCCTGGACGTACTCAAGATCACCTGCCTAATGAAGGAAGCCGGTATTCCCGTGCTGTATCCCGCATCGTATCCAGGCTGCCAGTTAGCAGCCGCATGGTTGTTGGTTGGTCGCACACAGGCTGACTTCAGCACACATGGAACGGACAGTGGGGCCCATTGTGCATTGCTTACTTCAGCTGAGCAGGCGCAAGAGGGATGAGAAGCGCTACACATTCTGGTCAACGCACCATTGCACTCTACATTGGTATACTGCGTTGTCTCATGCCGCTTGCATTGATCACAAGAGTCTGGCACGAGGATAGATCCAGGTCGGAAGGCTGTCTAATCGGACAAGTTGGACATTAATAAGAAGACGACCTTCTAATCTGTCCGGTCTCGCCATTCGGACAGACTCACTCAGACTATACTATGTACAGTGCTAGAATCCCTGCCTGGCGGTCGTTCGAAGGCGGTACCTCATGTCTCCGGGGGGTGAGAAATGCACGATCCTCCGCTCGATCACGTAGGGCGCGCCTGCTTGTTCGTCACACAAGCCGAAATAGTGAAATGGTGTAAGCTTCCGGTGACACCCACCCTCGATGCACTCTCGATGGTGAGTTGGGGACTTACGCTATCAGTGGTTCTGTTGTTACTTGCATCATACCCTCCGCGTACATACTTAAATGACAAGTTCACAGCGGTTCGAGACTTTCTCAGCCCAGTCCATCAACAGAGCTTTTCGCAATGCACTCTCCAACTCTTTACATAGCGTTGCTGTTCCCTCTGGCGCTGGCTCAGTCCCAGATCAACTTGTTCGTAGTACAAGCAACGTTCGGCACTCGACTGCTGCTGACAGGCATGGCAGCTATTACGACGATAACTGCAACGACTACGCCGGCTCTCAGAACACAGTTCTCAACGGTGCCACTGTAGGTGGGCCAGCCGGCTCCAACAGCATGTTGTGGGCGAACTGGGACACAAGTACATGTAAGCCTGAGCTCTAGGTTCGGACAAAAACAGTGCCAAGGATATGCTGACCTGGATCTTAGGCAATCCTTCTGCCGGCGGTATCTGTCGTATGTACATTTTCTCCAGTAGGTGATCGTCCTGCTGACTTTGTACAGACGAGTTCCTGTTCTGCAAGAACAGCGTGTGCTCTGCAAGTGATAAAGCATCTTGGACCGGAGTGTGCAAGCATTTCCAGAACGGTGTATGGGCGAGAGAAACCTGTCAGCAGTGCTAGATTGCCGCAATTGATTGGTGGCCTGCCCACCGCATGGTCGCTCAGCTAGATGATGCAATACACCTCATAGCACTGCACATGGTACAACTAGTAAGATTTATGAATGCAGATTCAGACTCGCCACGAGTGAGTTGTGCAAAAGCTAACGAGAGGGTGGGACGGTGCCTCGTGAGCCACACAGTGTCTCGGGATCGTCAAAGACTCTAATCCCCTCATTATCTCCGCCCACCTCGTTACACATTGATCCATCTTGCCATCCAGAAGCTCGTAATCTCCTTCGCCTCGTCTACTAATCCCATATCGAGCAGCAGCTGCGCTGTACCACGAACTGCGCTCTCGAGTGCACTCCAGATCCAAGCATGCGTGAAACTCGTGTGCTCGCCAACGAAGACACTATGTTTCTCAGTGTGGAAGTAAGCCGGCAGGTACAGCTCCTGCTGTCCGACGTTTGGCGAGCACCATGCTCCGGCTTGAAACTCATTGTTCTCCCAACATATCCGGTCATAAGCGCCAGTAAACTGCTCCTGAGCAACAAGGCCATGGGTCTCGATCATGGCTCGCTGAACATAAGCCACGTGCTGTTCCTCGGTCAAGGACCCAAAGGACCTGGCAGACACTCCCGAAGCGTAGCTGGCGAGGATCACACCGGGTCCGGTCGAATTGATCTGATAGCTTGGATAGCACACAGAGCCAAGCAATGGGATGTTGGTGGATCCACATCCACCAATGATAGGCTCCGGAAGATGTTCCCAGAAGCGGGTCTTGTAGTGCAGTGCCACTTTGCAAGACTGCTCGTAGTTGAGGTTACTGATAGCACGGCCGAGCAGGCTGGTGTAATCAGGTAGACGCCATAGTCGGACGCGGCTGAAAGGTACAGCAATGACAGTGTAATCGAACTCCATCGTCTCGGGCTCAACATCGAAAAGATTTTTATTGCGGTACTGGACAGTCATCTTCTCGGAGGTCTCGTTCCAGGCCATGCCTTGTACAGTAGTTTGGAAGACCGTTCGGTTCAGGACCTGCGGTCCAAATGCTGCAGGTAGGCGACTCAGGCCTTGGTCAATTGTTCGCCATTCTGTGGCACCGAAGTAGACATCCTCGTACAGCCAGCTGGGGAAGTCGTCATTGATGCTATCAACTTCGTCTGTGGTATTTTTGCTTACGCCCAAAGCATAACGAAGGTAGCCAGCTTCCGAAAAGTCGAAAAGGCCTTCTTCTACTGAGGTCTTATGTGCTTGGTATATGTTGCTCGCAAAAAGAGCAATGCGGTCGGCATCCATACCCGTCCAGGCTTGCCACGCTGCTGCGGCTTCCAATACAGCTGTGGCGTTCGAGTAGGTAGCATTGGGGTTGTCCATGTATGCCGGGTTCGCGGCGACCTCTGCTCGCCCCGGAATGGTTCCATCAGGCCGACGCTTTGACGTGGATGCTGGGTCATTGGGAGCGCTCTGGATCCACGGGATGAAGGAGACGTTGTGTTTGGGGTCGTAGCCGTTCTGCTTGTTCAGCACATCCGCAAGCTGGAAGACCATGCGGTGATCTTTGATTTGATATGTCGTGTTCTCGTCGTACTTGATGCTGACAGGGAACCGCATAGGTCTGCGTGATGATCAGTCCAACGTTCGCAGTCGGGTGATTCCATTGCTTACCCCATCTCCTGATACTGGTACTGATCGGAAGTTGTCCCGTTGAGATACGAAGTGTGGACACGTCCGCCGATACGAGAAGATGCTTCAATAATGGTCCAGTCATGGAAACCAACCGAGTCAAGCAGATGAGAAGTCATCAACCCGCTCATACCGCCGCCCAAGATGCCGATAGTCTTAGACTTAGTGGAAGCAACAAAGACGTCCTCGGGCTCCTTCTCCTTCAGATACTCGACACCATCGAACCATGGCCCCTCGGCGTCCATGATATCAGCTGCAGCGACCCATCGTCGCTCCTTGCGCTTCTTGACGGTGACTGGCGCGGAGCGTCCGACAAGCGTCGGACCAGAGAATGCATGGAGGCAGCCATCGGATGGAGCATCATTTGGCGGAAGCCATACAAAGCGTGTTGGTCGCTGCGAGGGGTGTGCTTGATGGCGCTTGGCCAGAGGATGACTTCCAACATGAGTCCGTCCAAGAGCGTGGTGGCAATCCGCCGCTTGTGTCACGTCGCAGGAGCCATAGTGAAGAGACAGCTCGCCGTCTAGAGGACCTTGGTACTGGATGTGCACGTTGTGAACGCCTCCAGCTTCTGCTTCAATGTCATCTTGGAATGTTATCCATCGTGAGCGAGAGACCACGTTAGCTGAGGCCAACAATGGCAATAGACAGCAGAGACGGAAGAGAGACATGATGTTCCAGTACCGAGATGTGGTAGGAGATGCTCTCAGGACTGTGCTACCTTGATATACTGACCTTGGCCGTCGAGGTTGCATCGCCGAAGTACAACACTACCGTACTGCTGTACCTACCACAAAGGTAGCAGAGAAGCCGTTGAGTTGCTCGGCCTTCGTAATTGATGCATACCAAGGCCGACTACCATGCCGCCCACTCTGTGGCTGCACCATTCCCACATGGCACCAGTCCAGCAAGGGCAGGTTGTCGAAGAACGGCAGCCATCAGTGACTAATCCTGAGAGTTGAAGACCCGATAGGAAGCTTCTGGTATGGTTGTGGTGAGTTCTGATGTGGCCGAAGCAGGCCATATGCACCTTTATCTCTGCCTATCTTGCTAGCCCGGCGAGGCACTTAAGCTCTTCTTGGCATCACAAGCATCACTCATCAATCGCAAGACCTGGCCATACAACCACAGGCTTTATCATATCTGCGGCTGGAAGGCTTGTCTTCATCGAAAACGGAGTGAAGAGGCGAAAAGATGTTGATCGACGTCCGGAAAGCCCTAGTTCAGCAGTCTTGGCAATGCCAAGGCCTGCCGCAATTCATCGAGCACCGCGAGACCGAGCACAACCCAGCCTCCCATCATCGATCCGTACGCCGCTTGACCACATGCACCCTCAGTCGCCTGCTCTGCTTCTTCCTTCGATCATGCTGCATCTTGCGCGCCTTTCATTCGATACCATTGACAAATCACGCCGACTGCTTCTCAGCGGCCAGCTCCTTTTTTCTTGCCTCTCCGCCAAAGTACGCCACTCCTTGACTGCATTGCGCTCAGCGTCGACCTTTGTTTTCAGACTCGTCGTTCAAGAGCTCAATCCGACGCCTCGGGGTCCTTGTAATTCCCCGCGAGCAGATTGATGAATTTCTCAGTCTTCGCAGCCTGAAGCCGTGCCCGATGTCGAGCGTGCAAGCCCTTGAATGCCTCCTTGTCCCTACCCTTGAGACGCGAACTCCAAGCAGCATACTCCGTCAACGGAGCCAGGTACGCCTGCAGTAGGGTACCAACAGGACCTTGCGCCAACACAACATTCATCTGCGATGCTTCCGCTTTGCGCTTCACAGCCAACTTTCGCCTCCTGGCCAGCCAGCGTGGTCGCACGAATTGCATGTCCGCATGAATGGTTTTGCAGACAAGTGCTCGGGTGCGATTTCTTCGCTTCAAATTTGTGCCGTGCTTGAGCTCGTTGTCCGCGACGCTGAGGTTTAGAATCTCCTGGCGTATCTCGGGTGGCAAGCGTATGAATGGCGATTTGCTGTTGTTGTGTATAGTGCGCTTGCAAAACGCTATTGATGGTTTCGGTTTGTGACCAAGGTTGCGAGCAAGTCGTTCACGGAACGTCTCGTTCGCTGGCTCTTCTGGACGAGTGATCTGATATAGTGAGCATCCAATCAGAACGTCAAAATTGCGGTTCTTACTCACTTCAAGTGCGCTCTGCATAGCGCTGTCCGTCGCATCCAAGGCGTTGGCTAACCGCTGGCAGAACATGCCGCGCTTGCGTTTTGTGGATGGCGCCATCCCTGTGTCGTGTCGGCTGGATGACTTCGGGTGCTAGAGATCTTGCTTGATCAGTTCTGTCGACGAGGAGAGGTGGCCCATGGCCGAGTTTCCGAGTGCGAATAGAAGACGCGATGACTCACGCCAGTCATCGAACCATGAGTCCCAGCAAGTGGGACCGGGCTAAAGAAACACAAACTCTTATTGCAACGTCAAGCTATCTCCTTATAGGGTATCATCGAAGCTCAGTACAGCCAGCCGTCAAATCGTGTCTCGTGCTCATACCACAGATCCTCACCTCACCGTGCGGTCATCACTGTAGTACCCATCACTATCGTCGTCCCTTCGATTTCTCCTTTCTGGCCCACGAGCTTCACGCCTTGGTCGAAATTCGTCAACACTACCTCTGTCCGATGGAGCTACTCGCCGGCCTCCGCCACCGTAGTTCGAGTCTGGACTGCCGACATAATCACTATCGCCTCTCCGCCTCCCACCAGCCTCTTTTTTCTGCTGCCGCTTATCCATCTGCTTCTCGCCTGCCTTCGCAGCCAGAGCACCTAACACAGCACCACCAACTGTACCTAGCATTCCCTTATCGGCCTGATCACCGAGAAAAGCTCCCGCCGCACCGCCAAGAAGCGTAGCGCCAAGACCGCGCTCGGAGTCCGATTGACCTAAGAAGTCTTTACCAGTCTTGCCAGTCTTAGTAGGAGAGCTACGATGTCTGCGCAAACGCCTATCACTCTCTTCGCTTGGACTCCGACGTGGGGGCGGCCGATCTCTGCGATCGCGTTCTCGCTCACGGTCATAGTCGTCGTAGTCGTCGTCGTATCGTGAACTGTGCTGTCGCCGTCGATCGTCGCGGTCGTCAAAACGCGAACGACCTCCATCGTCAAATCTTCGATCCCTATCGTCGTAACGTCTATCGCTACCCGCAGTCGAAGAAGGCGGAGGCGCTGGACGTCGCCTTTGTCGCTCATCGTACTGCTGCTCCTGACCTGGAGGTCCATAGGCTTCATTATAGTTCGCCCACGCTTTCTCCTCTTCATACGGCGCTACGGCTTGTGGATTACTGTCGTCTATAGATCCACCCCGCGCGCTAGCCCTTTCATCTTCATAGCCGCCTCGCGAGCCCGTGTAATCTGATCGCGGCGGCGGCGCGAAGTTATTGGGATCGTAAGCTTGCGGCGCAGCGGGTGCGCTGGGTGGGATCGGGTAGCCATCGCGGTCGTATGCTGAATGTTGAGGTCGCCCATTGGAGTGGCCGCCAATTTTGGGGTCTGGGTGTCGAAACCCGCTGGGTTGTTGTTGAGGGTAGGCCATACTCTCCGCTTGCTGGAGCTTGTCGCGAAAAGGCATTGGATCTCATAGAGAGAAGGTTTCATGGCAGGCACGGCTCGTTCCCAGCCTTGTTTTACACCACGTTGCGGCGACGTCATGGAAAGTGGAGATGGTGGAAGTGGATGTGGATGATCGACGGTGCAGCAAACCTTGAGTTCACCACCAGTCCAGACATCCTCGTCTCAACTACTTACCTTGACAGACTCTAGAGGCAAAACAGAACACTATGGCACATTACGCCTATAATTGTCGTCTTGTAGCAGACAGCGGTGAGGCGCTGTCTCGCTTGGCTCAGGCACCGCCATGCAGCGTGTGTCACACGCCACCTTGCAGGCCGCTCCTCTAATTCGTCGTCGCTAAAGGACAAGCATTGGGCTTCGTCTCAGCTCTCGAGAAACGAGGCAACGTCTAGGGCTAGAGAGGAGGCCGCCTCTTCACCGGTCTCCCTGGATTTTTGCAGACTTTCGTGGATATAGGAGGCATGCCTAGCCCGTCTGCTTTTTTTCCAGTAGCCCTTCCCTATAATGCGGGCGGGTCTTATTTACTCTTTGCTCCTCATACTACTAGTGCGACGGGTGGTGACCACGCAGTGGCTGACGTGCCATCCAGATCATAATTGCCAGTCCAACGGTTCAGTTCAGACCGGCGAAGCTGATGGCTCGTGCCTGGAAATTTCCGGTCAACACCAGTACTGCAGATTGGTCGGCGACGACACCAAATATCACAGTATGTTCTGCAATACTTTTACAGGAGAGTGGGCCTAACCTCGTCACCAGTAACAGCGTTCTACTCGAACGACTCCAGCTGTAGCAGCGGCGTTCATTCTCGCCTCGCTTATGACCCGTGCTACGACGCAACTGACTTTACCCACTTCACCGTCAACTCTATCAGCGCTGACCCTGTCAGTTCCGTCAATGGCACACAAGGAACGGCTTCACCGACCACTCCTGTCAATGCGAATCCCACCACCGGCACGGGTGCGGCTGTTCCGCTGGACAAGGATCACGGTCTTTCGAGAACTGCATTAGCAGTGGTGATCGCTATCTCTGTGTGCGTCTTCTTACTACTGCTAGTCTTCTGCATCAAGTTCAAAGAGAAGATCAAGGAGTTCTGTTGCGCTTGCAGAAAGAGACGCAGCAAAATCAAGCTTAGTGGTTCGTCAACAAGTCTGGACAATCTGAAAGAAACAACCACGATGGTAGACGCAGGAGCTCGGCAGAGTCGGAGCTCTGTGAATGCGTCAACGACGGCGATGAACGACCCTGGATCTCGGAGTCCGGTCTCTCTAGGCGAGTCGACGGCAATGGTGAATATCACGAGACCTCGAATGCCGGATCTTTTGCCCGACACGACGGCAATGGCAGATGCCACAGGATCTTGCGGGCGGGGTGCTTTGGATGAGTCGACGACAATGGTAGACACCACCGGACATCAGAGCCAGGTTCCTCGGGACGATTCGAGGACAATAATTGTGAACGTCACGATCCCAAAAAGCCGGCTCGACTTCCCCTTCGCCATTGTATGTGTTCTCGCAACAGAGCGCAACGCAGTGGAAGCACTGTTCGAGGCGAACTTCAGCAAACATGCAAGTGAATACAAACGAGTCAAAGGAGACCCCAACGTTTACTCGTATGGCATGCTCGGTGGGTGGCCAGTGGTTGTGGCCAGTCCACGAGATCCGGGGACCCAGCATGCGGCGGACGTAGCGCACGGGCTCAAGCTCAGCTTTGAACATCTCAAAGTGTTGTTCGTTGTAGGTGTCGCTGGTGGTGCACCTCGCACGCCTGACAAGACCGACATCTTGCTTGGGGACGTGATCATAAGCACAGCAGTGGTACAGTACGACTTTGGACGACAATGTCCGGAGGGCTTTGCGATGAAGACCGAGGTAGAGGACATCCTCGGGCGAACGGCGACAACACTCGCCATATTTCTAAAGTCCTTGATATTCGAGCAAGCGACCGTGCGACTGACGCAGAAGACTAACGATTATTGCACTCAGTTGGCATTGAAAAGACAGATTGTGCGGCCAGAGTCCGATACTGATCGACTGTTCAAATGCACCTACCGCCACAAGCATCAACACGCGCCACAATGTCGAGTATGCAGTAGATGTAACGAATGGGACGACCGTGTGTGCGACGAGGCGGAGAAGAGTATCTGTAGTGATCTTGGCTGCAATGACAGTGAGCTAGAGCGCCGCAGGAGTATGGTAAGAAGAATACCCGTGGATGGTGTCGGTGCAGAGGGAGCGCGCATCCACTTCGGTCGGGTCGCATCTGCGAACGCAGTCATGAGGAGTGGAGTACATCGCGACGCTCTGACGAAGAAAGAGAAGGTGATTGCATTCGAGATGGAGGCAGCAGGGACGTGGGAGAAGTTCCCCACAGTGGTAGTGAAAGGTGTATGTGACTACTCGGATAGCCATAAGAACAAGGACTGGCAAGAGTATGCGGCGGCGATGGCAGCATCTTGTACGAAAGCAATACTCGAGGAGTGGATAATTGAAGATTGATCAGGGTGAGTTACCAGGATATATTGAACATACCAACCGGTACACACAAGGTCCTTATCAGAGGTGCGCAAATGTGGGTCGACAATTTCTGATTTGGGACAGGTCTTGAACGCTTGTGAACGTACAGATGCGGAGAGTCACCAAGTCAAGCGACCTTTGATGTTGCGTGATCTCATGTCTACATATCGAAAGTTGGCGACCTCCAATTGTGATACACATAACTCGAAAGGGCAATTCGTGTAGCGATGAATCTTTTGTCATCCCTACCGACAAGTGGAACGGTTACTCGGCGCTGTACTACAAGATCTGCAACAAAGCTGTAGCGCTAACTACAGGACAAGCCACTTCGCTGGCATGGGTAATACAGACAAAGCAGCCAAACATTTGCTGCTTTGCCAAGTCGTTTGCGCTCTGTGCTACCGTTTTGTTGCCGGTGTACATTAAGCTTCTGACAAGCATAAGAGGACGCTTCTTCAGTTGACGCTGGTCTTGTGTGAACGTACGGATACATTTCACCTTCCGGCTACCTGTCCTGTTCGGCACCTGACCCTTTTCATATATCATCATCTATTCATTGAGTGAATGCATCTTTCACAAGTATACAGGCCAAATCAAGGATATAAGATGCTATACCGAAACACTTCTCGTACAAACTCCGATGGTCATCGAAGCCAAAACGACGACGGTGACCCTGGATATCTAAAGACCCCGTAAGGCGTCTCCACACGTTGTGCAGTGTCATTGAGCTGACGCGAAGTGCAGGACGTCGGTGATCGCACTGTCGCAATGACCGACCATGGTTCTAAGAAGCATGGGGAGGTGAGCAATCGTCTACGAAGCCTTTCTTGTCCCTCACTGACATTGAGCACAGAATGGGAAGAACGGATCTGACGAATGGCTGTTTGCAGATCTCAACATGGATGGTGTGACAGGATGGACAGTCGACACGGACAAGTCTCGAGGAAAAATCGAGAAGCTATCCGCGACCTTCACCCTCGACCTCAACTACGACGAGCAAGATACGGACGGTATCAACACTTTCGGCTTCGATTCCATTCGTCTCTTCGGGACCGAAGACGCAAGTGTCGAGGGCGTCGCCGACACGTTCCCTGGACTCTCAACTTTCTGCGTGCACCTCCATTTCGCGCTCGACAATCTCGACGAGGTTCCCAAGTCTCCCTCCGAGGAGATCGTGGACACAAACGATATCAAACGGTTCATTGTTGGGAAGCTGCAAGATGCGGTGGACATACTAGAGTGGAGTCGTTGCGTGGACCTCTACTTCATCCTTACCGATGCCAGGCACAACCAAGTGAAACCGGAGGAGGAGTTGTACAACGGAAACAAAACCAAGAAAGCGGATCTGGCTGCCTTGTTGCTTGCCAACCTTGGTGTTCCAGTCTTCGTTGGGACGCTGGCTGCAGTGGGGAGCGCGACCGGTGGCAGTTCGGTCTTCATTGACTAACAATCAGCGCTTCAAAAGCGAAATTATGCGGGTGTCGAAAATTGCTGTAGATGATAGCTGGATCAGGTGGAATTTGAGCCAGCTAGTGCGGTCGTCCCACGCATTGACTAGTCCTTTGAGGCTGCGAACATTGACTATGAGGTTGCGACGTGGGAGGTAGAGGGAGAGATTCGTTGAGCCTACCATCCATAGCTGAACGAGCTCAAATATTACATTTGCTCATGATCATTAAACCATTACTTACCTCATACCAGTCGCTTCATGGCAGCCAACAATCTCCTCTTCTGATGAACCACTTTTGGCAGCCCGGGACTGACAGGCTCATTTAGCGACTCACGAATCGAGCTGCTGCGCTGATAGTCCGGTACGTGGAACGTGACGCTGCCCGCTGTTATCGTTCGGTCTTCCGCGTTTAGTAGTTTGTTTTGCGATGTAATTGTTAATGACAGTACAGCTTGCTGCTGGAACCTCGAAAACTTCATGCTGAGATATGTTCTGTTGTGGGGCGACCTGCGCTCACTGTCAACGAGTGGTGTGGAATTTTGAGGAGTTGTACATGACTATGCGAGAGTCTCGGAGTAAGGCTGCCTTGAAAGCCAACAATGTGGCTTTGTACATTCCTTAATCAACAAGCCATGGTGAACAAAGCCAAGACTTGGACATTGGCAGTTCTTTGACAACCCTGGCCACGTCTGGAGTGGGCAGATCCCGCATTCAGAACTTCAACACCAGTCGGCCCTTGAGGTGGGCGTCCATGTACTAGAGCACAGTTAGTCGAACAGTCAGCACATATCTCACAATCTCAGGTACTCTGTGCAGCAGTTTCTTACCATATCGGGTAGCTTGGGAGCGTCGGCAATACCAACAGTTGTGATCTGGTTCTTGATCCCGAAGTTGGCCACCACCTTGAGCATGTTTTCGATCTGAAGCTTGGTCGCAACGAGCTAGATCAAGGTCAGTAACGCATTTATCCTGAATGTGCGCATCAGACTGACTGAGCCTTTGATGACCAACTCGCTGAAGATCAAAGTGAAGGCACTGAACCTGAAGCCTTCGACCGGAAGCCCGACCGGGACTACCACACCATGAGGCCGTAGAAGGTTGAGCGACCCTGTATTGGAAGATGAGTTAGTCAAAAGTGTCGTTCGGGGAGTGTAAGAATGCTTGGCTCACATTCAGTGGCCTCAACGTTGTCCGTGCAGACCAGTACCGCGGCCAACCCGTCCCTGCCCGCCCATTCCCTGATGCTTGACACAGCGTTCTTGTCGTTGTAGTCAACGACAAGGTCAGCAGGTAGTGGTATCTCTGCTGCGAGCTCTCTGCCTTCGGAGCGGTTGTCAATTGCCACCACACTATGTCCAAGCGCTTTGGCGAACTGCACGGCATATGCACCGAGGCCGCCAATGCCGATGATCTGGGAGATGCGTATCAGCCATATCCATAGCAGTCTTTGCTATTGAATCTTACCCCGACAGGCAGCCCGCCCAAGACATTTGCCGCCATCAAAGCCGCCCAAGTAGTCGCCTGTTTACAACGTTAGCTATACACCTCAGGCTTGCATGTAGATGGGGCCACATACACCGGCACACAGAAGGGGTGCGGCCTGCTCGAAGGACACACTGTCCGGTAGCAGGACGGTCTCCTCGGGATCGGCAAGCATAAACTCGGCCATGCCACCATCATGCTTCAGGCCAGCGATCTGGTTGTTCTTGCAGAACCGAACATCCTTCGTTGTATCACACCCAATGCAGTGCCGGCAAGCATTCTTGAACATGACCACACCGACTCGCTGCCCGACCTTCCACTTGCCGAGAGCTTCAACTTTGGCGCCAATTGCTGCAATTGTACCAACCGGTTCGTGTGATGGTACGATTGGTGTCTCGGACTCGTACACGCCTTCCCAGACCTGATAGTCTGTGTGGCAGTAGCCTGCCGCGCCCATATTCACCAGTAGGTCGCCTTCGCCCAATTTCGGAACAGCAACCTCGTGGACCTCATACTTCTGCTTATACTGTTTGAATGGTTAGCGTCGATGGCACCGCTGGTACGCCTTGGAAAGTCTACCTTGATAAGCTGAACGGCCTTCATAGTCTGCGGTAGAGAGTTCGACATCGTTGGCTCGGAGACAGTGGCTGAGAGACCTGGCACAGTTTTCAAAAGGTTTCCGACGAGGTTGATGCGTAGTCAAGATGTACACTTGTGATCGTAGGCTCAGCTGCTTTTTGAGTTCGAGGCATTGGAAGATACCTATATGCTTACCTGATAAATTGACACATCTATGCCATCGGAACGATCAGCGCTGCAGGTCCGCCAAGCGCTATCGACTACCTCTTACAGTCTAGCTTTGCAGCAGCACAAGCTGCATGCACATACTGTCTGATGTAGCCGACACTGATGCTCGCCATAGCTCCTCCCGTCGTGATGCAAAGGCCAAGATAATTGGGTCTAGGCTGACCAAGACCATGACCACCTAATGAAGCTTCTGGCTGTCTAGAGCCCTCGCATGCAGCTGATCAGTCGACGGCGTCAAAACCTTGCACTCAGCACTCAGCACCCGACCGAGGCGGGCTCTGGTGGGCTCAGCGGCTACCATCCCAAGGCTCACGTGCAGTCGGGGAGTCCCTCCCTTGATCGTGACCATCGGAGTCACAGAGGAGATGAGTGTTTCGGTGTGTAGCGTGGTTGCCCGCAGGACGACTGTGGATCTATGACCCGTCGGCCATGGCTCAGGGGTCCTTCGACGGTATGGGGCCATATCAATTTGGCCCCAAGATCGCTTCTTTTGTGGCATTTTGGGTTCAGCCATGGTGGTACCGTACTTCGGTGTAAGCACTATGCATCAACTTGGACACCTTTGCTCTCGTGAATAAGTCAAACCGTGACGGATCCACGCAGTCCAGTGAGTACTGGCTACTGTGGTACGGCCATTGATGAACTGATGAACTGCCAAAAGTGGTAGGTCGTCGACATAAGCACGTTAGTAAGCACGACTACGGCCACTCCCGAGGATCCACATCTGCCGTTCAACTGCACCTCGACCTTGGAACGGCACAGCATGGACAGCGGCACACCATTGCTCAGGTAGCGCCGAGCCTGTGTTGTGAGAACTGGTACCTCAGATTCCAGGCTCACAGCGGCCCACAGGTCAATCACTTCCTGGCAACTTGACAGTACACATTGCAGAAGCGCTGAAAATCCATGGTATGTAGCCGAGAAGAACGTGAACTGTACAGCGTCCCACAGAGGTATCTGGACTTCCACTGGATAGGCGTATACACCACTTAGTCGACATCTACTCCCCGTCGCTGTCTTGGCAATGGCGAATGTAGTTCTTGGAGCCGATCACGAGTCGTACTTTTGTTAATTATCGACTGGTAGGGGGCTTGCGTATGACGATACCACACTCCAGCCTAGATATATAAACCCTGCATTTGACCACACCAGTCCTCTTAACTTCTTGGCGACGCATATGCATCGACCATGCATTAGGTCGCTTTTAGTCCCCAGCAGATCTTCGACCAATGGAGCTAGACAAATCCACTCTGTGATGTGTACCCACAGGATGTCTTACCAAGCTGCTCTCACAATCATGCGCTACTTCATCGTCGATCCACTTGCCGCTTGGACAGGTTTGGCTACCATCCCATACTAATCTTGTCGTGCTGCACTTGGCATCTCAGCAATCAAGAATCTCCAGTCGCTAGTGAGCCATATCTTGGAGCCTCTGCTGAAGAACCCACGCACAGCTAAAGATCAATTGAGGCCTCGAACGCAATTTTACTTTCCCTCATCTTTCAATCAGTCGTAAGTGTAACGCTCTGCTTGTTGCGAACGACTACCGTCAGCACAGGCTAATCCATTGTCTAGACCCAAGATGCCGCTGATCCATATGCACTACCCAAAGGGCACCTTCACGCCTGAAGCGCTCACCGCTGTCGCAACCCAATTCACTCGTGATGGAGAAGGGCTTGAGAAAATACCACTATCCGAGTGGGCTATGTCGACAACTTTCATCTACGCGCATGAGCACGCTCCTGAGCTCGTGTTCCATGGCGGTAAACCTGGTGGTAACAAGGTAGTTTCGGTTGAGATAAACGTCATCCAGGTGAGCGACATTGCAAGATAGGTCCATCTGAATTCTCATCAACGTGATGCAGGGAGGGTACAGCGCCACAACGAAGACCGAACTCATCAAGCGTGTCACGGACACGGTCGGCAAATATGGCGATCTGCCTAAGGGAGGCCCACGTCGTGTGTACGTTGTTATTCGTGAAGTTGCTGAGGCAAATTGGGGGTTCGATGGACAGAACATCAATCTTGAGGTCTTGCGCGACCCAGCTTCGGCGGAAGGACAGGAGCCGCTTTGATGAGGTGCCGAGTACAACGCTGTACGTTAGATGCACAATGCTCGTAGCAAGTGAAGACCTGCAGTGCCTTCAATCATTCAAGGTATTGCCTTTCGTTCGCACACTCACTGGCTTACTGCGCGAGACCCTAGCCTTCACATACTGGCAGCCCGAGAGGGCTGGTGCCTCTTACACCATGGCATGCTTCATCCCTGGTACTCCAAATTTTACGTCTTCGAAGGGACCTCAAGCCCAGCTTGATACCCTGCGACGTTCGTCCCACTACGCTTCTCTTCCAAGGCCGCCGCCACCAATGATGGCGTCGTGCTCACAGCTGCCACTGAATCCGTGCGGTGACCGAGAAGATGACACTGAATGAGCGCGGGCGAAATGGCGTCGGTCGGGATTAGGGTGGCAAACTCTTCAGCCAACTGAGACACATTCTCGAACTGGGTCTCACCATTCAACATTTGCTCCGCAGATTTGGTGAAGATGCGGGTGAACATCTTGATGGCGACTTCGTGAGAGGCATAGCCGAACTAACGCAACCGAATAGTAGCGATTAGCAGTGTTCACGACTGATGGCCAATGGAGGTATACTTACAAGTACTTTCTTGTCGATTCGACCGGCACGTACGAGTGCCTTGTCGAGAGCGTCAGGATTATTGCTCGTCATCAGAAGAATTCTACCTTCTGCAGCGCGAACTCCGTCCAACACATTGAGCAATCCACTGAGCGTTACGACTTTCTTCGGCAGCGGCATGATTCGACCGTCCCACCAGTAGCTGTTGTCAGGACCGTGTGTGGGTGCATTTCCACCAAGGACCGGGGGAATTATTGCTGTAGGCTGCGATATCTTTGGTGCGACTTTGTTCGTCATGCTCTCTCGTTTGATGCCTGCGCTGTCGATGTCCTCGATCAAGACTATGCAGTGGGTCGGAAGTGCCTCGAACAGTGTCTCCAGGTACTGATCAGAGAGCTCCTCGTGGGAAAGGCTCACCATGTACACGCCCAAGCCATACTCGCCGGCTAATGCTGCTGCAAACGTAGTTTTTCCTGTTCCAGGTGGGCCATACCTAAAAGCGATAGGTGCAAAGTTAGCAGATGTCTCAAAGATTTGGAAAGGCCACCACAGCCGTAAGATAAGTCGCACATCAAATAACCCTTCCGATATGGTATGCCGTTTTTGATGTAAAATCGTCTCGTGCTTGGGTTCAGGCTAAATCCGAGTGGTTTATGTGTTAGCGACTGCCTAAAACAGCTTCCTAGACTGGTGTATGAACTTACTAGTCTTGAATATCTTTCAATAAGGGATCCTTGATGCTTTGATCAAGTACCACAGTATCCAGGTCACGACTCGGGCGCATGACACCGTTGTCCCAGCGGACCTCCTTCCTACCACGGCCCCTAGAGTCGACGAATTCGGGTCTGAAAATCCAAGTCATGGCTTCATAAGTGACCGTGGTCTCCTTCTTGACATGATCCAGGAAGCGGCGAAGAAGTTTCGCGCCAGCGAATATCGAGAGGCACCAGACATAGACGACTTCGTATTCGTGAGGTCTGCCAGTGGCGGGATCGTGATAAGTCTCGATGTTCTTCACGAATCTCATGCGATAGCCTTCGAAGGTGAAGTCGTGTCGACCGACGTCCGGTACGAAGATGAGCTTGTTCGTGTCCTCGTGCTCCACGACTGCAGCGGTAGTTTGCGTAGGCTCATCATCATCGTCGGGATCATCATCATCATATGTTGGTTCTGTCGGCGAGATGGGAAAGTCGCGTGAGTCTGCAAGAGCTAGTAAGTGCGTATCTTTCAACTTATGCTCGGCAAGCCATTTCATGAGCTGCTTTTGGAGATCGTGATCCGGGCCGATCCTGATCCGAGTCGTTACTTGGGCGTATAAGCAATCCTTTACAGCCTTGAAGGCCCAGATTGCCAAATCGAATTGGCTCAAGGCTGCACCCACGATTACCACCGGTACGGCTATCGTGAGACCATAACGTAACATCGGGTTCGACCGCTTCAGCATCACGATGAAGTTCATCAGAACTGCCTCGGGCGTGTAGAACGCAATGTCGGAGCTGACACCGGAGAGTAGGTTAAATTGACTGCCCACGCGATTTGCGCCCGACAAGCCAAGACCGAGGGTTGTCATGTCGAGTTTAGTGTTGTGGGAGCTGTGATGTTGCTGCTGACGCTTCCCTACTGGTTCTCGTAAGCTGCTTGATGTCAGATTCTGTGTGTAGGGTACGAGGAAACAGCTTGAACGTGGGAGAGGAAAGGAAACAGGTATGGTAGGCAGTCGTGCTTATTGCCAGCGTAGACTCGTCACCACAGTGATCAGGGAAAGGCGGCAAACCTCCACAGTGGCTGTACCATGTGAAAACGGAGCGTGTATCGTGGTGTGTTCCATACGCCACAAACCCCCTAGTGACTGCAACGACTAGTCTCATGTATGCCATCAGTTCATCACTGCTCCGTGGTCCGATACCAACAACATCGGTCTTACACTTCGGCTGCTTCCGAAGAGGCTTGTGACCAACTTTGAACCGGCGTCCTCTTCAACTGCTCTTGTAGACACAGCGGTCGTCTGTCCGGAATGTAGTACTTGAAAGTGAATGTCACATCGATCTTCGTCTGCGGGAGCGGGACGATGCAGGTATGCGGGCTGTCGCCTCAAGTGAAAGCTCACGAAAGCTCCACATCTTTGTCTCGCGTACCTCGACATCCCAATTTCGTAGCACCACACGCGTCACCAAAGGCTCTCACAACTCAGCTGCCCGATATGCCACGAGTGTCGATACTGGACGTCGCCCACCTGCACCAAGAAGCGCCTTATGATGAGCCTACGATCACTACTCCGTAAGGACACACCAGCGTCATCGCGCGAATGTACCTGGGCTTCGGGATACAAGTAGCGCTGACAATGGCCACAGTACAGACCAGACCGAAATTACCGAGTCGCAACCACAAGCCAGCGTCGAAGCAAGTCCGCCAACGCAAGCCATGCAACGCCTCCTCATTTTGCAACAAGCCAACGAACGTAGCCGTCACTTCGTCCATCAGTGGATGATGCTTCTTCTAGACAGAGGGATCGAACCGAGCGGCTTGACCGCGGAAGAGCTGGATGATCTTCAGCCAAGACCTATTGTCGACTCGGATGCTGGCGAGGGAGGCAAAATCGAGGATTGCTGTATCTGCGCATGCGAAATGAAGGTGGGTATGGTGGTGACGGTGCTGCCGTGTAAGCATTGGTTTCATACTGAGTGCGTGCGCACGTGGCTGGGCGAGCATCGAAGTTGTCCGATGTGTCGTTCGAAGCTCTAATGGTGGTGGTAAGCGGGTCGGTCCATCTGCAGGTTGCAATATCCTGGGATGAAGAGCAGCGGGCACATTCGGCAGATGGGAGGGACGGGAGCTACGTGGAGGGCCAGCACCTCCAGAAACGGGCAGCTGCATGTTTGGTCTGAAATTTGCGGATAGGAAACTGAGATGGCATTGCGAGTCTATCCTCTTGTTCAAGTAGGGTGTACAAGCAGCGCCAGGTACTCATGCAAATGATATGCTCGTCATTCTGTGCTGAGTTTGTTGCCGACCAGTATATGGCCACCGGCCGTCGTGGAGCTCCTCTTTCATGTCAATACGGGTTGTGTGAGAATCTGCATGTGGTGTAGAAGTGAGGGCAAGAAGTGAGGTTGCACAGCAGAAAGCTTAAACTCGCTAGCGGCATTCACATGCTTCTAGAAGCTGCCTCACTGACTCGAGCTTCACCCAACATCGAAACAACACATCACCGCTATCAAAACATCCTCAGCATCGCATCAGCATCATCACTTGACGCAACCTCCAGCTGAACCCGACGCATACACACGAGGCAGACAGCCAGACCAGAAACGACCTACACAACACACGGGCGGCGAGCGGCGCGCCACCAACATGCCCTCCGACATGGAGACCTTCTCTTACCCGCACAAGACCGCCGAGTACAGCTACAGAGTACCCACACCACCGCGCATCGTCGTCCCACCGCCAGCACTCAACGCCGACGCCCTCCCCGAAATCACTGTCAAAGCACTCCGCTCCACCAACTTCCTCAACAGCGTCAACTACAACAACCTGGTCACTCAAAACGCCCTCTTGGAATGGACCTACGAGCGACGGCGAGAAGCCCAGATGGTGATACCGTACCTCTACCTCGGTCCCATGACAGCAGCAAAGGATGAACGTTTCCTGAGAGGACAGTCAGGACAGATGATCGGTGGAGGCGGGATCACGATGGTGCTGGGTGTGAGGCAGAAACATTCATTTGAGAGCAAGCTCATGAACGGCGCACTTAGGAAGGCGCAGGAATTGGGTATTGAGTGTCAGACTGTGGATTTGGCGAGCAATCAGGATCTCATTCATAATTTTCCGGCGACGACGGCACTGATCAACGACCATCTGGGCAGAGTCTGGGAGAGCACGGGTCAGATCGGGAAAGTGCTGGTGTTCTGTGAGAGTGGGAATGAGCGGAGTGCGGGTGTGGTGGCGGCGTATCTGATGGAGACGCATACGGATGTGGACTTCATCAAGGCGATGCAACTTGTGCAGGCGCAGCGGTTCTGTGCCAACTTTGACGATGCAATGAAGCGCTTGCTGCAGGGGTACTGGGATATTCTGCGAGCGCAGAGGCAGGTGGCGGATGTTGCGTCTGATGGTGATGTGGCTGGTAATGGTGTGGTGAGCAGTACGAGCCGACCGAAGCGCAGTCTACAGAGAGACGAGGATGAAGATATGGACGGCATCCAGCAGAACGACGATGCGGAGAGATTCGGCGGGCGCACATTCGCACCGTTCATGGACCAGCCGTTATGACAGAGCGATTTGTGACTATACGCAGCTCAAGCGTGAACTGAGACAGAAGGTGGCGTGCGACATGCATAATACTTATGATACCCCCAGTGCTGGAGGCGATTAGCGAGGAGTTCCGGGCAACTGATTTCATGGTGTTGATGAAGATATCATCTGAGTGTCAGTAACCTAGCCAAGGCTGTTACACTGCAGTTAGTACACTTTTTACTGTAGCTTAGGCTGCAGCGAATATGTTCTTGCTTACGTGCTGTGCCATTTCAGCCCATTTAGCACAATGAGTGTTGTACGTGAGTGCGTGCCAACTTGGATCCGTGAGCACCTGTCGTCCGGCGTTATCCAACTTCAATGGCTCGCTACTGCGTCCCCTCTTCCATTCGAGATTATGTTGTCGCGATCGATTGCTTGGCACGGATTTGATAAGGCGGAAGCTAATATAGCTCCCGCGAAGGCGGTCTTCCTACCTCATCATCAACGACATGGCAATCAAGTACTTAGAGCCAACACGGCTGGCTACTGATGGACAGATTGCAACGTGGCCGACCTCTGACTATCCGAATACATGAATGATTTGAGTTGGAGCGCCCTTACGCAAACAGGACTGGACATCACACGCGTCAAATGGCAAGACGCGGTGCCACAGCTTCAAGATACTGCTACGCTCTTTCGAACTCCCGCGCTATATCAAACACCTTGCCGTCTGTTCCGGAAGCACCGACAATCGTCACACCAAATGGCAGCCGCTTGCCACCCTCCTCGTAGAAACTGGCATTCAGAGCAAGACCACAGAGATCAAGCACATTCGCAAAGTGCGTAAACTCACCCAATTTCGCATTGAGTCCAAGTTGATCTGCCTCCGTCTCTGCGACAGTCGGATGGCATGGTACGGTAGGTACCAGCAGCACGTCGATCCGCTGGAAGAGGATCGCCGCTTCTCGAGTGTATTGGACTTGAAGATGCTGGTCTTTGAAGACGTCCCACGGCTTCACGTCTCGTGCCATGGCTGATCTGAAGAGCTCTCGGATTGGTGGCTGGAAGGTCCTGTCGTTGGCGAGGAAGTCTGCGCCTAGGCAGGCTATCCGCTCGTTGAGCAATGCGCCATCGTACAAAAGTGCATTACCACCACTGAAAGGCGCCCAGTCCACGACTGTCTTGGTACCACCAGCGCGCTTCATCCTCACTATCGCGTCCGCAAATTGCTGCCTGAACAGCGGCGAGCACACCTCCAACGCCGACTCTGGAGGTACACCAAAGACAAACCCTCCAACCTTCGGACCTCTGAAGTCGACATGCCACAACGGGAGCGACTGTTGCGTCTTAGCACATGGATCTGACATGTCTGGCCCTTCATTCGCAACCAGCCATACCGTGCGTGCTTCGTCCACGGTCGGCGCGAGAACGGTGATCGTGTCGAGGGTCTTGCATGCTGGAACTAGACCTTGAGCTGAGAGAGTCCCTTTGGTGGGCTTGAATCCTGTCACGCCATTGAGCGCAGCTGGTACCCTTCCGGAGCCTGCAGTATCTGTCCCAAGGGCGAAGGACACCAGCTTTGCAGCTACCGCTACGGCTGACCCGGAGGATGAGCCACCGGAGATGCGCTCTTTATCGTAGACACTTCTCGGGTACCCGAACGGCGATCTGCACCCCGACAGGCCAGTCGCGAGCTGGTCCAAGTTTGTCTTGCCTATGAGTATGGCTCCCGCATTCAACATCGCGTCGACAACGCGAGCACTTTGCTTCGGTATGTAGGCGTACGCTTTGCACGCTGCTGTCGTGGGCATGCCGGCCACGTCGATGTTGTCTTTCACAGCGAATGGCAGACCGTACAACGGTGGGAGTGGTTGACCTTCGTACTGCTTTTCCAGGGCTTTCGCGGCTTGCACGAGATCATGCGGCGATCTTAATGTTATCCATACGGCCGGGTCCTGACTCTGGTATTCTTCTACTTGTGAGATGACGTACTTCACGACCTCTACAGGGCTCGTCTGTTGACTTCGATATTGTGCTTGTAAGACGGATATCGATAAGTCACCCTGGAACACAGGCGGTGTTGCTGGTGGAGATTGCGGCATCGCAGGTTTCATTGAAAATAGCTCGGCAGAGTCGCTAACGTATCCGAACAGGCCATCGTACGAGCACAGCATCTCAATCGTCTTGCTAACAAAGTTGAGCTCGAAACCAGAAGTACAGTCGGTCAGGAGACAGCACTCGAACCCACGATCGCTTGCCTCACGAAATGTGGCATTCACACAGCATTCGGTTGTAACGCCGGCGATCAAGAGATGAGTAACGCCGCGCGCCAGGAGCTCTCGGTGTAGTGTGGTGTTCCAGAACGAGCCTTTGCCCGGCTTGTCAATCACGACTTCACCCGGAAACGGCTTCATCTCGTCAATGAAGTCGTGCCCATATTCGCCTTGGGTCAGCAAACGACCCATAGGGCCTTGATCTCCGATCGCAACCGTGTGGTGTCCCGATGGAGCTGATACCTGTCGCAGTCGCTTTGAAGGTGGGAGATCCGAGAGATCGGGCTTGTGTCCCTCTCTGGTGTGCAGGACGTGTAGTCCGAGTTCGCGAGCTGCGCTCAGCACTTGCATTGATTTGGGCACTATCTTTCTCACTTCTCGAAAGATCTCGTCATTCCCACACTGTATGGCACCAAAGCCATTGGGCTCTATGAAGTCCCGTTGCATATCGATAATCAACAACGCCGTGCGCTCTGGTTCGAATTTGAAGGCATAAGGCCTTGCCTTGGAAAGCTGCAATGTCGACATTGTATATCGCGGGTTGGTATGTCAACAGAGCCAGTCAATTATATATGGTTGATGGTGAACCTCAAGTACTCAGCCGAACAAATGTATATTGTGTTGACACTATCTGACCAGGTCATATCCCATACAGGCCAACGAGGTTCTGCGCCGCGCCTGCACTGGCGCCATGCTGGTCACTTCGCCGCCGGCGAGGCTTATCTGGCCGAAGGCGGCTGTACCCGGATAGCATGATCCTTGGCCGTCTCAGAATTCGATGAGAGGTCTGTAAGCAAGACTGCCGTAACGTAGCCTGGCCGGCGGCAGGTCCTTGCAACAGCTCGCACTAGACTGATAAGACTGCTCGACTGTTGCAACCACCAACACACGTGGGAGTGGGCCCTGTGATAAGGCATTGATGAAGTCGTTCGGGTCGCTTCATGTAGGTACAGCACCGTCCTTCGGGCTTCGTTCCTTTGGATTTCATTTTGGTCTCTTCACTGTGAGAATCGTTGCACGACATGACTACTATACTTCGCCATCGTTCCGATGCGACCAAAGCAAATCTCAAGAGCAAGACTAAACCGTCGGGATGGGTGATTCCAAAGCAAAGCTCGACTTTCGCCGACCCTGATCGCTGGTCGAACATTGATGCCGATGTCACACCTATCGAAAGGCGGACTTGGTCCAGCTGGACGGTGCTAGGATTTTGGATATCGGACGCCATGAACGCGCAAGGCTGGGAGGCACCATCGTCCATCATCGCTGTTGGTCTAACTTGGCGGGAAGCAGGTGAGCATACGAGTGGGTTGAGGCAGTGAGCTGAGGACTGATAGCCTGCGCAGTGTATTGCATTATCCTCGGCAGTATGATCGACACGATCCCATTGATGCTTAACGGCATGATTGGTGCACATCTTCACGTACCGGTATGTCAATATGTCTACCCTTAGCCACTAAACTAACATACTTGTTTCATAGTTCCCTGTAGTCGCCCGGTCATCCTTTGGTTTCTATCTCGCTCGCTTCGCCGTGGTCGTTCGTATGATTACCGCTCTGTTCTGGCACGCAATCCAGACTTACACTGGCTCGACCGCAATGACACAATGCATTCGAGCGATCTGGCCAAGCTACCTTGACATCCCGAACACCATACCTGCTTCAGTCGGTATCACGTCCCAGCAGCTCATATCGTAAGCAAGGCGATTGTTGTAAACCTTGGACGCTCGAGACAGTCCGGAAGTGGCCTGATGCTACACAGCGGCTATCCCTAGCTCGTTCTGTGGCAGATCAGTTGTCTCTAGCAGCCACGTGGGTCACACAAAGAGCTAACCCTTGCACCAATTACTCTAGGCACTTCATTTTCTGGACAGTACAATTTCCCGTTCTACTTACACCGTAAGTTCATTCACTACCTTTCAAGCACATATTCGGAGACTGATCGTGGTCTAGCCCGCACAAGCTGAAGACGTTCTTCTGGTTCAAGTCTGTAGTTGTGTTCATCTCGTCGGTAGGTGTGGTTATTGCTATGACACAGAAGGCTGGAGGAACCGGTGACATCTGGGTCAGTTAGATCTGCCTGCGTGTTGCGTCTTCTGCTGACATCGCAACGTAGAACCAAGAATATCAAGTGCACGGGTCACAGAGGTCGTGGCTAATCCTCTCGAGCATGATGTCGGTTGCAGGTGGCTGGGCGTAAGCACTCTCATGAGGATACCACGATTGGCTCATTGGCTGATGACTTTAAAGCACCATGGCCACGAATGTTCCAGATTTCACTCGCTATCTCAAGACCACCAAAGGCGTCTGGTGGCAAGGTCTTTTCCTCCCACTGATCTCGCTGCTTCTTGGTCTCTTTGGCATTATCAGTACCTCCTCCGCTAAAGTAGTCTACGGCGAGTACATATGGGATCCGCTCGTACTCGCTGCGCAATGGCACGGTCCTGCCGGACGCTGCGGCGCCTTCTTCGTCGGATTCACCTGGGTTGTTGCGCAAATTGGCACCAACTTGTCCGCGAATGTCATCAGTGCGAGCAACGATCTAACGAATCTCTTCCCGAAATACATCAATATTCGAAGGGGTGTCATGATTATCACGATCACAGCAGGGTGGATCATGGTGCCATGGAAGATTGTACACTCCGCCGAATCGCTCTTGAGCTTCATGAGCGGACTAGCGATCTTCCTGTGCCCCATCGCGGCGATACTGGCAACCGACTATTGGCTTGTCAAGAAGCGCAACATCGACGTCCCAGGTCTTTACAGACGCCATGGCCGCTATAGATATGGCAAATATGGATGCAACTGGAGAGCCGTCGTCGCCTTCCTATGCTCGGTCGTGCCGAATACTCCTGGGCTAGCGCGAGCTGTCAACCCTAGCGTCTCGATCTCGGCTGGCATCGAGCATATTTACGACATGAATTACCTCTACGGCTTCGCTACAGCTTCTCTCCTCTACTGGGCTTTGTCGTACTGGTTCCCAGCGACGGAGACTCTGCTGCCGGCCTGCATCTACGATGATACCATGACGATAGATGGCGTAGAGTGGACAAACGATGGAGTCCATACGCCGGAAGCCGTAGGCGATGTGGGCGAAAAGAAAGTACCACATGCAGACGTCGGGCAGGTCTAGAGAGAGTCACGCTACCGTGTACATTCATGTATCGCTGCACGGTAATATCTTTAGTATCACTCAAACAACCCATCCTTGCAATTCTGCATTACCATGCTTCTGTCTTCCATCTCGACGTTTGTGCAATCGTACCGCCATCCTACTGCATCCACTCGTCACCAAGCAACTCCTTCGCCGTCTCCCGCTCCGGTAGCCACTTTAACATGCGCTTAGCAAAAGCAATCAACTTCTCCTTGTCCTCGCCCTCGACGCGGGTAAAGAACGTCTCGAACGAGCAGTCCTTCGGAATTAGCTCTGGGAACTTGAAGCGCTTCTCCTCATCGTAGAAATCCGCCACTCTCTCACCACGATCGAGCAGAGCCTGAGGCGGTGGCCCGAGGATAGCAATCATGCGCGCGAAACTCAGCGCCTCCGAGAACTCCGTGCCATGCTCTTTCCGACTCGCATCATCGAACAGTGGCTTGCCCTCCACCATGCCACATAACAAAGCGCCGAGATTCCAGATGTCCGCACTGTAGCTGAAACCCACGCGAAGAATTACTTCGGGTGCGGTGAGACCCTCGGGCTGGCAGTCATGGTTACGATCCCAGTCACCTTCGCCGCCCACCGACTGATCAAAGTCTGTGATGACTATACCGCCAATGTTTGGGTAGAGAGGGCCGAAGTCGTGCCGTGCAGAGTAGAGCGTGCGATCGGCTAGGTGCTTGACCGGCGACGGGTCCATCCATTCGTCTTTAGAGATGTCATCCGGTATCTTATTGCGGACCTCTTCCGCGATACTGAGGATGACGTTGTTGTCACTGATGTCTATCAAGGCTACGTCAGCACATTGTCGTATCGTTTTCAAACGAGCATGCACAGCGTACCGCAATGGATAACCTGGCACTGCGAATGCAAGTAGTCGAGCCCGCCCAGGAGCTGTTGCGCGATGACCTTCAACAGTGCGAGGGAGATCTTTTCATTCTCCCAGTGGTACTTTGCCAGACCGAGCGGCTCGCGGAGAGGGGTGAAGACCATGCACAGGTGTCTGCCTGCTGGCCCATGAATGTAGAAGTGATCCAGGAGTGACCTGACGCAGGCATAGCTCCAGTACGCCTTGTTAGCGTTGGTGATGCGATCTAACAAACGAAGCTCGTCGAGATCGATCTGTGAGTCCTCGGATCCGCTGGTGATCGTGACTTTGATGGAGACGTATTCCGCAGACTGCCATCTCCACCTATGAAGATCGCGCGCAAGCCATACCGTGGACCGCGAGCCACATCCGAGTTTGGCTGTGATCTGGTAGCGATGATCGAGTACCTCTCCGACGCGCATGGGGTAGTAGCAGCTGAGCGGTGTACGCGAATTCTCTTCTTGGGCGAGCTCATCATCATCGATCTCTGGCGCTTCAGCACTTGATGGTGGCCATGGACGCTGGCGGAAGCAGGAAAGAATCAATCCGAACATTGCGCCGTGCAGAGATCGGGTTCAGGGGTTCTGTGTGCAAAGTTTCGATGTTCTTGGATGTTGATGCAGCGTGGAAGGTTTTGCTGCGGCGCGACGTTCAGCAAACGGACAAGGATGAGTCACCTTGCACGTGCGGCCTTGCAGCGACCCGTGAATGTTCGTTTTGGTTCCGTCGCATGTGTCGTCGTGTCTGCAGCATTGATCAAGCGCAAGATGCACAAGGCGTGGTGAGGACAGCTCGAGTCCTCCAGTCATTGGTCATGTCGAGTCTTTGTTGGACACCGCAACTGCCTGATCGGTCAGTATATACGAATAAGTGGGTCTGCGTCTTAGAAATCAGCGAGGTTGGTCGTATCAAGTGAATGCAGCGGGACGTATAGATCAAAAGTTCGGCTTCTTGAGCCGTTCAATAGCACCATTCAGCAACCCAACACCAAAACCTCAAACGCAACCACTTCAACAACCAAGAACATAAACCAAGACTTACCTCCACATACTAAGAGCAGACTCGAGTAAGTGCGCATAGCTCTCGAACACCGGCGCCTCTCCACCACTAACCGCAATGCCCAGAGCCATGTCCACCTCCGACAAGCAGACCAAGGTCGTCTGGGAGGGTACCGAGCCGACCACCGACCAGCAGAAGAAGATGCAGCAGAACGCCCTCGCTGCGATGCAGGGTGAGCCCGTTCTCGCCAACGGAACAAAGCTGGTGAAGTTCAAGTTAGTCGCACCATTCATGTTGTTTGCGCATCCACTGACATTTTCCAGGGGCAGCGGGTCCAAGACCAAGGACGGCAAGAACGGGGGCACCGAGGCCACCGTGCACTTCATGGGTGAGAACGGCAAGAAGCTCATCGGCGGCAAGGTGAACTCGACCTGGTGCAGCTTCTCCGGAGGCAAATTCAAGTCGTATTAACGCGACAAGGAGTAGAATGCTTGCTCGGCGAGTCCACGATCGAAGGGGAAGTTGCGAGTGTTGCAGTCCGGACTTCGCTGCGTGACGGCAGAGCTATCGCGGGTTAGCGCGGCGTTCAGGAGTTCACTGAGCAGTTTTTGCGGTTAGGTAGCCACGGTACACCTACAGTGCTCTGAAGTTCAAATAATCTGGCGAGTGCGTCCTTTCATGATCCTCGTGACAACCTTGGATCAAAGGAGATATCGCAGCCGAGTATACTTTCTTGTCCACGCCGCGGCATCGGGGAGACATTAACCTCGAAGTCAAGCCGGATCCCAGCTCGAGTATCACTCGTGAAAATCCCGAACGCGATCGCGGAGGCTCAGCTTGTATGCGGCGTCGCAGAGAGGACAAGTGTCAGCTCTCCGTGGCCGCGTTCACTTCGGTCGACTGATGAACTGAAGTACATGTGCGCCAGACTAGTTCGGCATTGCTGAGATGAATTCTTGAAGGAAGTCCCTTCTCTGCATCTCCACGTCTCTGCACTGCGTATCTGCCTAGTAGGGCTATGCGAGAGCTGGTGACCAATCTGGCGACGCAGAGATGATTCGGGGACCGTCTGAGCGAAGCAGTAGTCGCGAATGAGATTTCGAGAGGCGTAGACAACAGGTTGAGACATGAGAAGGGGCTGGCGCTAGGCACGCGGTGTCCCGCTTATCTGGCGTCTGTGCGAACGACCTTTTGACGCGCATCGTAGTGTATCGAGACCTACCTAATATCCTACATAAACCAGCAAACTTCCAGAACTGTGTCTTTTCAGATCACCTGTTGCAAATACCGGATGGTGCTCGCAGTGATGAATAGGAGGGAGAGGGAATCGCTAGTGGTATCTGTAGAGCCTCGAGAGTCAGCCATTGTCCACGGTATGTAAATGCTTTTAGATGAGGTGAAGGTGTGCTCGTGAGGTCAGAAAAAAATTAGAGTTAAGTTGTTGCTTTTAGGAATCACCAGCACGCTTTGAGGCGTGTATGTGTTAAAAGTCTGTCATCCTAGAGTAGAGTGTCGGAGGTGTGATTCAAGGGTGGTGTGACTTACTTGAATCGCGTACGTGCGAGGATTCCTGAAGGTGTGAAGCCAGTTCACTACGCCAGGACTGCCAGCATTCACTAGCACTGCCCCATCACATGCATCTTGCTGCCATCTCCTCGTCGCCGTATTCACCAGGTGCTCATGCAGCGTGGCTGCGAAGACTGTGTTGGTGTTGTCGATGTCGGAGAGAAGCAGAGATTTTGAGAAGGAAGAGGTGCGGTCAAGCTCTTCTCCTCGGGGGTCCGCAATTCAAGCTCCGCTCGGCACGTGAGCTTGGCAGCTTTGCCGCTTTGGCCAATTGCCGAGGACGATATGGTCAGCAGATGCGTTCTTTTTGACCGACACTATTCCCTCGAGTCTGAGATGCTCAAGTATCAGGACTGAACTTCAGCGCAGCAGAAGGATTTCGATCGCGGGACAGACGTTGGAGAGCCAAAGATATACCAGGAATGGAGCGGTAATAATACAGCTCTTCCAAGCCTCGCAAAAGAAAAGAGACGATACCTAGCATTCCAGCAAACATGGCCGCCAACAGGCCAACCAATGGCACGCCCTCGTCGTCGCGAGCAACACCCAGGTCATCCCGGCAATCCTCTATCTCAACCATTCAACACCAACCTGTCGTCCCATCCGGTCTGAGACAGGCGCATATGCCTCCCTCGAGTCCTGAAGATCACCGCGGTCTGACCAACGGACACCACCCGCACGTTGAGGCTGACGGTATATACCCTGCAGCACAGGACAGCGCATCAGTGAAGTCGGATGGGTCAGCTCAAGGCGTGATAGAAGAGCCAGCGAATGTACAATCTCGGCTTCTAGCTTTTGGGCAGCGATACTACCTCCCAGACCATAACAGCAACTCTCCTCGGCCAAGATACTTCCGGAATTATTTCCAGAGTTATGGATCTATAGCTCCCTCTATCCGCTCGAGTGACTCGCAGGAAGGCTATGGAGGCCCTAATCGCAGTGGCACAGCCGACGAGAACGGCAGACCGTATAAAGATAGAGCTCTAGGTGATGCAGTCACAGATGGCCTGCTAGGACGACCAAGTGGCAAGAGTACTACGCATCACCTGGCTAAGAGGCATGGCGTGAGACACGAACGATTAATGTATGCACTTATCCTCTCCGTATCATCCCGAAGCTTCTTGCCACAGCTCGTTCTAGTCTGATGCTTTTCTATGGTAGGTACATCCTCTACTACCTCCCTCTCACGCGCTGGCTACCCCAATACCGCTGGTCATACCTACAAGGCGACCTTATAGCCGCACTGACCATGTCATCCTTCTACCTTCCCATGGCACTCTCATACGCATCTAATCTAGCCCACGTCCCGCCCGTCAACGGCCTCTACGCCTTCGCAATCAACCCACTCATCTACGCCTTCCTCGGAACCTGCCCACTAATGGTCGTAGGCCCAGAGGCGGCAGGAAGTCTTCTCACAGGCGGCGTTGTCAAAGCCGCCATCAACGCCGGACACCACGCAGATCACGATGGCCACCGCTCGGCAGCCGTAGCTGGCATGACGACAGCATTGGCCGGATCCATCATCCTCGCAGCCGGGATTTGCAGACTAGGTTTTCTGGACTCCGTGCTCTCGCGACCTTTCCTGCGAGGTTTCATTTCTGCGATCGGCATAGTCATCTTGGTCGACCAGCTGGTGCCTGAGATGGGTCTTGATAACGCAGCTTCCCACTCTGAAGCGAGTCATGGCAGTAGCCTGGACAAGATCCTGTTCCTCTTCCGACATGTCGGTGACGCCCACAAGCTCACTTGTATAGTGGCGTTCACGACTATAGCCATCGTCATGGTCCTCCGAGAGCTGAAGAGAAGACTGCAACCTCGGTTCCCGTCGGTAGCGTACTTCCCAGACCGCTTCCTGGTCGTGGTCTTCTCCGCTGTCTTAGCCTGGCGGTACAACTGGGAATCCCAAGGTCTGCAGATCCTCGGCGACATTCGTTCGAAGGGCACGCCTTTCAAGCCCGAGTTCCCCTTCGCAAGCGAAAACTTCAAGCACGTCGACGATGCCTTCGGGACCTCCTTCGTCATCGCATTGCTAGGCTTCTTCGAAAGCAGTGTAGCAGCCAAATCCCTCGGATCCGGCAAGAAGATGATGAAGAAAGTCAAGCGCACGAACTCCGAGACGGGCAAAGAGGAAGAGATAGAAGAGCCAGATGGTATCCAAGGCGTCACGATCTCCGCTAACCGCGAGCTCGTCGCGCTTGGAGTCGCTAATTTGGTGGGAGGTGTCTTCATGTCACTGCCGGCATTTGGTGGATATGGCAGAAGCAAGGTCAATGCAAGTACGGGTGGCAAGACGCCGATGAGCTCGGTGTTTCTGAGTATTATTGCTGTGATTTGTGTTGTGTTCTTGCTGCCGTACTTTTACTATATACCTGTGAGTTCATCGCAATTACATGATATCTCTGGCAGTGCTGACTGTGTTGTAGAAAGCGACGCTATGCGCCATGATCAGTGTGGTGGCCTACTCCCTCATTGAGGAAGCACCGCACGATATCCGCTTCTTTTGGCGTATATCCGGCTACTCCGAGCTAATGCTCATGCTCCTCATCTTCCTCACCACCTTCCTCTGGAATCTGCGGATCGGCATCATAGTCGGCATTGGCCTATCTCTCCTTCGCCTCCTACGCCACTCCACACGCCCGCGGATACAAATCTTAGGACGAGTACCAGATACCAACCCAGTCGAATTCGAGGATGCGGAAAGAGTAGACGGCGACGTGGAAGTGGAATTCGTGCCCAACTGCCTGATTGTCAAGATCCCGGAACCACTGACTTTTGCCAATACCGGAAGTCTGAAGGACAGATTAAAGAGGCTTGAGGACCATGGGACAAGTGCCGCACACCCTGCACTGCCCAAGGTAAGAAGACCTGAGCACAATCAGAATATCATCTTTGATGTGCATGGTGTTACATCGTTGGACCCGGCGGCTGCGCAGGTGTTCTTGGAGATCATTGAGGGTTACATAGAACGAGGCACGAGGGTGTGGTTCTGTAGAGTGCCTGGGAGGAGGACAGAGGTGTGGAGGCTGTTGAACGTAACGGGGATCGTTGAGCTCGTAGGTGGTGAGAATCATTTCTTGAGAGGTGTGAATGAGGCATTGCGTGCGACGGAGAAGGCTACAACGCTTGAGCTTGGTGATGAGGAGGCGCTAATTGGCGGTGGCGACGACGGCGGTGTTGGAGATGAGGTGGCTGGGATTAGGGAAAGGATGCAGATGCAGCATCGTGAAGAGCTTGACGATGAGGATGATGATGTTGGTGGTGAAGACGGTGCGAAGGATGAGCGAGCGGAGCAGCCGGAGCACGATCCTTTGAGTGGCAGTAGTCGGTCAGACCGACCATAGCTAATCTAATGTAAGCCACTGGACTACTACTCGCAACAGTATCATCATCTTGTCCTTGATTCGACAATGGCAGATGCAGAGCTCGGCCATGAGTGGACGAGCGGTACTAAGCCTCGTGATCAGGGTATCTACAGGCACACAAGAATGCAAACGCTAGACCTAGCAGCACCACGTCACCGTCCGCCAGTCCGCTCCGCCTCGATCTGCCCTCTAATCCCTGCCAATACCGCCTCCCGTTTCCGCAGGTGCTCCTGCAGACCATCGACCTGCTCCTTCGCCACCGCAATGTCTTCCTGGAAAGCTTTGAGTCCTTGCCCACCACCACCCTTACTCTCGGCATTCTCCAGCTCCCGTAGCTCTCTACGCTTGTAGTCGAGTAGTTGCTCTAGCTCGCGCTTCACCAAAGCAGGCTTGCTATCGTCTCGCCGCCCGCCACGTTCTCTCCGGCGTTTCGCGGCTTCCTCAACTCGGGACATCTTCTCCTCGAGCTCACGGAGTTGCTTTTTGAGCCGTACTTCTTCCCACTCACCTTCCCGAGGCGTGGAGCTGAAGTCTGTGCCTTTGGGTTTCCGATCGCCGGAGACACCTAGCCGGGAAAGGTAAGTATCGCCGAACTTGGCTTTCTTGCCTGACGAAGTGGAGTCGTCGCGTTTGGTGCCCCATTTATCTGCTGCGGATTGCACGCGGTCAACCTGATACTCGATCTTGCCTTGCTCGAATGTTGCGCGTAGAGATGGCGGAACAGACCGTGGTATACGGTAGCCTTCATGTCTGTTGTTCAATATGTGGAGAAATGCTAAGCAAGCATCCTTGTTGATGCCTTCGGCAGACTTGGGGTTGACCAGGTTCCAGGCAGATCGCACATCCGTGTCAGGTACGTCTAGACCATCGTAGAGCTCTGATAAGTCCGAGAAGGATATCAGGCCATCCCGCGGGTTCCGCGAGGAAGTGTATATGTCGTCGTACTTTGCCCTGTCCGAGGGCGATATGTACCAATCAAAGCCATCCTTCAGCCCAGCACCACCCTCGTCATCGTCGTAGTCATCTTGCGGTCTTGAGAACGTCTCACCACCTCCCTTGACAGCCCGCTGCGCCTGCACAAGATATGCTTTCGACTCCGGTACCAACCAATCTGGCAATGTTTGTGGAACGTCCAGGTATTCGCCGTTCATGATATCGTATATGAGACGCATCGCCACACAGAACTCCTCGAAGTCAAGGCGACCATCATTGTCGACATCCGCCAGATCCCAGATGCGCTCGAGCTGGTCGTCGCGAAGTTGGCTGTTCTTGAGCACGGAAGCGGCTTGAGAGCCGTCAAGGTGGGAGCCGCCGTTGGCGAGGGAGGTGAAGATGTCCCAGTAGCGGTCGATTTCCCATTGTTCAATGCGCTTTTGTGTCATGCTGGGCTATGTTATGGGAGGTGGATTGACCTAGAGTGAGCGCCGGAGATGGAGGTTGGAGGCCTCGGTACCGAAAGCTTGGACCCTGTCCTTGTATATAAGCGTAAGGTAGGTATCTTACTGTCCACGACTCCTCATCAACAAATACCCGTCTGCCATCATGTACGCCACTCCGCCTAGGTCGATCTACGCGCGTAACGACAGAGTCAACTCAGATGGTAGACGAGCCGGACCGGACAAGGATTGGAACGAAGCAAGCCTGTATGAAGACCGGACGATGTGTGCTTATACTGAAATGTCGAAAGGCCAGAGCTGAGCCGTGTCGCAGGTGCTCAGGGGCCGTAAGACTTTTATTACATCCCCACAGGCTGTCCGAGTATGCCAATGTCTTGATAGCATACGCAAGAGCAAGAGCATCTAGCATTCAAGTCGATCGCCGGCTGCGCGTATGCAAGCCAAGCAGGGATTAGCTCTGCAGAAGAAGCGTCGTGGGGCTTCTGGGCGGCCTGGAGCTCAGCCTTGTTGCACTGCAAAGGAACACTCAAGCAAACACACCTCGGTAGCATCCTTCCACGCCTCTTCGACGGAGGAGCTTCATCATATGTCTAGGATCACTTGCAGGCCTACCCTACACCCGCCACTATGCCAGAACCAATCACGGTGGCTGCATCAGTGGCCGGCCTCATCTCTTCCGCCAGCACCATGATACCCATCCTTTACAACGTCGGGACATCCATCAGGGACGCTCCGCAGCTAACGAGGGAGGTCGCTGGCGAACTCGACAACATAACAGTAGTGCTACAGCAGCTATTTGCCTACATATCTGGCAAAGCGAGGGCGTCCATCGAGCGACTGAACCTTATCACGGTAGAGCACATCACCGCTACACTCACGGACTGCGTAGTAACTTACTCGGATCTGGACGAAGTTCTGAAATCGCTTCGTGTTGACACAGGCATGAGGGCTTGGGATAGAGGTATGTGGTATATCAAGAAAGGCCGGGTCGGCGAGATCGTGCAGAAGCTTCAGAACCACAAGGCTTCTCTTGGGCTTATGCTCAATATCTTGCAGTGGTATGTTGGACTAAAGTGCATGAAGCTGGCCGCTGTAACAGAGAACTGATCGCCACAGTGCGTCGCTGAGTGAGGCAGAGTCGAGCATGGATCGCTTGTGCGACACCGTGAATGAGTTACTGCGTACGAACCAGGATCTGTCTTTGCGCCTGCGCAACATGGAAGAGCTACGAACTCCCCGTGAAAGTGCCGTGGCAAACGATGCCCAGCACGATTCTGCTCCGGACGAACCCCAGGATGAAGCATACTCGCACTCTGGTGCCATGGACGAAGAGAGTAACATTGACCTAGACGATAAACCAGATGCCGAGGTTGTGCCCGAGCAACCCGAAAGTGCCCATGACCATGAAAGCTCCACTGGCGAAGGCATTCATCAGGACATGAAGTACTCTCATTTCGAAGAAATGCTTCACCGCTCGCGGGTGTATCGACACGTCTCCGATAGCGATTACTCACCTTCACTCATTAGTGATGCTCGAAGCACTCTGGCCTTTTCGATATGTTCCTCACTTACTCTAGGAGAGGTGTCCAACATCTCGGTCTATGCCATCGCGGTCTACGCTATCGAGCTCTCTAATGCGATTTGCTACGAGTCTTCTGTAGTAGGGCAGCACATACATGGATCTACGCGAGACAGCACAACACCGGCTGAAGAGAAGAAAGTTCCCGCGAAACGTGGTTGGCGCTCTTTCTACAAGAAGACCACCAAAGCCGACATAGTACCAGCGGCGGAGAACCGTATCTTTGGTGTCGCGCTGGAGACAAGTATACGCTACGCCAACGTCGCCATCTCCTTATATGACGATCAAGGTCAACAGTACATATATGGCTACATTCCTATCGTATTGGCAAGGTGTACGGTCTTTCTAAAATAGCGAATGCCGAATGCGTACGTCGGGCAACAGGACGTCACAGCTGCGGATGTCAACGGCATATTTGCAGTCGCAAGCTCACCGAAGAGGATCAAAGACCTCACTGAGATTTTCGACACACCAGCGCGCTACGGGAAAGATTTCAACTGGACAGGCTACACCGTGCACGATGCCGCACAAATCATACTTCGCTACCTCTTACAGCTTCCCGAGCCGATTATACCACTTAGCTTCTACGACCGCTTTCGAAATCCTTTGCGAGTCCTCCATGTGGCGGCAGACGGCCCCGGTGAAGCCAACTTTCTCCTGTTACCAACGCACTCCGAACTTGAAGCTGTCGTAAAAGACTGGCAGGGTTGCATCGCGGACCTGGCGCCACTGAGGAGACAGGCGCTGCTATACTTGCTAGACATGCTCGCGGTAGTTGCTTCCCGCGCGGAAACCAATGCAATGACCACGCAGAGACTGGCAGCTCTGTTCCAACCTGGAATACTTGCGCACCCACAACATGCGCTTTCGAGGGTCGAGGTGAATCTATCACAAGCTGTGCTTGCGCAACTGATTGAGAATCAAGACTCTTTCTTGGTAGGTGCCTTATCAGGGTCTGAGGGCTCTTCGGCATGGCAGGTGGTAAACACCTCGGCACCGACCGTTTGAGCTTCTCCTTTTCACCTCCTTGTTCAATCGATCTGTTCTGCGCATACACATGAACCCGGACATGTACATCGGCACCATGGCGGCATGAAGATAATCGCTTTGCAAGGACCAAGTGGTACATACGATACACGCATGCTCATCTAGGCCCTAGCCAAATATGCCATGAAACCGAAAGACTCAAGAGTTGTCCACCTCATGGTCCGAAGGCCAACACGGACAGCGACTTTAATACACGCAGAAGATTTAGACGCAGGCCATCTTACCAAGCCTGACAGACAGGGGAGACACCGACTGTGGCACGAACTCGCTGTTTTCTTTTTGAGACACTCGGAGGCGGATGCACTGGCTATGGAAATGAAGCCACAGTGTGTTATCCGAGGGCACTATTCTGGATTCTCGTGGACTGATGCTCATGCGGGGTCCATGTCCTCTTGGCTTGATGCTTGTCCGGTTAGAATCATGCTATAGGTAAGCATGGAGAATATGCTCTCGCTATTGGTCCCTTGCAGGCTTTAACCTTCGACTTCGACTATGATGTCCTCACTCTCACCCACTAAAGCGCAAGCAGAATATATAAAGCAGGTGGTCCCTCCAATCTGGACAATCACAACCCCATACTCAATATCTCTGCGAACCCCGTGCTTGAAGCTGACGGCTTTGCTTACTAGCCACCTGGTTCTGTACAGTCTTGTCGAACGCTGTTTAACACCTTTGCTTAGTAGAAATCGACAGAGTGTATCACGTTGGGCTAAAGTTTACAGAAGTGACTTTATTTTCAGATCCCACCCACGACTCCCTTCTCGCATGAGGACAACTCTTGGCGACTCCTAGATTCGTCTCCGACATGCGACCTGATGCCCTCGACTGCAATTGTGCCTTCCTACTACTGCGGCCTACTATATCAGCAGTACTTCATGCGATATTCCACAAGCGGCAACCTTCAGAGCTGGTTAACATGGCAAGTAGAGCAGACCATGTGTTGACTCGAGTTGCACACCTGTACTTGAACAAGCCTCAACAGACTTTGGTGTGGGTTCTTACGGAAGGTATATATTCTTTCTATTCCTTCCTCCTGATCTCTCTTATATCCATACACATACGCTTTACTCTTCCACAACCACGATGCAACAAGGATCATGCCGGACATAATCACATTCAGGTGGACACTCGCCCCCGTCTTCCTACGCTGGCCACAACGTGGTAAAAGAGGAAAAGTCCGTAGCTGTCATGCCACCACGGCCCAGATCCACGAACATGAGGGCCACAGAACCGTCGAGGCTGGACGGAAAGATACCACCAGAGTTACTCACCTTGATTTGCAACCATCTGGACACCACACTGGATTTGTGCAGCGTTCGCCTGGTCAGCAGAAATATGTACCGATCCGCTTGGCCAGCCTTCGGACGTCTGTTCGACCACAAGACCGTGTGTCTCACCCGCGAGGGCATCCGAGTACTGTCACTGGTCGGGCCTCACATTACGCACCTCCGGATCAGCTCGAAACTATGGTCTCACGAACCCTTGAAGCAGCTTCGCGCCTGGTACCGCGCCGCCGAAAGTGCACAAACTCGAGATCAGAGAAGAGAAATGTATGTCGAGTACTCCACGATAGTGGAAGCCGAGTGCAACCACTGCTGGCTTGGACATTCGACGAGAGCGTTGGCTCGGGCATTGAGAGGCATGAAGCGGATTGAAAGACTTACCATTGTCCATGGATCCGACAGTCACGTACGCTCGCCACGATCTTATTTCGAGGGCAAGAAGGTGTGCGCAAAGCTCACGGCAGCCGAGAAACACATAAAATACATTTATGGCCGCAGCCTTTACCACGAGACACTGCGTATTGTCTTCGACGGCCTTGCGATGGGCGGCAGAAGTATATGCGAGAGGATACATAGCCTCAAGTTCTCTACTGCAGTGCAATTCGACGATCTGGTGCCATTTGTTAGCAGAGATCTGGACAGGTCCATGATTTCGAACTCTGGTAAAATGGTGTGGCAGCTAGCTGGCATCACCAATCTGCATCTGGACTTGGAGCTGCCCAGGCACACTGATGGGAAGGTCGTCGTAGGCGGCGGGTTGAATACACGAGTAAGTCACGCTGCTGAATATGAACGCCGGTCGTCCTAGACTGTCGCAAAGACACATGCCCGATGCCACAACTCACATGCTTCGAAGGCAGGGCTAATTATGTTGCTTTGGCAAACCTAGCTACCCGCCTTCCTTACCAGCATGCGATGTCTCATCTCGCTCCGCCTAGTCTTCCCTAGAGAGTACTGGGATATCAAAGAACATAATTCACTCGACTCCTATGCAACGAGCGCAACAAGCCTGTTCGGACTTGCGACCCTGCCTGGAGGACACGACAGGCGAGGGGCATCTTCACCAGTATCAGACCTGGACGACGAGGACTCTGATTCAGCAGGACCGACCCTGCCTGGAGGACACGACAGGCGAGGGGCATCTTCACCGGAACCAGATTTGGACGACGAGGACTCTGATCCAGCAGGACCGACCCTGCCTGGAGGACACGACAGGCGAGGGGCATCTTCACCGGACTCAGATTTGGACGACGAGGACTCTGATTCAGCAGGACCGACTAATCACATAATACAGTACAATAGTGCCCCATTTCCATACCTCCGGACTTTGGAGCTTGCGAGCCTACCTCTAAAGTCGGCGGTCGATCTGAGCGCATTCCTGACTCGACACAAGTTGACTCTACGCAACCTGACACTACGGGCTGTCACGCTTGGCAATTTGGACATCGAGTGGATCGATTTCATTTGCTCCTTACACCCACCTCGTATGGACCTTGACGTGTTCCGAATGATACCCTTCATGGACGTCGCGCAAAGAGAGCAGCTGTACGAGCAAGCGAGATTCGTGCATATATCGAGGGCGATGCTCAACGGTTGCGCAAAGGATGCGCAGCTTGTCGATGAGGAAGGATGAGATCAGATGAAAAGTTGTTGAACTTGGGGTAATTCTGGTCGAAGAGTTACTATTGGTCAAGGTTTCCGTTACATCCTTATTCGCGTCTGTCCTGGCCGGGCTCTATCCTGCGCATGTGTAATGAACAAATCAACGCCACCAGTGTCCGCTCGGCCTTGCATGGTGGCCATTGCCATAACCATGACCTGAGGTGGCGTGCTGCTTGTACAGCGTAGCACTGTCCAGGACTGAGTTGTTCGCTGAGGCAACGAAGTCTTGAGTAAGGTGAGTCGTGTTGTGAAATGTCAACCTGGACCAACCGTATGCGCTATCCTGCGCATAGCGGGAGTAGTTCTGGAAGGGTCGGGTCAAGGCGTCCAGCCCATCATAATGTCCGGCAGCGCCGTTAGTGATGTACCACGGGTATATAGGATTATTTAACTCCTTGGGATCCGCAGTGTTGTTGAACATCGGAGCATTTCTCTCGTACGCGTGGATGTGTCCGCTCAGAACGAGGTCCACAGAGTAATCCAGGAAAATCGGCTCGAAAACGTCTTTGCACTCCCAACAGATTGCAGATGATTTGTTCGCATACGAGATGTACCACGGACGGTGGCCAGCAACAATGATCCAAGGGGTCTTCTTGCGGTCGACGGCAGCCAAGTCAGCTGCCAGCCAGTTGGTCTGCTGATTCATCAATGTAGCGAAGGGTCCCGAGTCCTCAGACTCGCTCCCACCAGGCTCATCTGGTGCGACGAAGCCGTGGCCGAGATCGGTCTCCGTGTCGAGCTGGACGAAATGAGCCATCCCGTAGTCGTAGGAGTACCAGAAGTTCTCCAGCCCGCTGGACTCAGCGGAGGGCATGCGGAAGTGGTTGCGATAGCCGGTAAAGTTTGTCTGACCGGGCATGCAGAGGTCGACAGTATACGAGATGTTGTGAACGTGGTCTGTCGTTCCGCCGTTGTCACAGTTGGCTTCATGGTTTCCAGGCCCGACCATGTACGGTTTGTTGCTAGTGATCGGTGCCATCTGGTCGTAGAACTCATTCAAGATGCGCTCGTAGATTGCAGCACCTTCCTTAAGTGTCGTGTTTGGGAGGAAGCCTTGAATCTCCTCTTTGAGCCAGTAGTCGGCATATGCGATGTCACCGTCGTGCATTAAAAACTCGTATTCACTCTGGAAGTCTTGCAAACTTTGGATAGTGTTTCGCTCGCCTGGCAGCAACGGGTTCGCGGCGCCGGTACCGACGAAGTCTGTCAATCCATCACGACCCATGGTTCCAAGATCAACGACGACAGCAGCCACGAATGGAGTCTTGTCACCAGCGATGCGAGGTGTTCTGAAAGAGTAGGGCTTGGTAGTGTTGACACTTTCTAAGCTGTAAAAGTACTGTGTGTTGGGTCGCAGTCCGTTGACTCGCACATGGTTGTTGTATGTTGTAGACGTTTCATACGTGACCGAAACGTTGCTTCTCGCGCTCTCTGTCAAACAGTCGGGCTCCCTAGCACATCATCAATACATGACAAGAGACTGAGTTGTGGCTTCGTTTTACGCACTTTCCGTAGAAGACAGTTGGGTTCTGAATATGTTCGTAGGTGTTCCAGCTTACCATCATGCCGTTCGGCCCAGCATATGACAGGCGGACCTGCATTGGAGTTGTGCCATTGGTGTTGGTCGCCAGCACAGTAGAGAGCAGTGACAGTGCGACCGCAATCTTATTGCTAAGGGAAATCATGGTGAAGGTCAATGCTTGCTGTCTTCAAGGACAGGTGGAGGAACAGAATATATATCGAGGCGGCCATGTCTCCATAGGTATCTTTACTTCTGGCATTTCCTTCAAATTTTGCACGATCGATGTGCATTAGTGACATCCAGTCAAATCCAGAACCCACGTGTTCGTTCCACCGACGTTGTTGGAGCAGTGATCTGTAGGTATGGCAAAGCCAGGCGATGGTGACAAGCTCTTGGCACGTCATTGGTTGACATTTCATGCTTGCCGATGGGCTGCATTGCCGCGTTAACCTCACTTCGAGCCGACCTTTCCGACCTCGCTCGCGAACGCCCTTGTGTTGAACATGAGAGGTAGGATTCAGACAAGTGTTGTAGTCTCGAGTCGCGCTTCTGCAGGTTGGCGCATTGAAATGGAGGAAGAACCCTCCACATGCTTCAACCAAATCGACTCGACAGTATGGTCTGGAACAGCTTTGTACAAGGTTAACATCATTTCGTTACAACAGATCTCATCTCCATCTTCCCGCGGACGCTTCCACGTGCATGGTAGAGTGCTTCTGATCCTCGTAGCTCATGCCACGCATATCAGCCTTGACCTCAGAGATATCGGCAAGACCAACGTCGGCTTGTTCTCCATCGAATATCTTGGCGATCTCTTCAAGAGTTGGCCCTTTCGTCTCAATGTAGAAGAAATAGACAATGACGAGCTCGAAGGATATCCAGCAACAATAAATTGTGTAGAACTTCCACTGTGGTGTGAGTCGTTTGAGACCGATAGGGTTGATGTACCTGGAGTGTGGTTAGCTTGTGTCACGGCCTAGGGGTGCCCAGTCGAGAACTCACTGGTTGAATACTAAAGCAGCTTGGATGAAGAAGTTCATGACCATCAGACCTTTGGCTCGAAGCTTGAACGGCATGATCTCAACAGTGTAGGCGACTAGAAGACCTGACCAGGCGAAAGCGTAGGTGGCGGAGAAGAGAAAGATCATGGCAATAACAGCTTTGCCAGCAGCGAGGTTACCATTGGCCTCGAATAGAGCCGTGCAGACGGTCCAGACGATAAACGTAGCCAACATCCCGGCGGTAGCAGCAATGAACAGCGGTCGTCGGCCGAGTCTATCGATCAAGAAGGCACAAGACACGGAGACGATGAGCGACATGATGGTCAACGAGCCATTGATCTTGAACTGCGTGTCCGGGTCGGTAACTCCAATGCTGTCCATGATACTAGAGAAGTAGTACGAGGTGAGGCCATTGCCACTCCATTGCGAGAAGAGGCCGAGGGTAGCGATGAGGAAGAGGCGGTAGCGGTTGCCACTAGTCTTGAAGAAGTCCGTGTAGCTGCTCTGCTTCTTGAAGAGGTATTCCAAGCGAAGAGTCTCCTTGATCTCGGCGTACTCGAATAGAACAGTCTCATCGGTCTCGTCGCCGTTGGCATGGTCTGCAGGTATCTGTAAGCGGTCGTTCATACACGCGTAGTGAGCACATCAAGCTTACACTTCGCTAAGATCTTGAGCGCTTCTGGGCCACGGTCCATCTTGATGAGCCATCTAAGGACTTGATCAGCCGTTGGTACATTGCCAACCCCAGTGCTTGTCTTACCTCGGTGATTCAGGAACCCAGAAAAGCAGCAAGAATTGGCCCAACGAAGGGAGAGCCTGCAGGATTGACGGGATCCGCCAAGCCCAGTTATTGGGAATGTTGAAGGTCCCGTAGGTCAGCCAAGTGGCCACGATAGCGCCCAAGTTCCACAAGCAGTTGTATACGGCAGTCACGGCACCACGGTGCTGAGGATGTGCGATCTCGGTCAAGAGCAGCGGGCTCGACAGCTGTGCCAAGGTGCAGCCAAATCCAACGAAGAAACGGCTAGCAACGAACATCCTGAAGTCTTGTGCAGCACTCTGCACCGCAACACCAACGAATAGAATGGCACATCCCGCCCAGATGGAGGACTTCCGACCAAACCTGTCGGCCATGAACGGCGCAAAGGGAAGACCGGCGAGAGAACCGATGCTGTAGATACTGCCGAAGAGACCGAGAAGGGCACCAGACGGGTGGTTGAAGTACTCCTGCCATACTGGCAGGATTTGGAGACCGTTCAACATTGAGCCATCGTAACCAGTTGTCGCAGAAGCCAGACACACTACAGCGCAACAGCCATAAAGCTTCCGAAGCCCCGGATCAGTCCACCACTTGACCCGCAAGAGTCGAGGAGCCTCTGCCTGTGCGATCTCCATCTCCTCCTTGTGAGCCTGGAGCCCGAAACCCGGCGCCATGGTGAAGGTAACCAGAAGTATGGTCGTCCAGGTGTTTGGCGTGTGTGAAGAGAACTTGCGGGGCGTGACTCGTCGTACAAGTCCCCAGGGAATCTGTCGAGTTATAACCTTGGCAGCCTTTCGGTGCATGACCCCGAAACCCTTTCCCCGGATAGGGTGGAGGCTGCATGATCAGGCACTCGCTCGCTTATGCGAGTCAAGATTGCCACGAGGACAGGTACCAATGCACAGACACTATACGAGCGTTTCGAGGAATTGTGATATTGATCTAGGCCAGATCAGCGCTAGAAAGGAGCCATCTTGAGCATCGGAAGCCCATCCCCGATGGTAGATCCTATCGGGAGGGGCCCTGGGGTTGGTGCAATCTGGGGTGCGCTGCATGGCGCGCGGGGATCTTGTCGTGGTGGTTCTAAGCGAGGGCGTGAGAGTCTCAGGCTGAATGCAAGTACGCGCATAGTCGTGTTTAGCCGGGGAAGCAAAAGTCGCTATGTACATCTTCGACGGCACCCAACTTCCGCTCACACGAGCAGCCCACGTTATCGTTCATCGGGTTCGATGTTGTCTGAACGCCGGGGCTCATCATCAGGTGCAATTCGCAACTTTGACTTGAAGCTCGGTGGAAGAAGCTCGCTCGATGGTTACGCCACACGTTTGGCATATGCTTGGAGTGTATCATGAGCCGAGCATTTACCTTTGGCGGTGTTCTGCTACAAAGGATTGCTTCAGAGCATCCCCCACCACATCCGCAGTCGATCGGCCAGGCTCAAGTTGCAGTAGTGGTAGGAGGTAGTTGTGTATCAGACCGCTCGGTTCCAAAAACATCGGCTTGCCGATCAAAGACGATGGAAGGGCGATGCCGATCGATGTTGGTTGTGCATGTCCGGCCACAATCACCGTTGCCCTGCAGAACACCTTTCCTGCGCACCCTCGCTTACGCATCAGGCACACCGAGGAACTGCCAGCAAGTGTCGAAGAGATCAGTCCTTGCCAACGGTGATCAATGAAGTCCTTTCGAGTCTTGAACATGAGTAGCGCATCCGATGATCTCAAGAACAACAATGATCGGTAGTTCAAACCTGGCCACTAGTTTGATACCACGGGAGAGGACGGAACTTCACGTCGGCTAGGACTTGCTCTCTCGATCTTTGCAGTAAGCTCGCACGCTCTTTTCAGTATTGTAATCGGGGCGACGCATCTTGGCCACTGGATATAATGGTGAAAGCACGGAGCTCAGAGTCTGGTGAAAGTGGTAGAGTATGATGAAAGGACCAAAGCAATGAGGACTGCTATTCACGTCATGCTCAGTGCGTTTTTCTCTCGTCCAGGAACGACAGTTGCCTGCTCCACAACCTGGTCAGCACTCAGCTTGGGAAACCAAATCTCGTCCAGATTTCCTGTGAAGGCTTCGTACTCCGACATGTTTCGTACCGTGCGTGTCGAGAGAGTAGGGAAGATGGCTGTGGACGTCTCGTACTCATATACCACGGTGAAGGCTCCCGTTGAAACAGTACTGTTGGCCAATTGGATTACACGGGGGCATGCAGTCTGTGTATGTAGAACTCATCCAGGTGCGTATACCCGTGGGCCAGGTGTAATAATGACGAAGATCTCACCAGCGAACTTGACCAGGCCGCAACCAGCAAGGACCAGAATGCGTTCGTCCACGAGCATTGACTTCGAGGGATCCATTGTGCCTAGGCAGCCGGATCTCGGTGTTGAACTCTAAGAAGCTTGGTTGGCCTTTGAAGCCCTTGCTGTTTGATGAGGAGAGCTCGCACAGTCAGATCTGGCATCGTGGCTGGGAACGGCTTCTTCACGTTTGCAGCGGCCATGGGTGACGCGAGGTCCATTCTCAGGGAGTACGCCGAGTTTCTCCCTAGATCCAGCCATGGCAACCTCGTGCCAGAGTCAGCTGCTGCGCGTTGCGCTCTCTTGTCAAGATGAGTGATACAGTCGTGTTGTTGTTCGGCACGTGCATCGCGGCAAGTCGCCGTCGTCGTTCGGTCAAACCAAACAAGCCTCGGCTCTCGGCTTGTGACAAGTCTCGACTTCACCTTCATCAACACACCGTTTCATCCTCGCTTTCACACACCAAACCACAGCCCTCAAACAGCATAGCACATCATAAACATGGCCGCTCAACGCCTCTCCTCCATTGTCTCCCAGCTCACACCCACGACCGGCCAAAACCCGCTCAGCAAAATGTATGTCTCTCTCTCCCCATCTGCTTCCCCGCAGAGCCATGAGCTGACGATGAGCTTCATACAGCACCTCGAAGAATCCAGACGATGTTGTCATTACCCTCGCCATCAGGACGCCATTGACAAAAGGTGGTAAGGGAGGTCTGAAGGACACGCCACTCGATGGCTTGGTCTTCAAGATTCTCGAGCAGGTCGTCAGGAAGAGCCGTATCGATCCGCAGATGGTCGAGGATATCTGCTTGGGCAACGTAGGAAGAAACCGCATGGACAGCTTAATCTGCCATACTTACAGATTCGACAGGTCTCAGATGCCAAAGCAGCATATTACGTCCGTGCCGCCTGCCTCGCAGCCGGCTTTCCAAACACCACCGCCGCATCCTCCGTCAACCGCTTCTGCTCCTCCGGTCTCAAGGCCGTTCAGGACATTGCCAACCAGATCATCACCGGCAGTATCGAGATCGGCGTGGCAGTTGGCGCCGAGCACATGAGCACAGGCGGTGACCGCTTGACCCGCCCATTCGTCGACGAGATCGTCAACGCCAACCAGGACGCGGCAGACTGCCTGCAGCCAATGGGTCAGACATCCGAGAACGTCGGCAAGGACTTCAACATCTCGCGTGAGCAGCAAGACAGGTACGCGGCTGAGTCCTACAGGCGAGCGGAGGCCGCACAAAAGTCCGGCTGGTTCGACGATGAGATCACGCCCATCACCGTCAAGGTCGATGGCAAGGATGTCACTCTTACACGCGACGAGGGCATCCGACCAGGCACCACCTACGAGGGTCTCAGCAAGATCCGCCCAGCGTTCCCAGACTACGGTGACCGCAGCACCGGCGGCAACAGCAGTCAAGTCACCGACGGCGCCGCAGCAATCCTGCTTATGAAGCGGTCCAAGGCTCTGGAACTCAACCAGCCCATCCTCGCCAAGTTCGTGGGCGCGACTGTTGCAGGTCTGGCTCCTCGCATCATGGGTATCGGCCCATCGATCGCGGTCCCCAAGCTTCTGACCAAGTTCGGCCTGACCATGGACGATATCGATGTTGTTGAGCTCAATGAGGCTTTCGCTTCCATGGCCGTGTACTGCAAGGACACGCTTAAGATCCCGTATGAGAAGATGAACCCTCGTGGTGGTGCTATTGCGCTTGGTCATCCTCTTGGCTGCACTGGCGCCAGGCAGATTTGCACTGGTCTCAGTGAGTGCCGGAGACGAAAGGCGAAGGTTTTGCTCACGACGATGTGCATCGGTACCGGCATGGTGAGTGCTCTCCATCGTGCATCCTCAAGACGCTGGCTAATCCAACTTTTAGGGTATGGCCGGTCTCTTCGTGAACGAGCAGGTGTAAAAATTGAGCTGTTGATATGTGTAACATTTAAGCCTGCTTGTAGTCATCTGTCTTCCATCATACGTCCAGTTTCCTCGCTTGTTAGCACCACATAAGCTATCATCCACACGCGAAACCATTAGCAGTTGGAGCCGCCTTCTCAGTAGCGGATTTTTATGCATTAACACAGCCAAGTACATGCTGAACCGTATCGCCGGAGTCTAGTGTATATTACATCGCACTTTATGGAAACCTACTGTGCGCTCAGATCTTCAACATCTTGCCATCAATCAGGAGCGCGTAGATGCCAACGATTGCGGACCCGATCATGATGCTTGCACGTCCTATAAACCAATTAGCTTCTCATTGTCTTCGTCGAGTCTGATCGTAACATACCAAGATTCAGCTTCGCCCATCTCTGCTGCAGCTGCCTCAGCTCTTTCTCGCTCTTATCATCGCTCTCGTTTGTCTCGATATTGCTCGCAAGCACAGCCATGCGCTTGTTCATCGGCACCATAATCAAAAGCGCGTACGCGGTCGTCGCAATAGACATTCCGAACGCGGCTCCGAGGTAAGGAAGCTTCTCGGCAGCCATGCGGGACGAGTCGCGGTTCAAGTAGGCAGTAATGGTCAGGACGAGGTTGGACACGGTGCAGGCGAGGTTGAGCGGCGGGAAGAAGTGCTCGCTGTTGTGCAGAAGGTAGGTGTTCATCTTTCCGGCGTGGACAGCGGGGACAGAGGGCAGCTGGAGCATGGGCATGATGAGGGGGGTTTGGAGGGCGGAGCCACCTGAAGACGTGGTTTGTTAGTCTGCTGTCGCATTGGATGTGATGGTTGAGTATGGTATGTATACCGAAGTTGACGGCGGCGCCTAGCGTCGCGAACGCCTGGAGCGGCGTCATCCACCAAAGGTTGCCTGTTGATGCCATTGCGTTGGTATGGGAGATGCTGTGGGTGTGTTGTGTTTGTTTGGTTTGGAGATGGAGTACTCGAGACTGAACATTGACTTTAGATCGGCTCCTCTTCCCGTCATGGACGATACAAGCTTCACGGATAGATCCGTCTTTGCATGTGAAACGGATAAAGTCAGCGTTTCGTCACCGCAGAGAGAGAGCTTCGAGCTCCAAGCCGCGTTCGAGCCGCGTAGCTCCGAAGGACCACAGTTGTTGCCATTGGAGATCGTTGTAGGTCGAGGTGGGTTGTTCTTCTTCCCATGCTTTAGCACCTCTCCTCTCCTCTCACGCCGCAATGTCCCAATTGCAGGCCTCAGCGCTGCTGAAGAGCCGCGTCCGTCGACCCTCATACCTTAAGAAATTGGCGAAGGCAGAAGACCTAGTGGACCTGTTCCCCAATGGCACATATATCGGATGGTCCGGTTTCACGGGCGTTGGGTACCCAAAGAAGGTCCCGACGATGCTTGCGGAGCATGTCGAGAAGAACAATTTGCAGGGCAAGCTGAAGTATAATTTGTTTGTTGGAGCTTCGTCTGGAGCGGAGACCGAGAACAGATGGGCCAAGAAGTAAGTAAACTGATGGCTGTAACCCACGGGCGCTTAAGACAGTCTTGGTGCCGTCAAATGCTATACAGCAGCTATCCTCGACTGTGTAACATCAAGCCACTAGGCCGGAACTGTCTCGTAGCAACTACGTTGATCAACACAGAGCTAACCCTTGCACCCAACACTTTTAGCAATATGATCGAGCGACGATCACCGCATCAGGTCGGCAAGGAGATTGCAAAGGGTATCAATAATGGCAATATACAATTTTTCGACAAACACTTGAGCATGTTTCCAGTGGTGAGTTGGCAGGCATACGTTCAATGGCTGTGCATCCGATTAACGGACAAGCTAGGACTTGATGTACGGCTTCTACACCAAGCACAAGGCGAACAACAAGCTCGACGTAGCCATTGTCGAGGCATCAGCTATTACGGAGGACGGCGGCATCATTCCAGGTGCCAGTGTGGGAGCTAGCCCGGAGATGTATCAATGCCAACCTCTACTTATCCGGTGCGCTTCACTAACAGTGTTCACAGCATTCAAATGGCAGAAAAAATCATCATCGAAGTCAACACTGCCGCTCCATCATTCGAAGGTCTCCACGACATCACCATGACCGATTTGCCTCCCAGACGGAAACCATATCTCATCATGCGCCCTGAGGATAGAATCGGAACGCCACACATTCCAATTGACCCGGAGAGAGTGGTTGCGATCGTCGAGTCCGACTACCCTGACCAGACACTGCCAAACGCACCCGAAGACGAGAACTCCCGAGCCATCGCAAGACATCTGATCGAATTCCTGAAACACGAAGTCGCCGTAGGCCGGATGCCGGAAAACCTCCTCCCACTCCAAAGCGGTATCGGCAACATCGCCAACGCAGTAGTCGGCGGCCTGTCAGGCGGAGAAGCGAACTTCAAGAACCTCAAGGTCTGGACGGAAGTCCTGCAAGACAGCTTCCTCGACCTCTTCGACAGCGGTAATCTCGAATTCGCCACCGCCACCTCCATCCGTTTCTCACCGGATGGCTTCCAGCGTTTCTACGACAAATACGACGAATATGCTCCCAAACTCCTGTTGCGCTCGCAGGCTGTCAGCAACTCTCCCGAGATCATCCGAAGACTCGGCGTCATCGGCATGAACACTCCTGTCGAAGTAGATATCTACGCACACGCAAACAGTACCTGCGTCATGGGCTCCCGCATGCTGAACGGTCTCGGCGGGTCCGCGGACTTCTTGCGCAGCGCGAAGTACTCCATCATGCACACTCCCTCTACTCGCCCAACCAAGACCGACCCTCACGGTGTCTCGTGTATCGTGCCCATGTGCACGCACGTCGATCAGACAGAGCACGACCTCGATATGGTCGTCACCGAACAAGGTTTCGCGGACGTGCGAGGGATGTCTCCTCGTGAGAGAGCGAGAGAGATCATCAAGAAGTGCGCACATCCCGATTATCGACCGATCTTGCAGGATTACTTTGACAAGGCCGAGTTCGAGTGTTTGAGGAAGGGATGGGGCCACGAGCCGCATTTGCTTTGGAATGCGTTTGATATGCATAAGCATCTGAACGATCATGGGACGATGAAGCTGCCGACTTGGGGATAATGTGAAGGAAAGGCGATGAAAGGATAACGGTACGGTGTACTAGTACAGTTCACAGGCAGTTAACAACAGTGCTGCTTTAAGACTATCAAGAGCTTTTGTAAACATGGTTCCGATATCAGCAACCTCGCCGCATAGCATTGCAACACTTTTCAAGAGCTTTGGTGCTGCTAACAGCTCACAGCAACCCGACAACAACCATCCCAATGGCACCCAAAGCGACAGGCAGAGCTGTAGCCGCTGCTCCTCCAGAAGATGAGCTTCCCTTCGCACTACTCGTTCCCGTGCTTCGCGAAGCACCAGTCGCTGAGCTACCCGTTGATGTCCCGACCAAACTGCTGTATGAGCTGCCAGCCGCACTTTGCTCACTGGCCAGGCTGCTTGCCTGTGCGTTCAATGATGTCTGGTCTGTTCCGGTCGCTGTGGCGGCTACAGAAGAAATAGAAGCGATGACGGACGATTGCGAGGCGTTGAGGCTCGAGAAAACGCTTGAGAAGTTCTGGCCGGATGGTGCGACGATGATACCGCTGGATCCGGAGGAGGAGATCGTGGAGACGCCGCTGAGAATCGAAGAGAGCGGGTTGGAGCCAGTGACCGTTCCTTGTGTGAGCGTGGTTGAGAGGTCGATTGTAGACGGACCTTCTGATACTGTAACCGATACAGATGTTGTGCTCGGTGACGAGACCACGACTGAGGAAGTGACCGTGGCCGATGATGTTGTCTCGGATACGACAACGGAAGAGGTGACCACCGTCGAGGACTGGTCGAGAGATGTGGAATCGGCCGTGTTCGAGATCTCGGTCGTAGGTTGCTGTGCAGTAGTGTAGGCAACAAGGCCGGCGAGAATGATGGGTGTAGAACGCATTTTCGCTCTGAAGCTTCCGAGCAAGTGCTGGGTACAACTTGATGAAAGTACTTGATATGTGTCTTGAACACGTTTGCTGAATACAGTTCTAAGTAACAAAATATGAACTATGTACAAGTACAGAAACAGAAATGTACGTATACAAGCTGACGCGGCGCAGTGAAACATCCGTCGTCACAGCCCTAGGTCGAGACACTGCGGATGCGCGGATCACGCTATGTCGTGCTGACTGGAAGTCAGCCTTGAGAGCCGTGTAACGAACCGAGTGCTACGGCACCCTCCCGCACCAGCACAGATATGTTTGCTGTGACACATAACCGAGCGTTGCCTAACTGTGTCCCATTAAGGCTCCCTGTATTTGCAACTGAGATTCCAGATCAAATCAAAATAGCATAATCGTGGCGACGAGCTCATGCAGAGTCGACGTACGGCAGCGATGAGGCTACCACTTCTGTGTGTAACCTGGATCGTAGTGATACCCTCCAAACTCGTTCCTCGTGTGTCGGTGAAGTGCCCGTGCTGCGAATCCTGCGAGCCTTCTGCTCACTCGTGAGATTCGATGGATACTTCTACTGCAGTAAATAGGCTGACGATCGGGTGTCGCTTCAGTCTTGCCATCTGGTATTTTCAAGTCAGATCGATAATTTCGTGAAAGACCTTCTGTGGCTGAACAAAGCTGACTCGGATGTTGGTTGCTGACGAAACCATGGATGGCTTGGACTTGTTCGATATGAATGCGGCGGCTCTGAGCTCTCGAAGAGCAGAAGGCGCAATGACTTGGCCGGGTACTAGCCCTGACTCTGTCCTATCTCGCCAGAGCATATCGGCATTTGGTATTGCTTCGGACCACGTCTCTGGCACGGAACCTTTTGCAGATCCTGCTGGGGGTGTGGCTTTGTTTGCGGCATTGATGCTACCGCTGGACCCCGTGCGTGTATAGTCATCTGCCGGTGACTTGACGTGGAGCGCAGGAGGAGACTTCGCTTTGAGCGGCGTAACGAACAACGGGCTGTCCGGAGTATCATGATTTTGCTGAGGCCAAGCGAACTGCGGCCCCTGATCACTGCTGTCATAGTCAAGGTTAACGACGTCGCATGGCTGTGGCATTCGGCGATCTGCGGCAGTTGGCTGCTCTTCTTCGCGCTCTTCGGCATCCCACATGGCTTGTAGCTCACGTGCATAACGCTCATCGTCGCTCATGGATCGTACAGATCCTTGCGACGGGACATTGACCAGTTCCGAAGGTATGTTCGGGCGACGGAAGCCCACTCGTGGTGGACTGGGTGGTTGCTCAACGACAGGGTCGGGAACCGATTGTCTTTTCTTCTTTCGCACTCTCTTTGGTGCTGTGGTCGTTCCGTCTTCAGTGGCGGCCTTGTTACGCTTTCTTGTCGGTTTGGGGGACGACGCTGGTATAGTGCCGATAGGGGCCTCAGCACTCTCAGAAGCAGATGAAGCTGGTGGAGCCTTCTTTGCCCTGGCTTTCTTGGGCGCGGGCAAGTCTTCGGCAGCATCTTCTTCGTCAGCTTTCCTTTTCTTCCGCGTTGGAAGCGGAGCGGTGATCAGTGCATCTTCGGGTAATCCGTGGCGCAAGAAGCAGTCCAGTACCTCGCCTTCGATTGGTCTCTGGGGATCGTAATGAGTGCCGTCTTTACCATCCCATGCAGACCAGTCCTCCTCTGCCGGTCGCTCACTGAGTTTGATCTCGACTGCAGGTGCAGCTAGAAACATAACTTTTCGCATAGCTTTCGCCGGAGCTTCCTCACCGTCCACCGTCTTGCGCTTCTGCGTGCGTTTCAGCACGACTCCGTACTGAAGGTTCTCCACTCGTCGTTCTGGCGTCGCACGTGCCAACGCTCTCGCAAGATATATTGGTGCTATGTGCTTAAGGTATGCGCGAGTGCCAAAGTGAAATCGATCTCTCAGCAGGATGCGAAGCTTCCGTTGGTCGATGGGACGGTCCCAGCCTTGCCGTAGACCACGCAAATTGTCAAGTTGTTCAGGTGTCGAGATGATAGGGTCACGATAGTTCTTCAGGGCCTTGAAATCTGGAAACCCTGCAGGCACTTCCGCTGAGTTGCGACGCAGCCTGAGCAGCTTCTGTAGTGCTTCTCGCCATCTCTGAAGCTGGTTCTCCTGTACGTGTCGACTGGCCGTTGCAACGAGGTACTCGTGCTTTGCCACAAGCCGAGCCGTCTGGGGCCCACATCCAGGCAGGCCTTTTGTGCAGTAATCTCCGCCACTCAACAGAGCAAATAAGATGAAGCTGTCAGCATCGAAGTCCAATTTGTTCCGTAGGCGTTCTGCGGTGAATACCTTGATGTGGTCTTTAACCCGATCCTTGCCGATCTTGTGGGCTTTAATGACCACTGTAGCACCAAACATGAAAGCGTCGCCGTCGTCGGTCCATACAGCGTCTACAAGACCACGCCTCTGCATTGCTGCACATTCAGCTTCTGCTTCGCTGGGGGCTTGGTGACGAGGCAGGTTTAGATGATCCAGCATCTGGTGCAGCAACTTCGTCAACTCGCGATCGATGAGGCCGCCTCCACGCTTGGCTCGCTTCCACGGCCTGCGTGGACCATCGGAGACGAAAATCAGCTGAATGTTTAGCTTCATTAGATTCAAGGCTCGCCATAGAATTGTCTGTCAGAGGAGCTGTCGAGCCTACACTACTGTACTGATGGATGCGTACCTTTTCAACAGGATTAGCGGCAGGCTCGCCTTCTCTGATCCGCTCAACTTGCTCCGGCGTCAAATTCGTAAAGCGCCAGCAGGCCTCGTCAACGGCGATCCGAAGCGGACGCTTGTGTTGCTCGAAGTGTCTCGCTGCATATTCCGCAATGTGCACGACTTCGGCTGCATCGTTGAGGGTGTCCCACAAGCTGCTCAGGAGTTAGCCAGCGTGGACGAGGTGTATTGTCGAGTTCGTACCCAGTGATGCCCATGATCCAGTGATACGCGCCTATAGTTCACTGTAGCGCAGTGAGTCTGCATGTACGCGCTTAGTGAATGAAGTGGATTGGTGAGAAGCAGAAGCGTGAGGTCGCAAGTGGGACGCGGCAAGCGCGACGACGCGTCTCCACTTGTCACGCGTTCACGTGTGCCAAGAATATTTAAGGTTACATGCATGGCCTGGAAACAACAACAAGTGTGCGTGAACATAATGCTGAAGCTGTACATTTTTTACAGTTCACTGGGTGCTATAGCATCTGCTCCGGGTTCCATGTGCCTCTGCAATGCCGCTGGAAACGCATCGCATAGTATGTCCCGCCAGGCTCTACCTAGAGGATGAGACCAGCGGCCAGCATACCTAAGCCCCCAAGCACGCCACTCACGCCAGTAATCATGGCCGCCGCCGCCGAAGAAGAAGCTGAGGCTGATGCCGAGCCAGACGCCGCACTGGCAGCCGTGCTCGAAGCCATACCCGTCATAGTCATGCTGCCTGACGAGCTGTCGCTTGATGAGCTGTCCGTACCATTGATGCTCTCAAGGCTAGTCCATGTTGCGGTGAAGCCGGTGGCGTTGGTGCAGGCGCTGCCGAGGGTCGTATTTGATCCGGCCACGAAGTTGACTGGAGCGCACTAGGTGGTAATTAGCACACGACCTCAAACGTGTTGCCTACGACGGAACATACCTGGTACAGCTGGCCATCAATGGAGTTGTCAATGACCTGGATTATGCCAGGCTTCCCGGCGAAGTCGCCCGGAGCAGACATTGAGTTAAGACAGAAGCTCCCAATCCCGGTGGTGTTGACGACTGGGACGATGTCCGTGAAGTTGTATGGCGGCTGTGTGTCTGTTGTAGCGCGGAATTGCCACTCGCCCTGCGGGTGTGTGCTCACTCGGAGGATCTTAGCCATTTGTGTCTCACAATTGGATTGTGTCCTTCGACCTTACTGATGGAGATCGCGAATTGGTCAACCTGGACTTGCGGGCTTGTGCTATTGACTGTAACCGTAGCACCACCGCATGGCGAGTCCGGCTCGGAGTCATCAATGAAACCTGCAGTCGGAGGGTACTCGAGTATGAAGTGGGCGGAAGCGAGACTTGCACCAACAGCGGTGAGGAGTAGCTGGGAGAGCATAGTGTCGGTTCTATTCGGTTCTTGGTGAGGGTGTCGAAGTCTGGCGCAAAGTGCTAAACCGATGAACAGGAAGAACGACCCGTTATGTATTACGGGGTCCAACACGTGCGGTACGAACTATCCGGGTCGAAACATGCTCACTTGGCTCAAAGTTATATGCCGCACGGACTCATTCTTGCAGGCTTGGCGAGGCTTAGCGTTGCTTTGCATTAGCGTGAGCAAGTTAGAGAACGTACTTTCTACGGCTAATGCTTGTCAGATAGACCCGCACCATCTCCAATTGCAATGTAGAGTAGGTGGGTGACGCAGGTCCGGTTCCCTTCTTCCGTACAGTCTCTTTTTGTTCATACTTCTCGCCAGAGAGTCACAGCGCTATAGTGAATCAGAACAAGAGGACGGACGCCAAGGAGCACCAGGAAGAGACTTAAAGCATAGAACGGCTCCTAGATCGTTAAGAGTCCGAGGGGAGTCAGAAAGATGGACGGAATGGATATGGCTAGCATGGGTGGCATGGACATGGGAAGCCAGAGTTTGTTCGTGTCAACGAACCAAGCTATTGCAAAAGGTTATTGGTACGGTATAGCAGGCATTACTGGTCTCCTTACGATCATACGACTACTATCCATCGCACAGACACGGCATCGACTCAAGCGGCAAGAGAAGGATCCCCATTGCATCCCGTCGCGCCCACGCAGCTTCTTCTCGCAAGCCTACGCCACAGCCACAGCGACGATAAGAGAGTTATCATATGCGCAACCCATCTACTTCACTGGCCGCATAAGCAAATATTTCAGTCCATTGCCCGTCGGCAAATGGTTGATCTTAGCAGCATACTGGACGGCGATATTGATATTCCTCTGGAGCAACACAATCTTGAAGCCGAAGGACGCAATGTACGCCTACAAATGGGAGAAGGTCGGTTTCCGAGCAGCCTGGGTCACCATCGCTCAGATCCCCTTCATCTATCTGCTATCCATGAAGTTCAGCCCACTTACATTCCTCACCGGCACATCTTATGAGCGTATCAACTGGCTGCATCGATGGACGGCACGTACAGTGTTCCTGACCGCGACCGTGCACTGGTCGTTCTTCTTACACGAGTGGTGGCTTGCAGACTTCGTTGCGCTGGAGATCAAGATGATGCCCATGGTCCGGTACGGCTTCGGAGCTTTCGGTACCGTCACATGGATGATACTCTCTGGCTTCGGCTTCTTCAGAGCCATGAGCTACGAGATTTTCGTCGCGCAGCACATTGCTGCGGCTGCTGTGTTGCTGTGGTTGCTGTTCTGCCACGTGCCCGCATATGCGAGATGGAATGTTTGGCTTTCTGTTGCTTTTATCGCATTCGACTGGACCATGCGTATCGTGTGGAACACGTTACGCAACACTCACTTACTCGCCGGGAGCAAGTTGCGTGCACCGGGTTACTCTGCGCGCCTGGAAGCGCTGCCAGGAGACATGGTTCGCTTGACCATTTCGGGCACGGATTTCGGTTGGAGAGCAGGCCAGCACATGTATTTGACGATTCCGCGACTGCGCCCTCTGGAGTTACATCCATTCACAATTGCGAACGTGCTAAGTACTAGCAAAGAGGGTGGCTCCGATCTGACCATGCTCGTCAAGGCACGATCCGGTTTCTCGAAGAGCTTACACAAAGCCGCGCTGAAAAGCCAAGATACTGGACGCACTTACCGAGCATTGTTGAGTGGTCCATGGGGCGTGCCGCCGGATCTGCGTTCTTACGAAACCGTGGTACTCATCGGTTGCTCCTCTGGCGCCTCCTTCGTGGTACCGCTGCTGCAGGAGCTTGCGTCCAAGCGTACCTGTGTACGCAGAATCACCTTGCACTGGATTATCAGACACGGAGAGCACCTCGGCTGGTACGAGGAGACGCTCACTTCTATCGTCGAGAGTGCGCGGGCTTGCGGTGTGAGCGTGCAAATCACTGTCCACATCACGCAGGTTCATGGAGCCGGGAACAGCGTTGTGACTGACGATATGGAGCCCAAGGAAGCGGCATCCCATCCAGTCATTGAGGTTGAAACACGGTCAGACCAGAGCTCAAGCTCCGCAAGCATGTCATCCGCCGAAGACGAGAAGACGCCCTTGTCGCGTGCTCATCTGCCACGAACCTCGAGCTTGACGATCGCTAACAGTAGTCGGCCGACTGTTGAGGCTATGATCCGTCCGGCAGTCGAAGCGGCGCTTGGAGAGACAGCTGTCGTGGTCTGTGGCGGACTGTCAATCACAGCTCAAGCACGCACCTTCGTCGCGGCTCTCTCGGACGAGCGAGCAGTGCACAAGGGAACCGGAGCACAAGGAATCTTCCTGTTTACGGAGACATATGGGTGGTGAATGGAATAAGAGTACTCGTGCATAATGAACGGGACACCCCGCCAAGGCAAGACTCATCGCTCGACGGTCCTCAACCGTATCCTCAACGGAGTACGCTCCCACACCATAAAAGAGCGGAGCCCGCCGTACCAGTCTTCCGTCGGATCAGCAAGCTCAAAGTCGAAGTTATACAGCATCTTCGCGAATAGGAGACGCATCTCCGCGTACGCAAGGCCTAGGTCTCGTCAGCACAACGGACAATCCGAAGCGGCGGCGACATGAACGGACTCTTGCCAATGCATCCACGTGGCCCGACCATGAACGGCTGCAGTGCATCTCGGCTGTCGTTCTTGAATTCGGCAGCTGGATTATCAAGCCATCGCTCGGGAACAAAGTCGTTGGGTCGAGCAAAGTTGTTCTCGGAACGGTATGCGGCTTGGTGGAAGATGGCGACGCGAGTCTACATATGATGATGAGCGGTTTGGTACGAAAGGACGGAAAAGAGCATTACCTTATGGGGAACATAATTGCCAGCTACCTCCTGTCCGGCCTTATTCGCAATGAGCCGTGGAATGCCGAAAGCAGTCGGAGGGAAGATGCGAAGGCCTTCCGAAAGGACCGCCAACATGTATGTAAGGTCGTTGACGGTTTTTGGCGTGATTTCGTCGTCAGAACTGAAATTAGATCGAACTTCGTCTTGCACCTTCTTCAGCTTGTCCGGGTTGCGGCAGAGGAAATAGGTGAGGCCTGTTAGCAGCGTTGCTGTAGTCTCGGAGCCCGCAACGACGAGCGTTATGCCGTTCTCGTATAATGCTTGGTCGCTGAGCTCGCCTTCTGTGTCTTTCTGCGCTAGTCTGGACAACGTCTCCCTGTCAGCGTAGCTAGGCAACCGGTCCTGTGCGGGACTCTCACAGGTAATTGAATACATCCACCACCTTCGGATCATAGCCTCGCTCCATTCGCCGATCAACGAGCTCTTTCGTGTATCGATCCATATCCTCCTTGGGCTTCATCGCAGACTTGGGAATCAGAGGTGATAGCAAGGTAAGCACGCCGTAGAATTCGAGGGCCATTAGTTGCAAGCCCGTCGTGACTCCGCCGAATACGGTTTTAAGGAAGAAGTGACTTTTACCACCTTGCTCGAGGCAGTGGAACGCTTCGCCAAAGGCGAAGTCGCCGGTCTGTGGTCGTCAGCAATCATCCCCGGCCTAAGCAGTCATAAATTCGAGCCTCACCAAGTCGAATGTGGTGTAGTTGTCTATCACTAGTCAGTGTCAAGCACGATTGCGAGGGAGAGAAAAAGACCTTACACCAAGCAGACATATCCTGAACCCCATCCCTCTCCACCGCAATCCTCAACTGCCTAACCATCAAATCCGCATACTTCTGCAACATCCCAGCTTGCTCCGCTAAAGCTTTGGGCGAAAACGCCGCACCGTACATTCTCCTCAACTTGGCATGGAACGTATCATCTGCGTGAATGATATTCTGGTCCCAGCCAGGCATATGTGGCGTGTAGGCTTGCATGTCCTTTTGGTTCTGCACGCGTCCGGGTTGTAGGCCGTAGATGTCTTGCCAGGCCGCGGCGTCGGTGAAGGACATGTGGTCGGGACCGATGCGGACGACGGGTCCATAGCGACGGTGGAGTTGGGTGACTTTGAAGGGGAGTTGGCCACGGACGTTGTAGTAGATGTAGGGGATGCGGTAGGCGGCCCATAGCTTGGGCCCGGGGTAGATTGAGAGTGGATGGAAGAAAGCGTGGTAGAGTCCCCAACCGATGATCCAGGATACAGCCTGCCATTGTAAGCATCTGTCGATAATTATACTAAAGCATAACTCACTGCTGCTGCGGCGAAGCCTATCAGCTGTAACATGCTGGACGGCATTAGAGCGGTGATAATGCTGCTGTTAGTTGCCATGATCATCGAGGGAGAGGAAGAAGCAATGAGGCAATGCTGTTGAAAAGTGGCATCCGAGTACAGCATCAGCTCGAGTATATATACTCTGGCCCCATGCAGATCATGAGGGCTAAAAGGCAACGCATTCAGCTTGGCGAGCGCTCCAATCAGTATCAACATGCGCCGTTGGCATGCTTCGGACCACTTCGAACAGGTCCTCTGCAGGTCGGCCGCTCACGCGAGTACGTTGCACCCCGTCTTGGACTCGCACACACAGCGGCTGAGCGCACACGGCTATGCTGTATTTGTTGCACGCCTGGCCGTCGAAGGATGCGTGAAGCGGGAACGGAAACGGAGGGCGATGTTTGGGATATCGCTTGGCGGATGACTAAATCACTGTCACATGCTTCGAGCGGAAGACGTCCGCACAACAAAGAAAGTTGACTCGACTCCGAGATCGCGTGCTGCATCAAGACATCCATCGCAATGGCATCGACCGAAGGCGAGCCCAAGGTCTCGAAGCGCGCAGCCGAGAAAGAAGCCAAGAAAGCAGCCGCCAAAGCCGCAAAGGAAAAGGCCAAAGCAGAAACAGCGTCCAAACCCGCGTCAAACACGCCAGCAGCACCAGTCGACCCTTTCCGTCAGGGATGGCTGAAAGGTGTATACGACGAGAAGCCGGTCAAGGAAGTGCATACTAGATTCCCGCCTGAGCCCAACGGGTATCTACACATCGGTCACGCCAAAGCGATCACAGTCAATTTCGGCTTCGCAAAGAGTCATGGCGGTATCTGCAACCTGCGGTTCGATGATACTAATCCGACAAAGGAGGAAGAGGTCTACTTCACGGCGATCAAGGATATGGTGCAGTGGCTTGGGTTTGAGCCGCATAAGATCACGCATAGCTCGGACGAGTTTGACAAATTGTATGAGTTGGCGGAGGAGTTGATCAAACGCGAGAAAGCGTATGTCTGCCATTGCAGTCCTGATCAAGTCAAGAAGGGACGAGGAAAGTTGGAGAATGGCGAGCATGGTCCGCGATCAGCTTGCGCACATTGGAATCGGTCCGTGGATGAGAATATGGAACTGTTCCGCAAAATGAGAGATGGTGGGTACAAGCCAGGCGAGGCAGTTCTGCGCATGAAGCAGTACCTCGCTACCAAGCCGGAGGAGTACGAGATCAGCGAGGAAGACTCTGCAGAGGCGAAGAAAGCGAAGGAGAAGCTGAAAGCATTGGCCAACAACCCAGCTATGTGGGATGTGGCAGCTTATCGAGTGACGAAAAACAATCACCACCACCGGACGGGCGACAAGTGGCGGATATACCCTACGTACGAGTTCACGCATTGCATCTGTGATGCGCTGGAGGATATCTCGCACAGCTTGTGTACGGTGGAGTTCGAGACGCTGAGACCGGCTTACAATTGGTTGCTCGACGCGCTAGACATGAAGACGGAAGGCAGTGATGAGAAGGGACCGATGCAGAGGGAGTATGGCAGGTTGAACGTGGAGGGTACGATACTGTCAAAGCGGAGGATCGCGATGTTGGTCGAAGGCACTACAGTCAGCGATACCCCCAACAACCCAGCCTCTGCTCTCGCGGACGACATCGACGAGCTCGCCTTGGCAGAGGACGGCGAAGAAGAGCCCGAAACAACGACCGAAGCAGCCAGGGTAGCCACAAGCGGTTCTGGCCGTAAAATCCCCCCCGCAGTCATGAGCTGGGACGACCCCCGCCTCTTCACCCTCGTCGCGCTACGTAGGCGTGGTGTTCCACCCGGTGCTCTGAAGAAGTTTGTCCTCGATCTCGGCGTAACGAAAGCCAACGCCAATACCGCCACCCACACCCTCGATTCCAATATCCGCACCTATCTCGAGCGAACGGTGCCACGGCTAATGCTTGTGCTGGATCCGATTAAAGTTACTCTCACGAATCTCCCGGATGGGTATCTTGAGGAGAGGGAGGTTCCTTTTGATCCCAAGGATAAGGAGAAAGGGACTCATGTTGTTCCGTTCACGAAGACGATCTACATTGACCGCGACGATTTCCGGGAAGAGGACGATCCTGATTTCTTCCGTCTCGCGCCTGGGAAGAGTGTAGGGCTGATGAACGTCGAGTTTCCTGTGCGATGCACGTCCTTCACCAAGGACTCCGAGACGGGCAAAGTCAATGCCATCGAAGCTGAGTACGGCAAAGACGTACCAGCAGGCAAAGCACGGATCCACTGGGTCGCCGAATCTCCCGCCCACCACAGTCCCATCAGAGCCGAGGTGAGGGTTTTCAACCCCTTGTTTAAATCTTCAACGCCGAATTCGCTGGATTGGAAGAATGGGGGGTATTATGATGATTTGAATCCGGAGAGCTTGGTTACGTATCCGAATGCGATGGTGGAGTGTGGGCTGGAGTATGTAAGGAAGAACGCTCCTTGGCCTAAGGAGGAGGGGGAGGCGATGGGTGTTGTTGATAAGTCGTCTGTGAGGTTTCAGGGACTGCGGACCGCGTTCTTTGCGTTGGATAAGGACTCGACGGATGGGAAGGTTGTGCTGAATCGGATTGTGAGTTTGAAGGAAGACACTGGAAAGAAGTAGACGGGGGATATTTGCAACGCTATGATGATTGTAGCTGCGCTACGGCTTGATGCGGTGACGAGAATCGCGAGACAACGGAGAGCGTCGCACGCCGCATACACGCAAATTAACATCGATCAGCTGAGAGGCGTGACATTTCTCATGTGTAGACTCTTGCCTCTCTCGCCATTGTCGAACGATGGTAGTGGAAGGTTGCGACTCTAATAAAAATTAGCAATATATCGCTCGGCAGCCGAGAGAGGATATCCTCGCTTAGAGAGTGTGGTCACACGCATTTGTAAACTCGCAGCCAGCTGGGGGCACCCTCTCCATCACATGTGTCGACATACCATAGGCTTTTCGCACAAGCAATTGTCAGGTCGCTGTTTCTACTGAGAGGTTCACAACCCGCCCTTGCATCGTAAGTTCATACTAGCAATATCGACGTTTATCGCGCCCCCATGGCTCTCAATTCTCACGTTAGTATCAATGACCCGGAAGAAGATCACTTTTCGTGGTTCCCAAGTTCTTAGTTCCCAGGGTATCACATTCTTCACTCTTACGGAAAACCATTCGGCCCTCGTTTACTTTTGCGCGGCTTGAATTGCCTCGAGAAGCCCAGCTTGCGGCAAGGTCTGCGCGTTCATAAGTATCGTTTCAAACTGAACCACGGAGAGTCCCCACTTGGCATTGGGCTTTCCCCAATGATTCTCTATCCATGATCGAATTCCGGCCAACGCTGCCGCAAGTTGCTTCAACTGTAAAGATCTCTGTTCATGCGAGAGTGAATCGACATAGATGGGCACCTGTAACAACGACAAAATATGTTCTCTCTCCAGCGCTAGTCCGGCCTTTTCCAGCGACTTTTTCTCATCACCTTCACAATACGTTGGGATTGCGAGAAGCATATCCGCCAGAATATCAGGCTTTGAGAATTTGCGGTCGCCAAGCTCGAGAATGGCATTCCGTTTCAGCTCCGAGAGGCCGTACTTGTTGGCCACGTCTGCCAGTTCCAGATAAAAACGCCAGTCGTTGCGGCGGGGACGATTGTGTGTGGTGTACTGGAAGGTATACATGTAGAGTATCATGGCGTCGAGCGCGTCAAAACTGTCTGCATCGTCATCAAATTTGATTGTCTTGGTCTCGCTACTCTATTGTCGATTAGCATAGACTCGATCTCGGTGCAGCAGTGGTGGCCCTCGCAGCTAGCATCTGTTCAAAGTACTTTGACCGCTGGCCGAGCACGATTTTGTGGCCTGGTATCGACTCATTTCCATACTTGATGGTCAAGTCAGACCACAATGGGTTACGATATAGCTGCTTAGTGGATATCGTGGCGGCCATTGTTCAATTGGTCATGGAGTGAGGTCGATGGGAGACGCGACGAGACGCGCCAGTATCGCGTCCGCCAAGGCGCTACGTCAGCGACTCGCCGGACCGCACGTGAAAAGTTCGACAACCTTTTGTGGATCATCATCGTGGACGATGGCGTTATCGACCTGGGCTGCTCGGCACGCATGGGCAATGCTCGGCGTTGAGACTTGAGATGAAAGAAGGTAGGTAGAGTGCGTTGTTCTTCTCATCTCCTTCGTCGGAATCAAAACATCGTCACTATGTTTGGACGCAAAGATCCCCATTACGAAGAGAGTGCACCCAGCTGGCCTGAAGCGAGTAGCGAGGATGTGCCTAGCCATGGCGGCCCTTCCGACTCAAAGATGGATCCGGACAGTGGTGTCAAGCGAGGCCTGAAGAATAGGCATCTCAGCATGATGGCCTTAGCCGGCATCATCGGTCCTGGTCTCCTCGTTGGTTCTGGAGGTGCTCTGTCGAATGGTGGTCCTGCATCTTTACTGATTGGTTTTGGTGTAATTGGTCTGATTGCATTCTCAATAATGCAGTCGCTGGGCGAGATGACTACGCTGTACCCTGGAGGTGGCGCTTTCATCAGTCTCGCAGATCGAATGGTCGACAAGGCTTTCGCCGTTGCCGTTGGTTGGAACTACTTCATCATATGGGCTGCTGTGCTGGCGAATGAATACAATGTCATATCAAGTATCTTCGTCTTCTGGAGCGACAAGGTGCCGTTATGGGTAAGCGGACTGCGCCCATTTGCGAACAATAGCTAATAGATCTATCAAGGGTTACTTTCTAATCTTCTGGACTGTCTTTCTAGGCTTCCAGATGTTAGGCGTGGAAGCGTTTGGAGAAGCAGAGTTCTGGTTAGCTCTTGTGAAACTCCTTGGACTGGTTGCGTACTTCATCTTCGCCATCATCTACGCGTCCGGAGGCCTTATCGGACAGCAAGGCAAACTTGGATTCACTTATTGGCGGGACCCAGGGCCTTTCAATGGCAATGGGTTTCGTGGCGTCGCAACAGTTTTCGTCTTCTGCAGCACTTTCTACGCTGGCGTGGAGTCCATCGCAGTCGCGGCTACTGAAACCCGCAATCCTGGCGTGGCTGTGCCGCAGGCTATCCGCCAAGTATTTTGGCGCATCATCTTCATTTACATGGGCAGCGCATTTTTCTTCGGCCTTACGTGCGCTGCGAACGCTCCCGGGCTGGTTGAAGGCGCAAGCAGAGCCTTGCAGAGCCCTATGACTGTTGCAATACAGACTGCCGGCTGGGAAGGAGGCGTACATTTGATCAATGCGTTCATCTTCATTACCTGCCTCAGCGCCGTCAACAGCTCTATCTTCATTGGCTCTCGCACACTGCTATACATGGCACACAGCGGTATGGCACCACGTTTCCTCTCCTGGACGGACAAGCGCGGTGTTCCAGTATTTGCTGTCATCGTCACGAACGCATTCGGTGCTCTGTCCATGATGAACATCAGCACCGGCGCGAGCAATGCATACGGATACATCGTCAACTTGTCAGGCGTTTCGACATTTCTGGTCTGGGCAAGTATCAGCTTCATACATATCCGCTTTCGGACAGCGTGGCAACAACAGGGCCGTACGAGGGCAGATCTGCCATTCAAATCGCTGTGGTATCCTTGGAACGCATACTTTGGGCTGGGCGCGAACGTATTTCTGGCCTTCGTACAAGGGTGGACGACTTTGTCGCCATTTGTGGCGGGCAACTTCGTCGATGCGTACATCCTACTGCCTCTGTTTCCGATCATCTACTTTGCATTTAAGCTTATCAAGAAGACGCATCTTTGGCGAGCTCACGAGATCGACTTGGATTCGGGCAGGCGAACTGATTTGGATGGCAAAGGAGTGATGGTGGAAGACTTGGAGGTTAGTGCTCCGAGCGGTAAGAAGACGACCTTGTCCAGTAGATTGTTACGCAACTTTTAGCATCTGTACTTGCCATAATACATGTAGCATTGCTGTCATTTGAACCTAATGATATTCGCTTGGCACACGTGAGAGCGCGAAAAGTGGAGACGCGTCGCGCTTGCCGCTTTCCACTTAAGACCTCCAAACACCAGCATCAACACACAATCTGAGATCTCCATCTAACGTACATCATGGCTCAAATGGCACTGCAGCCGACGATTAGCAATGAATGAGTATGATCCGTTCGCCACGAGCGATCTCTGGCGCTGCTCATATCTCCAGCCGTTGTCCGGCAAGGCCAGCCTCTTCGACGATGCTCCAGAATTCGATTTGCCAACACTTGACAACCTGGACCTGGTCTCGGGATCTCCAGTATACAAGCTCGATCTCTTAGAGCTGACTGCACAACATGAAGACAGCAAAGTGGAGCTTGACGTGCTCGATGGCTTTCCAAGCTCGGAAACTACAGAGCCTCTTTCCCATCACAGCGATGAACAGGATGATATCTGGGAGCTCAATCTTGATAGTCTCGGCGACTCCGGCAGACTATCGTTGTATACCTGGGAGACTTTCGAACAGAAAGATGTAGCAAACACGACTCGCACTGCATACCTATCCGAGGCGGGCTCCGAAGCTTTCGACGCAGCCCTGGTGTCCAGCCATGACTCGGCCGGTGTGCTTCCAAGAGATGTATCGCTCCGTGCGCTTTGTAGCCTCGCGCTTGGCCGGTCGTCCGTCTTCTTCCAATGGGACGAGACAAAGCAGAGCTTTACGCAATCGTTGCGAGGTACCCCAACAGCTGGCCTCAGTGTGCTAGCTTCTGACAGCTTTACTGCCGAGCTTATGGCGCATGCCGGGTTGTATCGCAGGTTGCAGGCATACTCGGATTCAGGCTCGCCACGCAAAAATTCATCAGCAGTCGTTCTTGCACTCAAAAGAAGCATGGCAGGCGTCCTGGAAGCGATCGAAGGGAGTATTGTAGCCTGTACGCAATCAGTCCAAACCTTGCTGCAGCTCCAGTACGCTACAAGGCTACCCAGGCAGCTCCTGCAACTGCTTGACACACTGAAAGCTGCAGTAGATGGCGCTAATTCAGATGAAGCCGCTATTTGTGTTCTCGCTGACACTATCGATGCGATTGTCGCAACGAATAACGGTTTTGCTGGAGTGTTGGGAGTCATGCTCACCCAAGTCAGCCGTCCATGGCTGACAAGGCTCGCTGGAGAAGTCGGACTCATCGAACAATCTCATCTTGCATTTCGAGCCGTAGAAGAGACGGCCGTCAACGGTGATGGCATGTCCACACTGGTCCTGTCCGAAATGCCAGTCCCGCTATCGAGCAAAAGCTTGTTCACGGCAGAAGACCAGATTCTGCTTTGTGAAACTCGGGCGACGGTGAAGCTACTCCGTACACATCTACCAGAGACCGCACGGTATGATGGGCATTCTTTGGATCAGGTTTACGTTTCGGGTCTACTTCTGGAAGCTCCCGAACAGCGACAGCAACACGTTTTGCTCGAGCAAGATGTGTGGGCCTCTCACCAAGCGCAACAACAGTTCTACGGAGCTATCGACAACCAGATGTCTTCCACACCCAGCGTTTCGCAGCTAGGTCATCTGGATCCAGTACACGTGGTAGCTTCAAAGGCTCTGACGCAGCAACACGACCCGATGCAACATGATCATGTTGATCTTGACACTGTGCAAAAGCCATTCGATTTGCTTCGTCCATCCATTGAAGCTCAAGCGCAACGTGTCAACGGGCTCCTTCTACGCTATCTCTTTCGGGACTGCCGGCTCAGACATCACTTGGATATCCAGCGTGCCTTCCACTGTCTTGGGAACGGGGAGTTCGTCTCACGCCTTTGTACTGCACTATTTAGTGAAGAGACACAGTCAGCAGAAAGGCGACGCGGGACACTATCTAGCGGTAGGACGATGGGTTTGCGCTTGGGTGTGCAGGAGCAACGCTGGCCTCCAGCAAGCTCTGAGCTCCGCCTAGCCTTGGCCGACGTGTTAAGTGAGGTATACCACAGTTCCCGGGCTGTGGTGAAAGATGGAGGAAGCAGAAGCGACCTGCCTGGCGGGCTCAGTTTCGCGATACGAGAACTGCCAGAGGCGGAGATCGATCGCGTGATGGACGCCGGCTCGATCTTTGCACTCGACTTTCTACGTCTACAGTACGCTGCACCGGCTCCCCTCGACGCCATACTCACGCCAGGCACGATGCAAAAATACGACGAGGTCTTCCGCTTCATGCTGCGCATGGTGCGAGCAGTGTACGTGGCGGCAAGGATCGGTAACGATGGCGGTCACCATCAGCTCCCGTCAGTGACCACCATAGCAGCTCGCTTTGCTCTGGAAGCCCGCCACGTCACTGCCATGCTCATGTCATATTTCGTGGACGTTGGTATAGCGGCGCCGTGGCTAGGTTTGCAGCACTCACTCGATGCGGTGGAACGAGCTCTGGAAGCTGGCCATGCAATGAAGGTTGGCATCAGTGCTTTGCGAGACATGCACGAACACTTCCTAGAGTCCGCTAGGGGACGACTATTCTTGAAACGAAAGCAGCAGGCCATACGTAATGCGATCGAGAATGTTCTGATAGCTATGTTCAGAGCGGTTGGAATCGTCCAGTCCGAGACAGACAGTTTGCACTTGGCGTTGGCGTACGAAGCCTACAGTGCTGCTGTTGTGCAGCTTGTCCATCTACTCCAAGCGATCGCAGATAAGCCGTTCAGAGGTCACGCCTCGAGCGACTCTACAGATGACGATGTTCAGCTGGCGAGCATGCTGTTAGGGAAACTGAATTGGAACGAGTTCTACGACAAGCGACAGCAGTAGTATGGAAATGCTCATTGTATACACTTTCATTTCTGTTTTCTGTTCTTTTTCCTTCGCGAGAACCCTAACGATCCCGCGATTCTGGCATTGAAGAGTATCACAACTCAGACAGTCGATATGCTGTGTCGCATGGTCGTGATTTGGTACACTTGTCGTGCCACGAGGATGACTGCTGTCATGTCATACGGATCGGTCCAGAGAGATCGATCGTCCATCTGGCTTTTGGCGTACCCCGGTTCACCAAGCGCACCCAGAAAAGAACCCTGCAAGGTACCGCTTCCGTCCGCTTTTGGCAAACACGAACGAGATGCTTTTCGACCTCGAAACACCGACAGATCGCCATGGCCACGCTTGACGGCCAGAACACGATGGAATCCGGACGCCCACGATGCACGATCCGTCTTGCCCACTCACGCGATCTGTATGCGTTGCCATGTCACTTTCACTCCCTGCATGGCGGATGCCGGGAGTAGACTTTATCACATCGATACGTCACCTCAAGGTCCTTGCCGCGACCTGTGCGCATCAACGAGTCGGTAGCGCGTTGACTCCTCAAAGGTAGATGGAGACGGTTTCCTTTCGCTCTTTTGAAGTTTGCTTCAAGTCTGCTTACTACGGTGCAATTTCTTACTCTTCTTCCCAACGTGGTCAGCAGCCTTCCTCGACGCCGTATTAGCGGTCTGCTTATAGCGAGGATTTAAGAGGTGGTGGAGCACGCGACAATGGCACGTTATGGAGGTTTGCGCGGTGCGAGACTGCAAGTCGCGATTGGTATGGTCGCAGGGTTGGCGTTCTTGTGCGTTCATCAATCTACGACTTGAAATACACATCCATACTGATACACTCGACAGCCTTTTCGGATATGACCAAGGCGACCTGGCTGGACTTCTCGTCGTCCCTGAATTCCGTCGCCAATTCCCACAGATCGATACCATCGGCAACCCAGGCAATCTTCATGTCGCCACCATACAAGGAATCACAGTCGCCGCATGGAATATTGGGTGTTTCATCTCGGCTATGCTCACCATCTTTTGGGGTGACCTGATAGGACGCAAGAAGACGATATTCGTGGGCACTGCATTTCTCTTGATTGGAGAGATCATCCAAGCAACGTCTTTCTCGTATGGTCAATTTATAGCAGGGCGAGTCATCGCAGGTTTCGGCAATGGCTTCAACACCGCGACAGTACCGGCGTGGCAAGCAGAGTGCACAAAGGCCCATCGCCGTGGCACTTTGCTCATGATCTCCGCCGGCGCATGTATCGCAGCCGGCCTCTCCTTCAGCTACTGGATTACCTTTGGCTTCTCTTTCGTCGAGAACAACTCTGCAGCCTGGCGCGCACCTATCGCCATCCAGTTGGTCTTCGTGGTTATCATCGTCTCTTTGATGAGTGTTATGCCCGAATCACCCCGCTGGCTTATATTGACTGGCCGAGAGGACGAGGCGCTCAACGTTCTGGCTGCTCTGAACGACCACGAACGTGAGGCAGTTGAGACCAGGCAGGAATTTCTCCAAATCAAGGACGCAGTCATCGAGATGTCCAAGGGCAGCACAACTGATGTGGCCAGCATGGGCGACTACCGTCACCTCCACCGCGTCGTACTGGCTTTCATTCTGCAAACCTTCCAACAGATGTCCGGCATCAACCTGGTCACCCAATATCTGGCACTCATGTTCATTCAGCAGTTTGCTTACACACGCTGGGTAGCTATGCTCATTGCCGCTTGCGCCGGAACGGAGTTTTTCCTGGCATCCTTCGTGGCGGTCGTCGGTATCGATCGCTTCTGGGGACGACGCAGTTTGCTCATGTTCGGTGCCAGTGGCATGTCACTCTGCATGATCCTGATTACCATCATGACCTACCTTAATGTCCGAGCCAGCTTGACGGCGGGCACGGTCTTTGTTTTCGCTTACTGCACCTTCTTCGCTATCGGGTGGCAAGGAATGGCATGGCTGTACCAAGTCGAGATCATTCCGCTGAGGATCCGTGGACCCGCGAACGCTCTTTCGACTGCCGCCAATTGGCTGTTCAACTTCGTTGTCGTACTCATCGCACCTGTGGCGTTCAACAACATCGGATGGAAGACGTACATCATCTTCGCCTGCACGTAAGTCACCATCCACCACGCTGCACGCATACATACCCCTGCTAAATCTCCTTCCAGCAACTTCGTCGCTGTACCAGTGGTTTACTTCCTGTTCCCAGAGACAGGCTACCGATCACTCGAGGAGATCGATGTCATCTTCCACTCAGCCTCTCTCGGACCGAACCCATGGCTCAACGTCCGGAAGATTGCCGCCAACGAGCCTCTCTGGTACGGCAAGGACGGCGAAGAGCCATTTATCTACGAGGAGAGCGAGTGGCACAAGAAGCACGTCCGGTTCAGCGACGAGATTCAGTCGAGTGACGGTACTAGCACGACACTCAAGGATGGCAGCAACAGCAACGGCAGCAGTCCTATGGATTTCGTAGACCGTGGTCTCCGGAGCAGCAGTGAGGGCAACGCGGAGGAGTGGAAGGAAAAGGACGATGTCCTCGCTGACGGCGAGACGCCACGAGTGTACGGGGAGGAGGCATGTCCCAGCCCTGTCATCAGCCGGACTAGCAGAGATCGTGCGAGTCGGGATAGGGGTCTGCGAAGCGCTGGGAGGGATACCAAGAGTGCCGGCAGAGGACACTAACCCATTCTTCTTTGTTATCGGATATTTATGGCGCAGGACAAGATACACACATCAGCTAAGCTGAAAGCATGGCATGGGTTATGACTGTATAACAGTATGTAGTATTCCACAGCATTTTCGCCCAATACAGCGCGTCCGTTTCTCTGAATGTACTGTGGCAGGAGCTGTAATGGTCGAAATTCTCTCAATCCTGTCCGGTGCCTATCAAGTTGATAGAAGTTTTGTCGTACAGTAAAGAAATCCTGTCCGAGTCCTTTTTGATTTACGTGACTGCCAAGGCTCGAGTCCGCCGAATCGTCTCAACAAGTCAGAGATCCATAAGTTAGCAATGTTATAGCGGTGCTCTCAAATTAACTTGTCCTGCAGGAACCGATGCTGTGGTGCTTACCCACGATGTGCCATCATAACAGGCCCAGGTTTCACGCCTCTGCAATCACAGGCCCGGGGGGCCTCTCGCACTTTGCACAGCAACACCTACATCGACTACCTGTGCTGCAATGAGAAAGTGCGGTCCCGGTCGTGTGGGCAGCTACGCGGCCAGGCCGGTCTGGATGTATGCAACAGCTCCTTATCTTGGACCAAGCTCCCTGGGACATCTGCATGCACGCCTCCAGTACAGCCTTGCAGCCGCTCGAGTCACATGGACAACCACAACAACGCATCAAGCGGATGGTCTTCAGCTCGGCTGAGTTGATTGACACACGGCTGGTCTACGTCACGACATGGTTTCCGCGCGTTGCATGCGCGACTCTAGAATCACGTCCACGTCTTGTCAAACGGAGCTGATCATGCTGCGCAGAGGCTGTGTTCCTGCATTACAAGGTGTATTATGAATGCCTCGTGGAGTTCTTGTATGTTGATCGAGTTAGACTCGCGTATTTCCACGGGCCCCTTCGCTCAATAGCTCGAAAGCTGGTTCGCCCGACCCTAGCTCTGGGATCAACTGAGGACCACCACCGATCTCATGAGGGTACACAGGCACACCACTATTACCAGTGTTATGTCCTTGCGGATTACCACTCATTTGAGGTTTGGCGCTCGCTTGGTATGAAGTTGCAGACGTTCGATCCCTACGCTCTGAATGCCTACGCCCCGCGAACAGGCCGGCCAGGGTGCAGAGTATCAGTGTAGGCAAGCCAAGACCGAGGCCGAGCCCAAGCCCAAGCTTGCGCACGTGGTTGGAACGGTGCTGTTGTACCACAAGGGCCTTGATGTTGTGGCAACAGCAAGGGTGGGGCTCGTCCTCACTCCCGTCGCAAACGTTGGAGGGATCACATTTCTGTTCGTCCTCGCTGCAGTATGCGCTTGTGGCTGTGCTCGAGGAAGTGATCGTGGCTGTAGCGAAGCCGGACACTGTGCCGTTCGATGTAGAGCTCATCAATGCAGCGGACGTTATGCTCCGTGGGTCGATGAGCTGGTCGATGACGAGGAACTAGATGTTGACTGTGATGTGCTCGTTGAAATCACAGGAGCCGGAGTGACAATGGTTTCCGTTGCAGTTGCAGTCGCAGTCGTTGTCACTATGACTCGTCCGTATAAGTATTCGTTGATTACGAACAGCGCCGAGCCATCCAAGCTGACGTCTGCAGTGTTGCAGAACGGCCAGGTTATTGAGGCGTCGCCACTAGTCAGGACGGCCGTAGCTGCAATTGTGTTTGTGCCATCCGTGCTAGGAAGGATCGCAATCGTCAGCAATACAGTCTTGGCTATTCGTCAGAACGACATCTCACCAGCACCCTGTGAATGGCCCAACGTCGTTACACAACGAGCTGTCGACATTGGTGTACGCACCATGTAGGCCAGGGCCGCTACATGTCCAGAACAAGTTGTCGCCCACAGCCGTTGCACCACATCCCAATCCTTCGGCACACCACCCGGTGAAGGTACATGTGGAGATTTCATTGCAAGGCCTTGTGAAATACCCGCAAGCCGTTGACATACCGCGAAGGAATCGAACGTGACAAGGGTCCCGACGGACTGCCCTCAAAAAGTTATCAAACACGGGAACAGAAATTTTGCCGTCCATAGCGTGAGCCCATATAGCCCGCAAACCAGGCTGTGTCTTGAAGAGTTGTCAAAACCGTCGATCCCGCATCCGCATAGAGCTACTGCAAGGCTGCCACGCCAGTGCTGCATGCATAGCCAGCAGTACCACAGCCTCGTGCGCCAAGGCCTGACCTCTGACCGGTTCGGAGCCTCGTAGCAACGCCACTGATCGCAAATGTCCGGATTGGCAGAGATCGGCACTCCATCTACGGCTTGCGCGCTGCGCAGCTCGCCCTTCCAACCTCGCTATCCGGCTTGGCAAGATCTGAGCTTGGCGACTGTGGCGCCTGTTTCTCTGCACGTGCGCTGCGTCCTGCGACCACAGCCGCTCCGAATGATTGCCTGCACAAGGCACCAACCGTTGGCGCGGAAGCGCAGGCAATCTTTCGGAGGGACAATAGGAGCGGGCGAGCGACTCCGATCATGGCCGTCCTGTGTCCGACCAATTCGATACCGACTTGACTCGGCCTCAAGCAGCTCCCTCCATGTTTGCAGTGCGCTGGGAGCTGCCATTACCAGAACTACTCTCAGCCCCATCCGCATCTCTCTTAGCATCTTCGTTTACTCTCTCCCGCTTCTCAGCATCATTGACGACATCTTCCTCCTTCACGATCCTACTGATTTGTACCAGACCGCCTACTGCAATATTGACGGCTAGACTCCCGACGCCTGGGCCTTGTATACCGAGCGCTGTTTGATGTTAGAATAAACGCCTGTGCCCAGATATATTCAAGGACTGGTGCAGCAAAGGTGACGCCCAAGGAACACGATCGCAGAGCCTGTGACCAAGAGCTGAGATTTGGGATTTGATGCCCAAAGCCATGGCCAAGCGGAACGTAATCGGACCTTCGATCTTCAGACCGAATGAGCGGAAGCTTTGATACGCTCATACAGCATATCAGCTACAGCCGTATGTCCAGCAAGATTGGGATGATAAGGAACCTGACCATAATACGGCATCAACAACCCAAAACCCAGCATCCACGTCTCCTCAGTCCCAACCTCGTGGCCCTCACTCGCTTTGCTGACGGGTATAAGTTCAACCTCCAGCCGCGCAGCTGCGGCTTGCGCATAGCCCGCATTGAGAACCCGTGCGCGCTCTCTATAGTACGACACCTGCTCGGCCGTAAGCGGGACGTCCTGTCCAGGCGTCGTTGCATCGCCGAAGACATTCGGGTACTCGGCACGGTAGATTTTGGCTGTAGGTGCTATGCTTTTGATCCTATCAATTACTGCACAAAAGCGTCTGCTCAGCTCGTTGGTATCGACGTCCGTTGTTGGACAACCGCGGTATTTGTTGATGAACCACTTCAAGGGGCCGGCATAGGAGAGATACGAGTCGATCATTTGACCGCCACTGTAGCCTAGGTCGTTGCCGCCGGCGGTGATGGTGACGATATCGGCGCTGGTAGGGAACCCCTCAAGTTAGGGTTTGAGAACAGTCTTGCTGAAGACGGTCTGCTGTGGCGTGTCCAGGACGTTCAGGAGAGTCGCGCCCGATGCTGTAAGGTTGGTGAGTTCTGCGTCGAGCTTCTCGGCGAGTCGATGAGCATGGTTGCGTCCGGATCGCATGGCGGCTTTGTTGATGATCGGCTGGTTTGATGGTTAGCCGCACGGCGATATCGTGTCGGCGTCCGGCTTACCTCGATGCCTGGACCTGCGGCAAAGGAGCTGCCTAACGCGACGAAGTGTAGTTTGGCCATTGTTAAGATGAAGTGTCGGATCCGATACGAGATGCAAAGACCAGGTGTTTGTAGTTGAGCTCTGTAGGGTCAAAGTCCTAAATATGATGCGGTCGTGACAATTGATGTCATTAGTAGCTTGATCGGAAACCAACTTTTATGCAAGCACAAAATAATATGCCAAAGTATGTCCGGCTCGTCTGCAAACGTCCCGAAATTCTAACAAACGACCAGAAGAAAACGTAGACAGGGGAGTCTCCTCAGACATATCCAGTCCAGCGTCCGTGGTCTCCCCAGTCCTAAACACCAGACCCCTGGGCACTGCAGCCGACAGCCCCAATATCACAAACCCACACTAAGTGACGCCCGGCCGACCATCAGGCACACTCCCGTTCCCAGAACTACTCCCACTCCCACTTCCCCCACCATCCCTCTCAACATCTTTAACCCTCTTCTCAGCCTCCTGCACAACCTCCTCTTCCCTCCCATACAACCACCACAACCCCACCCCAAAAAGCCCCGCTCCCACAATATTCCCCAGAGTAACAGGTATAACACTCTGATAAATATACCTCCCCACCCCAAAATCCGTCCCATAAAACATCCCCACAGGCACCTGGAAAAAATTCGCAATACTATGCTGATACCCCAGAATCACAAACGCCCAAATCGGAACCCAAATACTATAAATCTTGCTCACGTAGTCGTTACTCCCCAACGCGAGAAACATAGCCAGCGCAACAAAAATATTGCACCCCACCCCTCTCAGAAAATTCACGGACCAACCGACATTCACCCTCCCCTCCGCTTGTGTGACAGCGTAGGCTTGCTGAGCGGGCGTGGAGAGGGTGTTGGTCCACCATGCCAGAAAACCGGCTACGAACAAACACCCGCATAAATTCCCCAGATAAGAAATCACCCAATTCTTCACCAGATCCCAGACCGTCGTCTTCCTTTGCAGAATCGTAAAAGGCATCACAAACATATTACTCGTGCATAACTCGACGTTCGTCAGGATAATCAGGACAAACCCCGTCGGGAACGTGAAAGCCGCGATCATGGCCGCGAGGGAGGGATTTGATTCGCGGAGTCCTGGGCTGCCAGACAAAATCACCAGATCCGTCAGCGCTCCCAGAGAGATGAAGACGCCGCCGAGGAACGACTTGATGATGTAGTCTGGGTAGGAAAGATGGGTTTTCGCCAGAGCTGCTTGCGTGACCAGGCGCGCGAGCACTCTGGGTGGTGTGCCGTGCGGTTCGGCCATTGTTGACGAGGAGATCAAGATATTCTGGGGTGATGGTGTAGGAGACGGTGGGATGTTGAACCTTCGGACATGGCTCGCTCGCGGATGTCGCTTGGAAAGATGATGTTTTGCTAGACCCCTGCTGTTATGATGATGCGGTGTTGTTCGAAGACGGCAACTGCCAGATGCGGTCAGAGATCCGGCGTTGCGATGACTGACAGAATGATCAGCAAGGTCAGAGATAAGGATGCTCGTATCGTTGCTCGTAGTAACGTCGTCCGGGAACGGCGCAATAAGCTTGGCACGCGGTGCACAATGTCGGTTGCGGTGAGCAGTGTCAAAATTTCTTGGAAAGATGCCCATGACTCGCTATGAGCTTGTCCGTGCTAGTCGCTCTTGGAACGATGTAACCATGTTCGTCGGTACTGTGCAATAATGCACATAGGCCTCTTGCTCGCGCGTGTTGATGTCTTCATCTCATCTCATCTCATCGAGACCGACCCCAAAATTGATGACTGACTGACAGAATGATTAGCAAGATACAAGACAAGGATGTAAATGTTGTTGGTAAAGGTAGCATCGTCCGAAGAGTCCCTCGTAGCAACGTCCGACTCTGTACCACGTCGGGTAGCTGCCAGTCCCGGAGAACCCTTCCCCACAATTTCGCATTGCGAAGTTAAAATCTGCTCATAGTGAGAATGGAAGTTGGGAATCGAATATATCGAACTGAGGGCTGTCCTCTGGGAGGCCGAGAATCGCTTGATCATTGCCACTCGCAGACCTGGGGCATTGCACATGGAAGGTAGTACGGTTATTCCAATAATGGCCTCACCCTCGCCTGTCCAAAGTATTGCTCGTATAGCACTACACCTAGTCTCCGCTCCAGATTATATGTCAATCGGCTGCGAGACATTCCATTGCCCTCTCGTCCTGCAGGCACTAATGCGTTGCAACTGACTCAGCATAACGTTCAAATGAACCCAGTGCCGATGTGCTTATTCAGAACGAAGACATGGCCTCGACTCAGATCCTCGTTTCGTCCTCGTTTCGTACGCTCTTCTCAGCCACCAGAAATAAGGTCGCAGCCGTTGCGTGGTCTCGTGAAATCAAATCACCCGCTCTCAATGCTATACTGGATAGGTAGTTGATAGAGTCTTCTGGCCACGAAAATGTAGATCACCACTGACCTGCGTGTACCAGGCATTTTACCTGCATCGAAACGAGCTGGAGTTGAGTCTGTCTCGTCGGCCTGGAAAAGCAAACCCTCCATGGCGGATTGAGAGCGGCTACAAGTGCGTTCCTGCCGCTCGCTCTTCAAACCGTGCAATATCGTCCTCTCACTCATCCATATCGATATCTTCATCTCACCCTGGTCCTCCCCTTCCCTTTCGCCTTCGCATTGCCTCTCGCTTTTGTCTTCCCCGCCGCAGTCTTCGCAGATACAGCAGGCGTACTCCTCGTACTACCCTCCCCATCCCGACTCTCACTCTCATCCTCGTCCCCATCTTCCTCCTCCTCATCTCCAGCCACGGACCCAGCCTGCCTAGCCGAACGCCTCGAACTCGGCGCCATCGCAGCTTGAGCAACCTTCCCCTTCTTCTTGGCCGCAACTTTAGCCCTCCCCGCCCGTCCAGAAGGCGTAGGCGCTTCACTAGGCTCAACGCTAAAGGAGGGAGTAAAACGAACAGGCATTTCCTCCATCCTATTGAGCTCCGGCAACGCGGGTGGACTCTCACTCCCCCCCTCCCCATCCCCATTAGCAGTAGGACCAGCGAACCGCTGCCGCCACATCATCTCCCCGTACCCCTCTCCCTCGCCCCCATTCTCCCGCGGTAATTCAAACTCCAGCCTATGAATCTTATTCTCCGCCTCGCTATACGCATCGCTCTCCCCGTCCCCCCTCTCCTCTTCATCCTCCAAACTCAAATCAGATAATTGTCGCGCATCTTCCCGCTCATCCAAAGCTTCCAAATCGTAAAGAGTATTGAGTTTCCGCCATATACCCGCCGGTTTAGTGTGCTCGTTGCGAGGATGGATGTAGTGGTTTGAGAGCAGGAAGTGGTGGAGGGCGAGAAGGCGGAAGTGTTTGTGGATGCCTACGCGTCATCAGTCTGACGGGATCAGTGTTGTTCAGGAGATTTGGGGGAGGGGTGGTGTGTACCGGTCGGTTTCCATGTCATGAGGCCTTTGAAGAGGCCGAGTTCTTCTTCGTCTGTCCAGAGTTCGTTGTCGGAGGCGGGGGAGGCATTGTCGGCGGCGGGGGTTGGGGGGTTGGAGACGGGGGTTGGTGAGGCGGTGAGGGAGGTTTTGGCCTTTTTCCGGGGAGGCATCGTTTTGGTGTTGGTGGTAGTGGTTTCGGTAACGGGAGACATAGCTCTCGTGTACTGTTGCCCCAAGGTGTTGGTTGGTCTAAACTGATCACCGAGAGCCTTATAGATAATGAGCAAACAATAACATGTACTTTAGTAGGCCTATTTAGAGTAGATCTAAGATACCTTAGATATCTCAACGGCTTATAATAACCAATTAGAGAGTATTCTTATCTAGAGATCTAAAGCTACTATTATTTAAGTTCTACCTAATAAGAGGTTTATAGAGTCTAGTAAGCCTCGATAATATCGTACCTACTTATTATTTAGAGTCAATTATTAGCCACTAGGTATAGTACCTAAGTATATATATTTACTCTAGTATAATAGATAACGAGATACTATAGTTATACTACATTCGAGAAGATAGTAGTAAAGTAGTCTTGCCTATATCTATAACTAGTATAAGATCTATACGGAGTAAAAAGAATAGTAGTATAGTAGAAGAGTACGGCGCAGTCCCTATACTAGAGGCTTATTATAAGTAGTAGACTCCTGCTAGTGCTGTTAGTAGATACTGTAGCAGTAGTAGGAGGTCGTAGGACGGAATAGCGACGCCGGTTACTATCGCCCCGCCTACGTCGAGATGGCCAGTTTCGGCTGGAGTATTAGGTAGGAGTGCGAGTACGACGAGGACGGGGCGAGAAGGGTTGGTTGGGAAGGGCTATCGGTAATGGTAGATGGTACAGGCATGGAAAGTAAATACAGAACTCATGACAGCGAATGCCTTGGAAAGTCCCAATGCCGACCAAAATCCTTCCTCTCATATCAGCATCGCAACACCGAGTAGACTGGCCGTCATCATCAATGCCCATAAACTTTGTACACGGGAGAGTGTGAGCTTCGCCGAGCTCGTCGCAATAATGGCGCCCGGCTGATCAGTGTCCACAGACGACGTAGGAGTATCCTCGGCTATGCCATTGCCGCCCGAAGTAGCATAAGGTGCTGCAGTTGCCGGCGACACGGGGATCGTCTGAGTACCATCCACCACAACGTTGGTTGCTGCTGCGTCGCCTGAAGGCAGATTGATAGTCACACCATTGATGGTCTGTGTGCCTACAAATAGTGCAACCGTTCGATCGCCAGCCACTACAAGCAGTGCAGAGCCTTGCCTCAAGATTTCGTCGATGGAACCAGCTGGGTCCGTGAAGGTTGCTGCTGCGACGAAAGCGTCTCCGCCCGCTGTCGAGAAAGACGCTGTTGTTGAACCCAGCACGACTTCGCCACCATTACTTGGGACGCTGGCGATCTCTCCATGCACTGTCGCGGCAGAGCCTAACGCGACTACGGTGCTCTGAGTGCCTGCTGCAACGATGACCGACGAGCCATCCCGGATTGCTGTAACAGGACTGCCATCTTGGCCGTACAGGACAGCGTGAGACATTGTCAATGAATCTGCTGAATCGGCGTGAGAGGTAGAGAACATCATCGTTGAAGCTCCCAACACTGCGGCATTCCCGTCACCAAGCAAGCTAAGTGTGTTGCCTAGCATAGTCATCATCGACCCAAGAGCGACAGTGGTTTCGCTGCCACCGCCGGCCATGACAGCTGATACATCTTGCCTTTGTATCGTGATCGCTTGTCCGTTGGCGCCAGTCGCTACTATTTGCAATGTGGGCTGAGGGACGTTTTCATTGGCCTGGTCACCATTGTTGCCATGTGCTCCAGCGCCATCAATTTGGCTGTCCACACCAGAGCTGCCAATACTCATGGCCTGCGAGAGGATCGTCAAAGCGTTCGTCGTGCCTGCAATTGCGATAGCGGAGCTTTGTCCTGTAGCTTGGGTGGTTGCTGCTATTACCATAGTTGTTGTATCGCCAGGCAGCGGTTGACCAACCGGCTCATCTGAGTTTTCTGAATCGTTGGCCAGTTCCGTGTTCCCATCATGATCTACCCTGGTAGTCGTCGGAGACTGCGGCGGATCCACAGTAGCAGTTGGCTCGGTACTCTCATTGTCGAAAGGACCACTAAAGTCAGAGGGCTGATCTGAAGGGGACAGCCTGAGCGAGGTGGGAGCGGCAGAGCTATCAGAAGAAGGTGGTAGAGGTTCAAGTGTACTCGCCACTGAGTCTGGGTTCTGCGGAGAGCTCTTGGGAACCGGATCGTTATCTGCCGTGGCCATGTCCGTGCCGGACGTTGGACTAGGGGTAACCGAAGCGGGCCTCGATGCTGGGCTAGCACTCGTGGGAGAGGGTATCAGCGGGCCCTCTATCGTGGTCGCTGGTGTCAACGCCTTGGGCGGATCATAACTAAGGTGCCTTGTAAGCATGTTGTCCCACCATCGCAACTTCAGAAGGAGACCGCTTACAGTCCTTCCAGACCCAACCCGCAAGACGCCCATGCCGGGTCCAGACCTCTCAATTGCGGAGGGATTGCGAGCAGTGGCTCCAACGCCTTGTCGACAAGCACGGAGCAATAGCCACCCAAAGCCGCCACAGATATGTTGTTGATTGTGTCGCGGTTGCATAGAACGTTGTTGCACTGATTAACATCAGGGCAAGGGTACAGATTGAAAGCAGTGCGTGCGATTGGTGTGTTCAGATCGTCGAAGTTGAATGGGTAGCCTAGAGCGGCGTAGCCGTACTGTCTCGCGGAACCCCAAGTTAGAATATCACTCGAAGCCACTGTAAGCAGCAGGCTGGTATGGACTGAGCCGACTCGAGTACAGGAGTTGGATGCTGACACACTGCTGAGCGAGATGTATACTCGGTCTGCATAGAATGTCAAGCCGTCTGAGACAATGTATGGACCTGGTTTGAGCTATCAGCCAAGCAGAATGTCAAGTCCACATATTGCACTCACCAGAATCTGGTGTGCTTGAGCTGATGTTGTACTGATCATATTTGCAGCCTTTGAAGAACGGGATGTTGTTTTCGGGGTTCGGATCAAGCGGAGAACCCCATGGGCACCTAGTACCGGTAGCGTAAGTGTCGCCTTGATAGGTGCAAAGATCTTTGGAGGTCGTGGCCTTGGCGGGAAAATACAAGAGCTGAACGTGGTCGCCATGTACAGTGCAGCTGTCAAAGCGTCAGCCGAGGTTGGAAAGTGTACAAGTCGATATTCTACTTACGACCCGCATGACGGTCCAGATGTAGGCAAGCAGTTGACAGTCAGGAAGTCCGACCAAGTGGGTGTCGGTCCGTAGAAGTAATAGGTGCCACCTGGAGTCAGAGATGTGACACTTTCGCCAGGATTGAGATTAGGCTCAGGATAAGCAGTGAAAGCATATGCTCCTTGAGCATCCGCGGTCAGGACAGACCCATTGACAGTCAGTGTTGGCGAAGCGTCCGTGAAAGATGCCGTGGACCAGCCACCGACATCGTTGCCGGCTATCAAGATCGTAAGCGGGTCGGCAAATGTCACGGTCGTTTCTACAGAGCTGTAGGCTTCGATGAACGAGTCGCTAAGACTCGAGGAGAGGCTCGAGAGGTGATTGCAGTCGTCGTTATTGATTTTGCAGCTCGGCTCTGGGCTGTTGTATTCGGTGACCACGATCTCGGTGGTGTAGTGGGCGTAGCCGCGCTTTGTGGGAGTCAAGTCACCTAATCACAGTGAGCGTGCCCCATGCAAATCAGCATGAAGTATATTCACGTACCTAGTACACTTGCAAGACCTCCACACACCGTCTTGGTCGTGGCGAAGAACGCGGTGGTCAGCGAACTCGTGCTGACTGTCGTGAGGTATGCTGCGTTGGTGGAGCGATCTGCGTATGCGACCCATTCGTCATTACAAGCGCTGGCGTACTTCAGTCCTGAATGCTGGTAAGCTTCTTCGAACTAAACGTACATTGCTGCATCACGTACCTGCTCCGATGCGTTCTACGGTGTACGTTCCGTTGCTCGTCGAGGTGGCGGGTCCTGGCCGTATCGTGGAATTACCATACAGCGGCGATGTACTAAGCACAGCGCTTGTAGCATTGTAGACCAACGTCGATGGCGGAATGGTTGTGGTGAGATATGAGTCTGTCTCGCTCGGTGAGCGAGACAGCGTAGCTGTGAGCGATGCCGAGTTCTCGGAGGAGGAGCTGAAACCAAGTCCTTGCAGTATTAGGCTCCCCAGGCCACTGGTAATGCTACTGCGACCGTAGCTGGTGTCCTGGCTTGCCTGGAGCCTAGAAGTGGATAAGACTCTGCTTGTATTCGCCGCGGAGCTACTATTGACAACAAGATCTGGTCCACTGTTTAGTGCTTCGTACAGTAAACTGTACAGTACTCAACAAGCTTACGGGTGCTGCCCTTCGCGACTGTCGCAAGGAGTATGACCGGGAGCAACCATGATAGGCGCATGAAAGCGCCAATATTCAGCATGCCAGGCCAGATAACGAAAGAATGACTCTTGCGGACAACAGACAGCTCGCACTGCTTCGACCAACTTACATGTTTCTCTTCAGAACTGTGGAGCGACCACTTCTTCTTCATGCATAGCGTGCCCAACATTTGGGGCCCAAGGTGGTCTGATGGCATGCCTTTCATGTATTCAGCCTCCCTTGGCTGTACGACCGACTTGCTTGTAGATTCGCACATCTGATAGGAGGATGTGGTGTCCTGGCATGCGCCGCCATGTACGTCGGGTGTGCTAACCCTTCACCAGTCGCGCTGGCATAGCATGGTCGTGCTCGTTCTAGACACGTGTCTGGCATGCCGTACGATCACTGTGAACATAGTTTGACAACGAGGTGGACGACGTAGATATTAGAGTCAGGAAGAACGAAAACGTTCAGTCGTCGTCTAGCCTCGTTGGATTTCCCGAGTGTTTTGACTATCTGCTGGCTCTAGACGACGGTCTGGAGCTTGTCGCGTGGCAGGCGCGTCACTGGTGGGGTCTTGCCCGTGCACCTTGAAACCTGTATTGACTTTGACGATTCTTTGCAGAAACAGAACACAGCAACTTAGCTCCTACACACCTCAACAACGCTACTCTATCTATCATTCACACAAACCCTACCAAACGCGACACAGAAGAACAGTCCAACACGATAGGATCACGGCTCGAAGAAGCGCGCGAAGAAGCTCAATTCTCCATCATGGTGCGCTGGGGCCGGTCAGTACCACACACACCCCCAACAACACCATTGAACCCCAAACCACATCCCCTAACACACTTCTCCAGCCTCTTCGGCAGCGACACCCGCCCAACGCATACCGAAATCCAATCCCTCCTCCCGCACCACCGCGACCGCCCAATCTCCTCCCCCATCCCCGCCAAACAAGTCACCCTCATCGCGCTCCGCCTAAAATACCAAATCGAACAAGTCGTCCCCTGCGAACTACCACCAGAACGCGTCACGCTCCCCCACAGCTCCGTAATCACCTCAGCAGTCATCAAAACCGCAAAATCCGCCGGCAAAGTCTCGGGAAGCGACGAAGACTTGTCCGCGTGCGTGGTCTACTGCCTGCTCATCGTGAAGCAGTGGTTTAAACTCCAAGCGAAGCTGGAGTTATGGGATGCCGATTTGCATGATTTGAGGGCTAGTGCGTGTGAAGTGATAGCTAAGAACATCATCGAGGATGAGGAGGATATGGCGTATTTGATGCAGGAAGTGCTGCTCAAACGGTATTCCATTGTTGTTGACGGCGAGGATACGGCGCCTGCGAACGCCATAGAACGGGCTGTTGACTTGCATGCTGTGCGCGTGATCGGGAGTTCGGGGTATCAGAAATGTATAGCGCATTTGTGGCGGGGGTGGTTAATGCAAGATCCTGATGACGGGTCGAGGTTTGTGGATTACAGGGGGAAGACCGATACGAGTTACTGGTCCCATTTCGACCCGGACAGGATGCGCGTGCCGCAGTATCAGAATGTAGTGCAGATTTTCATTTCGATGGTGTTTTTGGGGTTGTATACGGGGGCTATCAACACTATTAATCCTAGTGGGGATTTGGATATTGTGGAGGGACTACTCTACATTGTACGTGAAGATCACTAACGATGATGATGGTAGCTAACATGGTTGGGTAGTTCACCCTAGGCTTCGCCTGCGACGAGATCGGCAAGTTCTATAAAGTCGGCTGGTACTATCTCTCCTTCTGGAACGTCTTCAACAGCACCCTCTACGCCCTCCTGAGCGTCAGCTTCATCACCCGCATGATCGCCCTCGCGCACCCCATCCACCACCACCAACGCGCCCTCATGAACGAACTCTCCTACGACTTCCTCGCCTTCTCCGCCCCCATGTTCTGGATGCGCCTCCTCCTCTACCTAGACGGCTACCGCTTCTTCGGCGCCATGCTCGTCGTGCTAAAAGTCATGATGGCCGAGTCCCTGATCTTCTTCGCCTTACTCCTCGTCGTGCTCATAGGCTTCTTGCAAGGATTCATAGGACTGGATCTCTCGGACGACAATTCCATCGACGCCATCCCCTTCATCGTCAAGCAAATGCTCAATGCGATCCTGGGATCCCCGGAGTTTGATGGGTGGTCCAGGTTTGCGCCGCCGTTTGGATTGGTGCTTTATTATATTTATAATTTTATTATCATTGTGATTTTGCTGAATGTGCTTATTGCGCTTTATAATTCGGCGTATGAGGATATTACGGAAAACGCGATAGACGAATACCTTGCGTTGTTCAGTCAGAAGACGATGCAGTTTGTGCGGGCGCCGGATGAGAATGTTTTTATCGCGCCGTTCAACCTCATCGAGATCGTCTTTTTATCGCTGCCATTCGAATGGTGGATGGGCAAGGCGCAGTACGAGAAACTCAACGACTCAGTTATGGGCGTCATCTACGCGCCGCTCCTACTGGTTACGGCGTTCTTGGAGACGAGGACGGCGCGGATGGTGAAGTTTAATCGGAGCAGGAATGAGTCTGACGACGACACGATTGAGGTTTGGGAGCAGCTTGGTGGGGATTTGGATGTGGAGGGTAGTGGGTGGGGGAAGAGGGTTGAGGAGAGTTGTCCTAATGTTGTGGAGGATAAGGCGGTGGTGGAGGTTAGGAAGTTGCAGGAGGAGATGAAGGAACTTAAGGCTATGGTGAAACAGTTGTTGGCGAAGGAGGGGGGTGGGGTGGGCAATGGTGGGAGTTGAAACAGTGGTGGGGATGGGTTGAGGATTGAGGGGTGAGGTACCTGGTTTGGATAGGGTTTGGGGTTTGAGCATGGCGTTGTGGTTGTGGTGGTCGTGGGGGCTGTGTATAAGATTGTACAGATATTGTTGTTGATCCTAGCCTGGTGCCTGGTGCCCCGTTGACCATGGCATCTCACATGCATCTTTGCGACAACAGAGCAGGGCGACGACGAACGATGATGTCATGAGCTTGTAGCATCTACAAACCCGACGCATTTACACGACCGATATCCAAGATCTCGAACTCCGGATTCCAACTCGAAACGAAAGTACTAACCATGGCCGCCAAACTAACCCCCTTGAAAGACCTCAAAGTCCTCCGCCACCAAATCCCCGCCCACGGCCTAACACCCAATACCTCCCTCCAACACAAACCGTTGCTAATCTACCGTTCCGTCTTTTCTTCACCCTCAGCTTCATCAATCGAATCACACTTCTCACAGGTCGGGGTCGTGGACCCCCAATGGCGGTATACTATGTTCACCACCTCCCACTTCCACAGCACTTCCCATGAGGTTCTGGGGATCGCCAAGGGGAGGGCGAAGTTGTGTTTTGGGTGTGAGGAGAATCCTGGGAGGGTGGAGGAGGTGGTGGGGAGGGGGGATGTGGTTGTGATTCCGGCGGGGGTGGGCCATAGGTTGTTGGAGGACTTGGAGGGGGGGTTCGAGATGGTTGGTCTTTTCTTTTGCTTTTTTGGAAGGGTGGCGAGGTCGGTGCTGATTTGTTTTTGTGTAGGTTGGCTGCTACCCTAAAGGTAGTAGTTGGGATATGTGTTATGGGAAAGCTGGGGAGGAGGGGAAGATTGAAGGGATCAGGAAGTTGGGATGGTTTGAGAGGGATCCGGTGTATGGTGATGAGGGGCCGGTGCTTGAGGTCTGATTCGGAATGCAATCGCAGTGTCGTTTCCACGGCGTCGGTTTTTCTCCCGGAAGCACGACAAGCAGAGCGTGTGCAACACAGCGATTTCATGCCATGCAGGTGGCACGACAGCCAGAAGGCAGGGGAGCTGAGTGCTCGTGCCTGCCTAAAGGTGATAAGCTTTCGTAGTGGCGCACGAGCACGGGAAGCCCGATTCAATATACACGAGGCTACCGTAACTTTTCCTCGGAAGCCTTCCTGATAGCACTGAGTGCATAGACACGAGATTGGACAGTTCGTTTTGACGTTGCTGCTTGTGACCACTGATATTTCTGTGTGCAAAGACGCCCACCAATGCAGTACTGACGTCCGTATTCGTTAGGTGGTACAGAGAGCTGCACGACAGCTGCAGCTCGCCAGCAGGGATCCTGCGTTTGTGACAACTCTCACACTTCGTTAACATTTCCTTTGTTCTTGCTTTTACTCACACTGCATCCCCTTTTGCCGCTTGGAATGGCTAATCGATCGTTCTAGCAGCACATCCTGGATTTAGCATCGCATTCGACACAATGGCGCAGTCGCCGGTCATCGATCGCTACCATCGCTACAAGCGAGGTACCGACAAGCTACTCGACTGGCTTCTGGAGTCCGGTAAAAGCATTGCAAAGCGCACCAATGCCAACTTTAGCTTCTCCTCCAAGGCCGTCTTGCAAACACAGGATCTAGTCTCCCTCGCAGATCAGATTGCACATGCCAAGCCTCCCTACCCAGTCCCAGGCGATATCTTACTTGTTGCCAGCGATGTCATCGATGGACGAACCGTGTGCGCCGAATGGTACGCCAGCCTCGAAGGTGACGACGAGTTGAAACAAGCGGGCATAGGCAAAAGCAACAGATCTCACCGGCACTTCATCGACATCCTGAAGCATGTCCATCGCTTGCTCGTGCTGGCAGCTCCCGCCAAAGCCAATGCGCAGAAAGCCAAGACTCGACGGGAGAAGAAGGCTCAGGATCAGGCGAAATCCACCAGCGGAAATCTGTTCGCATACCTCGAGCTCGAAGAGCCCACCGTGATGGACGCGGAACTGGCTGCAACAGTCCCTGCTACAACGAATACGGTCGTGAAGACGAAGGTCAAGCCGAAACCTCGTCTCGACAACACAGACGAGGATCTATCATTCGCACTTTGGTGTTTCTTCCAGGATGCCAACGAGGTGCGGCAGTACGTGGCTAGCGTCTGGAAGAGATACTACGAAGGCGAACTCACGTTCGCCGTTGCCACACGAGTGACGGAAACAGCCTTCGTAATGATCAGAGAAATGCGAGATCGTTTCGTCATCGAGCACAACCAGTTCAACTCTTTCGACGGCGTCGTCAAGTTCCTGGGCATCAGCATGTTGACTTCCGGCAAAGATACACTCCGCTTCAAAGCTCGTCCGAAAGCAGGAGACCAGGAAGCATCGAAGTGGCAAGGCGCTTTCGACTTGATGTGCATCCCAGCCTGGTGTGTTCTTGACGACCTCATCACGAACACCACGCCAGTCGACGCTCATCCCTTTGCGATCACCATGACTGATATGATACCGATATTCCAGCGCTTGGTGGGAAAGTGGGAGAAAGACCACAAGTGGCAAATCATCGATGGCCTCGATACGGATGAATATCTCATCGGCATCCTTGCCATAGCCAAGTACGGCGTGGTCACAGTCTCGACTGTCATCCAGACGCAGATCTACATGGATATCATTGAGACCCTAGGCTGCCGGGGACGAACAGGCTTGGATTATTGCAAAGATGTCACGAGCAAGTTGAAGGATAAAACCGATGCCTTTGTGACATTCACAGCAGGCTACTATCCCTCTGAGTACCCCTCGAGACTGCAGACCCTCCTAAGCGACATGCATGAACATCTCAACATCGATAAGGAGAAGAGTCAAGGCGACGCAAAGGCGGCCAGCTACCAGACGCTCCTCGAGAACCTTCCCCTGCTACCTACGAGCAGAACCAACTATCTTGCAGGCCTTGCAAAAGTGGTCAGCTATTGGGGAGCAGGAGAATTATGGGCAATACTCGGCGTGGCACATTTGTAAGTTGCTCTGATGTCAAGCAGCGCTTTCCACCGAACCGATCTGGCATAAAGTGCTTGACAGTGGATGTGGCTGCGCTTAACCATCCGACCGTCCAGAGAAATGTGACTCGCGAGCTGCGCGGCTTAGATAACGACGGCCATGACTGACACTTTGACTTCAGGTACAAAGCTGCTCAGCTCTTCGGCGTGCTATCAGATTCATGGCCAGATATGCAGTTCGTTATTGACCAGCAGGGAAAGCACAGTGCTTTCGTCCGAGAAGCGACCAACATTGCAGGCTATGCCCGTCACTTCGACATCGCACTTGGTGTCCCTGCATCTGCATTCAGCAGCCGCACGGCCAAGATGCCCATGCTACCGTACGGAAAGAAGCTACACGAGCTCATGAAGGAGAGAATCAGGCCGACCTCGCCGTTTCCGCTTGCCCAGATCGAGGAGGCAAAAGCGGCAGTGAAGAAAGGTGTACCCCAGCCGAGACCCGTCCACTCCATGCTGCAGACTGTTGCACGCCAGTCTAAAGGTCACGCCAAGGGAGCTGGGGTCAGTAAGACACTTCCGCCGACAGAGCTGTTGTCTCGTCTGACATCGACCCTTGTCGACACCGAGCCAGAGTCCAACTTCGACTACCTTGGCCTCTTCATGCGCTGCCAGCAGTTTACTGTTAACCTTACCACTAACTTTCGGGACCGCCTGGACATGTTTCCGGGTGATTCTGGCCGATCTGCAGGCGGTCAAGACATCGTGCATGAGGTATTGTGGGAAGCTGCGGCCGCTGGAGACGGCGAAGAGGCTAAGAAGAGGACGATCTTGTACGAAGTAGGTCCAGCGCTCAAGAGATTGATGGAAGAGGCAGGTGGTCCTGATGCTGGTGTCAAGGCAGCCTTCGAGGTGTCCAGCGGTCATCTACCAAAGGGTCGTTGGCCTGTCAACAAGGAAGTGAAGAAGGGCGGTCTAAGCGTCAGCACGAGGTCGATCTTTGATGCGGTGCGAGACCGGGCCAACCCAAATCGCCACGACTGGATTGCGGCAGAGAAGCAGGTTCATGCCGAGCTGGAAGCGCAGCAGGACAAGTGGACCAGCAATGGCATGGCACGAGATGTGCTACTTAAGAAGTCGGAGAAGTTCGCGAATACGTTGTTCAAGAAACGTGGCATACCCCGTCGTGTGGAGCATGTGGAGGACAGCGGAGGCAGGATCAAGCTGCATACGTCAAAGCTGGACGATCGCGAGATCGAGCAAACGCTCAACCGAATGCAGATGGTCGATCAAGGTCTAACGATAGGAGAGCTCTTCCCCTCGGCTGCCACATCTCACCAGAAGGATGCCTCGTAGCAAATGAGCCTGGCGATAAACCTGCGCAGATTGCACCTAATGCCAAGGTCGAGATCAAGCCACAAGCCGAATCCAAGGCACAGTCGAGCCAAAGAAATACGGCAGACGGCCTGGCAACTGTGTTGTCCTCGACCTCCGCCAGACGTCGCGTTGCGAATGCATTTGCCAATCTTTGATGATCCATGGAAACCTACACCGTCAGAACTTCTACGTCGGTCCAGTCTTGTGGCACAAATCGATCAAGCCTCCGATAATGGATCTTGGTGGCACTGCCTTGTTTAAGAGGCAGTATACTCGGCGATCTGGCATTTATTACGGTTAACATCTTGGAGAGGTTGAGTTGACCGACCACTTATCCAGGTCCTCAAGATAGTCTTGTAGTGGTCCAATGATGGAAGTTCTGACAGTGCCTAGATAAAGAGCAGACGCTGCAAGCGTCGCCACTTTGCTCTGCTCTGCTCTGGTCTTCACGTTGCCCGAGCATGTGCGACGCATTTGAGGAGACTGGTAGGCGACCAAGCAAACGCTCGTAGCATGCAAGAACCTAGCGAAGCGTCAGTCACACCCCGATGTTGTTCTCTGGAGGCGACCTGGTGAGTCGAAAGTCCGATTCAGGCAGGTAGAGCACTGGAAACAGACATGAAGAGTCGGCTTGAGCTATCAGATTGCTGGGAGCAGTGAGCATTCCTCGGTGACAGCCTGAAGGATTCTCAAGACCACGCTATGGAGTTTATGGGATTAATATACGTCCGCCAAATTCGACTCTGTCCACTTGTCTTGCACACTTATCACTTCTCGTCCACTTTTACTGTTTTTGAGGTGCATCAGTCTTGTTAGACTCTCACAACACAATGCTGACAGCATGCATTCGGTCAAGCTCGGCTATCCCAGTAGGGTAAGCACTCTCTTTGCACTTCATCGGTGGCCTCCGAACACGCCCTGCGACCACGTCGACCTCATCGACGTCTCGCACGCGATGTTGAGATGCTCTTCAATGCACATTCTGGCTCCTAGCCCGTTCGAGAGGTGGAGTTGGCCGTGAGCCGAGCAAGCACCCTATTAAGACGTCGAGGCTGACAACCACATACACCCGCGTACTGCAACGCTCGTCGCATCGCACACCATGTTGGGACGACACCCTGCTGTTCACGAACTGGAGGACCCCCTACCAGGTGAGGTTAGCTGCGTGCCTTCCACCTGCTGCGGGATGCTCGGGAGTCCGTGTTGTTTGCTAGCCTCGGCTCCACGGTCATGGAATTGTTCTGGATCGCACAAAGTTCCAGCCCCGGCGCGCACATCAAGCTTCGAAACAAACGTCGTCACATGAGGGCAGCACGCGATCGTCGTGGTCCCCTCCACTCCACCATGCAAAAGCGTACAACGACATCTCGCGTGCGTCGGTGTCGCGGCATCGGCTCGTGAGCACGATAAGAAACACAAGACACTCCACCATCTTTCTCCCGAAGTGCTTGGCTAAATGCTTGATCAGTCTTGATTGCAACCGACGCCCTAGACTCGAGCTTCCCCATTCGTCTCGAAGGAATCTAACGCTTGTGTACCCTCACCTTCCTAATCGCGCCTGATGCGCGGAGAGTGTTACATAGCTCGTCATACGCTCGTATGCTTATCACAAAGTACTTCGCGACCATTGGTTTGGCGTTCACATTGCGGTGGTCGGCAAGGCCGCTGATAGGGTTCCGTAGTTCGAACTACGTCTAACTGCAGCTGGAAAGTCGTCCGGTCTGTATAATTAAAGTCCAGCCCCTACGCGTGAGGCATTTCTTCCCATCTCTTCGCGCTCCCCTCATCGAGTGCTCTTCCTCCGCATCGCATACACTCTATCCTTTTTGTTTCAGAAAGAATGGCTACCGGTTATGGGTCCGGTGCACTCATGGGCGGCGTAGCAGACGCTCGCCTTGGGAATGAGTCGGACAACATTGGCAAGGGCCGTCAGGGCTCAGTCGCAGCCGACATTGTAGCAGGCACAGTCACGCAGCGCCGGCACAGTGCCATCTACGCCGACCAGAGCATCAACTTCGAGGACTACCGCTACTGGGCTGATCGCTCGCGTGAGTATGAGAAGACTCTGGACACCAAGGGTGTTGGACTTGCGGGATCCATGAGAATACTCGTGGGCAAGGGCAATCACGCCGAGAAACCAGTGCAAGAACTGGACTCCAACAACACCGCTGGCCTTGATGAGAAGACGGGCGAGCATGGCACGACACCTGGCATGGAGAGCCGCTACGGCATTACCGAGTCGGAATGGGACAATGCCCAGCGTGCTGTGCGCACCGCTACCTGGGGTGAGTTTGGAGTGCCGATGCTTGTTGTGCAGCGACTGACGTGGGTTAGGCTCAATCTTCTACTTGATCACCACTGACATCCTCGGACCCTACAATGTCCCATGGGCTATCTCCCGTATGGGATACGGTCCTGGCTTTGCTCTGTACACTGTCTTCGGTGGTATGTCCGTTTACTCTGGCCTTCAGCTGTGGAAGATGTTCGTTGGCCTCGACTCGACGCGCTACCCTCTCCGCAACTATGGTGATCTGGCGTTCCGTGTCTTTGGCAGAGGTGCACGATACCTCATCAATGTCCTGCAGAGCTTCCAGTTCTTCCTCAACGTGGCGTTGATCATCGAAAGCAATGGAGCAGCTCTGGCTCAGATGTCAGCTGGCAAGGCCCAGACCGGAGTTCTCTGTTGTGAGTAACAATCAAGCCTAACACAATGGCACACACTAACTTGTGGATAGTCGTCCTCGCGGAAGCCATCTTCACCATTTGCGGATTTGTCCTCGGTCAGATTCGAACTCTCCAGCGTCTCAGTTGGCTCTCGAACTTGGCGATCTGGTTGAACGTGATTGTCATCATCATGACCATGGTTGTGGTACACTACTACCCTCCCAACTACGCAGCTGCTTTGAAGTCATTCGATATCCCTGAGGGTCCCGTTATCACAAGTGCCAACTGGCCTGCCGGCTTGGAGCTGAAAGATCGCATCAACGGTCTGATGAACTGCGTCTTTGCGTACGGCGGGTCAACGCTGTTCAATGAGCTGATGTCTGAGATGCGAAGACCGTGAGTCGCTGCCAATATGAATTGACCTTTCTCAACTGACCAGTACACAGCATGGACTTCTGGAAGGGCTTCATCTGCGCCGAGATCTTCATATACTGCTGCTACTTGCTCATGGGCATGATCGTATACAGTGCTCAGGGCCAATTTACATACCCTGTGGCCTACCAAGGTTTGTAGTGCTCCTCGCAGATAAGCCACAGTCACTGACCATGCGCAGGGATCCCGGGCTCTGCATACTCTTGGCAGACTCTCGGCAACGCCATCTCCTTTATCTCTGCACTCATTGCGGCGCTGCTGTACGGCAACATTGGTGTGAAGGTCATCTACGCTACCGTGCTCCGTGACATCTTCCATTTCCCCGCGCTGGACAAGAAGATGGGCAAGATCATTTGGGTTGCCATCAGTAGGTCTCCGCGTTAAACGGCTTTCGATAATGAGCTAACAAGGCTTTTAGTTCCCATCTACTGGTCTCTTGCATTTATTGTTGCAGCTGCCATTCCTCAGATCGCCAACTTGACCTCCTTCGTTGGAGCTGCTTGCATTCTGCAATTCACTTACGTATGTCATATTATGCAAATAGCTCTTCATATTGTGCTAACCTTCTCCAGACATTCCCACCCATCCTTGCGGTCGGGTTCAACTGCCAGAACGATGCCATGTCTGAAGAAGAGCAATTCGATCCTGTCACTGGCCAGGCTCAAAGACGTGACGAGGGTTGGGGTCGCTGGATGCGTGGCTTCAAGAAGCAGTTCGCTTTGAACACGTTCAACTGCATCTACTTCCTGTGTGCTCTCGGCACTGCTGGTATGCTCGCATCTAGGCTGCCTTTCCCAAGACAGATGCTAATCTTCTCTCAGGCCTCGGACTCTATGCTTCCATCACCGGCATGCAAGAGTCGTTCTCGAAGACGGCGCTCACGCCCTTCACTTGCACCAGCCCTGCCTAGACGCATTGTGATGTACTTAATGGGCCAGGCAGGGTATAGGTCAGGTACAGGACGCACATTGCGCCCTAATCTTGTATAGTGTATACAAACCCTCTCAAATGCCTCGTCTTACTTTCCTCACCTCGACTCGTTTTACACGCATTGAACACTCATCAGAGACGACCGCTGTAGAAAGCACAGCAATCTCAAACTGCTGTTCATGTGTGGGCATTAAAAGTCTTGCGCAGTAATCCAATTGTTAACCCAAAGTTAGTCTTTGACGGTATGTAAGCTAAGGCGAAACAGCATCGTCGAACACATTAGCCGACGTCTGAACCGCTAAATCCCTCAAGCGCCTAGACAACAGGCTTTCGCTCCTCGCCCCAGGCTGTCGCTCACGACTACGGTCTCGCTCAAAGACGAATGGGTCCTCCAGCTTCCGCAAGCCCGCAAACGACATCTGTCCCTGTGACGACGTAGGAGGCGAGAGATTCGACCGAGACGACTGCGTCTCTTGCGAGCGATCTGAGTCGACATCCATGCTGCCGGCCTGGTGTCCGCTCGATGGTCGTGAATGTAAGGGCGACAGCTCATGGACATCAAATGGAAGAGCAGGCATCGGCATATTAAAGTGTGGTCCATAGTCAGAAGTCGAGAATGACTGCGCTGCAAAGCGACGAAGCTGCGACCAAGACGTCTCATGGGCCGGCGGTGTGTTAGCAGTCTCGAAAGCCTCGCGTATGTGTGCCGCCTCAGCAGGCGTGTTGCTGTTCGAAATGCCGGCGTTGGAACTCCTGACAGCCTTGTAAGTACTGTACCTTGGCTCTGGCAGTTGGATCTCGCTCCGCAGCTTCTCTTTGCCGTCAGGTACGCGATTTGCGAACACAACCCGAGCAGATTTGTACAGGTAAAATCGTCCTTTCGAAGGGCAGCAGATGTGCAAGTGAATGAGGTACCGCAGCATTGGTCTGTCGTTCGGATCGTCACTCGTGCTAAGCGAAGCTTCTGGCCGATCGGTGCCCAAGTTCTTGCGTGACGACAATGGCATATCAATGATGGGTCCAGCCGAGTAACTGCGTTGACGTATAAAGGTCTTCTGACCTGCTTCCATATCCGATAGATCGTACGGTACCAAGAAGAGCTTTACGGCAGTCTTGTTTGGGTTCTTGATGATGATCTGCAGTTGGCCTTGCTGGGGTATGCGGTAGCTGCCGCCAGGAGGAGCTTTTGGCGAAGTCGATCTTCGTTTCTGCTTCTGACGGTGCCGTCGCCTGGCCTTCGCATCTGACGCTGAGCCATCCTCGCGTGCTCGTGAGCTTGCACGACTACCTTCGGCGCTCAATGCACGAACCAGTTTCTGTCGTCGCTTTTCAGGCGACGGCTCTGCGCTTGGTATGTTATTCTCAAGGTCGAGCAGCCCTACATAAGGGCTCGGTTGATCAGAAGGTTTGCCGGAGGACGCATAGCTATAGTAGACAGCCGGAAAAGGAAGCGTGACATGTGGAGGGCACCTTAAGTTGGGCTTGCAATCGCCTTTGCCGAGCACGCCGATCTGTGCCACGAAATTGAGTGGTTTTGACGGCGTCGTTGACATGCGGCCTCGCAAGATCGACTCTTCGTACGAGCCTACCATGGGTGCATGATGCAGCGCGCTTTCGGCAAACGACGGCCTTCGACTGCCGAGGACAGGAGTCTGCGGTAAGCTCTGGAAAGAATGCACTGACCGTCTAGGCTGATGCGCTTGGTATGGAAAAGTCCGCTCTGAGCGTAGTGATGGAGGCTGCATGCCCGATGCTCCTCGCGCGGAAGCGGGATAGCCTGGAGCTGAATTGAACCCAGCAAGCGCTGTAGGAGAGAATGTATGTCGTCGTGATTTGTCTGGACTGCGTGATGCTCGTTGTTCTTGTGGCTCAGGGGTGTCCGGTCGAGATGCCTGCACTAGCGGACTTGTCGGCGCCTTGTAGACAAACTTACTCGCCAGCGAAGCATGTGATATCGCTCTGGGACGTGCAGCCTGATGGGTGGGCAGGCCCGGCGGAGTCGCTGGTGTACGTCGCTCGGGCCTCGCTTGCCGAAAGACTACTGCCGGAAAGCTCGGGTGCCATGGCGCTACCGGAGAGGTAGCAAGGAGCGGCGGAGCTTCTTCTGTAGTTGCGTCGCCGAACCGTTGAAACGCCAGACTATTGTCTTGACTTTGAGTGAAGTCACCTCTGTGCAATGCAGATCTTGGCCTTTCAATCTGCATGCCGGCATATTGATTGTCCTGCTGCAGCTCCGGCGACAGTGGGCGGCGCTCCTGAACCAGCGAAGGAGGCGTGGGAGATCCTCGTCTGCTCTCATAGCCTCCTGTAGCTCGCTCAAGCTCGGGTGAAGTTGGTCTGCTCTCCCTACTTTTGATACGCCGTATGATCTCCTGTCTCTCCAAGGGCGAGTACCTGCCAGAGTTTGCAGGCGTACGAGGTCTGCCAGTGTAGAATGGGTTGAATACGGTCGTTGAGCTGCTCTGGTCTGTCTGGCCACTCGAGTCCAGCTCTCCATCTGCCTTCGCGAACTCGTCCAACCCATTGTACTGCCCAACCCAGCCAACCCTCCGCTCCGTATGACCGTTGTACCTTGCCATGGTCGTGCTGGTCCTGCTGCTAGGCCTTGAAGCTATCAAGATAGCTGGTGAACCCGGTTATCCGGTCTTCCGGCCAAGTTAATGCTCTCTTGCGTACTGAGCACGAAGCTGTTGACCGACCCGAAGCAACCAAGCAAGGTCGGACGTTTGACTAACGCCGGTTTCAGTTGTCGTCAGCCCGGGGTAAGTGTTCGCGGGAGCAGGTGAGGTCTGAGCCAACAAAGGGCAGCGGGCGTTACCCGACTTCGTGGCGGTCAGACTTCCGCCGGGTTCCCAGCATGGAGGAACAGTGAAGAAGGTTGGTTTGCTTCCGTGGAGCAGCGGCCAGAAGAGTCATCGGATATGCTCGCATCATCGTGCTGGCCGCTCTGAAGCAAGATAGCGATCCGAGCTCATCATGGGGTCGTGGTGCGGGATAGGCTTGTGAAAGTGGCGCGCCGGCTTGGCCCGAAGTCGACTTCAGGTTCCCTTTCCATCGAAAGAAAAAAATCGCATCGTCAGCAACACCATCAAAATGTCCGAAAAAAGAAAGCGCGACGATGGCGCGCCCGTGCATGATTACAGGCCCGGTAACAAGAAGAAGCAGAAGACAGGCTTCAGAGTAGGGCCAGCAAATCTTCCCGATGGCATATATAAGCGCAAGAGTAAGTACATTTGCCATCCTCTTCATCGGACATTTCTAACATCATACAGCGCAAAAAATCAAAGACAGTCTGATTCAGCGTGCGAAGATCAAGAAAGACTACGAGAAGCTGAAGAAGCATGGCGAGGTTCAGGCAAAGCCTGAGCGCATCCCACAGCCTGCGTCTATGCAGGTCGAGGAGGCGCCCGTCGTGGAGGAGAAGATCGAGCAGGTAGAGGAGGTAGAGGAGCCGACTAACGAGCCTCATCCGGACCGACAGACCCTGATAGAGCGTGAAGCCGAGGATCCTGCACCAGTCAAGGCAGAGGTGGTAAGTGAGCCCTTTGCGCCACCACGACGCAGTGAACGCAAACCCAAACCATTGCCCTTCAGGCGCGAGCACGAGAAAGCGCAGCGTGAGAAGGCAGAGGCGGAGGAGAGGAGGCAGGCAAGGGAGGCGTCAGAAAGGGAACGTCAATCGAAGATCGAGGAGAGGGAGCGCTTTCGTAGGGCGATGGCTAAGGCGCGGTCAGGAGGTGTGAATGGGCAGAGGAAGCTTGGGCGAGAGAGTAAAGTGTTGCTCGAGAAGGTGCAGAAGATGGTTAACGGGAGGGGTTGATGTGGCGCGGCTTGATTGATTTCGATGTGACCCGTCAATCGAATCGCCGACCCCTCAGATTCGACTACAATGATTACAATGAAACGATGTCGAGCGCTCGTTCCCATCGGATTGACACGACGCGCTGCTACACAGCACTTTCGGTCCACAAACTTGACGGTGTATGATCGAGACGGCATATCGAACGAAGGCCACCAGCGATCCTTACAGCAAAACGACCAAAAAAACCCTTTTCGACTTTGGTCGACAAGATGCAATTCTACATGCTGGCGAGGCATGTGTCTTATTGATCCCGGCCACACTCCTTGTACTCCCGGCAGCTAGGAGTCCATTTAAGGGACGATGTGCGTCGGCTGATTATAGGCATAGATCTCTGGGACGTTGCAATCTTGAAGGCTATGCATTGATCACATGCCCTCGTTAATTAGTACCCGCAGCGAACTGCGTCCTTTGACTCTGTCGGGGCAGACGTTTTACCAATTACAACCACAGAATCTGAGTTTGGTATGGTAAGAAAAAGGGGCCAAGCTAAATACATAGCTTTGCGGACGATTATCGGGTCTCAAGGGCATTGGCGCTCGGGGCAGGCCATTGGAGGGCATAGGAAGGCAGTGTGCTGAGAGGGGGTGTCGGATCTTGGGGGAGCACAGTGAATATCTAAAGCGAGTCACCGAATCAGGTCACACGATACTTCTGACTGGATACTATGGCTACTTCAAAGGACGAGGAGAAGTTAATACCTGGCTGTCGTGGCCGTGTCCATCGCTTGGTTGTTGAAGGCCGGTTGACCTTACGACATTCCAAGACGATACATCTTTGACCATCGAGTGGCTCACTGAGCAACATCGCTGGGTGAGACTCGAACGAAGAATTCGCTTCCGTCACTGTTGCGATCGTCAACATAACATTCGTCTCTAGCATAACAGTATGGTTTAAACGACTGCTTGGAGTAGAAACACCTATATCTAGTCCTTCACACAATAATGGCATACCAAACTGACTCGCCGATCGACACGCCACGATCGTTCCCCACAACGCCCAAACCCACACACCCCCGTGCCGCTCTCACCCGTGAATTCGGTAATGTCTGACCAACTTCATCTCCCACAAACATCGTTGGCTCAGCATTATCTAGGTAGGCAGTTGTAGGGAGACCGCGGTGTGGTCTCCTCTTCGCCATGCCAGAAATGCAGCAGCGCCCATCCCTCTCCACCGCGACCGCCTCCAGCTCGCCCCCCATCGACCCCATCCATGGCCTGGTCGACCCGCACATGCCACAATCTATACCGCCGTGGGTACACGTAAATGATGGCAGAATATCTGCGGACAACGCGCGTCTGCTTCCGAAACCTCCAGGACACACAGTACCGAACTCACGGCACTACAAACCTCCACCCACCAACTACAAGACTGGCCGGAAATGGGACCATCTACGTTCAGCCAGCCCACCTTTGCTCAGCGCGTCCATAGCAGAACACCAGGAGCGATGGCGAGACTTCATGTACAGCGGTCCAAATCATTTGGAGCAGCAATCACGCGCGAGGGTAGTGGATCAGGCGTGGTTGGATGAGCACATGCCGTATTTGAATCAAGATGAGTGGATAGCGCAAGAGGCCGACGCTCAAGCGGAAAGGCAAGAGCACGACGCGCCTAAAGGTTTCAGAGGTCTGATGTATGGAGGGAAGTGGTTGATAAGTCCGGAGAGACAAGAAAGAACTGTGCGATTATTCTGGGTGAGTGAACTCTCTTCGCATGACTCCTACTTCGAGTCACCTGCGGCTGCTCTACGGCAAAAGTTTTCTGGTAATATCATTATGCTGCCAGGTTGTACACTCATCGATCGGCCCGTTAGTTCAGTTGGTTCAGAATGTCGAGTTGCAACCTCGAAGGTCGCTTGATCGAATCAGGCACGGGCCTATCTATCTCTCCCTTTGGAAGAAATGCACTTTTGGCTTTTACTGATTACTATGGCCGGGCGCTTTGTCTCTTTTGTGCACTTGCTAACAAGACCTTACAGCGATTACTGCTCAAGAACCCCTTCATACCCTTGGCTTTCCGCCTTAGCACTCTTGCATTTTCTGGCGCAGCACTTGCCATCGCAGCAACAATCCGGGTCAACGTCAACCACGTCAACAGCGACAACGATGACCAGAACCAGTGCGCCACCCGCGCGTCGACCTACATGGCTCTCTGCGTTGGTTGCGTGGCAATACCATACGTGGGCTACGTGACCTGGGACGAGTATATGAGCAAACCGTATGTTCTATACACCTCGACTGAACACTGTCCACAGCAATACTGATAACGATACAGCCTCGGTCTCCGATCTGTGCCTGCCAAGGTCCTCTTACTACTATGCGATCTCTACTTTGTTGTCTTTTCTGCGTCTAACCTCTCTTTGGCTTTCGACGCCCTGTTCGACCACCGATGGGCCTGCTTCAATGAAACATTCGCGCTTCTTGGCGATGGAGGTCATCAACTGGTCTATAACGTACCAGCGACATGTCCGAATAACCCTCGTACGTGAACCATATTCCTAATATGTGCTCTCGATGACCGAAGCTGACAACCCGCTCAGATATTTGTCGCAAGCAACAAGCTCTCTCGGCTATATTACTGATCAGCCTAATCGCCTGGCTCATGACATTCAGTATCAGTGTCATGCGAGTAGTAGAGAAGCTACGGCCGGACTAGTTATCCAGCCAGAGCCCTCTATCATGGGTGCCCGTCGGTGTGACAAACGTGCTGTTTTTCGTTACTGGGGTTATCATCTGGGTTTTCTTGCTTTTAGCGAAGGTGTTGGGGAAGATATTGGTTCTTGTTACTGTGGGGTTGGAAAGGGTCAAATGGGTGGATGGGAGGAAATTGAAGCGGGCGAGGACCTGGAGTATGAGCTCATGAACGTGTACGGGGAACCCACAGGAGAGGAGGGGCATGGAGACATGCTCGATTGTATAGCCATGGTAGCCTGACACGAAGCATACTGTGCTTGTTGAATCGTAAAGTGAGCAAAATTCGTCGATTGTTGCTTTGTTGATCTATGCCTATGCCTACAGCTCATAGCGAACCCCAAGGCTGCGGTGAGCCTGCCATCTCGAAAGCAATATGGCTGGCTCCGACAATCTGCGCATGGCTCAACATCGGCTTCTCGACTGGTACGCCATCTACCGTCAGGCTCTTCACGAAAGGCATCGTCGGCGCCCCCGGCGCACTGATGACGAGATCATGCTCCTCACCACCCACTCCACCCGTTGCAGCACCAGCTGGGAACCGTATTGTGACTTTCTCAAAGAAGGGTGCGCCAACTACGTATTCGGTCGAAGCCGGATTGACCGGGTAGAAGCCTAGGCCGGAAAAAACATACCAGGCACTCATCTGGCCTAGATCTTCGTTACCTGCCAGTCCGGCGGAAGTAGCATTGTAGTATTCATCCGCAATCGCTCGTGTCAGATTCTGCGTGCTGGCTGGGTACCCTGCGGCCGCATAGAGATACGGAACATGGTGAGAAGGCTCGTTGGTGTGATCGTTGTGTCCGCCGTCGAAGTGGGCGTCAAGCTTGGCCTTCAGTTTAGCCCGGCTGCCCATCATGTCCGCGAGCCCTGCCGGATCGTGCATAACATTGAAAGTGTAGACCCAGTCGTCTCCCTCAGTCCACCCTTGCTCACTGCCGGCCCAGGTGCCATTGCTGTTCTTCGCTTCCATGAAAGTCGTTACATTATTGTATAGGGTGTGGTAATTCTGACTTCGCTCAAGCAAGAGCCTCGCATTCGCATGGTCGCCAGCATGTTCCGCCACAACCGAAGCCGCGAAATCATCGAAGGCGTAGTCCAAGGTCCGTGATGCGCTTTCCGCCCACTGGTCATTCGGCACGTAGCCTGTAGGCATGTAGGCCGTCAAGCCCGCGCGAACCTCGTCAGGCGTGTAGCCTTCCCGGTCATAGTACAACAAGTCGGTGTCGTTGAGGGGCGGGACGAACGCATTCTTCTTCACAGCAGCCCAGGCAGTCTCAATGTCGAAGCCATTGAAGCCTCGCGTCAGAGCATTGGCGAGTACGGCATCTACGTGTGTACCGATCATGATGTTCGTTTCGACGATCTAGACGTTGTCAGAGAGGCATCTGAATATGAGCTGGCAGACTCACGTTTGCCCACATTGGAAGTCGACCAGACCACTGGAAGATCTTCAGCAGGGATCTCATCATACTGTTGACTCTTTCAGGCGCGAACAGTGTGAGAAGGCTGTGCTCTGCGCGATAAGTGTCCCAAATGCTCCAGCTCTGGTAGTAAGAGTCGTTGGCTTCATGCACGCTATCGGTGTAACCACTGTAGAATGTTCGGCCGCCATCTTCACTCAGCGGCTCGGAGAAGTCAGACGGATACTGTAGCGAATGAAATAGACCTGTGTACCAGATAGTCCTTGGATCATGGTCAACATCAGTCTGGTTCACGCCTTCGATGGTGACCCGATCGAGCTTCTCCAGCCACGTCTGTTTCAAGTTCTCGACGGTCTGCTCAAAAGTGACGTCGTCCGAGATCTCCAGGTCGAGGTTTCGACGTGCTTGTTCAACACTGACGAGTGAGACTGCTGTGCGGACTTCTACCCGACCAAGATCTTCACTGAACTTGACATACGCTCCAAGAGTTTCACCACTGCCAGATGTCTCCCCTTCACTGACATTGCCCCCTTGAGTCACACCAAACGACGCGAAAGGTTGTGAGTAACGAGAAATGAAATAGCCGCTGAACCTTGGTGCTCGTGATGGACCAAGTGCGTAATCTTGCCTCTGCGGGTTGCTTCCAGAGATCTCTCGTTTCGCAACATCGATGTCAATCTTGCCTGTCCAGTTTTGCCTTGTGGCTTGAGTAAAGATGTAGGGCGCAGTATCCGGCGAACCTGCATGGCCATGGAAGTTCTCTTTGACGGTTGTAAAGTCCAGACGCAGATACCCAACATGAGACGTTGCAGTCAGGGCCGCCTTTATAGTAGCGTTACTACTGCCCGAGCTTGGATGCGCACCCGGTCCTGTGGGACGATGAGATGGATGGGTCTCCCAAGATACGTCACGCCGCGTTCGTCCATTCGCACCTTCGCTCACCTCCGATGGTACAGGCTGTGCTCCTCCAGGGACGGGCGAGTAAATGCTTTCGGTCAAGTTGGCTCCGAAATCAACGGTCTCTGCTAGCATCTTGACCGTGTAGACGTAAGGTGTGCTGACCTCGTCGTTCTTGGTGAAAGTATGCGCCCTTTGCTCGAAGAGAGGCTTGACTTCACCAATGCCAGGCGTAAGGACTACTTGACCCGATTCGCCCATCCATATTGCAGGCTGATGCGTGGCCTGTAAATCATCGGACTGTGAGCACTTCTCTAGCAGTAGGCTCGGAAGCTGGTGATCTTACCTGGAACCCATGGATGTGGCTGTCAAGATCGTTGTAGGGGCACTGGCTGATGTAGTTCTCACGAGTCTGAGGCGTCCACCTTGTCATACCAAAAGGCGGCGAGACAGACGGGACCATTCCACCATTGCCGTTTGGTGTGATGCCGTGAGTTCCGATCTTAGGATTCACATACTGCAGCACGCCGGCATTATCGTGGTATGAGGCTGCAGAGGCCAACGCCACGGGAGAAGCTAGCAGACTGCTCATCCGCATTGTAAAGTTACCGGCGTACAGGTAGACCTGCTGCCAGAATACCATCTTTCGCTCCCAGCTCAAGCCCGTACTTGTACATCACCTGGCTGCAAAGCCAGTCATCTCCCGCAGTGGAGGAGTTGCCGCTGCGGGGAGCGGTGATCTGGTGACGTGACATCGCGCATCCTTTGACGATGACCTCGTGTGGTCGGGAGCAGCAATACGACGCGATGGCGGTTGAGTTGCTTTGTGAAACGATGAGATGAAGGAGAAAGCAGTCGAGCAGGACATGAATCAAGGGGACTGCCGCAGACTTGGCCGACAGACCCCGCAACCGTAGCAATATGATCGCCCTCCCTGTAAGAACGAGTGATGAACAAAGTAGAAGGAGCACAAGTGATTGTTGTTAAGAAGCACGACTCGGTCGCGAAAGACCGAAAAGCGCCATGTCGACCCCAACCCAGCACAAAATCCACTCCCAAGGCATCTTCCACGGCCTCCCAGACCTCTCGAACGCTCCCAACAATCTCACGGCGGTCGTAACAGGCAGCAATGGAATATCTGGCTCTCACCTCCTTCGCGTGCTCGCGCAGAACCCCACCCGCTGGAGCAAGATCTATGCTCTTTCTCGACGTCCTCCATCAGGCAAGTGGCCAGCCCACGTCGAACACATCGCTCTTGACCTCACCATCGATCCGGAATCCATCGCCTCAGTCCTGCGAGAGAAGGGCATCAAGCCAGACTTTGTGTTCTGGTTCGCATACGTCCTCGTGACCGATCCAAAATCTGGAGCACTCCAGTGGAGTGACCCTCGTCTCGTTGACACGAATACATCGATTCTGTCGAACTTCCTGGAAGCACTGCCCCTCGCGGACGCATCACCAAAGAGAGTCGTCATACAGTATGGCGGCAAGTGGAACGGTGTTCATCTTGGTGCTTCGCAGGTGCCTATGACTGAAGACCAGCCGCCTCTCGTCGATCCGGCAACTGGAAAGCGAGATGGCAATCTGTACTACAGTCAGCAAGACATCCTGGCATCGTTCGCGGGCCGCCATAACATCAGCTGGGTTGCAGGCCTGCCACCGTCAGTCATCGGCTTCTCACCTGATTCGTTTCAAACCCTCATCTTCCCGCTCTTGGTGTACGCCGCCGTGCAAAAGCATCTTGGGAAGCCGCTGGAGTTCCCAAGCGATGTAGCAGCTTGGTGGTGTCCGCAGCATATGGGCAACGCGATGCTAAATGGTTACGAGTACGAATGGATGGCTTTGTCGCTGCAGACTGCGAACAATATGTTCAACATTAGTGATGATAGTGTCTTCACCTGGGCACTCTTCTGGCCGATACTGGCAAGTAGGTTCGGGATGCCGTACACTGGTCCCGAGACCAACGACGCTGTCGAAGGCTGGCAAGAGGCAGCGATGCCGGCTGAGCCGCCACCTCATGGTTTAGGCAAGCGAACAGTGAGGAGATACAGATGGAGCTTCGTAGAGTGGGCGCAGCAGCGAGAGAACGTGCAAGCGTGGGAGCATGTGATTGAGGAGCATGGCTTGAAGGGCGGACCGTGGAAGGATGTAGGTGCAATCTTTGGGCGAGCAGATGCTGGGGTCTCGGCGAACGACGTGAAACTGTACAGTGAGTCCACAGCAATGCTGAGAGATTATGTGAACGATATTTCTGACGTTACATACTTGCTAGGCATGGCCAAAGCTAAGAAGCACGGCTGGTTCGGCTTCGTCGACTCAAACGAGTCCATGCTCAGTGTCGTCGACGAGTTCGTCGCCGGAAGAATCATCCCAGATCCAAAAAGCATACAGTCGAAAGCTGCGTGAGGTCTAGAGCATCAGGCAATCGCGCCTCTTGCGTCAATGCTTGAACGACGGGATGTAGACCTAATCTATGGACCACTCAGCCCACAGCCTCTTTCGAGGTTCAGAACAGCGCGGTGAGTAAGGGGTCGGAGCGTCAATCTCCTTTGCACAAAATAGGCCTTAAACCACGGATGTTTAAGTAATGGCCAGAGTGTAGGCAAAGTTGGGCAGGGATGGGTGCGAGAGGGTATGTGTGAAAGATAGAGGAGATGAGGTGGAATGAGGACGGTGGTAGAAATGTCGAATTCGCTTTCGCGGCGTGCGCATATGGCGCGTCGTGCCTTGAAGCTGTAGTCATGCGCCGGACGCCGTTTCGTGCGCGCCGCGGGTCGTCTACATGACGGTCATGCTGGCGTGAGGTTTCGTGATCATAAGATACATTTACTCGCTCGGAACTGTACATGTTAGCCAATACGCTCTACTCAAATGCTTCTAAGCAACTCACTCTCAATCTCTCCGCTGTGAATGTCCTCCTGGATCGCCTTGGGACTCCGGCCATCAACCTGGCAGCCAGTCGAGAAAGCGGTGCCGAGGATCTCCAGAACCGTACCCTTCAGGTCCTTGGCCATGGACTTGAAGCGCATAGTCCGTGCAATGGTGATGATCTCATCGAGAGGGATGGACTTGGTGTGCTTGATGTTCTTCTCCTTCTTGCGGTCACGCGGCGGCTCCTTGAGCGCCTTGATGACGAGCGATGAGGCGGAGGGGACAACAGAGACGGCGGCTTGTCGGTTCTTGATGGTCAGGCGGACTGTGACGCGGAGACCTTTCTGTGTATCGCTGTCAGTGCTTGATCTCGGGCTCGAAACATTCTTCGTACGTACCCAGTCACCTGTGGCCTTCGCAATGTCTTCTCCGACCTTCTTCGGCGAGAGACCGAGAGGACCGATCTTGGGGGCGAGTGCGGACGAAGCACCAATCTCACCACCCGTTGCACGGAGGTGGATAATCTTCTCCTCGCTGGGGTCGAACTTGGGAGCTGCACATCACAATATCAGCCATTGCGGCCGAGCCGGTGAACGAGAGGGCGATACTTACGCATGGCTAGTACGTAAGGTAGTCTACCGTTCTCGAGTGTCGAATGTTGATGAGGATGTTTGAAGCTGGAAGCGATTGAAGAAGATTTGGCTGTGCGGCGCGGACGGACGACCGACTTGGCGCTTAGGTAAGTGGCCTGCTCGTGCCTTCCAAAGACGTGTTCAAGTTGTCAACATCAGCTTTATATGACCACACCAACACTCTCTCAACACCACCCATCATGGCGCAACCAACGCCGCAAGGCCCCTTCCCACCGCTGCAACCAGGACAGCAACCTACACCTGACCAGATACGACAGATGCAACAGCAGATCGCAGCAGAAGCACAAAAGGCTGGCCTTTCAATCCCGGAATATGTCGAACGACTCAAGGCCCAGGCACAGCAGAACCACCAACGCATGCAAATGATGCAACAGCAGCAACGTGCGCAACAGCAGGGTCAGCAACCAGGCCAACAACAGATGCAGCAACAAGGAGCGCAGCCAGGCCAACAGGTTCCCATCGCACCTGGTCCACCCAAGCCTGAGGCGTTGGCAGTCGCCGCTTTCCTGCGAGGCCAGAACCTCAAACTCCGCACATGCATATTCCAGGAAAAGCGGAAAGAGATGTTTAAGGTTAAGCGCGCGCTACGAGCTCTACATTCGCCAGCGTACGAGAAGGCGCGCAAGAAGAACCCGCTCTTGCCGGAAGTCAAGGACCGCGTGACAGCAGAGAACACATTCAAGCTCCTACCGCTCAGTCTTCTGGCTTTGCGAGTGTCGAAGATCGACCCATCTGCCGGACACGAAGGACACGCCCACGCACCACCAGCGAAGAAGAAGAGAGTGAAGGGTTTGTGGACGGTGAAGGTTGAGCCACAGCAAGAGGCGCGAGATGAGTTCCACTACGTCTGGTTATACGAGGGCAGTCAATGGAAAAACAAGCTCTACGCGGTCGGTGCACTGACTCTCATTCTCGCGGTCGTCTTCTTCCCTGTCTGGCCTTACCACCTGCGTCTCGGAGTTTGGTATCTGAGCATGGGCATGCTGGGCTTACTCGGACTGTTCTTTGCCATGGCAATCTTCAGACTGATACTCTTCCTCATCACAATGTTCACGAATGCTCCCGGGTTCTGGCTCTTCCCGAATCTGTTTGAGGATGTGGGTTTCTTCGATTCATTCAAGCCGGCCTGGGCGTGGCATGAGGATGAGAAGGCGGTCAAGAAGCGCAAAAAGGAGGAGCGGGATCGCAAACGTACCAAACGGGCGGAGAAGGCGGCAGGTGGAGGTACAATTGAGGGTAAAGGCGAGAAAGGAGCAGTGCAAGACGAGAAGGCAGCGATCAAGGAAGCAACGACCTCGAAACCGGACAGCACGCCCACAAACGGGACCGTAGTCTCACAACAGCGGATTATGAGTGCGAGAGTCGAGGAGGTCGAGGATGACTAGGAGGTTCGTAGATGAGCTGAAAGGGGGCGATTCCATTGATGATCTAAGCTGTGATGGCATGCTTTGAAACGATCAGCATCGATACTGATATCGACTTGGTGAGGAGTACACGGGAGGTATGGTGAAACATAGTCACGGATGACTGAGTCATGTTTTATGATGCGTGGGCTGCAAGCCACACGTAACTACCAAACAAGCAGTGCAAATCCAACCAGCCGGACACCACACCCACTAACGATGATGTGACGTGGCAATTTCCCCCGGCCACCACTACCCGTGAAAACGAGCGACCCTCATGTAACAGCAGGGTGATGAAAGATAACTCAGAGAGCACGTATGGCCCATGCGGCGACGAGGTGTCACTATCCGAGCTGCGAGCTGGGAGGCACTTCAGGATCCGACGTTCCCAGGGCACCCATCCAGCCCGGTACAGCAGCATGCTGTTTCGTGACAAGCTTCGTTGCAAGTCGCTCTAGTCTGATTAGCGTGCCTGCCTAAAGGGGAGCGCACGTTAGTTCCGGGTGGCAACGGAACTCCAGGATTGCAACAGCATACAGCACAGAGCAGTTGAGCATTTGAGACGAGTCGTTACTTGCCCACACTACACTGCAACGTTTCAAGTCTGATCTTGCCAGCGTAGAGGTCGCTCGTGTCGATCTTCCTCACCGTAGCGCATCACACTTCCCATTCGTTCACAGACCCTGCTTACTTGTTCGGCTCGGTGTCCCGCTGGGTGTGACAAACTGCAGCCACCAACCCGCGCCATGCAGCTCGCCAGTCTCGGCAGACGTTGCAAGTCGCTGCATGCTAAGCTTAGCATTATGCGCCAAGGCCGAATCAACGCTTTGCGGCGCCATTCTCGACACCTTGGCTTGTTGCTGCACATGTTGTTGATGTGATGCTGTAGTTGTGATGTTGGATTCAGATGGTGAGAATTTTACCTTACGTGTGTCTGCTATAGTAGTTTACTGGAACGCTGCGGATGCAAGTAATCCTTCGAGAACATCTGCCCAACAGCAGTGGAGTGTTTGCTTATCCACGAAACGAGGTGGAGTCAGTGTGGAGTGCGTAAGGTGCGAGCGTGCAGTAGCCCCGACGCCACTATCCAGGATCTTCGTCCTACCACGCCATACAGCGCTGGTGATTCGGCGGCCTTCGTGAACGACCCAGAAGTATTCTTGTAGCCTTGTGTCCGAGATGCAGACAGGTGTACAGAGCAGGTCTGCGCCTCTTTGCCGTCCGAGACCTCTGACATGACTGTCGAGGACATACTGTGTGAAAGAGCAGACAGGGAACGTGGAGCGTGAAAACGAGGGTACATGGTGCGTGCCTGACAGGGCGGTAGAGGCTTTCGGAGGCAGTGTCTGTGGAACGGTCACAGGTTCGGCGACACAGGCGTTCTATGTTCGGCACGGATACCGATGACCTGGGACCCAGCATTCCACCTCCTCCACGTCCAATAGGTTTGGCCTTATCACACCAGCCCATCAGTCCAGCAAGCACACAGTCGCGGCAACCCGTGGCACTGCGCAAAAGCGTGTCATCCGCCAGGCACACGAGCAAATCGGCTTGAGATCTTCCTGCGCTCTGCCGTAGGCTCCACGGATTGCTGCGCCTATTGTTCGGCCATCGACAGCTTTCGAGGCATAGTACGGCTGGCAGCGTCCAAGAGAAAGGGAACGTGGCTATCCGAGGGACTTGACGTTGGGTTGAAGCACAGAGACGCGGAAGGCAAAAGATAACAATCCAATCCGAGATGTCATGCGCAGTTGATTTGAAGAAATATCGCACAGGCATTGGCACAAATCCGAGGTAGGAAACGTGCTTGTTGGTTATTGCTGCAGCCTCCTCGCACCACAATGAGCGCGCCATTGCTGCGCAACAACGCTCCCATATCTCCAATTGAAGGAACGGGGTACCCGGTGCAGACGGAACATATGCCCTACCTTACTCGGCAGCACGCACTGCCTATTCACCCTGAACCATCATGGCAAGACGACGACGATACTCTACTGGACAGTGGCGAGGAGACCCCTAGAGCAGAGAACACTCTCAGACGCAAAACACCCAATGGCACTTTGAATGCCGGCTATCACGGCAGCGTCGAGTATTCAAACCCGCAGAAGCACCAACTCGTCGCGACTAACAACATCTCCCACGTTCCTCCCGAGAGTGAAAATCCAACATTTCTCCAGCATCAGCAGCGCCACAACAGCAATCCCAATGGATGGAACGTCGCAGCAGGAGCCAGCTGGTACGGTCCTCAGCATCAGCAGCAATTCTCGATGCCCGTCATGGACTCGATGCTGCATCAGATTCCTATGCAGTACATGAACGCGCCTCAGTTCTACGGGCAAACCGTACCGAGCGTGATACAGCCATCGCTCCAGTATCTAGGACCCACGGCCTCGGGCGTGCAAGGTGCCGGCCCGTATGGTCCTTACTGGCACGATGGCACCTTCGTGCCATATAGACCTGCTGCACTACGAGATCCGTATCTACATCATCAACCAGCCAGCAATTGGACTGGTCCCTTTGCGAACTCGCAGGTAGCACACCAGGCTCAGCTGTGGCAACACCATCCGCAAGGCACGCATACTCACTGGGTGCCAAGACCCGTACCGACACCGAATGCACCTCTGTCTTTCCAGGACCAGTACTTGCTATCAGCTACCTACCATGATGGTACGGTGGCGACGTCAAACTACAGCGTCGCACACCCTCCTCGTACAGAGCCTCATAATGTGACGACTCATGTCGCTACTGAGTTCGGGCCGTCGTCGCCTAATTGCCGGCAGCGTGACAGAACCTTCTCGTGGGCTCTGCAGCAATATCGAGATCTCATAGCGTTCATTCATCACAGCAGACAAGAACAGCAGCGTACTCGAAGTAATAACGGGCAGCAAGGGCCTCGTCCTGCCTTCTACCCGCGGCCACCGAAGCCTTCTCCCTCCGGCTCGCAGCTCGTTACCGGAAAGCTACGGTCAGCTTCCAATAGTCATACGAATGATGCCTCTATAAATGCTTCGCTCGGAGCCCCAGAGCAGGAATCAAGTTCGAGCGGACCTCCTCATCACTCCGAGAGTTCGCTCAGTACTCCAGGCCTCGAAGCGAGACCGCTTTGGTCCCCGAGTGGGTTGCAATTCCAAGATAATGAGTATGAACGAAGAGCGTCCCACGAACAATGGCGAGGGCAATCTCAACGGCCTCTGCAGGCCCCACAATGGACACCACCGACACAGTATGAACATGACCAGTTCCGCACCCTCCGTCGCAGCTCGGGCTCAATGGTCTCCTCTTTAGTGCATCAGTTGCCTCCTGAGGACTCGCCTCGTTCACGTGCAAGTGTCGCGCTCTCTTACTTGACTAAGCTGTGTCAAGATGCCGATTGGCGATGGACCGATGGCATGCTGCTGGGTGGTTGTTTGGCTTATGGCCTTGGCAACTACCAACAGGCTCATCGGTGGTACACAAAGGTCCTTGAGATAGACTCCACTCATCTTGAGGCTACGTCAAACTTGGCCGCCACCCTGCTTGCACTGGGCCGAAGACGAGAAGCGGAGCAACACTGGACTAAGGCAGTGAAGGCGGCCCCAAACCACTTTGAGGCTATCGAACATCTTGTAGGTTTGCTATGCAACGAGCAGAGAAGCGCCGACGCCGTGCGGGTCATTCAATACGTCGAGACATCATTGCGTCAAACAAAACCTGCCGATCCGCCCAAGGCATCTGACCGCCAAAGCGAGTGCTCGTCCTCTACGGCAAGTCGTTCACCGTGTCAGAGTGACCTGTCAGACCGGATCGTATATGATTTTGATATTGACGGCGAAAGCTTCTCCGCGGATTGGCGAGACAACCCAGCTGCATCAGAACCTGGTTTCGGATCGAGTGGCTTCGCTATACCAGGCTGCGACAATGGCCGAATACTGGCACTCATCCACGCTAAGGGCAATATGCTCTATGGCTTGGGCGACAACGGCGGCGCAGCACGTGCTTTCGAAGACGCAGTCCTGATCGCCGCGGGCAGAAGGTTCAAAAACATACAAGGCATCATTCAACACGTCTTGACTGTGGTCTGCGCCACATTGTATCAGCGTCCGTCCGAGGACGGGATAGTGAGCGCGGACCCGATACTGCTTACGCCAGACCAAGCACTTGCAACTGCGAAATTATGCTTCCCACAGTTTGGCGAGCTTCCAGGACTACTGCATATTCCGGGCGGTCACCAAACCATCGCGCGAAGAGCTGTCATATCAACGACTAGCAACTCGTTACTTTCGCTTGCGAAGATATTCCAGGATGGCATGTCCAACAGTGGCCGATCGCAAGGTGTCACTCCACTTGCTTGTGGCGTTAGAGATATCCTCGCGCTCTACTATCTCTCGCTCTCGCTACAACCCAGCCCATCTACCGCCAATAATGTTGGCATTCTGCTCGCTAGCGTGCAACAAGCCGCCGCTCCAATGCCCAGTCAGGCAAAGATTGACATTCCCGGCGTCGTGCCTGGCAGTGGGATTGCACTCGCATTGCAATATTACAACTATGGGCTGCAACTGGATCAGCATCACGCACACCTTTACACGAATCTCGGGAGTCTGCTCAAGGACATCGGTCAACTGGACGCCGCTATCAACATGTATGAGCGTGCAGTGCGATGCGACGGAAAGTTCGACATCGCACTTGCAAATCTGGCGAATGCTGTCAAAGACAAAGGCAGAGTCAGTGATGCCATTATATATTACAAGCGCGCGGTCGATGTCAGTCCGGATTTTGCTGAAGCCGTGTGCGGGCTCGCCAACGCGCTGAATTCGGTGTGTGGGTGGAAGGCTCGAGGCGGAATTGCAGAAGATGGAGGAAAGCGCGACCGATGGCACGTAGACGATCATGGAATGCTCCTCGATGCCAGGCATCCTGGCGCCACCAGCTCAGGTTGGATCAAGCGAGTCGTGGACATAGTAGAGAAGCAACTCGTTGAAGGCGAGACTTGGGGTCGCGGCACTCTCACGCAGCCTCTTATGGAGGATCTGGTCCTCCAAGTGGTTACGCTGGATGGGTCCACGGACGACGTGAAGGAGCGTCAAAACAATCTGCGCAAGACTCTCGAGGAGTGGGCTGGCCAACGTTGGGAGGGCGCGCGAGTGACCAGACTCGTTGAGCGCGCAACACGGCGTATTGGATGGCATCGTTACCGGGATACTCATGTGAGGAAAAAGCAACGGACGGCATCCAGCTACGCTCGACCCCAACTCCCGACGACACTGACTGTACCTCCTGCACCCACAGTCCTACCTTTCCATACGTTCACGTGTCCCATGTCCGCTAAGCAGATACGGACGATTTCACAACGGAACGGCATGCGCATCTCGGTGTCCACGTTGAGGGCGCCGTGGCTGCCAAAGCAGGTCTATCCCCCACCCAAGCCGCCATCACCACACTTGAGGGTTGGCTACGTTTCATCCGATTTCAACAACCATCCGTTAGCACATCTGATGCAGTCGGTGTTTGGACTCCATAGCCGCAAGCACGTTGAGGCCTACTGTTACGCAACCACGGCGAGCGACAAGTCCGTACATCGGGAGCAGATCGAAAGCGAGGCACCAGTATTTCGAGATGCAAGCACATGGACTGCAGAAAGACTGGTCAACCAGATTGTGAACGATGGGATACACATTTTGGTGAATCTCAATGGGTATACTCGTGGTGCTCGGAACGAGGTATTCGCTGCCCGACCAGCCCCGATCCAGATGTCTTTCATGGGCTTCGCGGGTACGCTTGGCGCCGAATGGTGCGACTACCTGCTCGCAGACGAGACAGCGATACCCCCGGACACGTTGAGGCCATGGCGCCGCAACGTTGACGTCGAGGACGTCTTGGTGGACGAGACCAATGGGAGCGAAGACAGCAGATGGGTGTACGGGGAGAACATCATATATTGTAGAGACACTTTCTTCTGCTGTGACCATAAGCAGAGCGCACCTGGAGCGCATGACGAGGTCTTGAGCTGGGAAGAGGAACAGCATGAAAGGTGGCGCATGCGGAAGGAACTCTTCCCTCAAGTATCTGATGACACGCTGATCTTCGGCAACTTTAATCAGCTCTACAAGGTAGGTCTCGCGAAGTCACATCATGTACCGCATACTGACGCTTTGATAGATCGACCCTACCACATTCCGCACCTGGCTTCGCATCTTGGCTCGTGTGCCAAAATCGATCCTCTGGCTTCTGCGATTTCCCGACTTAGGCGAATCGCATCTTCTCGCCACAGCCAGACAGTGGGCTGGCGCGGAGGTAGCTTCCAGAGTAATCTTCACTGACGTCGCGCCAAAACATTTGCACATATCCCGAGCGCGTATCTGTGACCTTGTGCTCGATACAGCCGAGTGTAATGCTCACACTACCGCCGCAGACGTGCTGTGGAGTGGCACTCCCTTGCTTACACTACCACGGTATGCATATAAGATGTGCAGCCGAATGGCTGCTAGCATCTTGAAAGGCGCGCTGCCTCCAGGTGCAGAAGGCACGCAGGCTGCAGAAGAGCTCGTCGCGACCAGTGAGGATGACTACGAAGAAAAGGCTGTCATCCTTGCAAAGTCTTTGACTTATACCCCAGGCTGTGAGGGCGAAGCAGCAGGGCGCCTGATGGAGTTGCGTAAGATGTTGTATCATGCGCGCTGGACGAGCGCGCTGTTCGACACGAAACGCTGGGTGCGAGATTTAGAAGATGCCTATCGCGTTGCCTGGCACCGGTATGTCAATGGTGAAGGTGGAGACATCTGGCTCGAAAAGAATACTCGCAGTGGATGAGGCATGGCGTTAAGGCTCGCTATAGGTTCATATGAGGCGTGGATCGGCCCACATGTAGGAGGGTGCGAGTGCCAATCTGTTGAGATACCCTATAGTGCATCTTAACCTCCTTTGTTCAGAAGCATCCAGACCTAATTCCTGCTCGATTGGTAAGTGGTGAGAAGATATGCCAGGGGGGTTCACGACTTGTCCTGCGGCCTACCAAGGGTCGTGGCACTGCCTTTGTTCGGCAAGCTTGGGAAGGATCGATGGCCAGTCGTGCGATGTCGCGATTTGCCTGATGATCCAAGCCAAACACTCACAACGCGACAAGAAGTGACACAAGCGCCTGTCCCGACACCCGATAGCGGTAATCATGCCGGACATAGGTGCACGTCATCAGCGTTCTTTCCACTTCGTCGGAAAACGATGCAACCACAGTGCAGCCTACCAGGGGAGGATCCACAAACACCCGGAGCGCTGGCTGCGCTTGGTAGGGCGAATTGCGTCTGCTGAGTCTACTCGGACTCTGGTCCGGAAGACCCTGCAACAAGTCAGGTGGTCCAGCTAATTGATACTATTTTACAGGGATCACAGGCACACTGTCCTCCCGACTCACATGTATGAGCGTTACACAGTTACACGACATTTCCGCTGTCGGAGGCACACGCTTTCACAAGTTGGAATCGTTGGGTATCGATCCATGCAAGATACACGGGTCTACAGGAATCCGTTCATGCGGTGATAGATTGTTGCAAGTTCCTCATAAGGACAATGCCATCCCAGCAAGACGCCTACATCGTCCTGCTGACAAGACCATTGATAGCATACGAGGCGGGCGTTCTCGAGGTGTCCATTAGCATGGCACCCACGCGAGCAAATCCTGCGTGAACCTTGGGAGGCGGGAACTTTGATGCAAGATCAACGATTGTTTGAGTCTCTTCATTGAAAAATGTACTGGCAGGACGTTGCTCTGCTGTATCGTACAGCCTTCGTATTGGCGCATCACGCAGTCGTCCCGAGCATCTCATCATGATCAGACCACGCATCTGCGGGTTGTGACGTTACCAAGATCTTGCGTGCGCCGGCGACGGGCCAAGCAGAAAATGCGGAGCACATGAGATCTGTTACCGTTCCCGTGGTGCCTGTTGCGTGACTTTTGGGTGACTAGCGCATCTTTCCTCGCTTCATTCCCGAATGTGGTTAGTAAAAAGACTTCGTATACAGATGTGCGTTAGCCTGCATTTAGTTTACATCTGCTTCGGCAACCTTGACGATCTCCCGGGTCTGATGGTGCCTCTGTGCAAACAACAGCTTGAAAGCACGACCCATCTATACTCTACCATGGCATCATAGCACCAGTCATCAGGAGAGATCGTGGTGTTGCTGCTTTCGTGCAACCATAGCGCGTGTGTACAACGCTTCAAGGTCTGGCAACGGAGGCGGTCAAGCTTGGCTCAAGCCCCGCCGCGACTCGAGTCAGTGTCGCAAAAGAGTCTCAGATGATCAGCGCTGTCGACAGGAGTCGACATGGACGTGTACTGCGGCTGGTGCGTGTGGTGGTAGTCAGTGTTGAAGCAGACGGTAAGTGATGTGTATTTTGCGTGTTGAAGTGAGAGATCTAGGTGGTGTTTGACACCGGGATACGGGATGAGCCGGGGAAGAAGTGAAAAGGACTTGTCTAACCACTTACGTGAAATGCACAAGTGGTTCACCCCTGCAGCGTAACGCTGAGACAGCCAACCGTTCTGCTGCAGCGCGTGCGCCCGGGCCAGGGCTCAGGCCGACGGCGGATCTGATGCTATTTGAAATAATGGTCCTCTGTGGGGCGATACCGTCGCTGGCCGCGCTGCTGGGCCCGGATATCCGCCGTCTGATGCAAGCACAACGGAAGATGGCAGCAGTCGACTTCGAATAGTGGTCGAAGAGGGTACTGAGATTGTTGCCGCAAGCCTGAAACTTTTGGACATGAGGATGATAGTGATCGTCAATTGTACATCGGAGCTCGGACCTGTTGAAACGTTATGCAAAACGCCTACTTTCTGTATACAAGGGGTGAGGGCACTTCCCCCTGTATAGAGCGCGGAGATGAAGCTGGAGCCATCCTGTCACCGTTCTATCTCAAACGCCTTCTCGAGAACGTTGCTCGACGCCGTGCCACTCAAAATAACTGTGACGAACGGCAGCAACCCGCTCCCGCTGATACCAGAACCATGGTTGCTCGCACGAGGAGAAACCAAGGGTAGGTTCCGTGCGTGTGCTTCGCTCGACCGTCGGGACGACGAGCTTTGCGTGGAGGTCAGCAAAGACGTCGGTGCTCGCTTTACCCTGTCTAAAAAGCCCTTGCTCTAATCACCCATGATCCCGGCATGCAAATCCACCCCAAGCGGCTGGGTCAGCTAGATCTAAGGTGCATCCACTTCATGCATTGCGCTTCTGTTCACCGTCACACACGCCACTCCACTGCTTGACGTTCGCCCGCATCTTTGCACAGTTGCTTGCCGCCGCCCTACAACGAAGGCCCGGCATCTTCCTTGTCGAATCGAGCCCCTCTCCGATATCATTCAGTAGCCCATCTTTAGGCTACGAAACTCGCGGGTGCCAGCGAACTCAATCTCGAAGTCTATTCCTAACCCTCCCTGAGCGGCAGTTGAGCACATCTTTAAGGTCTTATATCGACCCACTCCCGCGCGACTGTTGCGCTCAAACGTTTCGCAAACACTGGACCATTTTTTGCATCTCTCACAACTTTGGAAAACGAACAACACCGCCAGCACCGCTCCTGGGCTTTCAAGACCGCATTACTGAACGCTACCCTGGACAATTCCGCTGCGGGGAGTCACGGAGAGCACCTGTCAAAGCGTGCATCGCGAATATGCCTCAGCATAAACGAGGCCCTTGGTCGCAGGTAGGTCGCCGGGCACCTTCGCTATTCTAGACATCACATACTGACTATGCTTGACTTGAAAGACCGAGGACAGCTACCTGGTACATCTTGTGGGACTCCACGGTGCAGCCAATTGGGTCAGGATCTCGTCGGCGCTGCAAACCAGAAGTCCCAAGCAATGTCGTGAGCGGTTTCACCAGAACTTGAAGCCGAATCTCAATCACGATCCAATTTCTCCAGAGGAAGGCGTGCTCATCGAACAGATGGTCGGTGAGATGGGAAAGCGGTGGGCGGAGATTGCGCGACGTCTGCGTGGACGGAGCGATAATGCTGTGAAGAATTGGTGGAATGGCGGCATGAATCGCCGAAGACGAAGCAATCACTCGCGCCGCCCTGATGCAGACGCTCGACAATCGGCACAGATGGCCGCACCAGAGATGCCACCGCATCCTACTCACCATCATACCCTTCCGTCCAGCTACGGTCAATCTGGTCCTGGCAACCAATACTATGGACAGCCTATGTACCAGCATTCTGTGCCGCAACACATCAATATGCCTCCGCATGGACACATGTACCGGCAATCAAGTCTGATCGAGTCACCACTGCCGTCTCCCTCGGCGTTCTCACAGCTGTCTGCAGACGCACCTTCCTTGGTTTCTGACGCCTCTTACGCTTCCTCATCCGCTGGGCGGTCGCCACACAACGGGCCCTCACCAATCGAGCTTCCACCTTTGGCCAGCTCTCACAGCGACCGCCGGCACTCGGCCGGGTCAGGACTACGCCTCAGCGTGCCGAGCTCTTTCTCGGATGTCGACTTTTCGCAGCCGCCCTTGCCAGCGAAGTATGCATCACATATGCTACAGGACCCCTTCCAACCTCAGCCCCATCACCTACAGCAGCAGCAGCAACAGCAACAACAACAACAACAGCAGCATGATCATCACCAGCACCAACATCAACAGCAGTACCAGCACCATCAACACCAACAACAGCAGCAGCAGCATTTCCCTCAACCAGCGCACTATCTGCCATCGCAGCCCGCTGAGACTCTGCCGTCACAGAGCTCACAACAGTATGCAATGCCACCAAACCCGCTGCTACGCGGCAGCTATCCTCCGCAATACGCGCAGTCGAGTATGGTACAAGGCGTTCCTCACCAGACTTTGCAGCTACCCAGCATTGCCAACCTGGCAATGTCTGATGCACTATACGCGCCAATGCCGGTTGACCCAGCGCTGGGCCAGATGCGGACCCCTATGCTGCCAACATCTACACCGGACGATTCGCCACGAGACAAGATGAGTTTGTCCAACCTTACTCATTGAGATCCTGTCGGAGTGCGCCATGCAGACAATCCCGTGCGATTTTTGCTATGCACTATCGGCCTCTGTGTGCTCAGTTATTGTGATGCGGAAGTAATGAGTCACATCGGTGCATTGCTCAATTGGAGCAGCCATGTACATAAATGCTAGCGTTCGAGCGAGCCTGCAATAATGACACGACGAAATGCCTATATTGTGGCAGCGAATAGATAATGTGCAACAAGCAGCCATCTTGCGGCACACCAGCGGTATCTTTCAGAGCAGCAGTGCGATTGCCCTGACGTGTGTTCAAGTTCCACAATGTTGTGGTGGAGATTGACAATGCTTTCTATAGCTGCATTGCGCCATCAACCTAGGTTCTGGCTATGAGACAATGCTGCTTTTTTGGTACATTCAGAGCAGCAACCGCCGTGTTTCAGTTCGGATAGGCTTCTGTCGGGGCGGACGCCACATGGCGGAGACCATTCAGGGGTCTGAACATGGTGGCTTCTCAACGGTCTGTGTTCACGCCGATTTGGGTTTGATGTCAGCGTCGACAGCGTCAGGAAAAATCGATCAGCGCGAACAATGGTGCAAACAGCTGGTCCAAGAGTCATGGGGAGACCGGGGCAGTCACTGTCTTGGGCGTAGCAGTGCCGCTCGCAATCACATGTTCATGGTGTTGAAGTCTTGCGATGTAGAAGGCCGAGTGTATGAGCAGAGCGATCGTCTGATACTCGTCTATGTTGAAGCAATAGTAGAGGCCTTGGTGTACTCGGTCCAGGTCGATTTGAGCGAGATCAGGCCGTAAGGCCGCACTTTTCCGTAGAGCCTCTTTCGACCTCACTTGTCGTCAACCATTCATTTGTATGGCCAATTGACCGCTTCTATTCTGCATTGTACATATTTGCTCAATACGTTGTTAATTACCCTGCTGGTGGACTGCATTCAACGATTGACGGGATAGACTGGAAGTCATTAAGACACTGCGATCACGCTTTTTGAATCGGCTGCAATCTCAAGCTTGTTCTGACCTTGTGGCAGCCTGCGTGACACAAGGCTGGGAGACGATTGCCTCCGAGGAAGGCATAACCAGAAGAATCTGGAAATAATCTCCAATAGCTTCGACCAACGCGACTTATATGTCGTTGTACAGTCCAGACACAGGCGCAATCCCGCGCGGAACCGCCTTTGTCTCCCTCCTGGTAATGCGTGCTCCCTCCTATCCAACGCATAGTTCTCGGCTGATGGTCGATGTCATAGTCGCAACGAGACTTGTCTCTCCGGGTCCCGATAAACTACGTTACGCTACCTGGTATATCATTAACGGCAGCGTGCTTTCCTGATCATCGCTACGAGGATGTGTCGTCGAAATGCTTCTCCAACCTCTTATCTACTGGTTTCCGAAGATTGAGTCTCGACGTCTACTGGGACTCTAGTCGCCGAGTTTGGAGTCTTTGCCCTGTGCAATTAGGCAACGCCTCTCCATCCTCAGACACGACGAGTGTTGTAGAATCATCCTCCGCGCCAACATCATCGGCATCACTTGCAAGTGGCCAGCTTACAGACCGCGAGGATGTCCGGGTGCGTCAGGCCAGTGTGAGTCCGTCGAGAACCACTTCGGGAACCTCCAACATCACTTCTGTCAGCCTGACATCCGCAGCCACGTCTAGCACTGGTAACACCATCGCTAGCAACACTGGCACAAGCGTGTCTACAGACGCCAGTGCGCCCTCGCCATCGTCCTTAAATAACGGCTTGATCGAAGCGGGTAACTTCTCCTGCACTACCACCACGAATCTGGATCTGTTCACTTCAGTACTGTCAGCCTATCTACAGAATACCGAGACCGACCTCAACGCAACCACAAGATACGTAATACTGAACTTGCACGCGGCAGCTCCGGCTTCAGATCCAGAGGATAGTCCTACGGAACCATCCGCCGATGAAATGCCCCGCGAGAGCACTCTTCTTAGCTCCATCCTCACATCAAACAATTCTGCGTTCCTATTCACGCCCACAGAGCTTGCAGAAGAGCGAGGGGAACTGAACGGCACAGGCAATTGGTTTGGCATTAGAGGCAGTTTTCAGCCTGATCCTGCTTATTTTACTGTCACGGGGCGACCTATCGGTAATCGCGGGCTAGCGACGTTAGATGGCTGGCCGAGCGAAGGTTTCCTTGAGCTGCAGCGAGCAAAGCGCCTCATTGTTGGCTTTGGCGAGATCCAGCCGCAGATGGCGGCGTATAACTTCTCGGGCGATGCTCCGTTCATGTTTCCGCCGGGCTATCTTCAAGAAAACACTCCACAACTGACGACCAAGGATGGCGAAGTAACGAGCGGATGCTTCTTCCAATCTGGGGAGGAGACTGTGAGCTCCAGCACGAACTCATCGTGGTCCGTTGCGGTCATCGGTGATGCAGTCGAAGAATCCGACGTTCTGAGCTTGGTTCAAGATCTCACTAGTTGTGGTATCTCACCATTCCTCAACAGAACCCTGAACAATACCGATGCTGCAACCGATTACCGGCCCTACCAAGCGTACGCCAATGCTGCGAAATGGGCGTGGGCTGACGGTGAGCCACGCAACAATTCAGTGTCCAATGGGGAAGGCGTCGAGTACTCATGTGCGGCTTTAAATGCGACTATTGCGCGATGGCAAACAGCCGACTGCGCGGAGACACATTATGCCGCTTGCCGGGTAGGTGACACGCCTTATCGATGGGCCATCAGCAGCCAGCAGGGTCGTTACGTAAATGTGGATGAAGGATGTCCGGACAATAGCACATTTGCGGTACCTCGCACTGCGCTTGAAAACACGTATCTCATTGCTGCATGGCGGCAGCACCTCTCTGCACACTCTGATTCGAGAGATGACATGCTCTGGCTGGATTTCAACGACATTGGTACCAACTCTTGTTGGGTTATAGGACAAAACGGGACGTGCCCGTACCTACCGTCGCAGTCGAGTGTAAGAGGAAGGGAGGTTATAGTCCCTACTGTCGCAGCTGTCTTGGTATTTGTGCTGGCAGCTCTGACGATGTTCATCAAATGTGCTGCCAACAGACAGAAGTCCAGGAGTAAGAAGAGACGAGGCGACAATGGGTGGGATTATGAAGGCGTGCCGAGCTGATGATCAATGAACATACGCACATCGGCCGAGTTTTTGGCTTGGGCGACCGAAATTAGCCTCGCATTTGCTTTGCTGGCTGAAGCACACTCAGCCTGGAGCTAGAGCTCTATGGCAAGCCGTAGTCTTCGTAGCAAGTCCTTGTGGCGACACGACTAGTCAGCTCGAAGGCGTCCCCCAGTCTCAGCAGACCCAGTCAATCCTCATCAGAAGGTGTCGTCGTCAACATGGAAAGCCCTCCTCACAACGCTAGGACTCGTGTCCTCCCCATCCAGTCCTTCTATATCATCCGTAGCATCAGCACCCGCTGTCAGCAGCAGGTCCTCCACAATCTTCCTGCTCGCCTCTCTTGCCGGCGTCTGCATGAGTCTACTCTGTGGGACATGGAATTGCATGGTTTTTGGCGGGCTCATGTCGCCCAAATCATCGTCATCGTCGCTATCGTAGTCCATGAAGACAGCTGATGGACGACTCTTTGCGGCCGTGTATGCTTTGTCTTGTGGGCTGAATAACCTGCGGCCGGAGGAAGTTGTCGGCGCTGCTCGACCAGCTTTCCCACGAGCAGGAGTCATGACAGAGATGCCTGGTGTGCGAGGCGCTTTTGCTGGTGAGAAGAGATCGCTACGGAGTTGTGGAGCGGCTACTGCTGGTGATGACTCTGGCGAGTCGTCCCAGGGTGCGGTTTTAGTCGCAGTCGCGGGAGTGTGCTTGGTTGTCGTCCGATGTGGTTGCCGCCGTTGAGCATGGGGTGTTGCCTGAATGCGGTAGTTCTTGTCCAATATTCTGTGCATCAATGGGTCGTTGTTCTGACGCATGGTAGACGGTCGGTATGCAGAGTCTGGCTGGAATGGCGAAGACTGTGGATCTAGCACGGACCGTAGACGTGGCGTACTAGGCTGCTCGGAGGACTCTTCGACAGCTAGTGGATTCTTGCCAGTATACTTTCGTGGTGAAGGCGATCTGAAGGCTGCCGCTTTGCCGTGGCCGAGTCTGCCAGAAGCCTTCGTGCTTTTGCTTGCCGATGGCGCGAGCCGTGGGGTGGTTTGCAGCCCCGTCACCTGGGTGGGAGAGTCTACACTGAAAGTCTGGTCGGTATCATCAAGGTCCGCGCCAGAAGCGGTGTGATCGTCGTGCCCATCGGGTGTATCGAGCGTGGCGGTAGTATCGGTCTGTGTCATGTCTTCCTCGGCCGCAGGTTCCTCGTAGCCGCTGAGCGAAACGTTGGCCTAGAAGGTTATTAGTTTCGCTCTTCTTTTGAATACATAGGGATCTACTTATTGAGCTCTCGAACATGCCCTTCCACCACTTTTCACGGTCAGCAGCACCCCGTACGTTCATGACTTTGGCTTGCTGACCTTCGACCCCTCCCACACATTGGCACTATGCTTTGCATATTCCTCGACGACCGGAAGAATGTTGCCCGTCACGATGCGATGCGCCTTGCTGAAATTACTGTCGATCTCTTGCAGTGTCACTAGACCACGTATTAGTCGTCGTATGCTAACATCTGTACTCAATGGCATTTGACACACGCGTAATGGCTTGGTCCAGCTGCTCGAGTTCTTAGAAGCAGTCAGTATGTGGTTTAAGCCAATCAACTCTCTTGAGCGCGCTCCAATACCTTCTGTGAGCGTGAGGTTACGCGGCGCTGATCTCGACATCGTTATGGCCTCTTTCTATATTTTTGAAGTTGATGTCTTCTTCCAGCCACGGTACGCGCTGGGAAGACGCGATTTGACAGCCGAAAAAAGGCCGCGCCTGACGACGACACCTCTTGGCTAGACAGCTTCTCCTCTTTGTCCTCTCCAGCTCGCTCCAATATCATCCATAACGCCGACGACAGGAGAGGGGTTGTGGACGCCGACGCGTGCCTCGTCCAAGGACGCGGCGGACCGCGATCGGGCGTCGAGAGTAGGTACAAACTCTCCCTGTTCGCTCCCAGCAAAGATCATCCTCACTTCCAGTACCATCTTCTTGCTCTCTATTACCATGTCTTCAGATCAGCGAACAGCCATTGTAACGGGCAGTGCAAGAGGCATTGGCAAAGCCATAGCCCTCCGCCTGGCTCGCGATGGCTACGATGTGTGCGTAAACGACATTCCGGTCAACGAGCAGGGAGCGCAAGAGGTTGCCAAAGAGATCCAGGATATGGGTCGGAAGAGCTGCGTCGCCATAGCCGACGTGAGCGTCTACAGCGAAGTAGAGGGCATGATCAAAAGGAGTGTCTCGGAGCTTGGCAACCTGAATACCATGTACTATTCACCATACTTAATGATATATTGGTGTGCTAACTGTAGAAAGGGTCGCGAATGCTGGCATAGCCCAAGTCAAAGCGTTACTCGACCTGACAGAAGCCGACTTCGAGCGGATGTAAGTTCACGGCACGGTAGCCTTGCTATGCAGACAGCTAACGCGAACGATAACAGGTTCCGCATTAACGTCTTTGGTTAGCTGCTACAGGCATAATTGCCATTATGCGAGACAAATGCTGACCGCGGATCCAAAGGCGTACAAAACTGTTACCAAGCCGCCGCCAAACAGATCATTTCACAAGGCAACGCCACAAAAGACAAGCCATGCAAGATGCTTGCAGCAGCCTCGATCGTAGCTTTCAAGCCCTTTGCTCTGCTCTCGCACTACTCGGCTTCGAAGTGGGCAGTCCGCGGCCTGACACAGGCATATGCGATGGAAATGGCTGAGCACAACATAACGGTGAATGCCTACGCGCCAGGAATTGTTGGTACTGCCATGTGGGACCTTATTGACGAGGAGCTTGGCAAGAAGAACGGCGCGAAGAAGGGCGATACTATCGCCAAGTACACCGGCGAATTGATCGCGCTAGGCAGGGTCAGTGTGCCGGAAGATGTGGCGAAGCTGGTGGGCTTCCTGGCGAGCGAAGACAGTGAGTAGAGTGATGAGCAACTGTGAGACAATCGTTAACCTCTCTATCCATAGGCTCGTATATAACCGGGCAGACACAAGTTGTTGATGGAGGTATTATCATGACCTAGACCAGCATTGAGATGAGTCAATCTTGGCAGGAACCCAAGATAAATCAAATCAATCATCTCATTTTTGCAATTCATACATCATTCGTAGGATACCGACCGCTCATGCCCAAGGACAAGCTCCAGGTAGTAGTAGCAGCTCCGAGCCACTTTCGTATGAACAATGCCTTCCTTCGCTCAAGCGCCATGCGCCATCGCCTTCTTAATGATGCCTTTCGTGACCCCTACCCACAACCAGCAAGCCAGAACCGTTCATCAACATTCGCTCGTCGATTTTGCTTCGTCGACTTCATTCTTGCAGCTTCGCAGCCTTCACCGCTGCTCATCTGTATCACCAACTTACTGTGCCTTCTTAGGCGCAGCTGTCTGCTGGCCCTGCACGTAGCGGTTGATGTCCGTGGAGTCGTGGGCCTGCTTGGCAACACCCTTGAAGCTCTCCCAGCCGGAGCGAACCGCGGGTGGGACATCCTGCCTCTGGGCGAGCGTGTCGCCGCGAGCGCCGAGCTGGTGGAGCATGCCCTGCACGAAAGTGCTCTGGCTGATGCGCGCGCGGAGGAAGACGGTGTAGATGATGAGCTTGATCCAGCTGGTCTTCTGCATCAAGACGGCGGCGCCAAGAATGCGGAACCAGAGAGCGATCTCGAGACCGGCTACGAGCGACATGGAGGCGTCGTAGTAGTTCTTGACAAAGCCACCGATGCTGTCCGAGAGGGCGGAGCTCTTAGGCTTCTGGCCTGCCGGAGTAGGCGGCGGCGGCTGGATGGTTGGGAGGAGCATGCCGCGGGTGTACGTCAGGACGTGGAAGATGCTGTAGACCGCGAATGGCAAGAGTGCGAGCGGGGTCTGGCGGGTGAAGAGCCACACGAGCGCCATGACTATGATAATCAGCGTTTGCATGTGATTGTGCCTGTGCTGCCCAACATACCCAGGTATTGCACGTTCTCATCCGTGGCCATCTGCACCGGCGAGCCCATTCCCTTTCCACTCTTCTGCTTCGCACGGAACGTCTTGAACACGACAATGCCATAGGTCACAGCGGCCGCGACGAAGGCCGTGCGGTAGCTGAACTGGGCCCAGCGGCTGTAGTAGTTGAGGGTGATGTACGAGAAAAGGTAGCGGAAACTCGTGAGAAGTAGCACAACATGGCCCGAAAACCCTGTAGATGAGTGTCAGCAGCTACACGATGTTACTGGTCATGATGTACTTGCACGCGAATTGCAAAGAAGTTGCTAATTGAAGCAGCCTGGCCTGGAGAGGTTGCTCAGACGACGGGGGGGCCATGCTGAGTGTGTTGGTGGTGTTGTCGTAGATGTGTGAGTGCTTGCAGGTCCTTTGACGGGTGTGATGTGGTTGTGAGTGTCGACAAGGAGGAGGTGTTTGTTTCGCAGTTTGCAGGAAACGTGGAAGCAGCACCTCAGTTTCGCTGGTGGGGCAATGACGCTTAATTCAAGCCACTGACTGGAACCTGAAAGTGCAAACACAAATAATAATGGAAGAGCGACCAGGTTTGTACAACCAGAACGACCTTGAGAAGCGAAAACTGGCGTTGGGTTGCGCACCTCGCTCCAGCTACTGCCACTTTCAAACCCGGCGATCTACAATCCAACTACATTCACTATACAGAGCATATATATTCCTGTCGCGTGCTCAACCTGTTCATTGGTTCAATGCCGAGAGCGGATCTTCCCGCCCGGTGGACTTCACGTCTCCCAATTTTTCACTTGCGACTTCGACATTGGAACTATGTGAAACTCCAACCCTTCCCTGCGATGCTCTTTCGCAGCTCAGTAACTTCACACCAACAACCTGACACCACTCGGTGACAGAAGCACAGCAGACGATGCGTCAAACGTAAGCGACCTCATGTGTTGGGCTGCCGATATGGCTCACTGACTATGGTGAAGATGCATCTTCTCCGGCAGCAGCCACCCGGCGCTTGTGGAAGCAATATGCGGGAGACTCGGCCAGAAGATGAGCAATGTGACGCTGGGGAACTTCTCGAACGGTGTACGCGACACCTGCAGACCGCCAATCTCGAATGACTCTGCTGACACTCACTTCTTGACATCAGGAGACGAGAGTCGAGATACAGACCAGCGTCCGCGACCAAGATGTGTTCATTGTTCAGAGCGGGAGCGGCCAGTATGCGAACTCACTTCTTCTCGAAGGCTGAGCTGACCGGCCAGGATCAATGACAACATTATGGAGCTGCTTATCATGATACAAGCCTGCAAAGGCGGTTCGGCCAAGTCGATCACTGGTTCGAAAGACCCGCCTAGAAACCATGAAGGCCATACTGATGTCCTTTAGCGGTCATGCCCTACTTCCCGTACTCCCGCCAGTCAAAGAAGAAGACGCACCGAGGCGCGATCACCGCACGCATGCTGGCTAACCTGATGTACGTGGCGGGTGTCAACCACCTCATCACTATCGACCTGCACGCCAGCCAGATGCAAGGCTTCTTCAAATGCCCTGTTGACAACCTTGTCGCGGAACCTCTTCTGTCCAAGTGGCTGAGGATGAATATCCCAGATTGGCAGGACGCAGTTGCGGTAAGTAAGAACCCTGGCGGTACGAAGCGAGTCACATCAATGGCAGATGCTCTCAATATCAGCTTTGGTATCGTGACTACGGATAGACGGAGGACGAACGGCATGCTCAGCATGCAGGGAAGTGCGATCTTTGAAAGCATGGGCACTGATGGAACGAATGATCGCGCGGCGCTGGAAGGCGATGCAGAGGAGGCTGAGGCGCGCATCATTTCGAACGCTGGATTCAGAGAGCACAACTTTGCCCACCAACAACGACAACAGCACGCTCCACGCGCGAATGGCGAGATGGAAGGTCTGCATCGAAGACCTAGTAGCAGACACCGGGCGGTCACATCGGGCCTGTCGCCGACAGTCCGCACTCGCCTCAACACTCTCAATGGCAATGGCGAATCGCCGGCAAGTCCGAGCCCACTCTCACGATCAACTCGACCCGAATCGGTGGGCACCGAAAGTTCGATCTCTGAGGATGTTGCTCGTCTTGGTCTGCTCCGCACACAAACAGCACCCGGCATTGAGCAACCACCGCATGACTACGATGGATATGAGGAGGCTGAGGGAGAGGATGACGGCGATGACCGTGCTCGAGATGTGATCACTGGTCGCCTGATTCATGGACATATCGTCGAGGACGACTTCCCCTCGCCGAGCTTGTCGGTGCGTTCTGGGTCGATTCAAGGTGGCATCGAACAGCGCGAGTCACGTTCGAGTGAGGACGAGCCATTACCGGACCCCATGATGCAGAGTTTTATGTCTACCACCTCGTCACGCATGCAAGCACCCCAGCATGGTCTAGGCGGCACAGGTGACGCCACTGCATCGGATGAAGAAGAGGAAGAAGCGCTCAAGGATCCCTATATCGAGAGTACTGTCACCCTCGTCGGTAACGTCAAAGACCGACCGGTCCTGATTGTAGACGACATCATCGACAAGCCTGGATCCTGGATCGCGGCTGCCGAGACGGTAGTGAAGCGTGGCGGTGCGACGAAAGTCTACTGTATGGCTACGCACGGTCTATTTGGCGGCAATAGTCTACAAGAACTTGACATGTGCGAGGAAATCGAGGCGATTGTTGTTACCGACGCATTTCCGATTCCCGAGGAGAAGCGTCGCCAGACGAAGAAGCTGATTGTGCTGGACGTAAGTGGGCTGTTGGCTGAAGCTATCCGGCGTAACCACCACGGCGAGAGCATCAGCCAGCTCTATCAGCACTTTGACTAGACGGGGACCGCTCAGATATGCATGGCGTTAGTGGCATCGATGGTGCGTTAAATAATATGGGTGGTGGGGCGAGAATATCGCTCTCCCAAGACAGATATTTTGCCGCTGCATAGCATGAGTGGATGGTTTGCGGCCGCCCAACAGCTGCTCATCCACCGAAAAACTACCGAGCCCCTACACTGACATATGCTAGCTTCCTACCGCGTGTTTCACGTTGCACTCTTCGAGAGTCACCCAGCGTTGCAGATCGTTAGGATCTGCCCGAGCTTTCTCTTACTATGAGACTGAACCTTGGAACGGAGTGCTGGCATATTGAGGATCACCGCCGGCATACGAAGGCACGCTTCGAGGCTCTTCATTGAGCGCGTGAGAAGCGGCGCAAGAGAACATCCGGACATCATGTCACTCCAAGGAGCAGTCGTCTCCAAAGACCTGGCTATCATCCATTTAATGCACACTCAGTAGTCTGATGTGGCGAGCAAGCGAGAGGATGGGGATATCCATGAGGTAATTCGCCACTCAGGCGCCGTCATTCCACTTCTGTTCGGCCATAATAGAATTCGAACTTCATCGCCTCAAGCTTCATACTCCTGTATCAACCTCTCACATCACCTATAGCACCATGTGTTATCAGCCAAGCCAAGCCCTCAAGACCCGAAACCTTCTCCTTGCTAATGCTGTTGGCGGTAGATGGTACTCTTGAGACCTTGATACCGTTTGGCTACTTCCTTGAGATGAACTAGACTCGAGCTGTGGCGTCTAGACGCAGCCAGACATACTCAGACGTGCAATCAGTACCTCGAGCGGACTACTGCTAGAGCTTTGAACCCTTGACAATCTTTTCGGTCGCGAGAGCCTCAACCATTGCCTCGAAATCGGGAATTTCGTCCGCTCTGTTCGCCGCCCGACCCCATCTCACGATCCCGTCCCCATCGACAGCGAAGAAACCACCAGTCTGCCAACGGCTGCCGCTCTCCGTCGGCCGGTTCCAGATCCCCTCACTCTTGCCCAGCTGCCACACATTGTACATGCTGGCAGGAGACAGAACATGCCCGTACCTAAAAGTGATGGGTCACAGGTTAGCGGATATTTCAAAAGTTGAAAAGGTTTACCCTGGCTGCGAAACATCTCTGTCTAAGTCCGTCAAGACAACAAGCTAAGACCGATGGCGCCAGCTTATAGACATTCGACGGTCTGGAGATAACAGGCCTCCAAGGGTTACACCCGTTGCTTTGCTTACCCTGATGCACCAAGGCCATAGGCAGAATAGATCTCGACTTGCTCGTCGACGATGACACGAAGATTGTCAGGCTCACTGCCTGCTTGTGGAAGGGATGCGAGCCAGGTTTGCGTTGACTCTTCGGAGCTGTGTGAGACGGCGATGAAGTCGATGTATTTGTTCGCCTTGGCGGCATCTCGAAAGTTGAGGAATGTCTAAAAGCGATGGTTGGCAGGGTCAGCGGATGTCTCCAAGCTATGAAATCCTACCCTAGCTGCGAGATGGCCGCAGCTCGTAGGTAATAACACAGGGAAAGAAGTCTCACTTTTTCTGCGAATGGACAACCGCAGTGACGAAGGAAGACGAGGATGGTCGGCCTTGGAGGATCGCTGAGGTCCAGATTTGCGGTGTTCGGGGCTTGACTGCCCACGATTGGCACTTTTGCGATTTCTGTAGCTGCCTTGGGCGCCCACCAGGAGGATAGCTCTTGAGTAAAGCTCATGTTGGATATTTGAGGTGATGACTATTGAGCTTCGTTGTGAAAGTCGTCGGATCAGCAAGGCTGTGGATTGTGATTTCAACGCAAGGGATGTTGTTGTTCGCTCAATGCTGAAGGTGAGGTCAAGCTGGTCAAGCTGCCGAGATGCTCCATGACTCCGCATTCACGTGCTTGCACGCTTGATGAAGCAGCCGAGTATATGAACGAGCTTTTGCCAACTTGACGACATGGACACGGTACCTCGTAGCTCACTACACCACCTCATTGCAAACTCGCTCCTACGGGGATGACCATATACAGTATTGTCGGCCAGACCTCGACTCGAACCGCGAGATACTTGTTGGCAGCTCACTACACCACCTTGTTCCAAAGTTTGCCAGTCAGGAATCTCGACTTGCCTCGCTACAGTCACAGTTCATCGAGCACGTCGTGTAGTCGTATATTGCGCCATCTCGTGGCCGGTGGTGGGCTATTAGTCAGACTATTCGCGACATGGTGTCTGGGCTATTTCCAAACCAATTCGATTGCATGGAGTGGTCCCAGTGATGTCGGCGGACGTCAGACATGAATCAGGTGGTCTAGTTCTTACACTGTCCGACTGCTCTCTCGTGTCCAGGCACTTCTATGCTATATCCAAAGCTTTGTCTTCGTTCGGGCTAGTTTGCCTCGGAGTACCATCGCTATCTGGACGGTGCGTGGGCTTGACTGCTTCGGAATTGTTCAGACGATCTCCAGGTCGTGTCGTCCCTGAGTTGTCTTGACTTGACGCAGTCGTCGCGAGAATCTGTTTAATGTAGCGATTGAGGCTTTCACACAATCGATCCAGTACAAATTCGGCCTCACTGCCTTTCGACATCATTGGGCTGTTCTCCCCAATCCAATCCCACTCGATGAGCCCTTCATCCTCCTCATCATCCGTTTCACGGTCCTCCTCCTTTTTGGCAGAGAAGCGAATCAACCTTGTGAACTCTACCCACTCTTCATAGCTGTACCGCTTCTTTGAATCGCCCTTCATGTCATCTGCAGTCTTTCGAATAGCGGCGGATAATCTCTTTGCGAGCTCGTTTCGGCTAGGCTCATCGTTCGCGAGCTGGTCAATCGTCATGGGCGTCGGCTCGTCATCCGGGCCTGGACCGGTCTGAAATCCATCTTCCAAACGTTTCTTCGCCTGATGGTTTTCGACCTTTCGCTGTAGCCAGCTAGCAAGCGTTGGGTAGCGTTTCATTACTCCATGGTATGCACCGACCCGAGGAAGAAGAGTGTACGCTCCGATATTGTTCGTTCCTCTCTTGAATTTGGAAATCACAGTCTCTCCGAGATCGCTTACGCTGAGCAAGGCGGAAGGCGTTAGCTATCATTATATATCATGTGGAAAATGTTTTTCAGACTTACAGTATTGTCATCGTCGGGACTGCGATCAGACTCTAACCACGAAGTAATTAGCCATCCTCTCTAACTATATAACCACGATTGACTCGATGACTCACCCAAAACACGAAGAACGGTCTTCCTGCATTGCTTTTCGGTGCCAGGTCTCCATAGCCGATGGTGAGTAGCGACACATAGCAGAAGTACAATGCCTGGAAATACGTCATATCTTGTGCGTAGCGTTCGCAAAGCCAGAAGACCATCGCGCCGGCACACCACAGCACTCCAAAGGCGATGATTGACATGCATAGCGCGGACCATCGCTTGAATTGGTGAGTATCGTGCTGGATATGGCGCATGGCGTCGAAACGATCCTTCTCCTCGCGTAGTAGCAGTAGCTTCGGCTTGCGGATGCGGGCTGGACTTGTCAGTGTCATTGCGCGGCGTATAGACTGTAGGCCCGTCGGGGTTCGTCGATGTTTCTTGAGCTCATCTGGATCTTCGACGATCTTTATCTTCTTTTCGCTGTCTTGTGGCATTGGGAATGGTGCCGAGATCACGGGTCGAATACCGTCGAATAAAGCACTTCTGTTTTCCAGCTCCATAGAGTTCGTAACCGTCCTTCCGATGGTGCGAGTCCTGCTTCGCTCGACATGGCGACGGATAACTTTCTCCGAACCCAGCTCGCCTGCGAACTTAGAGATGGATGATACCATAAGTCCCTAGAAGTGGGAAGGGGTGTGTCAGCTCAATTTGACGTCAGTGCCATGATCTTGCGAGGCGAGCCAAGGCTTCGACAGGGAGTTGGACGAATCTATGAAACTTGCCCGCCGCGGAAGTACAGAAGTCCGTACATTCACGCAACCAACAGAGCACGCATTCGCACATACTTACAAGCATGATAATACCGCCAACAGAGAAAGGGAAGACCAAACCACGCCCAATGTCTGAGGTAGGATATAGATCACCAAAGCCGACTGTAAGAATCGTGACGTCGCAGAAGTAGAGTGCGTTTACGTAACTCCAGTCCTGGTCTCCTCCGCCGTAAAGAGCTGGAGCCAGTTAGCTCGAGTCGATGTCAATCGTACATGATGCCAGTGTCGCGAACACGCTCACGAAAAAGGCTGGCTCTTCGCCTTCGACTTACTTTCGACCTTCCAGAAGACTGCAGCACCCCCTGCTAACCATATGAAGAACAACATTGTCTGTAAGATCAACGTGCGCTGAGAGTCCGTAAGGGTGAAGTGCTGTGGGTAGTGTCCTAAGAAGTAGCCGAGCATGTTGACCATGAGCAACATGGCGCATATCATGTACATACATGCTGCGATTATTGCGTACGTGAAGCCTTGCGTGTATCCTTGCTGCGGGCGTGTAGGTGGGACATAGATCTCCATGGCAACCGTCAAGCCAATCAATAGCCCAGCAGCGATGTACCACGACAGTATAGTTACAGGCAGAGCAATGGCCCATCGAATGCGGTTCGTGAAGTTGAACTGCCATGCGGTTAGTACAGGGCTTCAGCGAATTGCAAGCTTGCACGAACGAGCAAGAATAAATTTCCGATGAGTCCGGTGGCGAGGCTCAAGGCATTGAGGATGATACACCATTCTGGGTCAGTATACGACTGCCCATCGAGGGGTGCCAGAAGCACATCTGCGTTCCCAGCACAATAGCTTGCGTTGTCCGCAGTGGATCCAGGTATGTTGCATTGACGCCAATAGGTTACCAATCCTGCTATGCTTGTCACATTTGCCAGCGGACCAATAGTCGCAGCAAGGAGCGGAATAGCTGTCGATGCGAACCACCAGCTTTCCTCCTCTCCCTCGTCCCATTCGCGCAGAGAGAATTTCCACCATTTACGGGTGCCGTCAGAGTTTCGATGCGGCACTATGGAAGACTTTCGTTCCGAGACTCTTCCTGAAGAACGGCGACGTTCGAACACCTGGTAATTTGGACGGACAGGCGTGTCGACCAGGGTAGTAGGTGATCCTGCGCTGCTCTCATCAGCTCCGAACGTCGGACTAAATGACGGGAGCCAGGCGTCCGGTTTGATGTCCATTTCTGCAAATCGAAGGTGTCTCAAGGACTGTTCAGGGTCCTGATTTTGTTCGCCATTCTGTGCAAGACCTCCAAAATCCACGGGATCGGAGGCGACTGTACGCATAACTAGAGCCTAGAGCTCCCTACAGAGCTGCCATGCGCACTCCCAAAAGCAAGTTTCCCGGGTCCTGGGTGGCGATAAGGTACCGCGGAGTTCTCGATCGCCTTAGCCGATTCGTGTGGCGCGTCCATGAAATCGCACGTCGGGTCCTGTCTGCTGTGACAACCAAGATGTGAGGTCTGAGGCGCGAAGAGTACTCTGAACAGCACGCAGAATGTTGATGAACGCTGGGTCTTTCGGAGCGAGCGCTCTGATGTCGTGATGAGAGGCATGATGGTGACGAATGGGAGAGCTTGTTAGAAATCGTGTACTAAGCCACACGCGCAGAGTGGAATGTACATGTGGGATTTTCAGTACCTGCCTAGGGTTCTGATTTCATGGCCTTACAAGCAGAGAGAGTTGTGTTTGCTGGACATATAACGATAGTAAGAGGTGAGGTCGGAGTAGACATGGTAATGGCACGCCTGAGGCGGATGTTGCCGTCTGCATCGGTTCATACTTGGAGATACATTACATGTATTGTACACTATATACAATCCTCTTCTGCTTCTACCGCGATCGTCTCAGTAGCTTGTTCTGCAGCGCATCATCCACAGTCGGCATACTCTGAACGGCGAACACCGTCTTGGGCGCCTGAAGTCGCACCTGCCTCACAGTGCCGACATATTTCTCCATCCCTTCCGCATGCTCCTGGCGGCCACGTCCTGTAGCCTCTGTCCGTCGTAGATTCAGCAGTGCCGAGCCCAGGGTCACAAGAGTCCGATACTGGGGCATCAGCTGGCCAGGCCGCAAATAGCGCGCGCGGATATATTCGAGGCCCTCGGTTTTGGCCGACGGATTCGGGGTATGTGCCGCCCCGCTCGCAGAGACAGGAGCCCAGCCTGGGAAATGCGGTATGAGAAACCGCTCAGTGAGCGTGAACGCCAACAGAACAAGTGGTGGCGACGCTTGGCACAAGAGCTCGATGAAGACATTCCAGGTCCGGTTGTCGAGTGTATAGCCTTGTCCGAAGAGCTTTGCTACGGTCGACAGCAGGTCTGCAGTACGGTTCTGGGCCGCGAGAGCATACATGTAGAAGCGTAGTGGTCGGGAGAGGATATGTTGACGAGCTGGACTAAGCTTTGGTGCAGATGGCTGCTGTGGTCCTTCCGTGACTAGAGCTTGCACTGCTTGCGTCGAGATAGTCTTATCATCCGGTCGTGGCTGCTGCTCTGCGAGTAGCGAGTGATTGATCTGGAAGCCGACTTCTTGCGCATCACTCGACGCCGGCGGCTGAAGCTGCGGAACGTCTTGCTTGGTTTCAGCCGGATCAACACTTGCCGACTTTAGCTGTGAGACAGGCACGACTTTCGCAAGCTGGTCTGCCTGCTCTCTCGCCATTTCCCAGCACTCCTCTACCTCACTGTACTCCTTCGCGCGGAGATGGACGGTCATCAGGGCAGCCAGCAGCGGCAACGGTGGCCGGGCTTTGTTCTCCCCGCCATACTGCTCAAGCTTCTTGAGATAGTCGTTGTACAACAACTTCACTGCGACAAAGCAACGCCGTCGGCCGTGTACATAGATCAGGAAATTGATGTACGCCGCCGGTATAGCAGACTCAGTGCGGTCCAAGCCACGGCCAAGACCGGGCTCCTTAGAGGCTAAATCGCGGCCGTTGCTGGCATCTAACACGTTCCGCAAGTCGTTGATTGTTTGATTGAGTGGAGTCACATATTTTCCATCGTGTACCGGCGTTAACCTCTGCCGCTCCTGCAATGCTCTAGCTTTCAGAAAGATGGCATTCGAGCTTGCTGTCGGCTGGATATTGTATTCGCGCATTTTTGCATGCACCTCCAGCGCTGTAGCGGATCGACCTGCGTTGACGTATCCAGTCATGACGAGGGCGTAGTGAAAGCCCGTGGGCTCCAACATCTCATCTTGCATGACAGTGGTCAGAATCTTGTATGCTGCGTCGGTCTGTCGATGCGTAGTAAGCGCGCTAATGAGCGCAGCATATGTGTTGCCATTCATCCGTATCTCCTCTGTCTTCATCCACCGATAGGTACGCATCGTAGCATCGATGTCGCGTCGGAGCGCATGTCCGGTGAGGACGATGTTGAAGCTTCCAGTTAGCGAGCCGCGGACTTGACCAGTTTTGACCTCCTTGATGGCATCTTTTAGTACCTCCTCTGCCTCGTCGATGCCATCGCTATTGACAAGCGCTGTGAGTAGGCTACCCGTGAACGCGACTTCACGCTTCTTCTGCGCGAGAGCGTCGTACTGCGCGATCAGGTCGCTGACACCTTCTACGTCACCACGCTTGGCGAGCATCTCCATGACAGGATGGAAAGAGAACTCGTCCGGCTTCAGGCCCTTGTCGACGAGTGCATGCAAACAATCAAGACCGCCTTCAAGATCGTCCACGCGCGAGTAAGCGTGTATGAGCACATTCCAGCAGGGGAGGGTCAGGATCTCGTCATGCTGTGCTGTCAAACTAACTGCTTCGTCGAAAGCCGCTTGCGCTTTCACCAGGTCACGACGCCGAGCATGTAAATAGATTGTGCTAGCGAGCACAGCCTTCTGGTCCTCGTACACAGGGTAGTTCTCTTTGTACTTCACCAGGATATGATTGAAGCTGGCCTGGCGCCCCGAGCTTGCGTACCAGGATAGAAGATGTAGCATTCCCGCTCTGCTGACCATGCCGTAATGCTTGCGCCAGTCTGCCAGAAGTCCGGGAACAGTGACACTGTGATGCAATTCACGTTGAATCCGCAAAGGCGCCCAGTACTTGGTCAACGTTTTTAACAGCGCCATCAAAACGCCCTCAGAGATACGGTGCTGCATCTTATGCAGCACAAGATATGCATACGACGCAATACGGTGCATCCTTGTATACTGGTAGTTCGCACGCTTCTGAGTAACCAGCGATAGAATAAGGCGCTCATAGAACCGAGGTGCATCGTCGCCAAGATGATCGAGCAGTTCAAACAAGTGGCCGATCGAGCCCTGAGGGATCCCCTTTGCGTCATACGTTGTAGCGACGTCGACTGTGTTGTTTGTCTCAAACTCCTGTATCAGCCCTTCAGCGTAAAAGCGACCGGAGAAGCGGCGTACTTGCTCGTTGATAGTGAGAGCCTTGTGCAGGCCTTTGACGTGGTCGGCAAGTCGTAGAGCTTTGCGTATGAGTTGAGGTGTCTCCGAGACCTGCAGCCAAAACAACTTTTCGCCAGCTGGACCCTGAACGTTTTGCAGGCGGTACTGAGCATGCACGTTCATGGCCAATTGCCACCTGTGCTCGTCGACAGCGTACGCGAAGAACGTCTTGGTGACCTGAATGCCGTTCTGGATGGTCTTTAACGCTTCTCGGTGAAGCTTCACGGCATGAACGTGTAGCCCACGTCGCAAAAAGACGGCAAGGGCGGATTGATACACCTCCAGGTTCCGGCTGTTCACAGGCAAGGCGTGGTACAGAGCCGCACACCGGACATCAGCTTCGCTGTTCCGTTGTAGCGAAAGCCAACTGATCATCTCAATGCGCAGACGGACATCATGCTTACGCGCGGCATCCAGCGAGTCATAGAGTTCCACGACACGCTGGGTCGCAGCAAGCTGTTTGATCGGATCCTCATGCGCTACTCTTCGCTTCTGCGCAAGCATACCATGCAGGCGATCGATTGTCCTGGACTCCGCTTCAGCTAGATCACCTGGAGAGTCCGAGAAGTCGGTTGGTGATAGAATGTCGTAGTGGCTGCCCGCGATTGGCAAGTCCACACTTAGGCCTGTCGTTGTATTGCTTTTCGTCTTGCGGCCGTCGTTGACTTCCGAGAGTAGCCTCTCAGCCCGTACGCTAGCCTCACTTTCCATCTCGTCTTTCGGCCTGTGTGATTCTTTTTGCCGTACCTTGCCACGTTGCCCATTGTGACGTTCCTCGACAGGACTAGCACGCGTGTCACCAGTCTTTTTTGTCTCATTCACCGTGCTCCCATCTGTCGTATGAGACCGCCCAGTCTGAGAACCTCGACCACGTGCCCGCGAAGCGTAACCCCTTGAAGCCTGTATAAAACCCTCTGGCAGTCTCCTTGCATTCCGCCTCTCCCACTGATGGCCACTCGAGCGCTTCAGCAATGCCAGAGCCTGTGGCGGGTACAGGAAATCCAAGAACGGACCATCACCCGCAATGGCTGGCTCAGTCGCCTGAACACTGTCCAGGCGAGGGCTATCGCAGCGCTTCAACGGCAGATCGAGAGGCATGGGGAACATCGACACAGCCCAGGGAGGCAGATCGAGGTCGCCAGCGCCATGCTGCCAAAAGGTCGAATGGAGCATGCGCTTGCTCCAGTGTGGCGTGTGAGCGCATCGCAGAGTTTCCCGAGCTCCGGATTGAAGACATGCCTTCGTTCGCTCTAGCATGCCACTCCAAGTGGCAATGCGTATCTTCTACTGCCCTCGTCCAGCAAGCGTAATGTGATCGAATTGCTGCTCATGCCATGCACTATCCGCTCTTCAAGCAGAACTGTGTCTTCTGTGTAAAAGAGAGCAGGTGAGGATTTCCTGTAGGTGTTGGTCAAATTCTCCACTCGTTGTGGGAGGTGTTGGGGTAGTGGTGAGCACGACGGAGGCAAGTTGTTTCTCTGTCACGGGAGCTCGATGATGATGTGAACGAGTCTGGGCGCGGCATCCCCGAAGTTCGCCGCATTTGATACGGCCGTAAGCAAGCATTCACAACGACAAGTGCAGTCAAAGAACAATATACCAGCCTTCAACATGAATACTTGATGAGTACCATAATGACGAACGAAACCTCCAGGATTGCTTTGAAGTCCACGAGACGAGGCGCAGGATACGTCTACCTTCATATGGATGAGCAATGCTACATATATCCATAGATGGCTGATGGCACCCGAAAGGCGCATGGCAATACCCACGGCTATGCTGTATCCAGCTACCGGCAACGCCAATCTATCCTACAGACTTGAGATCGTGAAACCCACACTGCTCGACTACGCTCTCGAGCCCGCAGCCTCGGTCACACCCGCCCCAGCCACTCCGACCACCGCAGGATAGGCCACAAAAGTCCTGCGGCCATTGAAGGGTGGCCCTATTTCGTACCTGACACCCCTGATACTGCTCAACAGATCGATCTCGTCCCCCTTCGACTCCATATTGACTTCATTCAGCTTGGCCATCCTATCTTGCTCCCAATCTCGCTGGAAGACCCGCCATGTCTCACGGTTGACATCCCGAGTAGCTTCCATGTCGTATGGTCCGACTTGATGCACCGGGATATCTCTGATGTGCGTAACGGTGGCATAGGCGTGTATGCTGAAGGCAGCGTAGACTTCCATGGTAGCGACATCGAGTTGTCCAAGGTCATCGCGCATGATGTGCACGTTGCCGGTGCCAATTTTGAGCTTCAGCCACGCTTCGTGATACATCGCCGTCAACATGGTCTCGTCAGGAGGAAACATCAACATAGGAACGATCAAGGTATTCATGAGGTCGATATGCTTTGATGTCTGCGCCCTGACGAAACGCAATCGCAGCCCAATGCGCTGGTATCGACGTCAGTACGAGTTACAAGATACGAAGGTATAATCTGCGACGTACCTTCGAAAGAGCTGACACCAAATGTGGAGGAGACTCTCTAACGGACGGATGCATCCTCGGCAGTGCCACCGCTTGGAATCGCGCTTTCTCATCACCCTTGAGGGCACCGTTGCAAAGCACTTTGATAGCTTGAACCTTGGGACCCCGGATTGCAACGCTCCCAGCGGCGCTCTCGCTGCTATAGATCAGGTAGGCCATGATGTGACTGTAAGCCTCCATCCCCATATCGCGAAGCTGATCTGTGTTGTTGGTGCCACTCGCTGTAGCAACGCTCTCACGCCCGCAAAATGCGAGAATGGGGCCTCGCAGTACTGCATTCCTGCTCAAGTCACCCATCGCTTTGACGGCACTGCTGTTGACAGTGACCAGGCTGGCGTCATAGCATAGGTTGATATGCTGCTCGAGAAACGCATCCGTGATGGCGTTCTGTTTGATCACTCTGCGATCAGGTAGTCGGCGTCCTACCCGCTCCTCGTATTTCAACCTGATGTCTCCTACGCTGGCGACATGCTCGACTTGCAGCCAAAGGAACTGCGGTTTGCTGCCCAGCGGTGGAAAGTAGATGGCCCGGACCATGCCTTGGGTGGGTGGAAACTTCATCTTCGCGAACGTCTTGCACAAGAGCTTGTGCGCGCACCAGTCTGCCTCCTGGCACTCTTGCGAACAGTAACGGATGTCGCGGCAGCCGACGCAGACCTGTAATGCGGACTCGTTGCAGATGGGACACACAGCAATGGTGGCCATGGTGGAGAATGTGAGAATGTGGTTCTAGAGAGAGAGCATGAAATGAGGTTGCAGGTAAGAGCGTGGGACTTTCACACAGTGGTGTTGCGCCATTTCACTTGATTTTGTGTTCAGCGAGTCCCACGCTCCATTCACGTCCCGTTTGCAAGCCCCGTATGCGGCGAGCCGTCTCTTCCCATCGACACACGGGAGGCCGCATGCACCGTTCGACGACCATCCGACCATTCAACGAGAAGCATGCATCGGCAACGTTTCACCATTGATGAAACGACGGCTCAATCTCCCAGCCCAAGGATAGGCATCTTTTCTTCCATGTGTCTACCAGGAGGCTATATGAACGTAGAGCGTCGTACGAGCGTGGAACACACTTCGCACAGCTGGGATGAATGGTCAGCTGAGCTCAAGTTAACATAAATCGCGAACAGGTAGAGCTTGTCTACTAAGCCCTGTCGGGTTTGCAGTCTTGCCGAACGAGCTCGAGGCTATGCAGTCAACAAAAAATACTGACAGTGAGACTGGTGTTATTAGAGAAGCTAGAGTTACCAGTTACGAAGCCGACAGTCTGGTATACCGTCCTGCAGAGCAGTTCAAGCGCAGTCGGTATCTTTGACGCCGGATGTTTGCGTCACTCGGGTGCCTGAGTGCAACACCTGCCAATTCCCTCACATGCCCAGCTCGACCACACCTATTCCTGTCATCTCCCGATCAAGCTGCCCAGGAATCAGTCGACCTCAACGGCTGTGCAAGCAGGTCAAGCGTTCTCGGTCGTGATGGCATAAGCCACCGTTTTCACATCACCGGTCTTCCTCTCATTCTCCTTCCACGGCACACCTTCGTACGCGACACCGCTGATACTCTCGAGAAGATCGTACTCGTTGCCGAGCGCCTCGTTATTCACCTCGTTGAGCACTACCACCTTATCATGGCTCCACTTGGCCATGAACTCAGCCCACCCTTGAGAACTGACCCTCGGAGCCGCTTCTCGGTCGAACATGGTGTGACCGGTACCCATCGGTCGATCTTTGTAGCATGTTACAGTGACCCAAGCATGAAGCCCGAAGGCTGCGAAAGCTTCCACAACGCCCGCAGACACCGCTTCAAGATCATCGCGAAGAATGTAGACGTTGCCAAGGCCTGGGTGCATCCAGGGTGACATTATTAAGTCCATGTCGATACCACCGCGGTACTTCACGGGGTTCTGCAGCATATTGAATATCAGCGGGTTTCTTCGCTCAACGTTCTTTGGGGTCTGCGATTTTGCGAAGCGGAGTGGCATACTGATCTCCTTTGCGAAGTGTGTCAGTAATGCGCTTTACGTTGCATCAAGAGCAGCAAGACCTTCACGAACCTTCGAGAGCGACGACACGTATCCCCTGCCACGCACTGAAGCGTGCAGTCTCGGCAGCTTCACATCCCTGCACCTCGCCTTCTCGCCCGCCGGGAGGGAACCGTTACAGAGCATTTTCACGGCGTAGACTTTCGGACCTTTGAGGGTTGCCTCGATGCGTTCCCCTGAACACGTAAGCCATGCTACAACATGAGCGTAGGCTTGCATGTCTATATGCCTCAGATCCATAAGTGGGACGGCCTCGCTGGTCTGCGTATCTTCTTCAAGGTCGAAGTAAGCAAGGACGGGACCTTGCCACTTCTTCTCGCTCATACATCAGTCGCCTCCACAATGCTTTGATTGACAGCTGCGGGCTTGTCGGAGTAGCGGACATGGAATGGCGACTCGATCGGAGCATCCGTGATGGCCTTACGATCGACTACGCTCAATGTAGTCAGAGGAGCACCGGTCACTGACTTGTAGTCGAGCTCGACTGAGGTGTTCGTCTGCTTCGTGTGCAGGAACTTGAATTCGGGCTTTCCCTCCACAGGAAAGTACAGCACTCGCACCATGCCATCTGCCGGCGTGACCTTCATGCCGTTGAAGGTTTTGCATAGAAGCTTGTGGGCGTGAAATTCTGCCTCTTGACACTCCCTAGAGCAGTACATGATGCTGCGGCAGCTACCGCAGAGGAGTTCGGCCGCCTGGTCACACACTGGGCAGTAGCCTTCTAAGGCGGGTGATGTACTGTCGGCCAATGAATCTGGAGATAGCGAGCTCATGATGGTTGTCCGGCAGTAGTGAGGAAGATGTCAAAGTCGATGTTGAGGAGGACAGAGAGTGGAAGCTAATCAACGAGTAGGGTATCGCAGAGTGCACGGACATTGTTGAGTGCAACTGCATGTGTTCCAACAACAGATCCGTTTGTCGTGTCTTCAAGAAGCGGCGACCGGCCGACGTAGAGGTGTGGCCATTGACAAGTGAAGCTTGATCTCTGCGCAAAGCGCATGCTAACGGGGCTTTGGCTGCGATTGATGGCGCTGATACTGAAGTAGCGTTACTGAATCGCTCCGATCTAGCCTTGAGGCCAGTAATGCTGAGAAGTCACAAGGGTGAACCAGTCTCCATCACAGCTAGCCTACTGACCATCGTTCACGTCACCGTCACTTCATCGACCAAACCCGAACCACCCCCTCTTCTTCGGCTGCTCCTCCTGCCCACCATTGACCATCGGCTCATCCGCAGGCGCCGCAGCAGCCTTCACCGGCACCTCCTTCTCACGGCCCGGATAGTCGATATAATTCCACGCCACATCCAAGAACAGCGGCTTCACAGGCACCGGCTGCACCTTCGGCGGGTACTGAACCAGATTTTTGAGGTCGACCTGTACGCCCGGCGTCGGGTAAGCGTTCAAATTCTGCACGAGTGGGAAAGCAGAAGTCATGTTCTTCTCTGCAGCAACACGGGCATTGGCTTCAAGTTTGTGGAGCTCGACCAGGGCGTGGGTGCGGGAGAGCAAGGCTGAGATGTGCTTCTGTGCTGCCCCTGCCGATTGAGTGGTGAGGTGAAGTGTTGGTGGTGCGTCTGATGCTGCTGAGTCTGAAGGTGACAGATCAGATAGCAGCTTGTTCGCTCGCTGTAGTAATGCCAAAGCATTGAGATGGCCGTCCAGCAAGCTGTGCGAATAGCTGATATTCAGACACTTGAGCGCTCGGAAATACGCTTCCTTGCCCTCCAGCTCGGTCACGAACGCAGCATCGCGCATCGCGCCGCGCAGATCTTTGACCGAGTTGATACTTTGTATCGTAGCGTCATACAGCACAACCCTCTCCCGCAGACGAGCCAGCTTGCGTGATCGAGGTTCCTCTTTCTCGGGGTAGGGCCTACCATCCTTTCGCGGCCGCTTTGGCTTCTTGGGCTGCAGGGCGCTGAACAAAAGCCCATCATCGTCACCAATGAGTATGCGATTGCGGCCGACACGCCAGCTTATGAGGTCGTAGTTGACAGCCAGACTGGTCACGCGGAGATCTTGCATTCGCGGGTCGCCTTCATCTACACGCTCCTTTTCGAGCTCATCGGTGGCACGCTTTGCAGCGTCCGCGGCGTCTTGTGATGCAGTCAAGACATCGTCGTATGCGGCGGCCTTGTCGCGATTCGAGGCTGTCTCGTTGGAAGTCAGGTAGGACCGTAGACGCGCCTCTGCTGCTGTGACTGCGGCAAGAGCCTGACCGATCGAAGCGTCAACAATGTTCGCTTTCCGGCCTCGCCAAGTGACGCTGTTTGGCACGTCTTGGGGAGAAGCTTGCTTGTCTTCATCGTTCTTCGGTACAGGCTTGTCTTTGAGAGCGTATTGGTCCACTTGCTCTACCAGCCCAATCAACTCCTTGTCCTCGGACGGGAAGTGCCGTTTGGCAATAGTCGGTATCGCAATGGTCCGAGAGAGGTGAGCCTGATACGCAGCATACCGAATTGTGGGATCGATAGTGTTAGCCAGAATGTCCCGATACACCTCCTTCCTGTCCCTCTCGTACAACGCTGCATATATTACCCTCGCCTCCGCATAGCTTCGCAAACATGGCTGCCATCTCTGTTCATTCGACTGCTCCGTATCCCTCTGACCCTCTGACTGCTTCTCAAACTCCTCCGCACCAGCTAAGCTCGATCGATATGCTCTCGCTTCCAGCACATCCTGATCGTTCGCCTTACTTGTACCTCGGTCGTTCGACAACTCAACAAGCTGGCTCGCAGTCTTAGCTGCCTTGCTCAACCTCGAAATGATATGGCTCCTCGTGCTGCCAGTGATTCCTTTTCCACTCGTGTCTTCGCCATGGCTCGTCTTCATGAACATAGCATGGGCCCATGCTCGCTCCGCCGTGAGAAGAAGCAAATGCACGAACTCAATATTACTTCCCACATCGCTTGCAGATATCTCCTTCTTCGCGAACTTCTCTTTCTTGGCTGTCGCTCTGCCTAGTCGTTTCCGAATGGCTAGGAGTTGGCGGGAAAGCTGAGTACGGTAGACATTGTAGTCGCCGATGAGCAACGCCTCGCGGTGGCTGGCGATGAAGGGTGTGATCTCCATGCTTGTTGGTACTACGTTCGTTTCGTGCGTGGTTGAGCATGTGAGGTCGAAATCGCCAGGCTGAGCGATTGGCGGGCTGCGGGGCAATTTAGTGAGGCTAATGAAATGTCCTCGTTGACATTGAAGAGATGGCACTGATCTGTGTTAGTGCTCTCTAGGTAGTATTAGGTAAAGCGACAAAGAAAGGTGACAGAGAGTAATAGCAAAAGAGTAGATGTCTTCTATATACACTACACTGCTGAGTTGGGTATATTGCGTCAAACACTCCTACTTCGAGTCCCCAAACTTCGGCGGCGTATCAGTCGGAATCGTCTTGCCCTCCTCCGTCTTACTCGGCTGCTCTTCGCTACCTTTCCGTCTCGCAAGCTCCTCGCCATAGTCCTTCCACAGTTGCTCGACCTCCTTACCACTACAACAACCTCCAAACAGCTTCTTTTCATCATACTGACCATGCCGTAACCCTTGGTTTAGTCGTTTGATAGTCCCAGCACCGAACCGCTCTTCGAGGTACTGCAAGAAGTATCCCGTATGCTGATATCCTCCGTCCCAATTCCCACTCGCTTCCTGCCGCCAATGCTTCGCAGCAAGCCCAGCATTCAGACGAACATAATCTGCCACACCTTCAATCAACCCACCATTACATGTACCTTCAGCAGCCCATTGAAAGCAATGTACCAGCTCGTGACATATCACACCCAGGATCTCGTGTCGCGGTTCGCACTTCAATTTAGCTATATAGTCAAGATTGATGTGTATCTCCTTGTGATCCTCATCCAGCTCAATGCCAGTTGTGTACGCTAGACCCTGATATGCTCGTAAGACGAAAGTGACAGATCGCGTGCCTGGTTGTGGTGTGTCATGGTCGTATAAGAGGTTCAGTACATTCTGCACCTGTTGCTCGAGATCTTCATTGCCTTTGATGTTGGACAGAAAGACCGAGGAACCGTCATGGCTGATGTCGTCGAGATGCAGACGTATCTTTGGTGTCTTGAACTTGTGCTTGCGGATTGGGAGAGTGGTGGTTGACGAAGGCTCGTCGGATGGAAGTGAGATAGCGGGCATGGCAGTTTGGAAGTAGACTGGAACAGCGGGCATGGAGACTGTACGTGTACTGCTTTATACCTGGCTTGCCTGGCTCACATGCAAGGACATCGTCACGGCATGAGCAAGGGCGTGTCAACGATCAACGCGCTGAACCCTGCTCGTGCGGGGGCGGGAGCGGCAGCTAACCAAAGTAAACCTCCTGGCAACGCGATGGCATCGCGACACAACACGAAACAAACGCTCGTCAGCTTTTCTACGACACATCGATACGGTCGGCACCATGGACCCGCAAACGCTTCTGGCACTGCTGAAGAAGCCCGCTGCGTCCAGCAACGAGAAGCTGACTGCGCTTGCGGATATCAAGAGTAGTATCAAACATCACAATGTTCCGCTGCACGAGGCACCCATCATCTTCGACTGCCTCCGCCTGGCCATTGCACAGCAAACATCTTCATCGCTTACACTCGCCGGCGTGTCTACGCTCGGTCACCTAATCAAGCGCCTCAAACACCAGGAAGCCTCGGGACGGACGATCGAGCAACTTGCGCCGCGGCTGTTTCCGGTCCTTCAGGAGAGGTTGGGTGATCTGAAGGAGCAGATACGGGCTGCAGCGTCACAGGCGTTGACGGATTTGTATCCGTACTTTGTTCAGGATGTTGAGCATATTATACGCGAGGAGGCCATTAGCGGCCACCACCCGCGGGCAAAGGAGGCTGGCATGCAATGGGTGGTGAAGATGCATAAGGATGAGGCTATGCCTTTCAAAAGTTACGTAGGACCGATGGTGGCGAGGTTGGAGGATGCAGACGGCACTGTGCGCGAAGCGGCAAAGGCGGCAATCATTGAGCTGTTTAGTAATGCGCCGGATCGTGCGAAAACGGACCTTAAGAAGCAGATGAAGTTGCACGGTGTACGACTGTCGATCGAGTCGCAGATCTTGGCCCACCTAGGCTCGTCTACGACTTCACGGCCACAGACTGCGAATGCGCAAGATCATCACGAAGATCTGGGCGCATCGACCCGATCAATGCCGGGCGCGGATCATATTGCTCAGTTCGCGGACAGCTTCAACAGCGAGGCAGCGCAACCTCCACCGACGGAGACTGTGTCGATGGATCCATTATTCGTGCACTCGCATCGGGAGCTTGAGGACATATACCGAGACATGCTGCCATATTTCGAGGGCAAGGAGGATGAGCACAATTGGACGCTGAGAGACAAGTCTGTGTTTAAGATAAGACGGCTGCTGAAGGGCAATGCACCGAATGAGTACCACCAGGCGTTCATGGCTGGGATCAAGAGCGCACTCGACGGTATTCTGAAAGTTGCCAACTCTCTCCGCACCACCATGGCGACAAATGGATCACAGCTTGTCCAAGAAATGGCTCGGACACTCGGACCTGCGCTTGATGCGCAAGTCGAACAGCTCTTACAAAACTTCATCAAGATGAGCGGAGTCACCAAACCCATCGCAGCGCAACACGGTCGGACTACATGTGAGGCGATCTTTCAAAACTGCTCGTATCACACTCGGATGATGCAGCACTTGTGGAACGCGGCTCAAGACAAGAATGCCTCAGCTAGACAGTGCGTCCCTGAGTGGCTTAAGATCATCCTCAAGCGACAGGCTGGCTACAAGCAGCACTTTGAGACCTCGGGCGGCCTGGAGTTGGCCGAGAAGACGATCAAGAAAGGCCTTGATGATCCGAAGCCAACTGTCAAGGAGAATATGCGCGGTGCATACTGGACTTTTGCGCGAACCTGGCCAGATAAGGCAGAGAAAATCATGGCTTCGCTTGATCAGAAGTCGCAGACTGCGTTGCAAAAGGACTCGAACAATCCTAACGCTTCGTTCCACGCTTCGACGAGCGGTGCTACTGCATCAACTTCGAGACCGGGCAACGGCAGCAGGATGGCGTTACGCGAGATGCTGGCGGAGCAACGCAAGGCGAAGGCTGCAGGCAGTCTTCCCGAACGAGCGAGCTCTGCTATGGCCAACTTGTCGCCCGCCAAGCCTCGGTCTCAGGCAAATCTCAATGGTGCTGCGCGAGGAGGATCACATCTACGTCACGAAAACCGAGTCGTCTCTTCCGCATCGAATACATCAGAGGCAGCATCAGAAGCAAAGGCACCAGCAGGCAAGAGTCGTAGTGCGCTCATGTCAGGCCCGGTGCGGCGACCTCGTAGACCGGAAATCGCACGCCCTCAGACTGCTGATCCGTATGCTGCAAGACGGATGCTGCGACCCGAGACTCCTGCGAATGGCAGTCCAGGTAACAGCCCGCCAAAGGGCACGGCAGGGTCAAAGACGTCTATCCCAGGGTCTAGCACGTCTAGAAATCGTGCGAAGACGAGTGGTGGAAATGGTTTGGCGGCGGCGAGCCCTGGTGGCAGTCCGGTCAAGCGAAGTCCGGCTATCACGCATGCGCATCCTGCGCCCGAGCTGCCGGAGCATGTTGTGGTGGAGGCGAGGCCGACAAGCAAGGGCAGTACCAGCAGCCATCATGGAGATCATCTTAATTCGCGGGAAGATGACCTTACTATGGTTATGCCAGGTAGTCGAAGCTTGGGACACTCGGCTCGGGCGCCGAATGGGCTTGGTCACAAACGTCCTGGACTCGGACAGACCATGTCAGTCGACAGCGGTATACCAGCTGTGGTTGAAGAGGACGGCTTCACCATGGTGATGCCCAACCTGCACAGCCACCAGCCTCGAAACAGGTCTCCATTGGTCTACCGGAGCCCGCTGAAAATGATGTTTGAGGAGGCTAGGGAGCAGTTCGAGCGTTCTGGCTCGCCTCCTCGCGAAAATGTGGGTGGCATCGAAGAAACTCTTGCTGCCGCTGTGCCGCGTCAAGACAGCCCAACGAAGCCACGCACGCCACAGCCAGAAGAGATCCAGATCTATGAGGACCCCTTCACAGGCGAAGCACCAGAGGTCGTTACAGATGGTGAACGCAGAGCCCTTGCGGAACTGCAAGTCAACGAGAATGTGCGCGTGCACAGTCCAACGCAGAGTCAAGGGTCTAGTGCCAGCCCGGCCAGTAGCCCACGCCATGCATCTGAGTCTCGATCGCCGTTGCCCGCACAGACACCGCAAGATCGTGCGGAGACGCTCCGTAGCAAGAGACTACTCAGCTCTGGCATCGAGAGCATTCGAAGCAGAAGGCTTGACGCGCATGGTTTCCGCCGGGTCCAAGATCTCGCTAAGAGCAACCTGGATATCTGGGGGAACGGCAGCAAGTACGATGACCTGATGGGTGCGCTATTGGAGTACCTGCAGACTTTCGATCAAGACACCCGACTTACGCAGCAGCCGCCGCACAAAGCTGCGGGGCTGAAAGCGCAGGCCCTGGGACTGGTGAGGTGTCTCTTGACTTTGCAGCGAAAGAACGCGCTGGCGTGGCATCCGAAAGCGCTGGTCACAGTGTTCATGTGTCGGAGGGCTGCCGGTAGTCACATCGGCGCCGATCTGGAGAAGACAGCAGAGGACATTGTGGCGCAGGCTGTGCTAGAGCCGTGTATTGATGCTACGCTAGAGTACCTCCCGTCCACCACTGGTACTGGTGCGTCGGTTGCTATGGCTCTCACCACTCTTCGAAAGCTGCTGGAGACCGCGAAGCTCCGCGGCGTTGATCTAGGATCTGAGAGGAAGATCAGACTGACGGCTGCGGCGGCGAAGTATCTTGACGACGCCGACGCGGATGTCAGGAAAGCTGATACTGAGCTGGCGAGTGATCTGTTCGCGCTGTTTGGAAGCTCGAAGGCGGAGTTCTGGAGTGAGTTCAAGGGGACAGAAGAGGGCAGGTTGGGGCTGTTGACGTACTACATCGCGAAGAAAAGCCAGGCGCTGGGCATGGTACAATAACAGCAGGCAAGAGGGCAGGATGGCAATGTGTTTGGGATATGAATCAGTGGAAACATCTTTTGAGCGAAGGCGTTGGGGCGAAAGTCGTCAAATTCAATCAGGAAAGCTTGCGGTATTAGGAGCATGTTCAAGTATGACCAAAACGTACCTACCAAGGACAACTTCGTTTGTCTTTCTAACAATGAGGCGACCATTGTGTCGCTGCATGTGCATGTCCCGAGCCATATCAAGGCTCGGCACTTTGAACCACTCCAACGGTACATTACAAGGGTGTTGGTGATCCTACCTGCAATTCATCTACCCGACCCTCTTCACACGCGCTGGTCGGAAAACTTGCGCACTCTAAAAGTGGGATGCGTTTTGAGACATTCGTTAGCGGTTTGTTAGGTAATGTTCCTGACCCCATCCCCTTAAATCTGGCAAGCTCGTAAGCCCTCCAAGCACGTTGCAGCGCCACGCGGACGACGACGTTCCACGGCAGGCTGTTACAGACTTTGTGCTTCGACTTGCTGTCAGAACTTTGGTGTACGAGTTTGTTGATTAGTGTACCGAGTCTTCCGCATCTCGGGTCCTTCCCTCAGTAGCCGAAACCTTCGCCTTTCAGTCTAAGTTTCATGTTGGTTAGGCTCGTGTCCGTGCGGCATGCCGACATGGGGTCAGTAGTCTGCGCTTTGAACCCTCTTCGCCCACGAGTCCATGCCACGCGGTGTCCCATCGTCTAGCATTGTTAACCCCTTCACTCGAGTGTGCAGAGGAAGCAGGTCGGGAGACGGATGGGTATCAGCGGATTGTGAAGACTTGCGCGTGAGGGGGCGGTGTTTCAGTTGGAAGAGGTATTGTAGTAAGCAGATCTGCAACACAGTCGAGACTGCGACTACAGAGGAGAACGCCTGGACACACAGTACATACGGCGACATAGACCGGGGTTTAAAGATAAGAGGCAGCGCAATATGACGGCCATGATGATGGACAGTCCGGGCCCGTTCGACGAGGAGGAGGGCGATGCGGTGTTCCCTTGCAAAGGCTGCGGCGAGGTATGTACCGACGATATGCTATATGTTTGTGGTCCTAGCTAATAATCATACAGATACTCGAGGAGGGGTGAGTTCTGTACAATCAGATGGAAACACAAACACACAACTAACCAAAACTCTAGCAAAGCATTCGAGCTAGCGGGGCAGCGGTGGCAGTGAGTGGACCTCGTTATTTCATGAATTACAAGTACAGGCACTGATGAATACCACCAGTATCGACTGCTTTCGATGCAATACCTGCAGCACCCTCCTCGACTCCGATGCGAACCTCCTACTGCTCGGCGACGGCTCGCTGATCTGTAACAACTGCACGTACAGCTGCAACGCTTGCGGCAACAAGATTGAAGATCTGGCGATATTGACGGGCGATCAGGCCTTTTGCGCGAGTTGCTTTAGGTGCCGCAACTGCAAGCGGAAGATTGAGAACCTGCGGTATGCGCGGACATCACAGGGCATATTCTGCATGAGCTGTCACGAATCGCTCATGGCACGACGGCGGAAGAAAGCCAAAACTGCTCCGCGACAGGCGACAGCCGGCTCGAATGGCCCTGCGCCAGCTGCAGAAAAGGCACTACCTTCGTTGCCGCCAGGCGCGGCGAGGGAGAGTGCGTTTTCGCCTGAGGTCGAGACACCGCCTTCAGAATCGTATAGTGGAACGCCGAATGCCAGATCACCGCGACAACCGCAGCTCAAGCCTGGACGAGATGCATCTTCAAGCAATTTGAAGCGGGATGTTTCGCCTATGTCGGACGAGGCGCGAAGAGGTGGGCTTGCATGCGCCAGGTGGCTGAAATGGCGGACAATAGCTGACCTCTGAACAATAGATGGACCCACCCTACCCGCGAGCACTTACGGCGACAGCAGACCCTCCAATATCTCTGACGAAACCGAAGACGGCGAAGAGCGCGGCTTCTTACCGATGGCTTACGACCCGACGCCTGCGCCAGGCCCACCACCTACCATCGCCCGCAAACAGGTGCCACGACAAGACCTATCGCCTCCAGCGCAGAACGAGAACCGACCTCCGAAAGACTACTTCTCTGGCAGGTTGTCGGCGAAGTCGATGCCAAGGGATGGGCTTCGCGACGAGCAGCGGCCGGCTTCGTTGAGGTCGGTGTCTACTGAGCGCGAGCCTGAACGAAAAGCCGAAGTGCCGAAGGTCAGCCCACACATCTTCTTCCAAGAGAAGGGAAGGGCGACTCGAAAGAGAGATACGTCTGGGCATAACACACCTGGGTCTACAACAGCTTCACCCACGGTCTCCACGGCTGCAGATGCTAGGGTGGAGCGACCAAAGCCGCAACATCTGGATACTGGATCATACACTTTGGGCCATGGAGAAGGGTTCAAGCTTCAGGAGGTACCCAAGACGAAGAAGAGCAGCTCGCGTGGCACATCGAAAGGAGATGGTCTGTCACCTGTGTTGATCTCACCGGTGGAGTCGAGAAGTAGGGATCCAAGTGAGACCAGAGCGTCGCAGTCGCCGGTCTCGGTAGACTCGCAGGGGTCTGGAGTCAACCCTTTTGACGACCCGAGGCGTAAAGAGGGCGCGGCAATAAGTGCCCCTATACCACCAAAGCATGCAGACAGGCCAGCACGGGGCGACTCCCTGGCAGCAGCGGCAGCGCACCGGTCAAAGTCTGCCACCCCGGAGCCACCCACTCCAACCACAGTACCCACGCCGAGCACAATATCGACGCAGCAGCTCGTGCCGAGTCATGATCGACATGGCTCTGCATCTTCTGTGCCTTCCTCTTTCGTTGACGCGCAAAGCACGTTCTCTAACAGCCATGGTAACGCAGTGGAGTCACCACCTTTCCGCGGCAGCTTTGATGCGCCGCCTCCGCGCGCCTCGAGCCGTCCTTCAGCACCGATAAAAACGGCGAATGGGGATTTCATCATGCCACGACAGCCGCCTCCACCGCCACCCATGGAGAGGCACAAGAACAGCGAGTCGATCAGCACGATGCAAAGCACGGACACGCGATCGGAGGGCCAGCTTTCTCCAGCGTTGCGGACTGGAGGCCTGCCAAAACATAGCCTGGACGGCGCGTTTTCTATGGATGATGACCTGAAGCGCATATTGAGTGGCGAGAAGCGTGAGCCCCGTGAAGATGGCTCTGTGCCAGCTTCTGTCTTGCGTAGAGTGTCAAAGGCAGTGAAGCATGGTCGAAGCTTCAGCGACAGAGGCCAGCACTTTGCCAACAAATCGCAATCGCCACCCAACAACTCGATCGAGATCAGCTCGCCACGTGTGATAGGAAGTCCGGTCATCTCCTCGCCGACGTCGACAGAACCGCTTGAGATGCTGAGATCGCATAACAGGCGGCTTACAAGTCGAATCGCTGAGCTCGAGGCGGATAAGGCTGCCTTGGAAGATAGGGTCAACAACTCGGCTGAGATCAAGGCTGCGACAAGCGAATTACGGGAGAAACGCAATACGATGGTCGTACTCGACACGCAGCGCGAGATGGTCGTCGCCGAGCTCGAGAGCATGACAGCGCATTTGCAGAAAGCGAAGGACAGCAACCAACCGCTAGACCTGCACTCGCTTAAGAGCGACATTCTGAGGGACTTTGCAGACTCACTGCAGGGACTGAAGGATCAGATGCACGGCCAGGTCGAGGAGCTGATGCACAAGCGCAGCGAGCTGACCAACGAGATCGGCGTACTGATCCAGATGAAGGACAAGGGCTTCGAAGAGTACGAGTCGCTAAGCACCAAGAACGCCCAGCTGCTTGATATGAACAATCAGCTTGTGCATAACATCCAGGAGACGTACAAAGCGAATCGAGTTCCCAATGGCGCGGTTCCTGCTGGACTGGCGAACTTGAACGGACTTGGTATCTACAATCCCAGCGCGAAGTCCATGGAAGCGTCGTCTGCACCATCAGAAGTTCGCAACTTGAACCTGGTAAGCACCGACTCGTCAATGCCGAACTTGCTTCACGAGAAGGAAGCCGAGCCCGCACATATCCTGGCTGCGCCACAAGTGGTCAATATCCGCAAGGGACAGCCCAAGAAATTCAATTGGCGCAAGGGTGGCCAGACGGTGGCCAAGAATGTCACGAAAGGGATCAAGGCGACCTTTGTTGGTGAAGGTGTAAGAGGTAAAGAGATTGGTGCTCCGTACGGCGCAGAAATCGGAGGTGTTCCATACGGACAGGGACAGGCCAACGCTGGCAGCGAGCAGAGCAGCATAAACAGCAGACAAGCGATTGATGGGAGAGGAGGAGCCGGGTTCGGGTTCTTTGCTGGTTCGCAGAAGAACGGTGGGCTGAAGGCTGGCGGCTTGGGCAGTATGAAGAACGGCAGTAGTACTAACCTTGCGACTCCTGCTGCTGCTGATCCATCGGGTGGGTCCCTGCAGTACATCAATACTGTGGTACGCCAAGCTAACAGTGTTCTAGTCCTCTTCGGCTCCGAACTCGAAGCGCGCTGCGAATACGAGAAGCGCATGGTGCCCGCCATGGTCATGCGATGCGTCGAGGAAGTCGAAGCTCGCGGCATGGACGTCGAGGGCGTCTACCGTAAGTCTGGTGGTTCTGGTCAAGTGAAGACTGTGCAGCAAGGATTTGAGAAGGACGGCAACTACGACATCTCTGACCCTGACTTGGACATCCACGCCGTCACCAGCGCGCTCAAGCAGTACTTCCGGAGACTGCCGACACCACTGATCACATATGATGTGTACGACTTCTTGCTTGAAGCTGGACAGACTCCAGACAAAGAGCAGCTTGCCTACAATCTGCGGGCGGCGGTCGCGGAATTGCCAGAGCATCATCGCAACTGCTTGGAGTATCTGGTGAAGCATCTCGCGCGTGTCATGTCACATGGAAGCGAGAATCTCATGACGCCATTAAACCTGGCAGTTGTGTTCGCGCCAACGATCATGCGGCCGATCAGTATTGAGAGGGAGATGAGTGACATGTTAGCGCAACGGACGGCATTGCAAGCGTTGCTGGAGAATCACGAGGACGTTTTTGCGGTAGATGAGCAAGAATGAAGAATGTGCGAGTACTTTTCGGCGCTCACTTGGTAGCATTGGGATGGATGGTTGATACCAACTTGGTTCGGTTTGTTCTTCCTCGAGCGAATCTAGCGATGGGGTGTGTCTCGCCAGACTGTTGGACACTGTAACGATACCAGCGATTCTTTCATCATGGAGGCGAACATTGAGTAGAGTACGCGCACGTGAAAGGTCTTCTGTGTTTGCCCGCCAGGCCCAGTCTTCCTTCACAGTAACTTCACTTCACAATCAAATCAACTACGCACAGGACCAGACTGATCTGGAAGATGCTTATATGCACTTTGACTGCTGGCCTAGAAAGCCTACCCCTTTTCGAGCGCGTCGGGTAACACCATCACCTAAGCTCTCTACAAGCCTACAGGGGCAAGGTACAAGCCCGGGGGACAAGAAATTCCAAGGCCAAGAGAACTTCTGAAGCAGCGGTTGAATACGCAAGGCATGCCGCACTCAGAGAAGGCCGCCGTGGCAGCGGGCAATGCCTGGCCATCGTCTGGGTGAAGAAAAAGAGGGTTGAAGAAGAAGAAGAGGATGAAGACGTTAGTGCAGAGGATGAAGAGGACGCTGAAGAGGTCAAGGCTGCGACCCCCATGATCTCTTCGGGCAACGGCAAGAGGTTACCTTGAGCAGCGCCCTCTGATATTATCTTAACGAGTGAGAAGCCCGCTGAGAGGAAGTGCAAAGCTGAGGTAGTCGACATTCTTTTGCAAGCATATGTGAGGTAACAAGATCCGGGTTGGGGCGCTCTCCGGACTCGTGAGTATGCTATAGCACGACCAAAGTCAGTGCAGCGGCGTAAGCATTACTTTGGGTTAACGTGATGTCACCAACATCGCCACAGTTCGAACGCCTAACTCAATATTCGGCTCGAATTGCGACCATCTCCGCGTTGCCGTATTGGTCATGGGCCCGCGTAGTCTGCTGCGTAGTGCTTTGAGAGTGCGAGTGTCGGTGAGATATCACTAACCCGGACTTTGTAACCCCTCGATACTGAACAAGAGGCCAATCCGTCGACCAACCTCCTGCGATACACCGACCTCTGAAGAGGGCAGATTCAGTCTCGCAGAGGAGAAAGAAGTAGTGTCTTCGGCCGCTTTGATCGTGTGCAAGTGCTCAGCTTTTCTGCCACCTAATCCTGGTCGGTATGGGGCAGGCGAAGAGGCGTAAGTCGTGCTCGCAGCGCATTGAAGAGGTCGAGGTTGTTGCACACTTATGCGAGAGGCCACTGAATTGCTTCCCACCAGTCGAAGCGGTAAGTGTTCGTCAGTAGGGGGAGCCATTGCGGTTCTCCGTCGTCGATATTGTCGTCAAGTGAAGTCGCTGTGAACAGAAACATCGACTTCATGAGCTCGAATTGTACCTACCTCCACATCGCCGTATACGCCATCGGCCTATGCAATCAGCTTTGTGATGCTGTGGAAGTGTGAGCGACAGTGGATGTCAGTTGTGATGGTGCTGGGCATTATGCTGCCATCATGCCAAGGGCGATGACTTCTTCACACCGAGAACTCCTACAACAAGTTGCACACGGGAATAGTGGTTGTGTAACATCACGCATCATGATATGGTTGTGGTATAGAATTTGCCATCGTGCTCGGCTCTTGGTGACATGTCGGTGAGATGGACATTCCTATGCTATATGTTGTGTGCTCTACGACCATGTACTGGTCGAATGATGGGTATATATTTGCTCGTTAGATGTCGTTTCATTCTTATACCTTCTCAATGGGGTCGTCGTTAGATCCGTTACGGCGGTCTGCAGGCTTGAAAGCAGCCGCTTCGATCGCATCATGGCCCGCAGCCTCCTCCAGGTCAGCGTCGTTGGCCTGGGCAAGATCAGTAACTACGAAGCAGGAACGATTGAGATGACTTACGACACCCATGTCTTTGCCCTTGTACTCGGGACCCAAGAATGTGAGGACGATCACGTAGGCGAACACGCATCCCATCTGCGATTTGTTAGAGAGAGCTTGTTGCAAGTTCCGACCAGATTCAGGGACACATCCGCCGTGTCCATCGCCCCTGAATTGGGGAGACACCAACACAACGACTCGGACGAGGCACAATATAATACGTACTGTCCCACAGTCAGCACAACGTCGCCGAACAAGATTCCCCCAATAGCTTACCAAATATCGAGATAACGATTCCATATCGGTATCGAAGTATGGTCTTGCCGCCCTCATGCTTGGAGGGCAGCGGGAAGCGTTCGCCAATGGTGGCTTCGATCGTCGAGCTAGCGGACGACACGAGATTGCCGAGCTGGTAAGAGGTTCCTACAACGAACGTCCTGAAGCTGCCAGGCGAGAGCTCCATCAGATGGATGGGAATGACGCCCCAAGCTCCTTGTACGCTACAAAAAGACAAAGTGTCAGCGCACATCTCATAACCTGGATAATAATTCATAACTCACCAGAACTGTTCAAAAAATGCTAAACAAGGGGAAAAAGAGGTCAGCGTGTGTCTACTAGTCAGATGTTCTCTCGTCGGTATCTTACCTGCCGCGATGACGGCCTTACTTCCTGTAAAGCCGTAAGGGTAGAGCAGAGCACCTCCAAGGATCGAGATGACGATGATGCTGAACCGACGTCCGAACATCTGGCTGAGATATCCGACGACTGTGCCACCAGTCATGGCGCCAAGATTGGCGACGACCTGCGTAATAGTGACTGAGTTCTTTGAGAAATTGTACTGATTCGTGAGCATCGTCGGGTACAAGTCCTGCGAGCCATGGGACATGAAATTGAAGCCCGCCATCAACAAGACAAGGTAGATCAAGAGCATCCAGTGTCGCTTGAGAGCCACCCTGCCCTCGCTAATAAACGTCTTGCCAACGTTGTGTCCAGCTGCTCGCACCCGCTGGCGCTCGATAAAGCTGTCAGTCTCCGGAAGACACAGACGGAAGGCAATGAAGAGGATAGGAGGGCAGGCTCCGAACCAGAACAGTGGCCTCCAGCCGTGCTTGGTGGTGTCGACCAGTCCACGAGCGAAAGCGGTTGCTAAGAGGTAGCCAAAAGCGTAGCCTTGCTGTAGCATACCAGAGACAATACCGCGAGCCTTTTCTGGCACATCCTCGATCGCAGTCGCCGCACAATTGCCGTAGATGCCACCCATGGCTACGCCGAACAGAGCGCGGCAGGCGAGGAATTGCTTATACGTCTGGCAGAACCCAGTGCCCAGTTCCAACACGATGAAGAGTAGATTGTTCACCACAAAAGGCCACCTGCGACCATATCGATCTGCTGCGATACCGAAAATAACGGCGCCAACGGATCGGAACATGAGCACAAGCGTAATACCCCATGTAATGTCCTTGGTCGTTTTGCCGAAGTCCTCAGCGAGGTCACTGACCACCAGACTGACGGTGAAGAAGTCGAAGGCATCCCACGTCCAGGCGAGGAAGGCACACAGGAACATGAGCCAGTTCATCAGTGTCAGGCTGGCAAGCAGCGAGAACGGATTGTCGACTTTGTCCATGGGCGGCTTGAGGGTCGACAGTCGAGTAGCCAGATAACGACCAGCGCTCATCTTTTCTTCGGTCGGACGAGCTGGCGCATACCCAGCCTCGTCGCGCTGCTCAACATAGTTGGGATCTTTGTCGAAAGCCATGCTGCGACATCGTTAGCCCACCCGACACCGCCTCGAACCTCGCAGCTGGTTCGTTCCATCGTCTACAGCATATGAAGATGCAATCCATCTCGTGTGCTCGAGCCGTGAGGTCAAGCACAAGCCTCTCCAGCGACTTTTGCCAATCTTTCGCCGTGTGGTGCGAAGCAACGCCCAGAAACTCGGCATGCACTAAGAAAACAAACGCGAGACGAAATGCTTGACAAAGCTTGCTTACCTTGTTTCAAGTCACCAGATCCTAGTGTCGCCGGAAATTGCTCAGTTGGAGTGTCGTCTGGTGCTCAGACACCGTCGAGTCGTCTGCTTAGAACGCAGACGGCCTCGAGGGTCCCCTCCACCCATTTGTACTTTTCAATCGCCGGCCAATGTCATCGTCGGTGGTCGGAGCGCCTGTGGGGACCCCACTTTCTGCGCTTTAAACATTTCCAAGCCAATGAAATGAGGCCGAGAAACGCCCCCCGAATGCCGTCAGCCGTCTTGCCTCCGAGGAGTGTGGGCACCGACCGTCAGCGCGACGCTGGTTGTACATGTACATGTACGAGGTTGCGTTGCGCGGCGTGCTCGTGATCATGTCCAGGGTTTACGAGAAGATCGGCGCAAGCTACAACCTGATGCAGGCTGTCAAGAGCCGTCAGCACCGTGGCAGAGCAGAGGGGTTCACTGGGCGAGAGGACACCCGGTGAGCGACGAAGTCAGAGGAGTGTGCTTGCAACCATGTCGAGATTGCAGGTGTGATGTGTCGAGGCGTGAGATACTCGAATGAGAAATGTGGTGACAAGAGGATAGGTGAATGGCAGCGTGGCGAATTCGCAGTCTATTTGAATGGTGGATGGAAGGATGGTGGTAGGCATGCCTATTCACGCCCTGCGGTAGCCGCTTGCAGAACGAACGAGGAAAGGCATAAACGAGCACATACCTACTTCGGACATATACAATACTTTGTGATCGCTACTATCATCACACACGCAACAAGTTCCCACTCGTTCTCCGAGGATCCCTGATACATCCGCCACAGGACTTCGCGTGGTGTCTCACTACTCTCTTGCCTACAGCTATGTTAATGGTACAAATGTCGGTCAACTTTGGCTTCGACTCAAACACCTCCAAGCTTCAGCACTGCCCTCCCGCCGCTGCACTGACTTCGATTCCGATCTAGCAAGGTTATATTCTTCCAGATACTGACGTGGTCAGCCAGCAGCGCTCACATTCACTGCAACTTGGATCTTCCCCAAACAACGCGATCGACCGTGAGATCCGACATCATCGATGCAGCATAACATTTCATGATCTAGACGTTCTATCCATCGTGAGGCAACACACTTTCGCATGCATACAGGGTCGCCCACTAAGTCCTGCTCGCCATCAACTAACTCCGCACACTTACGGTACGCCGAATCGTTACCCCAAGGATGTCGCGCTTACTCGACCTCCTCGACCTCAGACGGTGCAGTAGGCTTACCCTCACCACCGGGTGCATCAGTCATGACCTCGTCCGGCTTCTCGGCAGCCTGACCCTCAGCCTTCTTCCTCTGCTCCTCATCGGCCTTCTTCGTATCCTCCGCAGCCTTCTTGGCAGCATCGTCCTGTGCCTTCTTTGATGCGGCAGCCTGCTCGGCAGCAGCTCTCCGCGCATCGTCCTCTTCCTGACGCTTGTCGTTGAAGCGCTGGATGATCGGTCCGGCAGAAGCGCGGAGCTCGTCGAGCTTAGCGATATATTGTGCCTTGGTAGCATCCTCGCCTTCGTCGTAAAGCCATTCCTAGACACATGTTAGAACTTTCACACAGCACACGATTTCGCGTTCGACTCACCTCAAGTGCCTCGCACTTATCCCTAACCTTCTTCTTCTCCTCATCACTCGCAAATTCCGCGTACCCATTGCTGGCATACGGCTCATCCATCTTATCCCGCATACTGTAGATCTCCGACTCAAGCTCGTTCTTCTTGTCCTCGGTGTCGGCGACCAGCTTGTCCTCGCTGATCATAGCGCCCTCCTGCTCGGCGTACTGGTTCTTGATCTCATCAGAGAACGACGCAGTGCCAGCCGAGAGCGGGAGATCGCCCTTCCGGACTTGCTTCTTGACTTTGCGGGTCTTGGGTGCAGGTGCCTTGGCCTCGCCGTTGGTCTTGTCATCGGTCTCCATTGCCTGCGCAGTGGGTGTCAGTGATGGTCCGGTTTTAGGACGCTTCGAAGCACGCTCTTCGGTGGCGAGGCCGTCTAAGCCGATCGCCGAGTCCGCTGAAGACATGGCGCCAAGCTCACTCGCGGGAATAGAAATGTTACTCACATCACCGTCCTTCTTCTCCTCAGCCTTGGCCTCTGGTACAGGCTCCTCAATCTCCTGCTCCTCGACGTAATACCCTTGCTCGACATTCAATACACCGTGCAGATTCAACCTCGCCTTCAGCTTGCAGATCATGAAATCGTCCTTGCTGTCCGCCTTGACGTTCTTGACACTGAACCGACCGATCCATGGGTTCGGCTTGCCAGGAAGAAGCTCAGGCTTGGCGTACTTGGCTTCCAGATCGAACGCCTGCTTGCGGTAGAACGTCAAGATCTTGGTCGATGGCATGGCATTGCCTTTGTTGAACACAGTCAGGCTGGTGTCCTCGTCCGGAATGTCAGGCGATTTCTCCCATGCAAACTCGATCGGGTAATTGACGATATCCTGCACGCTGAAATCGCGGACACGGAAGACGGGTGACAGAATCGCACAGCTGAACGCACAACCACGCGCGATAGCCTCATCGGCGTTCATGGTGAAGCTGAGCGTCTTTCCACCAAAGAACTCGGAGATCGCGTTCTTGAGCGAGGGTACACGCGTGCAGCCACCGACGAGCTCGATGAAGTCGATGTCCTCGGGCTTGAGCTTGGCTTCGCTGAGCGCCTGCTCGAGTGGTCCAGTCGCACGCTCCAAGAGCGGCTTAACGAGCTCCTCCAACTCCTCACGCTTGAGCATGCCACGCACATCCACGTCGTCCATAACGGCCTCGATGTTGAGCGGTGCCTGAGCGTTTGCAGACAGAATCTTCTTCAGCTTCTCAACCCCAGCAGCCACGCGCACCTTGGCCTTCGCGTTCTCGTAGATGTCAATCTTGTACTTCTCCTTGAATTCTGTCCGGAAGTGGTCCATGATGGCCTTGTCGAAGTTGCGGCCTCCGAAATGCCTGTCGGACGCAGTGGAGATGACCTTGAGCTCGCCTTTCCGGAACTCGCAGATTGAGCAGGTGTAGTTCGAGTGACCAATATCGATAAATGCTGTCCGTCGCGGCTTCTCATCTGGGCCTGGCAGATCCAGCTTGGTGATGCCGTAGCCGAGCGCAGTCGCAGTGGTCTCGTTTATCAGGCGCAAGACCTTGAGTCCAGCGATGTCCGCCGCATCCAACAAAGCTCTCCGCTGTGCATCGGTGTACCATGCTGGCACGCTGATCACCATATCGTTGACCGGCAGCCTCAACTCCGCACTCGACGTCTGCCGCATCTTTGTCAAGAACATGCCGCAAAGCTGCGCAGCTGTGAATCGCTCCTTCTTGCCCATGTAGTTGACCTCTGCTCCGACCTGTCCGTTGATATCCACCAATGGCGCTGAAACGTACTCTGCCTCGATCTGAACATCCGGGTCGTGTATTGAGCGGCCGGCGAGGCGGGTGAGAGAGCCGACGGTGTTCTTCATGTTGGAGATCTCCTGCGTCTTCGCAGACTCGCCTAGGTAGCGGCTCTTGGGCCCGAAGCTCACCAGCGACGGCGTTGCGCGGTTCGAGACTTCATTGGTGATCACGTCGACGCCCTTGTTGCGGGCGACTGCCTGGGAGGGATGTTAGTGTCACGATCGTTGAAGCAGCATGCTGCTATACGTACAATGACCGCATTTTGCGTGCCAAAGTCCAGTCCTACGACCGACATTGTGTTGAGCCTTCAGAATTTGTCCAGTATAGTATTTGTTTTGGGGTTCGGGAGTGTGTGTTGTCGCTTGGTGCTCAGTGTTGTTTCAGGGATGGCGAGAGGGTCGAGGTTTGTAGTCGTGAAGTAGCGATTGGCAGAGTCGACGTGGCTGCGGTTTGTCGACGTTTGCTGGCGGCTTGGCGGCGGCGCCTTCTTGAACATTCGAGATACTATTCTGCCGCCTGCGTTCACCGCCTTTATATGGCACGTGCGTTCAGTGACGCGATGGTTCACCGAATAGAATCTTCGATGTTGTGCACTGGACGAACAATTGCTCATGGAACGCTGCTTGAAGATGGCAGATACTTGGTGTTGCAGCAGAGACCAATGATTGAGTGCTGCACTGCCTTCGCGTGCATCTCACAAGACTACGATACAACAAGACATAAAATGAGAGCAACCTGAACGCCTGTAGCTGTACCTGCTGCCCACGACACGACAATTCCAGCCAAACCACCCATCACGAGGCTACGATCACCAGCTTCATTGCAGCCGATTAGCCACCGCCCTCTCAGCGTCCCTCAACATTGTCCGGATCTGCACCTTTGCCATGTCTTCCTGGCGTTTGAGGACGAAAACCAGGTGGTACACATGATTCTATCCATGTTCCCGGATCCCACCCTCGAAGTCGTGCGAGCGCTGCAGGTCCATTGTGCAAGCAGAGCTGTGGTGATATTTGATCTGGTCGACGTCTTCGAAGCGGATGTCATACTTAGCAAGTATGTCCTTTACAACCAACTTAACACTGCGCCGCTGGCCTTTTAGTAGCTCGAGCGAGGCCGTCCAAGGTACGCCGGGGCATAACCAAACGCCTGTGGGCCTATGTAGGTACGTGCAGGGCTGGAGAACGATCTTCGCCGACCACTGCATAACGAAATGAAGGCATAGAGTCTCGCTCGGTCCGAGATGTAGACAGCCAGCGAATGGCGTCACGCAACCACATCTTTCTTCTTCTGTATGCTGAACGACGGTGAGTATGACCGTCAGCAAATGTCTCAGACATACCATGGGTTTTACTCATAGGCGATGTACCCAGTGGACCTCCTTGACGTGCTCATACGGAATCTCCTATCTCCCGGCAAGGTATTTGACGCAGGCCTCCCAGTCGTTTCCAACGTCTCTTTCCCCTGTCGATACTTTCATTGGCCACTGGACCTTCTGGTTCCCGATCTCCGGTGAAACAGTGCGAGGTATTGGGTATGTGCCGGCGTCGCACAAGCGAAAGTTCACAGTCTTCATAACGCAGCGCATCTTGAAGCAGTTGTGTCAATGGTTCTGCTGGGAGGTGTATATGTGAAAGTAGCGATCTGTGGGATGCTGTTGTTGTGGGATGCTGTTGTGGTGTATTGATGTGCGATGTCTCGATGCCTTATGGATGTGAGGATGGATGTCGATGCTGGTGTATGGTGACAGTTTTGAATAGTACATGTATGCGAGCGAAGAGGAAGACAACAATATGGGAAGCGAAGGTGCAATACAGGGACCCAAGGAATGCACCTCCCTATGCCTGAGCGTCAAGCGCCGCGACGGGACTGACTTACTCCTTCCACCGGTACTTTCTGTCGACATTTCTACCAATTAGTGGAGAAATTAAGTAAGCGACTGACCAGACTGCTGTAGACAGTAGAGGAAGGAGAGCTCGAATTGCGACCATCTCACCGTCGCCATACTGGCCATGGGATCGTGTAGCCGGCTGCGTGATGCTTTGAGAGTGTGGACGACGGTGCGACACCAAGAGTCCGGGCTGGGAAATGCCTCTCGGACTCACCGTCGACGTTAAGCCACAAGCCAAGGGCGTCACATATCCCCGCGACCTCGTCGGCCTCTGCGCCTGTGGAGGCCAACGCTGGACTCACGAGATGGTGATTAGCAGCGGTCTTCGGAAGAAGTCACCCGAACAGGTCACCAGATTGGAAGGAGGCAGACACGGCTGGTAAGGTTCATCACAAAGTGCAAACACGGTCTGATCTTACCATCACTCGTGCATTCGCATCGACACATGCACAAGTTACGCCACGATCGAGTACACTTCTTGGCTTTGGCAGAATGCCATGTGGCACTCATGTCGATGCGTCTTCGATACACTTATCGACGAGATGCTCGCTTTGGTTATCGTTGTCATTATCTCAATGTCTCCATCGTGGGAATCTTCACTTCCTCGACCGTCCAAATGATTCCCCCGGCTCACGGATCTTGATGTCCGCTCTCCTTAAGATCTTCTGGGTGACACTGCCTGCATTAGTACCTCCGTGAGCGGCTTGAGGCCGGCTCTCGACCGTACCGCGCCTCGATCCCTCCTCCTCCTGGCCATTCGATAGCTCCTCCGATGTGGAACGAGTGGCTGAGATGGGTCTAGATTTTGCGCTGTGGTTCTTCGCGTTCTCATTAATGGGTGGAAAGCTGGACGTTGGCTTCGAGCTACGACTATTCCAACCGTTCGGGTCACTGCGCTTTGGGCGGCTGGTGGAAGGGTGGTTGCCACGGTGCAGAGGCCGCTTAGCAGTCGATTCTGCTGGTCTTCCACCGTCATCTTGATCCTCGACGTCTTCTTCTTCTTCGTCAAGATCTCCGTTATGAGAGTCTTTCTCACCGTCATCGTCCTCAGCTTCCTCTAGCTCTTGATCTTCTGGCTCTTCGACTTCCTCCTCATCCTCCTCATCCTCCTCCTCATCCTCCTCCTCCTCATCATCTGAATCTTGATGCTTCTCATACTGAGTACCAGTCACCATCCACTGACCTTTACCTCTCGGTCCAATAATCGCCTGCATGTATACCCTGAAATCTCCCCTTTCCACCGCCCCACTGCTCAGCACCTCTGACATTGCGAATTCGGTCACAAGTTTCGCGCTCCTGCCACCTCCGCCGGTCAGCCACCGATGCAAATTACGAGGTGCTGGGTCCTGCTGCATCACCCAGAGTTCAAGCTCCCATTCATTCTTGTACTTCTTCTGAAACAAGTCAGAACACGACATCAACTTCAGATCACGCTGAGCTCTGGTCGTTGGGGAGAAGCTCTGCATGGCCTTGACGATCTTGCTGCGCACATGGGCTCCCTCGTTTGTGCCACTCGACCTGAGCTTGACGATGAGATCTCCGGGATACACGAGCCTTGACTTCAGCTCCATCCTGTCTACGTACTGTACGGCGAGCTCGATGCCACCTTTTGGCCACTTGGCTCCATCGAAGGTCCCAGCGCGCTCAATTTCGGTCCAAGTGTAGGATGGCAGGAGAGGTATGCCAGAGCTCATTTGTTTGTTGTTAGTCCCGCGGTAGTGTCTACGAATCTGATCCATGAGATTCTTCTTGGTGACGTTCCCATCAAACGGTTCAAAGTAGATGTGCTCTTTGTGTGAGTCGTCGACCTTCGTGGTCAGCGTGACGTCCCCGAAACAAACATCGCCGAAGTCGTGGACTGGCGTAGCGATCAAGTCAGTCGGCGGATCCTTCTTCTTTGCATTCCAACCGCGCGAAGCGAGCAAAGCGTCGTAGGTAGCGATCTCGTTGTTCTCCTCAGCAGCATTAAGCTTAGCCAAGAGCGCATCGCGGTCCTCCGGAGTCACATCGCTCTCTGTGTCAGTAGCGGTGGAAATGCCAATGCGGTACAACTTTTTCTCATACCAATCGTAACGTCGTGCTAGCACCTTTACGGTCCAGTCGTCTTTCTTGGGGCCAGCCTCGACTACCTCAATGTCCACGATAACATCCACGACCTTGTCCCTTCTGTCAGCTTTGAGAAACAGATCAGCAAGCGTGTCGATGTTGGGGTACGGGTACTCGTCTTTGGCCCATGTGTAGCTTCGAAAACCAGAAACTCCAAATTGGAAGCCGATATCGTATCGGAACTCATGTTGACCGTTTCGTGCCGTGACAAAGTCTCGATGGTCGGTATCTGCGATGACGGCTATGATATCGTCCTGCAGCACGCTGGATAGATCCTCGACTGATGTTGTGCGACTGGCTCTGACGACCCTCGTGTCCAGCAGATCGCCTTTCTCAGCATAAATTCTGACCTTCAAAGCCACCTGATCCCGTGTCGCTCTGATGACCATGGGGAAATGTGCTCTCAAACGATGTGACGACGAAAGCTCGATAGAGGCTCTCGTGCCCTTCCATTTGTATACGGGCCCTTCGAAGGTCTAGGGTGTCTCAGTCAATGCATCATGTCGTCGCAGCAATCACCGCTGGCTATAATGCGAAGAAAGAAATGTCTTTGGCGCCACGGCACCTCGTGCCGAAGGAAAGCAAAGGCGCAAACAAACATTCAAGCTGGCCTGAGGATGATGCTCCTGCAAAGCGGAATATCGAGGCTGCGAAACTTTGTGAGAGTAAAGTCAATGCTCCAAGAATCGTTATCTCTCTCCAAAGCCCGTCACCTAGACAACCCGCTCTGTCCACCTCAGCGTCACTTTAGGAACCATCTTGCATCGCCGACTGCCGTTTTGAAGACCGACGGGCATGCCCCGCCGTTTGTTTGAGGCCCCTGTGGAATCCATCCCCGAATCCATCACCCAACCTCCGCGCCTCTCGTTCAGCGAACGTCGTTGGTCTTCCAACGCGCGCCTCTGCTGCGCCGTTCGCCGATGATTCCTCGGCCTCCACATCCCCTGCCTGCTCCGATGTTTTGATACTCGCATCGGCGCCTCCGTGCACCTCCTTGCCCACCATATATGAGGAGCCTGTCACCATCCACTCTCGAGAGTTGCTCGGCCCAATCACCACCTGCATGAAGAGCTTCGCCTTCGCACCTCGTTCTTCCTCACTCACGTCCAAGCAACTCACTAAACTGAAGTTCGCTGTCCGATTTAGCGTGGGCGCACCGTGGTCCCTCGCTAGCCAAAGATGCATCTTGCGTGGCCGCGACGTCTGCGGTAACACCCAGATCTCGAAAGTCCAGGCATCTTGGTATGTCTCGCTGGACAGTAGCTTACGAGTCTTCCGGTCAGCGTGAGCCAACGCTCCCCTGATCTTTCTTTCGCACACTTTCACCGCATCATCAGTGGTGTCCATTTCGAACAAGAAACCCTGCGGGAACTCCATTCTGCAGTCCGTTCGATCCACAAACAGTACGGCGACCTGAATTATCCCTACGAACGACCTAGTCGGCGTCGGGAAGCTAGAATTCGTGTGCATGTCGTTCCAGGTATATGGTGGCATCAGTGGCAGTCCCGGTCTGACCTGGGGCGGCATCTTCTTCTCAATCTGATTAAGTATCGCCGAAACATCCAAGTTGCGGCCCAAGGGCTCGTAGTAGACTGTCATGACTGTGCCATTGCTTGGCATCAAGTCAAAGCCGTTGACTTTAGCATCTCCGAAACAGACATCGCCAAAGTCGAAGATCGGCACAGACCAGAGCGTTAAGTCGCCAGCGCTTCTTGGAGAGCCAGCTTTGCGCTGTGCGAGCAGCACCTCGTAGACTTCGATTCCGTTTAGTTTCGCCTGAGCACTGTCGTGAGGAATCGCCCGTGCGATGCGGTAGTATGTCTCCTCCGAAGCTGCACTGTCGCCCGGCTGCACGGCGTCGGTCCAATCCTTGCTTTCGCTGGCTTCTTCCAAGGCTGTCACTGCGATGTCGACTCTTAGATCAATACTCTCTTGATCGGTGCGCAGATCCGTCAATTCATCGATGTTTAGCTCGCCATCAACTTTCACATACTGCTCGCAACCCCTAAACCGCAGGCCGACTGCGTACTCGTAGCGATGAGTGTGTGGGACATCGATGTCTACATTGTCGGCAATGCGTGAAATGACGAATGACTTCAGGATCTCCGGCAGTTCTCTCACTGCAATTGATGGTAGTGTAACAGGCCCGCTCCATGATAATCGGTCGCCTGCTAGGTAGAATTCGATGTTCGCAGAGACCGTGGCTGCCATCGGGTGTTTCTTGACTGGATATTGATGACGAGCTGCCTCCGCGGAATATTGCTACTTGTATGCTGAACGCTTTCGCGAGATGTACACAAACGTCTCACGAATTGCCAGGAGCGGCACGAAGCATCCAGCTCGTTCTTGCCACGGCATCTCAAAGGGCCAATTCTGCCATATGCCCACACCAGGCGCCGTGTACCGTCGTATTCAAGCGCCAGTGCAGAGAAAAGCGTATAGACCTTATATGGGAGGTGGCCTTAGACTGATCTTTCAATCAAGCATTGCCATCTACATTTATCTCAACGGGCCACTTTTTACAGACGGCCCGATGTGTTCCCTCCCAAAGCCATACCTCAGCAAACCTGCCGAATAGGTATGGGTATATTATGCGCCTATTGCTTGAACGCTGACAGCAAAAGTGATGGAAGAAGAAGAATGGTCGTATCTCATCTCCTCTTGATCCCTTGGCACTTTCATGCACTAACAGCCACCTCGTTGCGCCGACTGAAGCTTAATCTCAAATCGTCCTGAGGAAATATGGTTCTGTGCCTCTTGTTAGCCATCTGTATCTCATACGTGGATTACATCATTCGGGACTTACGCGAAAACCCGGATCTCCTCGCTCGTGGGCGTGATCTCATGCTCCCACTCAAGCTCACTTGCCAGCATATGCAGGAAGCACATAAGGTTCAGTGTCGCATACGTCTGACCGAGACAGTAATGCGGGCCAGTGCCGAAGACCAACCAGTTCTTGCCTTGCTCTTCTGCCGTTCCTGAGATCCATCTCTCCGGGTCGAACGTATCAGGTGACGGGTAGGCTTCTGGGTCATGGAGTGACAACCAAGTCGATGGGATGATCATGCTGCCCTTCTTGGCTGTGTAGTTGCCTTCCGCGATGTAAAAGTCCTTCTTCACGAGGTAGGGCACCATGATGACGGGAGGTCGGTAGCGGAGGGTCTCCTTGACGCAGGCGCGTGTCCATGGCTGTCACATCTGTCAGCAATCGAGCGCTTCATTTTGTAGATCTGTTGGATCTCACCATATTCTCCAGCATGTCCAACGTCACATCCTTGCTAGGATCCGCTCGTATGCTCTTCGCCTCATCTCTGACCTTCTCCAACATCTCAGGTCGATCCGCTAGCAACTGAAGCATCCAACTACACGCGCTACTCGTCGCATCCTGGCTCGCAAACAAGAAAGTGAAGATCGTCATGCTAATCTCAAAATCCGAGAAATTCCTCAACAGCATCGCCGGCTTCTCGTCCGAAGGTATCTCCTCGCCCTTCGCCACGCGCTCGCGATACCGATCACTCTGAATCATGTGCTCCAACCATCGATCTAGAATGCACTCCGGCTCCGCACCAGGTTTCCGCATCCGCACCCTCGCTTTGGCAGCGCAGTTGGCAAAGGCTTCTATGACTTTGTCCGCAGCTTTCTTGCCATACCATGTCTTGGTGAACGGAATGATGATCGGGAAATTGACCAGCTCCATGGCGGCCGTGATGTTGTAGTAGTCGTCTGCGATGCGCTTCACGCCCTCGCGGCTCATGTAGTGTCCCACGAATGTGCGGCAGGAGACGGCGCACATCAGCTCGCGCAGCATGTACACGAACGGCTGTGGCTTTCCGTTCTTCTCTTGTGTCATGAGCAAGAACTCGTCGAAGTACTCGCGGTACACCTCTTGCTGTCCTGGTAGGTATGTCTCCAGCGCTTGTCGCGTGAAGAGGCCGTTCAGACCCTTGCGGTACTCAACGTGCTCTTTTCCGTCCAAGAAGACCCAGTTCTCAGGTCGCAAGAGCTTGTGCGCGACGTCTACCACGCAAGGCTTGACGTATGCTGGGCTGTTGAAGACCTTGCGAGCCATGTCGCGGGTGCTGGCGATGATCACGAATTTGTGAAAAACAGAGACGCAAGAGAGGGAACCGGAGAGCCATTTCGCGTAGTATTTGGCGAAGCTGGGCTTGACGGACTCGTGGAAGGGACCGAGAAAGGGGATCTTGAAGGGCTGGCCGGCGAGAGGGCCCTTTAATCGCCAGTATTGGACTGAACAATGTTAGCAGAGTGTTAGATAAGAGCTGTGTACCGACTCACTCTGGTCATATGCAACGGCCAGGGCGAAGAGGGTGAAGAAGACGCTGAAGAAGCTGATGTTACCCAGCACGCCGCTCAAGTTGCCGCCGTTGGTCGACGCGATGGTGGCGCGAATGGTGTCCGGAGAGCTTGTGGTGGAGGCATTGAATGCCTCCATTACCGATGCCATTGTGTCTGCTGCTCTTGTCGCAAAGAGGTATGCTCTCGTGGGAGTGTGGTGTCGCGCAGGATATGAGATTTTCTCTGCGGATGCTGTCGGAAAGACACTGCTGTCATGAGCTCACCGCCGCTCAATGTCGTTCCACTCTGAGATGGCAAAATCTCAATGAGTAAGCCCTGCATTAATCTCGGCGTTCAGGCACATGTCAAGAGCCGCTCGCCGCGGCCGGGAGTCCTCAAACGGCAAGCGCTGTTTTCCGAAGCTGAGTCACCGTCTCAAGTCAACCTCTTCACTCCTTCAGACCACACGAACAAGACGAATCCGAGACAGCACGCCGGGTATCTCGCTACGGCCCCACGTATATGACCACCCGAAGAACCTGTACAACTGGCTAGAAGCAGACGGCCGGCGTGCTACGCCTAGCAAGGACGAGCTTTACTGTACTGCCTTGGCCGAAGAAGACGATGAACGAAGGGAGCGTTGGCAGAAAAGTCCTGGCCAGATGCTAGCTGCTTGGACACGCGTCGAACCTCACAAGATTGCAGCGATAACCTCTCGATACTGGACGATTCCAATTGCGTACATTGCTCTTTGAATTTTCGCCGTGACAGGAACACACGGACCTTCTTGCCCGCCATCTCTGTGCAATACTCGCAATGGGTCGCAGTAATGGTGACCCAACCCAAGGCCTCCGTATGGTCCTCCAGAAGTATGCTGCCAGCTCGTAGTACACAACGGCGCTCGAACCTGGGACAAGCTCAGCCGTCATGTCGCGGCACCAATTGGAAGTTACTAAAGGCAGACGTCGCCGATAGCCAAGAAACGACCTGCGATGTTTGTGTTGGCCTAATACCCGCATCACGGTAGCTGAGACCCTGTCGCCTTTCTGACCTCAGATTAGACTCTCTTCTGAGGATTTGGCTTGGTTTTACTGTAAACACCGCTGTACACCTCGCGTTGGTTCGTGATGCTGACGAGAACACTGCTGGCACCCTCAACGCATGCGTGTGTCAACGCACATATCACGGTAACCATGTAGACTCTCATTGTCGCTCCTGAGCGGCTTTATGTCCTTGGCATTGTCCAGAGGCTTGTTCCTGCCACGTTTGCTTGCATGTGCATTCACTTTCAGCGCACGCTAAGAAACGGTCCGCGCTGTGGCTCGTGACACGCTCACTTCCAGCCAATAACCTTTTTAGCTTCGTTGTTCGCGACATCAAACACTGACACCACCAACAATAGCCCCAGCACTGAGTCAAGATCACCATACTTGCTTCACTGTTCCACCACAACCAACACATCATCACCACATTCCGACATCACCATGGAGCCCGACCCACAGAACAGCGACAGCGACATGATGGCCACCGCGAGCCTCCGCTTGTGCTACAAGCCCAGCACCACAAAGCCCGTCACCTACCATCTCTCACCCACAATCAGTCCCACGCGAGCTGAGATCGACATTCTCGCTGCGCTGGGCGAGAACGGCCTCACGTACTTCAGCACTTTTCACGAGGAGCACGAGTCGTGTATCGTAGCGCGGCCGCTCCAAGACTTGATCATGATCTGGCACCCGGAGAAGATCGCGAGTGTTGTGTTGTGCGTCCATGTGCATCCCAGGCCGACGCGACTGAGTGACGAGGATGTGCGCAAGGCCGAGATGGAATGGGCTGGAGAGATGGGCGACAGAATGGAGATCGATGATGCTGGTGGCGATGATCCGAAGAAACACAAGGCGGAGAAGGTCGTGCGTCGCAAGTCCAGCGCTGGCAGCGTTGCAGATGATACTGCTACCTTCCGCATCACCTTCATCCGTGATGAGGGTTGCCTCCTTGACCCAGGAGTCTGGCGCAACGTCGAGCTGCCTCTCCCACTCACCGCTCGCGTTGATGAGCTGCCCACGCTCATGGCGCCGGCAATGCGCAAATTGGTGAAGCGGGATAAGAATCTCTTCAAGATACTACAAGACGGCCCCAACAAGCTCTCGTTCAAACCCTACTTCCGCTTCAGAGACTGCAGAGACCGCTACATCAACTTTGACGACGGCAACATCTCAGTCGAGACGATTGCGGGCCTGTTTCCAGCATCCGGACGAAAGACGGCGAACGTGGTTGTGGAGGCTATCGCCGGCTTAGCTGAGACGGTGCCTGAGAGGGCAGCGGATGCCGTCGAAACGTACACAGGCGGTGAGCCCAGAATCTTCCGTCTGGGCAAGATGGCAGACGAAGTCTCGACGTCTACCAAAGCCAAAGCCCGCGAGGTGCCGCACGAGATGATGATCACCGGGTCTTTCAACGATGAGGATGGCTTCAGCCTGGGCGCTGTGCCGGTCTTTTCGGTCAACGGCCTACTCATCGCAGACTGCTACACCGGCGCAGGGATCGACTTCAAGGAGTCCTATCAATGGGCGGAGAAGTACGATGGCGCCAGTACTGAGGAGGGCCTGGCTAGTCTGGTCCGCGCGCACCGTCACGACAAGATCAAGCCGAGCATGCAGCTGCCGCTTCGTCCGAACTACTCCTTCAGAGCGTTCATCCCCAAGGAGCACAAGCTGGGTGTCTCCAGATGGCCGGCAGCCGGCGTCCATCTCACCGTTAAGTGCGCTAATATGCTGCCGGATAGTGCGATCATCACTTTCCCGGCACTTTCACGCTTGAAGTATACGCTTGAGGCCGTCGACAATGTGGATTCGGTCAAGACGATGATCCGCGAGGAGATGAGGGGCAGGAGCAAGGATGGCAGGACGTGCGGAATGCTTTTCGGCAATGACATGATCGGAAGGTGGGAGGTAATGTTGTTCGTTCTGCCGCAGATCGACAAGACGGCGACGCTGCACCGATGGACGGAGGGTGGAGCGATGCAGTTCCTTCGTCCGGTTGGCAGCAGCGGCAAGTCGGATGGGAGGTTGTATGTGGAGGCTCACATCGTGGAAGCAGAGGGAGCAGTGATCGGTCAGTACAGTGCTGCCGATGAGGCAGAGCGGGCGTCGGAGTCTCTCTTCGTCTGAGGTTGAGTGGTGTGTTGTGTCGAGTTGGTAGCTGTTATTTTATAGTGTTAATGACGTGAAATGCCGATGCCCGACCATCTTGCTCTTGGTTTCAGTAGTGAGAAGGAACGATGTTCTGCAGACACAGATCCTGTGTGTTTCAGGCTTGCAGCAGGACCGTGAACTACTCCATGGAAGCTCGCGGTGGTTGGTGGGGCAAGCTGACGGTAAATCAGACGACCTGACGTACGTCGAAGTAGATTGATGGAGGTTGTGAGGCGGTGCGGATTCCAGCTGGTGTGAATTAAGACGATGAAGTTCTGTTTCCACATGAGGAAGGAACGCAATATTGATGTGCAGTGAAGTCGTCGGAGATTGCAGAGGGGAGCCGAAACGCGAATATCATAAAGGCTGCCTCTCCGACCTCACCTCATCTTCAATCGTCAGACTTTCGACCTGTAAGAGCTGTGTCAGCCACTCACGATAGACCACCGAACACGTACGACAGCCCATCTCGTCAGCACAAGCGAACGAATCAAAATGAGACGTTTGGGCAGCTCCAGCGATCCTATAAGGTGCGCGGATTTCCAGCCCCAAGGCGTGTAGTCTGGCCTGGACCCGACACCAACTGGCAAGCTCGCGGTGCCACGATGGCCGGCTCGTCGACTGCATGTGCGCAGGACCGGGCCTGGCTGAAGGTGTAGCCCGTTCACCGAGCCATTGCGTGTCTTCTGCAGCGAACATGTGATACAGGGCTGATTGGTGCGAGTGACCTGGACCCTATGTAATGATGCCGCCGGTAAGCCTTGAGACTATCTCTCATTCTTTGAATCTATCAATCTCCATCTTCTTCATTACGATTAACGGGATGGCGAGACTGGATTCATCAAGCCTTGTGATAAGCTCGGCTCGCCTTGATCACCATATGGCTTTCTTCGGACTGGCCGCAGTCATACTCGGCGCTCTTGTGGGCTACATCACAAACGTCCTTTACATACATCCGCTAGCACGCTATCCTGGACCTCTTCTGGGCCGACTGACGCAGTGGTATGATGTTTACCATGCGTTTGTGGGCGACAAACATGTCAACTTCCTGCGACTCCATCAAAAGTATGGCTCTGTGGTACGTTTCTCGCCCAATACAGTATCGTTGAACGACCCTGCGGCATTGAAGGCCATCTATGCGCATGGTGCCAATGTGCAGAAGTCTACCTTCTACAAATGCTTCCGCGCCGCGCCAACGGCTGTCAGCACACTGCTTGCCACTGAGAAGAGCCACCATGCACGGAAGAGGCGAGTTATGGCGCAAGCCTTCTCGGCCGATGCAATGCGAGGGCTGGAGCAATACGTCCTTGGGCACGTTCAAGACCTGGTTGACAAGATTGGTGACCTAGTGGAGCAGCGGGAGAAAGGCCAGTGGAGTGGCAGCGTCAATGCAGCAGATTACTTGAACTGGTAAGATTTTGTCTCGTATCCCAATTTTGACGATGCGCTGACTGACTGTCTTCTGCTGCTAGGCTTGTCTTTGACATTATGGGTGAATTGGTCTTTTCGAAGTCCTTCGACACTCTAGGTGGAAACCTCGAAAATAGGGAGGGTATACGCTTACTTGGCCGGGCTGCCAAGCGAAACTATGTCGTTGCAGCCATGCCCGTGCTCGCTCAGCGAGGCCTCGAAAAATGGCTGCCGTTCTTGCGTAGCTTGTACCTTGATCGTGCCAAGTATCTTGCTTTTGGCAAGGCTCAGGCCATGGCACGCATGAAGGAGAATGGCTTCGGCGAGAGCGGAAGACGGGACATCTTCTCGTTCTTGCTGCATGCGAAGGTGGGTCGTCAGGTGTGCATATCCCGGTGACACTACTGACGCCGCAACAGGATCCAGAGGGTGACACGGGTGAAGGGTTTTCAAAGCCGGAACTCTTCATGGAAGCCAATACCTTGATCGTTGCAGGCAGTGATACCTCAAGCACCACGATGTCAGCAGTCCTGTTTTATCTCTTGCACAACCCGCATACGCTCCGACGGCTCGAGCATGAGGTTCGCAGCACGTTCGTTGCCGCCGACGACATCCGTATGGGTCCGCAGATGAATTGCTGCTCCTGGCTCCGAGCGTGCATTGACGAGAGCATGCGTATGTCGCCTGCGGTGGCTGGTCTTCTACCGCGAGAAGTCATGGAGGGCGGATTCAGCATCCCATTTCTGGATCTTCATTTTCCGGCTGGAGTCGAGATTGGCGTGTCGAGCTATGTCATCCAGCATAATGCCGATTACATCGACGACCCTTTCACCTTCGTACCTGAGCGCTGGCTGCACCAAGACCATGTTCTGCCTGAAAAGCGGCAAAACAAGGAGAACCTGAATTCTGCCTTTGCTCCGTTCAGCCTTGGACACCGCTCGTGCCTCGGAAAGCCCTTGGTCTACATGGAGCTTAGCATTGCGATCGGTCGACTGGTATGGGAGTATGATATGCGCTTGGCGCCTGAACAGCATCGTGAAGAGATCACGAAGAAGGAGATCACGCAAGGACTGCGGCATCCTGCGGAGTATCAGTATCGAGACTGGTTTCTGTCTAATAACGAGGGAGTGTATGTCGAATTCAAGAAACGAGAGAGATAAGGACTAGCCGCCGTACATACGGCCAATGTTGATGCATTGATGACACCCTCAGCAGAATCTGCTGGCAGAACAGTCATTATGCTATGCCTTGATACACTATCCGGCATGAAACGGCTGCAGTCCACAAGCTTCAACTCAAACTCCGGTAAAATTCGCCGCATATTGCTCGAGCGAACTAGGATTGCGAGTACAGGAGCCGCTAGATAGTCGGCAACGAGAAGATGCACAGGACCTTGTTTCCATCGTGCATTGCTCGAACAAGGTGATGGCAGGTAGACACACCGATTTGCTTGCTGCCTCAAAGTGCATAAGCCATGACCGATGGCTCTTCTGCCACCCGCGGTGAACCAAGGCTGGATTTTGTTAGCATGTTAACTCGGAACTGATGGCAGGCTCTCCTTACAGGTAACCGTCAATAAGCTCATCAAACGACGACTTGATGTCGTCCGCGATGCTGCCGTCCATATTGTCTGCACTGTTCTTCAAGCACGCCTTCAGTCCGCCGAGCACGACACGAGACAGACTGCCGGTACCGCCATTCTGTAGAGCATCTAGTGCAAGCGCGAACACCGCGGCATCTGTTGTCATAGAAGTGTGCAGAACGAAGCGCAGCGGGCAAAGATCCTGGACCGCGATGGCTTTAGCAGATGGCAACTTGGCGTTTTTCTTCGGCGGATTCACGACACCATCGGTCTTGCTCCAGATTGCCGTCGTTGGTACCTGGGCCTCGAAGTTCCGAGCGTGCAGGGCATCGTAGTACTTGCTGCCATCTGATTGTTGCCACAAGCTGGCCTGGCAAAGAGAGCCCAGGCCGTTGCAGACCTTGTTCAGATCACTCCCAAGAAAGTTGATCCCGTCGAAGTCAGGCGACAGCGGGATGAAAGAGTTGGTGACCTGCTTTGTAGAAGGCCAGTATTGAAGAGCCCACTGTGTGACTGGTCCTCCTTGCGAATGGCTGATAACGGCAGTCTTGAGCCCTCCGGACAACTGGGAGATGTAGTGGAGGCTGGAAAGCAGACAGTCAACATTGGTGTCAAGATCGTCAATTTCGTAAACATTCCGTGACTTACCCGTACGCAACATACTCCGAGCTGATCTGCATATCACCCATCGCTCGTCCGGCTGACGGTTCATTAGATATTGACATGATGGTCGAAGCGGGAACGACTTACGCAAGGTCACATAGCAGGCAGTGTAACCCTCCGCAGCCAGCGCAGGCACATACCCATCTCCCCATGACTCGTCCCCGGTCGTGCTCGTGCCTGCCGAAGCGGATCAATATCATCCAAATTGACATCATCGAGATCATTACCATGCACAAGCAGCACTGGAGGAGCAGCAGTCGTCGGAACGCCGTTCGGACAAGTCAAGGCGGCTGCCAAAGTTGCTGCATCAGTTGAGTATGGTGCGTCGCCATCGAAGACGAAAGGCTGTTGTCGTCTCAAAATGGGAGACGCGAGGGAGCCAACAGAGAACAGTAACAAAAGCAAATCAAGGATAGACATATTGGAACAAGCGAGGGAAGACCAGTAGCAACGTTGAGGTAGCGCCCTTGAGCGAAGGAGCTGCTCTTTGTTATGTTTGTCGACTCAGCGTGTGTTGCGCATGGCACCCACCATCTGACCCAAAATGCACAGCATCGGCACGCGGCTTCCCGGGAAATGCATGTCGAAGCGACTCCACCCGGTGACCATCGAGTTGTGATCTGTTGTCACACATTCTCCCACTCCATTTGCGTCAAGGAGAATAGTGCCTGCACGTTCTTACATCCGCAATACCATCATCCAAAATGTCATTGGTCTGCCGGGAATTAGCCTTGGATAGCCATGACCCGCCACGGAATCTTGTGCTTCCGCGGTGCAAAGGGAGACCTGTGAGCGATCGTGGATGTCCGCCGTCAATCTTCTTTGTACCGCTGGCGCTTGTAGCGGGCCAAGAAGAGGCTCAGTGTAATGTTGGCCGCCTCCAATCAAGTCAACGAAGTGCTATCTCGAAGCTCGGACCTCATCTGTGCTGGCCGAGGTCATCCTTCGCTGCACCAACATCACATCCACGTTCGCGTCTCTGCTGGTCAACGCACACCGAGAACGCAGAAATTGAACAGTAGCACTTGCACATTCACGCACCAGACTCACCACATACGATGGCTCACGCTTCCTGCCCAAAGTGCAGTGCGACCATTGCGGATGGGAGCAAGACGTGCAAGGGTGAGCAGATAATGCGGTATCTTGAAAGGCCTTTGACTGACTATTAGACCAGGTTGCGGAGCGGTATGCCGGATTCGTCAAACGAGCTCTTATAATGCCTTCTAACTCAATACCACAGACCTGCCCTCAGTAGCTTGCGGGTTTGAATCTCAACGATAACGACATCTTACGACATCACGGCAGCGCGAACGTGAGGCACGAACAGAATGAGCATCATCATGACTTGAAAAGCCAGCAGAGGTCGCCGATGGGAGTGGCAAATGAATAAAGAAGACATTGGGCATTGCAGAGTCGGGTAGTGGCCTAGCATGAGCAATGAAACCCTTGCTGAAGCTCTCGCAAGATTTACGCACGCAGCATGTAATGCAATGCTGCTGCTGGACCCAAAAGTACCGTCGAGGCCCCTTTGAATGACTGGTACAAGGTCTCAACCTGCGCAACAGCCATATCTGCGAGGTCTGCTTAGCTGTACCGCACGGTCACGTTAAAGGATGCACCGGCATGTTAAAATGCTCTCCGAAAACCGACTTTGGAAAGGTTGCTGGATAGACTGTACAGCAACACGACTTGGTAATCTGCCGCGCAAGGCTCGCGAGCCAAGCATTACAGTAAGTTTGATACGCCGGTCCTTGCGGACATCCCTCTTCTTGAAAACACCGCAGTCCCAAAGACTTCCATCCTGTCGCTATGCTGGTTCAGATTCCATTCCACATCGCCGAGACGCCGTGCTCTCCATAACGCTAAAGTATAATCACATAGACTGGTAGTATAGTGTACATTGAATTCGTGTGCGGATTAGGACTGCTAAAGTTCATCAGTATCGGAGCACGACACGGGATGAGTCGAAACTACTCACTCACGCAAATGTCATGCCTTCGCTGTGCATGGCCGGCAGGTCTTGATCTTGCACTTTGCGCACTCGAAGATGAACCAGTGTGGGCCGGAATGGCATTTGTTGCAGTTCCAGAGAATCAAGGTCGTGTCGGACTTGATCATCTTGAAGGCGTGCTCGCATTTGCCGGGCTTTGCCATCGTGTCTGCAAGTCCGTCAGCATCATTCTGCCAGCCTTGACATGTGCTCCATCGTACTCAGCTGGTGTGCGTGGTTTGCTATCCGTCTAGGAAGTTCGAGAGGCTTATCCGATCAGGATTGGTGATGAGCGAGTCGATGTATATGATACTTCGGGCCAAGGCTCGTTGTTCTGTTGTCTGTCGTTGCGGTATATGCCGGGTGTGAGGTGTGGTCTCGTGAGCGTGACGTGGACCGAAAGCAGGTGGACCTCCCAGAAGTGTATAACGAGTGAGCTGTGTGAGAGATGCCTGAACTGTCCTGGAGGTACGTAGCAAGACTATATAGCAGGGGGTCGAGGCAGCCTTTGTAGCAGCAGCAGCCCTTCCAGAAAAGTATAGAGGACTGGTGTCTCTCCCAATCCACACTATTCAAGCCCAGCCAGTGACAGGCACGGCGTACAGAAGGTTCGTCGAATGAGACGGTGAAAGACGGATTGAGCAAAGAGGCAAGATCTGGTGGAACGATGGAAAAGTGCAGCACGGTGGAACCATCTGCCCTTTTCTCCTCCGCCAACAAGCCCATGGCCTTTGCGCGCCGGAAGCAGTAAGCAGATAGAAGCTTCAGAAGCTAAGGCTGCGTGGCTCGCTTTGCTGGCCCGCCGCTGGCACAGCAATTCGCAGTATTTGGCAGCTGATCCTTGCGCCGGGGGGAGGTGGGTGTTCTGCTTCGAGCGACGGGTGTGCGGATAGCATGTCGAGTCAGTCTGGGAAGGGGGAGGGCAAAGTGAGCGATGGCAGGGGACACGCGGATCGGCAATCGAGCCCGGGCACCCGGTTGGAAGAAGTTCACACGGCATATGCAACTGTATCTTGGTTGAGAGTCTCGTCGGTAACAGCCCCGTCAACATGAAATAGGTAAATACGCAGCACGCAGCGACAGAGCGTTCAACGCTGGACGCGGAATATTGAGAAGCAAACGACAGCCTCCTGGGCGACTCGCGTCATGACTGTGCTCGCAAAATGCGGCAGGCGGCAGGCAAGCCTGCACGACTGGATGTTTAAAGAAGCTTCATCTAGATGACATCTCGATCAGGCGCCGTGCATGAGCCTTGCATAAGCCACGAGCGCCTCCAAGGAAGAGACTGCAGCTTCGAGCTCGCGGTAGGACGGTGCCTGCATCGACCGCCGCTTTGCAGGACGTGCATGAGAAGGAGTCCAACGGCTGCCAGCTACCAAACGACCTGTCTATCAACACACACGAGGCTCTCAAAGCCGTCAAGTGAGAACATACCATTACTATGGACGCCTTGGCACGCGATATGGAGCTAGCTGAGCCACGTCTTCCAGAAGGTCGCATGGAAAACACCCTCCAGCATTCTTGTGGCGCGGACTATCAATTTTCTGACTGATCACAAAAGTTCTCTGCATCTTTTAGAGCTGCGAGAAGCGAGAGCCGCCTGATCAATCGAACCAGGAAAGGCAGGCACAAACGCCTGAATGACATTCCATATCGCTGTGCAACCTTGCCCGGCTCTTCGACCTCGAATCAGATCTCAGCGGAACCCAGTCCATCGCTGCGTCGCCAAACTCTGTCAGCACATGCCCTACACAGAAGCACATGCTTGTTGACAGGTCGCTACCCGCGATTGCGTTACGGGAAATCCCATCAACCGGGTAGAGACGATGCAGCCACACCTAGATTGCTTGCGCAACAGTGGACCTTGCTGCCGTTCATGATCCAGTTCGCAGCAGATCTATGCGGAGACCACGTAGCTTATTCGGACTGCAGCTGGAGGCGCTTGTGCCATGGCGGCGGAAGATATGGGCACATCGTAGCGTGTCCTGCTGGCGCGTCCAATGATAGACACGATGTCGTGAAGAAGTGAGGTGCGCCCTGAGGGCCGTCTGGCTCGGCGATGGCGTCAAATAATGTCCGCCAACACGACACCTCTGCGTGACCCGAGCTCGTTCCGCTCGGAGAAGCTCGGTGCATACTGGCGATATGCTTGCGATGCGGATGACCGCACGTCTCTGAACGGCGACATACTCTCACGTGCTACAAACGAGAGATCTGGACTAACGCGGTCAAGCAGGCCGCGATGGTAGAAAGACTACTGTGAAGATAGCCCAATACCACGCCTAAGCTTCTCAATGCAGACAGGCCTCCATCAGACGACCTCATGCGAACTCGACATACAGGTGGCATGACTGCCGACACCTCACGCAATGCCGACCGCACCTACCCAACTCCGGATTCAGTGCTATGCGGCTGTAACGTTCCACGATCGCCTGTGGACTCGGGGATCGACCGAGCCTGTTACAGACGATAAAGCCATGGCGGCGCGGCACTGAGCCGAAGAGTCAAAACCTCACAACGTTGCAGTTGCCATCGCGCAACGGGAAGCTAATGCAGGAACGGTCTCACCTATGTTCGGTCTTTGGGACATGTGAGGGATGGTCGATGCTGAATGTGCATATGAGCACTGTCTATTCGAGCTTCGTGGTGGCCGTCGTGGACTCTGCTGTGTAAACATTGATTCGTCCTTTGCCGACAAGTAGAATCTTCGACCACGATCGCACTGTCCGAGGACTTCCCAACGACTCTACTGCTGAGCAGATCGTCCTTCAACACCCTCAGGCAACACCAATGACTCTGGTCTTGAGCAGATCCTCCTCCAAGACTCTTTCCTTCACTCCCTCCAGAGCCTCCATATTCCAAGTCGCATTCACGAACCGTCCCATCAAGAAATCAGCCCGCTCAGTACTAAGATATACAGCAGTAGAACCAGCCAGGGCCGGCTTATCAATGAGCAGCTTCTTGATAGCCTCTGGCACGTGCGGTGCAGAAGCCATCTCGGTGAGTACGCCCCCAGGATGCATCGCCACGCTGCGCATGCCGGATTCATCCTTCACACACTCGACATCCAGATGCTCGGTGAAGGTATCCAAGCCTGATTTTGAAGCAGAGTAAGCTGAAAGACCTGGGTAAACTCGCCAAGCACCATTGCTGGATACGTTGATGATCCTGCCGCCTTTCTTGCCTGCAGCGCGTGCGGCGCGGAGGTAAGTTCGTGCGATCAAATATGGTCCTCGGATATTAACGTCTACCTGGTTCCACCAGACGTCCGGGTTGGAGTCGATGATCGGTTCGTCTCGCGAGGCGGCTGCGTTCGAGACTATGACGTCGGGGACGTGATCCAGGCTTTCGAACAGCTTCTCGACGGACTCTCGGTTGGCGACATCGGTTCCGGCTACGATGACTTTGCAGTTCGGAGCCAGCTCGGCTATGCCTGCTTTGGTCGCTTCGAGCTTCTCTGTCCGTCGGGCGGCGAGGATGATGGTCGAGGCGCCGGCTAGGGCGAAGCACTCAGCGATCGATACTCCAATGCCGGTACCAGCGCCAGTCACGAGCACGCTTTTGCCAGCTGCTGCGCCCTTGAGATTCTTGGTCGGGTCGACGAAAGGGTAGACATCGTGGTAAGCAGGCTTGAGTAGGGCAAACGCCATTCTGGCTGTCGACTTCGAAATCTATGGTTTGTCTTGGGATATGGTCGAGTTGCAATATCGAGGTGGTGTGTGATTCAGGACAGAATGAGTTGATTGTCTTGGGAAGCGTTAAGCTGCACCTTTATGTACGCGTACCAACGGCGATGAGTGTTAAGGCCGACTAAACTCCGTGTGAAGGATTGCAAACCGCAATGAGGAAGAAACGACTCGGATGGTATGCGAAGCTGGAGGAACGAACGTGTCAGGTTGCTTTTATGTTGAAGCGCCAATGTTGGCATCTTGATGACTCAGAGTCCACTAGCCTTGGCCTTACAAGGCGAAGCGGAGTCACGCCATGCCATGCCATGCGCGAGATGCGTAGCACAGTGGTGGTGCTTGGCTTTGACGTCTACCACACCTTCCTGTGTTTGCATAGATTCGTCTCTACGACTCATTCCTCTTTTCTGAAGCAACGTAGGTGATGGAGCCTCACACGAAGCAGGAGTACGTGGCGAGCACAAAGCTAAGTAGACCAGCGTCAGCATTCTTCTACGTGCAACAACAGGCGTGAGTCCAGCTACCCAGATAAATACCACGCAAGGGTTGACGAAATAAGTCGTTGCCGACCGACGCTAAGGGAAAATCTGGTTTTCTTGATGATGAGGCTCGCAAGTCTGTGGACCTCGTAATGGCGCATTTGACAGTCTCCTGGATGTCAGCCGCCTTCAGTAGGACTTCGGCCGCCGTGGCTGCTTAGAACCTTGAGAACCCTGGGAAATTCACGTCGGCAACGAATTATTTCTTCGACTCTTGACAGTGAATGGTGAAGTCAGTTTGCGCCAAGCCTTCACATACAACAAGTGAATGTCTCAATCGTGCACAAACAGAATACGGCGCTGCTCCTGATACATCACCTCTTCGCAAACATTCCACTCATCATCTTGCAACCACAACCAAGTCACATAAACCAAACTCCCTCACCATGACTCCCAACGAGAAACCCGAACCAGAAGTCATGAAGGGGATCATCGAGAACATACTCGCGCTCTACCTCACCAAGATCGCTGTCCTGCGCAAAATCGCGATCAAGAAGGGAGGGACCCCCGAAGCAATCAAGAAAGCGGACTTGCAGGTTGAGATCGCGAAGCGCAAAAACGAGAGCCTGGGATACGGAGAGCAGTGGGCGGAGGCCGTCGCAAAGGTCGCTAGGGACACAACATCCATCGAGGAGGACGAGGCGTCGAGGAGAGTACCTGGTGAGTTTGATTGGTCGAAGCTGGGACTTAATATGATTTTCGTCGGTGGTTTTAGGCTGACGTGTGAGTGCACCGTAGAAGCAGATTCGAGCGACGAGACCGAATCAACTCGTGCTCTCCTCCAGGCGGTGACGCTGACGAGCTCGGTCTCGGGATGCCAGTAGGCGGAACTGGGATGACGCCTGTGTGGGCTCAAGGATCAAAGGAGTGCGCCGGGGTTGGCAGCACAATACGTCATCCAGAAGATGCTACAAGAGACTTATCAGCATAAGACGGAAGGATATCAGCGCTCAGACATGGTCGTGTTGTGGTGCTGAAGCGCACACGTGTTAGAATGGGTGAGGTTGGACGTGTTGCTCTCTTCATAGTAGCCACGTCACTCGAGGTCCTCGTTCGTAATATCATCACTCGTCCCAAACACCCGTTCCTGAAACACCATCCCAAATGCTCGCACACCACGCCATGCTCGACCATCTGGCACGCCCATCACCCTCACCACTTAGCCTCAGGCTTCGCCATGAACGTATTCAACACCGTAACCCTCTCCTCCAGCGCTGCCAACCACTCGTCCAGCTCCTTCTTCACCTTCGCCTCATCCTCTCCCAGCTTGGCATAAAAGTCTTTCCGGTACGGACACGCGGACATGGCGGCAGAGAAGATGGGTTTGATGATGAAAGAATGGTATTGCTTCAGCGTCTGGCCGTATGAGTCGCGGAAAGATACCGAGAGTTCTTCGTTGGGTTGGAGGGTGAGGTTGCGGCGGAGGGCGCGGGCGATGAAGTCGAGGCCGCTGCAATAATATAAGCATAACAGTAGGCCATCGGTTGTATTTGTGGATGAGCTCACCGTGTCAGCCAGAGCAGACCTTCGCTCGCGGTGTGCTTCTTAGTCTTCAACTCGTTGCGGACGAGGTCTTGGAGTGTCTCGGATTCTACGGGCGCTTCTAGTTGGCGGTCTCTGATTTTCTGCAGCAGCACACAGGGCTCGTCAACACATGCATTTGAACCATCTTCTAGGATGCGCTGTACCTTGATATTCCCAATTATATCCTTCTTCACTGGCATGAACGCCGTGCTGCCCAGCACATCGAGCAGTCCCGTCAACGCCTCAGACGCTTCCAGGAATTCGGTGGTGGAAATGGCGCTGTCCTTGCTCAGGTTCATGGGCACGGAGGTGAAGGAGCGCTTGCCATTGTCCCAATAGGTGCCACCGGGCGGGTATGCGTTGGCCATGTTGTAGGTTGGTAAGTGTGATGTAGGTGTCGTGTGCAGAGTGAGACTGGAAAATGAATTGTTGACAGGTCTCGATTTTGGACCCTTGCGTACCTGCCTCAATGGGTCCGCGGGGTACGCTAGCGGGTAACGTGGGGTCAATGCCACGAGTCTCCGCGATCGGACACTATTCTTGACACTCTGCCGAACATTGCAATAACATGAACAGCATCGCAACTCGCCGTACAAGGGGTCGTCTTGACACATTGCCAGAAAAGGTGTATGCTGCACACTGACACGTCCGACTTCGGCCTCGCAATGGCGGGGCAATGACCAGCGAATACATATAAGCTACCATAGCAACCAGATGGTAGGTGTATCATCTCATCATCTATCCTTACAATGTCGAATAAGAAAGTCTACAAAATCGCCGCCATCCCTGGCGATGGCATAGGCGTCGACATAACAGAAGCCGCTGTACAGGCATTGGACAAGCTAGCTGAGACCAACGGCACATTCTCCTTCGAATATACCACTTTCGACTGGTCCTCCAAAGCCTACCTGGAACGAGGATGGTACATGCCACCAGATTGGGCTACCCAACTCCGAAAACATGATGCCATCTACTTCGGAGCAGTCGGCTGGCCGTCTGTACCGGACCATATCAGTCTCTGGCAGATGATCTTGCCAATACGACAGCAGATGAACCAATACGTGAACGTTCGACCAACCAGGATATTGCGAGGTACCCGCGCACCCGTATCTCAACTTCAGGAAAAACCCTCCGATCTCGACTGGATCATCGTCCGCGAGAACAGCGAAGGCGAATATGCTGGCCAAGGAGGCACTACGCATGGCCACGGCCCCAACGCTATCGCCACCGAACTTGCTATCTTCACTCGTGTGGGTATTGAACGTATCATGCGTTTCGCATTTGAGACTGCGAAATCCAGGCCACGAAAGAAGTTGACCATGGTAACCAAATCCAACGCCCAAAGACACGGGATGGTATTGTGGGATACCGTCTTCAACGACGTAGCCAAAGAGTATGAGAGTGTCGTGGAGCATGATAAGATGCTTGTTGATGCTATGACGGTCCGCATGGTGAATAAGCCTGAGACCATGGATACAATCGTAGCGACGAACCGTAAGTGCATCCAACTCATCCTCAAACCCATACTTCAGTTCATTCTACTCACACACCCTCCTTCTCGAACTATAGTCCACGCAGACATCCTCTCCGACCTCGCCGCCGCCCTAGCGGGCTCAATCGGCATCGCACCCTCCTCCAACCTAGACCCTACACGCGAGAACCCCTCAATGTTCGAGCCCATCCATGGTTCTGCTCCGGATATCGCGGGACAGGGTATTGCGAATCCGGTCGGAGCTTTTTGGTCCGCGGCTGAGATGGTGAGGTGGCTTGGTAAGGGAGAGCTGGATGGTGTTGCGGATCAGTTCATGGAGGCTATTGAGAACGTGATGGGTGATCCAAAGACGAGGACGAGGGATATGGGTGGGAGTGCTTCGACGACGGAGGTTACGAAGGCGGTTTGCGATGAAATTGGGAGGGTCTGTGGGAGGAAGTAGGAGGACTTACTTTGTATGATAAGTACGTTTGCTTCGGTTGCACGTGGTGGCTTTTGTCCTCGGTCCGGGCACATCTCCGTAGCTGGTCGTGTCGCGAGTTCGTGTGCTGGAGATGTTGCAAAGCCAGCTGCGATGCAGAGGCCAGAGCTTCGAAGTTGGTAGCTCATCCGATCTCTTGTCATGCTCACCCCCTGATGATAGCTTCTACCAACCCAGCCTCGTCTCCTTTCTTCACAATCCTGCCTTCCAGTACTTGCGTCTTCGTCTTATACTCTTCCCAAGGTTTCGTGCCAAACCTGTTCGGTGGCCACACTACAGCCACCGCCTTACCCAACACCAGACTCCTTGACATCGGACCATAAGCATTACTATCCTGGCTCTTACGCCAATAATCGCCTTCCACCCAAAGATGCCCCTCCGGAATCAGTAACCCTCGATGCTCGTCCGACTGAGCTTTCATAGCATCCCAGCCCCTACTCTCCGGCAAATCCTCGCCATCCCTTAGCCTCTCCGGTCTACGTCTAGAATCCAGCATCACGCGATCACCTTCCGTAGCTACCACGCGCTTGACAGCATGCGAGTCCGGCTTCGTCGGGGATCTGAACAGAATCACGTCGCCTTTGCTCACACTGCCACTGTGGGACACCCACTTGTTCCAGAATACGAGATCTCGTCTGCCAGTGGTGTTGTGGTCGGGTGAAAGGGACGGGGACATGGACTGGCCCGTTATGAAGCTCACTTCGAAGAGGTTGTCGTTGACTGTTATGACGGTGGCACATGACCATAAGGAGATCGACAAGGTTGACCAGAGGTAGCTGAGCGTGGGTCGGACATAGCCTGGCATTGCATTTTGTATAGTGTTGATGCTAGCGACTCCTGACATTCACTTGCATTTGTGGGGAAGGAAGCCGCGGACAGTGCCAAGACCCGTATGCCGAAGCAGGCCGAACTCTAACCACTACCGCACTCCTCTACCGCAACAATGTTTGTGTAAATGTGACCACAGAGGTCAAACCGCTCCATCGACGGACTCTCGCGGCCTTGCGGAGAGATGGACGCCCGACTGTGTTCCTTTCCATCAATCAACAGTTATCGATCATCTCGGCCCCAGGGCTGGTTCATGGAGAGCATTCCCCTCATCTCGTTGTCATTTCTCCCATCCTCTCCTCTTGTCATCTCTCCCATCCTCCACTTCTCTCCGCGCTGGATTCCTTCTTCTCATCATCAATATCCCGAGTATATCGTCGAGTCGAGACTATACTCTGTACACTGAGGATAGTAGGGTATCCGACGACTTCGGAAGGCACGCCTCCACTTCGTTCCGTGAGGTTCACATACCTGCAAACTAGCAACACCATCTGAACGGATCTACCACATGGATATAGAAGACTACTCTGCGCGAGGACTCTAGAGCAGCACATCTGGCTCCTTCCTTTATCTGGTCTTTGGTACAAAATCACCTCGCTGGAGCAATTCGCCAAGATGCAGCCTACCCAGCTCGCCCTTTACGCACTCGCAGGGACCATCCTGTTCTTCTGCCTCAAGCCAGTCTTCAACTCTCTCAGGTCACCACTCCGCCACATCCCGGGACCATTCGCAGCACGCTTTACCCGCCTCTGGTACCTCCTGCGCGTCCGCAACGGCCAATTCCATCAAGACAACATCGCCGTCCACCACAAATATGACAGCAAAGTCATCCGCTTTGCTCCCAACTCTTACAGTATCAGCGACCCCGAAGCCATCAAAACCATCTACTCTCTCTCCCAAGGCTTTCCCAAATCCGACTGGTACGCTGCCTGGAGTCCCACGCGAGTCCGATCACTCTTCACCATCCAAGACAACAAAGTTCATGGCGGTTTACGACGAAAATTCCAGTCGACATACTCGATGAGCAGTATGGTCTCATATGAAGCTTTCACGGATCAGTGTACTGCCATCCTCCGCCGACGACTGACGGAGCATGCGGAGAGTGGCAAGCCGATGGATATGGCGTGGTGGTTTCAATGCTTTGCCGTCGACACAGTAGCCATGATCACATCTTCCAAACGATTCGGGGGACTGGACGCTGGCGAAGATATCGGCGGCTTCACGAAAGCCTTACACGGCGGCCTAGCATACGCTTCCCAGGTGGGTATCTACAATGAATGGCACCTACCCATAGTGGAATTCATGGCGCAACTGAAGAATTGGGGTCTATCTAAAGGCACGCCGCGAATGTACCTCGGGGATTTCATCGCGAGTACCGTAGGCGCACGAAGGAAACTACGAGAGAGTGGCGAGAAAGTTGATCTAGAAGAACAAGACGAGAATGCTCCGAAGGATATGCTGGATAAGTTCCTTGACGCTAATGATGTTGATCCTTCGCACTTCTCGCAGGGAGATATCATTATGGGCCTTTCTGGGAATGTGATTGCGGGTTCGGATACTACTTCTGCTACGCTTACGGCCTTACTGCATAATCTCATGGACACTCCGCGGACACTTGCTAGACTACGGGATGAGATTAAGGATGCGAGTAGGGCAGGCAAGCTAAGTTCTCCTGTGACGTTCAAGGAAGCGCAGGACCATCTTCCGTACCTGCAAGCTGTGATACAGGAGACGCTGCGAGTACACCCAGCTGTTGGATTGCCTCTCGAACGCATCGTTCCCGCTGGCGGGGTCCAGATGTGCGGACATTACTTTCCTGAGGGCTCGGTGGTGGGTGTGAATGCTTGGGTGCTTCACTACGACACAAATGTCTATGGTCCTGATGCTGCGAACTTCAGGCCAGAGAGATGGCTAGACAGCAGTGAAGAGCAGCTGGCGAAGATGAGGAGGAGTTGGTTGCCGTTTGGACTTGGTTCGAGGACGTGCATTGGCAAGAATATCAGTTTGTTGGAGATGTCCAAATTGGTGCCGGAGTTGATCAAGGCGTTCGATTTCGAGGCGGTGAGGGGGGAGGGATGGGAGGTGAAGAATCAATGGTGAGTGATTGTGATCGCGAGAGCACTGTATCGATGTTTTACTGACCTGTGACTGTGAAGGTTCGTGATTCCCAGATCGCTCAATGTCACCATCAAGCAGCGGTCCCAATAGCTCGCAACCGCGCCCAGCCATTGATCGCGAGCGATAGCGGCAGCAAAATTAATGGTCCCACGGCGAATCGAACGCCGGCTTTCCATTCACCTCGAGTGCAACTCTCAGATACAAGCTGGGCGCCACTAAGGCTGAGTCAAACCCCCGGAAGAGTTGACCCCAACCCAATTATTGGATGGATGTGTTAATCACTACACTATGGGACCTGATATGAGCTCCGCCGAGCAGCGGTGTGCTCTTATACGGCATCATCAGAGTGGCCGTGGTGAGCCCGCGATGGAGGAAGGCGCGACCGACATTCCTTCTGCCGGATTGGTCCGGATCTATCATTCCGACTGGGGCAACTGAAGATCATCTCTGAAAGACACTCGCGATGTCTGGCCGTGTCGATCAAACCTGTGCATGCGTCTCTGCTGGGTTGAGTAATGTATTGCATTGCATTCTATCGGCAGAGGTTTGCAGCATCTTCGGAAGCTGCGCTGTCAAGCACAATCCCGGCAGCAGAACGACGCACCAGCTTGAAAGACAAAGCCAAGAAAGACAACGCAACCAAGATAAACTCAGAAAAGACAAACCTCTCTCGTGCTGCTCTCTTCCGAAAGCTTCATTGCCTCACCATCCATGATGCCGTGCACATAGCAGTCGCCGACCAAGGAAAAACAACCGGCGTGATCCGAATCATCAGGATACGGGCGCAAGAGGAACGGTACCCTGCCGCCCTCCAGAATCCAGATCTCGTCGTTCGCTTCTGGGGCATCACCAAGTCCTAGATAGCCTTTTTGTGTCGTGAACAAGTACTGATCCTGTGTAGCGATGTGAAAGGCTTTGCGGAAACTTGAGATGGCTGCCTGGGAAGTCTCATCGGTGTCAAGCGTGCCTGGCTGACCACTGAGCCATCTTCTGAAGCTCAAATAGGCATGTTCGTCACCAGGACTGGCTCTGCGGACTTCTCCCCCGCCGTTATTTTCAAGTTCTCGCATTGTATCGCGGATCATGGTGCGCCAGAACACATCAGCCCACCCGCGTCCATTGGGGTACTCAGACTCTCCCAGTACCTTGGCAGTAGCGGCACAATGCTCCCACTCTTCGAGACTCTCGGCCACCAGACCACTCTGCCAAGGCATGGCAGTCCTCCGCACTGTGTCAAAAGGAAATCCCCAAAGACACAAATTGTTCGGGGTTGATGAGACTCGAAGCCCTTGCGTTCCACAGGCGTTGAAGACGGCTGAGGAGGATATTCGCTGGGACAGGTTTTGGAAGAAGAGCACGCTCCCAGCGTTCTCCTGCGGGAGAAAGTCGATCACCCAAGTGGGTAGACCAGGGTGGCGTAGTCTCGGACCTATCAAGGCACCGAGGCTGTTATCAGCGTCGATCAGAGCTCTTGTGCATCTTGTGAATGCGTCCGCTGTACTAATGGAGTAATCTGGCACCAACAGCGTGTCTCTTTGCCCGTGGAGTAAGCCGAGAAGCCCATATACTTTATCTCTCGGATCTGTCGCTTGCTTATACCTCAGAAGCCAAAGGAGTTGCAGAAATGCGACGGAAGACTGTTTCTGCTGAGCTTGAAGCACCTCATTCTTGACCATGTAGAAGGTCCAAGTCGCAAGGCGAAGGGAGACTATATCTTGCCATAGATCAGATGACATCTTCCAGGTCACAGATGAATGACAGCAAGCTCCTGGAGGAAGGTGTCTGAGGTAGCTGCGACAGAATCCCTCGATTAACGGCCAGGGCGCAGAAACTGAGCCGACAACTAGAGTTGCTTTCTTCGCAAGCACGAGTTCCTGAACCACCCAGATCCTCGTCCACCACGAGAGTCGCAGCAGGTTGAGCGTTGCTTTCCATGCCCGCCGCATATCTTCGGCAATATGATATCTTCCAGCCTCGGCTGCAACGAAGACAGGCTTCTCCGTCCAGTGTCCATCCAGGGATAGAAGGTGCAGTATGTTGAACGCTGCCAACGTCTCACCTTCCCTGTCTGACAATGCTGACCATTCGGACAAATCTCTGGCAGTCTCGCTCAGCCAATCTATCTCTTTGCCTTCCCCAAGAACGCTTGGAGTAACATTATCAACCGACGTGTCTTGCTCGGAAAGTGAGTCACCCAGCCAGATATAAACCTCACTCGCGCGTGAGAAGATCTCTCCCATCAGCGACACTTGATGCGATCTCTCTGCCAGGTCCTTCTGGTTGATGCACGTTGCATCGGCCCAAATAACACGTTCATGATGAGGCCTTCTCAAGCGACGGAGCGCTGCCCACAAATTCACGGTCACCTCGAACCGCCTCCCGCAGCAGCTAACAGTTTTCGTGATGCCTGGCGCTCCCCATACGTACGACAGGCCTTGATATCCTGGATGGTCGTCCAGACACACAACTTGCAGATCACAACACAACGGCTCATCCCAGCTACCCGGCAGCAGGTGAAGGAGCCGGATCTCTTGCCTTTCTGAGTCCAAAGGGTCAAACACGTATCCAGAATCCATGTAGGCGGTGAGGAGGGATTATGCAGTTGATATAGCGTCGTGGCCAATCCAATGGGCTGGACCTCGGCTAATGCTCAAGAGTACATATTTGGATACTAAACATAATGCGAGTACATACGACCACAGGTCATGGAAAACAGAGGATCCCGTCCGCTCTCCTGTACTTAAGCCATGAACCGGCGGACTAGTAGTACGGTGGGTGACCACGTGCGAATACCCGCTGTTGTATGTTTTATTTTTTTGTCTTGCATCCAAACATGAGCAAAGAAAGATCCTGCCCAGGCTGCCAGATTGGCTGTTCGTTTGGATTTCTCGTTGCTTTGACGAGCTAAAGCTGGAGCAGTCAGGCAAGAGAGTTATAATATGTTGGACCTAAAGTGTAGACTGCAGAACTCGGTTCGCTAGGCCTTTCCAACTCTTCTTCGGATGAGCTTTTTAAGTTACTTCGACAGCTTGTCGCGGACTATATAGGTGTCAATGTAGCGTGCTGCTTCCACATGCGACTACACGTTATGGGAAACAGAGGATCCCGTTCGTACTACGGCGGACTTGACAGCTGTCTCGCCGAATTCTTAAGAAGATTCATGTTGTTTCTGCAACCACCATCAACATATAGTAAATGACCTAGGCTCAACAGGTCCTTGAGCTCGCCAGTGATAGTACTCCGGCTGTGTATCACCCGCATGAGGCTTACGCTTGTCCGCTCCAGAGTGTTTGCCCTGCTGAGCTGCGCCAACCAGCAGATACCCATGGCCTCCAGGACGCTTACGAAGGACGTGAATGCCACCGTACCAGGAACCGCTTGTATCGAAGCATACCAGAACATCCCCTATTTCCGCATCGCAGCTGTGCCTGAACTCCCGGGATGTATCTTGCATCATCTTTTTCCAAAGAGGTTGACTGATTTTGGGCAAGGTACGTGGTGATGCAGGAGGTTCGACGTCAAACCTCCCAACACTATGACCCTTGGTCGTTGAAGATCGATCCTCTTCAATCCACTGCTTACAGATTTTCCCAATCTCGATTCCTTCCAGACGTAATACCCCTATGTCATCGGAGTCTTGCCATGAAAAGGGCAGCGTTCCCTCATCTTTACGGCGCCACAGTCTGGGAAATAGCAAAGTGGACGTGTTGTAGCGCGCCAGATTTCCCCAATTAGGCGTCCAGGAGGGAAGGTGAAGATCAGGAGATCGAGGAGTTCGTTCGCTATCCAAAAGAGCAAGTACGTTCAGGTTTCGATCTCGGTTCACGAAGTACTTCGTGAGGTCTTGGTAAACCACGGACAGAGGTCTGCTGTAATCAACGGGGAGGGACGGAATGTTTGCATCGGATTGGTCCATGCTGGCGGATCTGGCCACCCGGCATGTGGTCATGGACAATAAAGCATAGATTTTGTCCCTCATGTCCGTCGCCTCCAAAGTTCTGCTGCGTAGTATCACAGATTCCAGACATGTTGCCATTGATCTCGCAAGCTCTCTGTGAACCTGGGCGTGAGCCTGAGTGTTGGCCGTGCGCTTCGCGGCCAGAAGCTCGTCCTGCAAATGCGAATACTCTTTGACCCCAAGCGATTTGCTGCCCAGCATAAGATCGGACTGCCCTGCAATGTATTTCGTCTTCTGTAGGGCGAAGTCAGTCATGCTTCTATCAAATAGCGATGCTTGAGATATCTTTAATCTCGCGGTCTCGAGCCAAGCGACATCCTCATCTTCGACTTGAAATGGTATCTGCGGGACCTTGCGGTAGTAGCCACGAAGTCCATCATCGACCCATGCCTCCATCATCGCCTTGTACGTGTCCATTGTGAACTTTCTGCTGCCGCAATGGAGTGAAACTGCGCGGGCTGCGAAGATTTCCTGCTGCACCCAGACTCGTTGAGGCCACGGGTGCGCGCATATCTCCCCTAATGCATCTGTAAGACGGTGATCAATCCGCGCCTGACCGAGCACCTCATCACCTTGCCTAGATAACGCGTCTAGCAACCAGTCTGTAGCTCGGCTGCCTTCGCCAAGCCACACAAGGACTCCTCGCGCTTTGCGGAAAATGGAGAACATCGCTTTCACTTGCTCACTCTTCTCGGCATCGTCCGCTTGGTTTATTGAAAGCCCGTCCGCCCAGATATACCGCATTTCTCCTGGAAGCCGGAAGTGCACCAATGCAGCCTCAAGAGTAGGCGTGATAGCGACATGGTGGCCATTGACATTAATTTTGCCTGTAAACTGTGGCTTACCCCAGGTGTACGAAAGCGCTTCATAGGTTATGACCTCGCCAGAATCACGCAGACCAAGACCTTCGGTGTGCACGACATCTGCAGTGAGGAGTTCGCCTGCTAAGCTCTCACCATCTCGTCCTCCATGCAGCCTCAAGATACGCGTCTGCCATGACTGAAGACGCGTGTATAGATTGTTGTGTTGCCCTGCTCTGCTTGGCAGCATTTTCCTTGGCCATAGAATGGTTTGGGGGAGCAAGGGGAGGGTATCTCCGTCCAAGACATCCGACCTAGAGAGCCAGTCGGTACTTGATCAGCTCGCTTGAGCACACTGTCCTGTGCTTCCTAAGCTAGGTCTAGCAGTCACTGAGGTGTTTATCGAGAGGCTATTAACGCGTACTCAACAACTGTTGTCAACGTTGTCAACAAAAGGCGTACTCAACAACCGACAACCCGACTGTCGGCAGGTGCTTAGCGCCTACGGCTACTCCCGCTGCCGCGAGCACTCCTTGCTCCTGCAACACCTCCGTAGTACATACCACTCAACAACTCCAACACGAACCCTTACCTACACCGATACGGCTTAGGAGCACTACGACCCCGCCAACGGCTAAGGGAGGAGGACGCAGCAATTCACTGGCTGGACAAGTCTGATCGCGAGGATTATGTCAATGCCTGATCTCGAAGATGAAAAGCTTGGTAATAACCTGCAAGGAGAGTCATTATACGCCCGCCTCATAACAGCTCAACCTCGAGAAACCTCTAGTGGCTGTGTAGCAGCTTCACAATGTCACTGAGAGATCTACATCTAGTCACCGGGATCAGATGAGAGCTCGGGTCGACAGGCATTCGACGCGTCTGAAATCTGATAGCGAAAGAACGACTTTGGTCTCCCGCGGCGCCACCCTGTAGCAACGCGGAGCCTTTCAACGGATGAATAGCGATTACTACAGCATTGGAAGGCCGCAGCAAGAGTGGAAATCGTCTTTTGAACTCCAGGTTGCTGCTTCGTACGACGACCGACGACTCGCAACCGCACCGCATACCTATTACCTCTCGAGCTCGAGCTTGTTGAACGCCATATCATCGTCAATCGGCAACTCGCTTCCACACTGTCTCGAGGGCCCACGATCTTGTTCTTGGATATCCTTACTCGATGCAGAGGCCCATTCTCATCCTTAATACTGGCCAGCAGCTTGTACCTTGCTTAGACAGCCTCTGTGTGAACGACAGTTTGGTCTTTCTTCTCGCCGCTGTAGTCCAACGCTCGAACCGCGAATTCTACAATATCGTTAGCTTTTGCACCTTTGCTGCGCAGTCTTGGGAGAGCGCTATCGCAAGACTCACGATCGACTTTCGTCTTGGCGAATTTTCTGGCTGAGATCTTGTTCTCGAAGAGGAGATCGATTTCGCCAAAGGTACGATCCTTTGTCTCAGGCAGGCGGAACCAACACCAGATGTTGCAGGCGAGATTTGTGCCCGCGTAAAACAGTGCCGTCTTCGCGCCCCAGTTCCAGCCTGTGCGAGCGTTAGCATACCAGTCACAGCATCCCTGGACATCATGACTTACCAACAGGCGACACCATGCGCGGCGTGACAGAATTGTTGAAGATGCCGACGAGGTTATACACGACCCGTCCGATCACAATGGTCTTGTACCTTAGCCTCCCCGAGGGCGTCTCTGCCACGATTGGATAGCAAGCCGGGCCAACGGTGATCATATTCACAAGCGTGCTGATCACCAGCAAGATTCCTACCGCAAGCTGAGCCTTCGTGCCCTGTACCCATCCAAGGCCGCCAATGATGACTAGAATGACGAACATGACGCCCATGCCCCACATGTATATGGTGGCGCGACCGAAGTGCGGGAACATGAACCAGCAGATGATGCCGCCGATGATATAGCATGCTGAAAGTGAAATGTTGACGTCGAAAGCTTGGATTGCGGTAAAGCCGGCAGATTCCAGGAAGACGACGGAGAAACCGAGAATAGCGTTGCCACAAAGAATTTGTGCAGCCCAAACGACGCAATTCTATGCGATGATTGTCATGTTAGTGAAACAACGGGGTTGTACAAGAGGAAAGATAGAAGCGAGGCGAGAGGGGGCGTGGAACATACGATTTCAGTCCGTCGCCGGTTTGTTCCTCGGAAACAGTCGAGGAAGCTAGCACCCGCCGTCTCGGCCGTCTCAAGTTCCGTCGTGTATCGAATATATGCCAGCGTGGACTCCACACGCTCAGTCTTATCATCACCGTCTGGGAGTAATCGCATCAAGCTCTTCCTCGCAAGCTCGATCTTATCTCGACGCACAGCATTCCATGGCGACTCGGGCGAAAAGTATGCGGCGATCATCAGCGGTACTGGCCAGATCCACTGCAAGGCAAAAGGCAGTCGCCATGCGAGGTCGCCGGAGACGTTTGCCACACCACGGATGACGCCTGATGAGAAGAGGATACCCGCACCCCAGCACATGCAGACGTAGGCTGTCACGTATGGGCGGAGGACGGTCGGAACGATCTCGCATGCGTATGTCGTGGAGAGAGTCTGTGCATCAAGCTTAGCACAGTCGCTAGATCCCCAGATCCGTTGCAGCCTTGACTTACCTGGAAGACGCCCCATGGAATCCCGCACATGCTCTCGCCGAACGCCAGTACCGATAGTGAGGGCGCGAAGAAAGGAATGAATATCATGAGTGCCATCCAGCCCATGAAGAACATCATTGTCTGCCTACATCCAAATCGATCCTGTGCCCACGCATTCACAGCTAGACCCGCAAGCTGCCCGACCAAAGCCGAGTTTGACAAGCCCGACTGCCAACTCGGGGGTATCACTTTGGTGCCCGGCTTTGCTGGGTTTGGGACACCGAAGCGAGCTTGAAACTGCTCCTGACCGTAGAATGAGGTAATCTGGGTTCACACGTCGTCAGATATTTGATTTCGATGTGGGCCAGGATGAACAAGAGAACGTAGATGAGTGCGGAAGGTTTGAGGGAGACGTACAGTTACAAGATCAAAGCCTTCCATAATTAGGCTCGTTGACATGATCATAGCCCAGAAGACCGCGACTTTGTATTGCTTTAGAGCAGCTCGGATCGTCAATTTACGGTCCGCGGCATCGCCTTCTTGAGCATGAAGAACGAGTTGCTCAAGTTCAGTTCGGTCGAGTTTGATGCCATCGAGCTCGCGGTCGGTGGGCGCGATGTCGTGGCCCATATTGGAGTTTGCCGGACGCTTCCTGGTCGTAAGAGTAGCAAACGACAGCGCTTCCTACTTCGAGTGAAGGGTTCTTGAGCATGCCGAGGTCAGCGTCCATGACTGATATATATATCTCGAAACATGCCATATGGGAGTGAGTATGACCTCCCCGCAACTCGCGTGCCCACCGGGGTACATGCTGCGGAGCCCACCGGAGCCACGTGGAAGCCCGCCGGAGTGATCATTTTCTGGACATGGAGGCAACCCTCCGGGACCGGTGGGTTTTATCGGTGGTCTAGGCTTCTGCTACTACTCAGTTTCCACCTACTCGCACGTGCACGAAGCGTGCACGAAGTACTTCTGAATCCTTGGAGGCGACATATACCGATGTCCTCCACGCCACAGCGCATTGTAAAGATCTCGTCGCATGCATAGCGTCCTCTTTTGATCTACTGAACCATCCTATTCCATCCGGACGAGTGACAGCATAAGCAATGGCCTACCCACAGACAATCTTCCTAAATACTACAGTTACTCCCGCATCTCTTTTGGGCCGAAGACGCGAAGCGGTTGCAGTCGCCACTCTTCTCTACCAGCTCCAGGTCCTCAAGGAAACTGGTCGATACGAAGCTTTCAAGCTCACATGGCATCCGTCCTACTCGGACCCTCCAGACGTTCCTCCCGTCCCGAACCATCTCTTCTGGGACTCAGACATTGCCAAATGGATCGAAGGTGCCTGCTATTTCCTGGCCTCTGGGAACGAACTGCCAGAAGTCCGCGAAGCGGTCCAGGAACTGGTGGAGATGATTGGAAGTGCTCAGCAGAGTGATGGATATATTAATATTCATTATACTGTCGTGGAGCCCGGGCGGAGGTGGACGAACTTAAGGGATATGCATGAGCTGTGAGTTTACATCGTCCGTTCGAGCCGTTCTGACTGATCAATTGTAGATACAATGCTGGCCACCTCATCGAAGCAGCTCTCGCTCATCGCTCTCTGTTCAAGAACGACTTGCTTCTTGGGCCTCTTCGAAAGTATGCAGACTTGCTATGCGCGGTCTTTGGCCCTGGGATGGCTCAGATCCACGGCTACCCTGGCCATCCCGAGATCGAGCTGGCTCTTTTGAGACTCTTCGAGCACACCAAAGAAGAACGTTATCGTTCGCTCGCCAAGTACTTCCTGACCGAGAGAGGCAATCCGATAGGATGCCAGGGGCGTCACTTTTACGACGTCGAGGCCGAACGACGAGGCGCAGACCCGCAGAGGAGACCGTTGCCTTGGCCTGAGGATCGATGTCTGTGGTATGTACTCCACTCCCCACTTGTTCAGTGTCATTGCTTAAGTCCGACACAGGTACCAACAAGCCCATCTTCCCATCTCACTGCAACCCACCATTGAAGGTCACTCTGTGCGCGCCATGTATCTTTTGACAGCAGTTGCCGACCTCGTCCGCATGGAGCAACCACAGCCGACAACGTCGACGGTAGCACTGAAGGTTGCCATGCACCGCTTGTGGGACAACATGATTGAATGCAAGATGTACGTCACTGGTGGCATCGGTGCCATCAAACAATGGGAAGGCTTTGGTGTCGATTACTTCCTCCCACAGGGCACAGACGACGGCGGCTGTTACGCCGAGACTTGCGCTGCGATAGGCGTCATGATGCTTGCGGAGCGCATCTTGCAGGTCAGTAATCGCACATACTTTATTTCACCGCTGGCTTCTCCAAGGATTACACGCTTACACTCAGGGTACGGGTAGCTCGACCTAAATGGTCGTTTTGCCGACATTATGGAGTTGTGCTTGTACAACGCTGTGCTGACCTCGATGTCCCATGATGGCAAATCCTTCACCTATGTAAACCAGCTTGCGTCCAGCGCCGACGATCTTTCGAAGCGTGAGGAATGGTTCACCTGCGCTTGTTGCCCACCCAATGTTTTGCGGTTATTTGGACAGCTTGGCGGTTATATCTGGCAGCTTCGGGAAGGACAGGCAGGGACAACAGAGCAGGAGCTGGCAGTCAATCTCTACATTTCTAGCACGCTGACGCTTGTCGCTGGCGGGAAAGAAGTGCGAGTCACGCAGGAGAGCGATTGGCCTTGGAAGAGCGATATCAAGTTCTCGGTGCAAGGGTCAGCTGATAGTCTCGGCTTGAAGCTCAGAATCCCGGGCTGGGCTCTTTCGTACACACTGAAACCAGAGTGTCCAGATGCCCACCTGGAACATGGGTACTTGCATCTTTCAGCCTCGTGGATCTCTCAGAATCCAGAGTTTACTCTAGCGATTCCGCTCAAGCCGCGTTGGATCACGCAGCCAGTGCATGCAACGACACATGGTCTACTCGCGTTGGCGCGTGGCCCGATTGTATACTGTGTAGAGGACATCGACAACACGTGGGTGGAAGATCATTTCAAGGTAGAGCTCCTCGACTCCATTACGGCCTTTTGTACCCGAGGCTGCTGACCTGACATGCTGCAGGGCACTTTCGTCGATACTCGCGCCCCAGTCATCGAGCAACATATCACTGCAGACGAGGCCACGGGAGACTCCTACGTCAGGCTAGAACTGCAGAAGGGTGCGATCGATGTGAAGGACGTTGCACAGGACAAGGCTCGGAACTCGCCTTTCGTAGATGCGTCTGAATTCTTGGATTCCGAGCGAATTCAAAAACCTCTGGAGTCTCTGAACTTCATTCCATACTACTTCCGTGCGAACCGGGGCGGGACAGGACAAATGCGAGTTGGACTGCGGGCGTGGCAGCATTGATGCGAAGACGTTCCGAGTGCTTTTTTGAGCTTGTCAATGAAGCTTCATCGTTCACTTCCACGTTGCAAGCTCCTTTTCAAGAAGACATTCGTGGCCGCCCACTAACCGATCGCTTGCACGTCTGCTTTCCAGTCTCTGTCTTGGAAAGGGATGTTGCAAACGGGAGATGACAAGGAACCCAGTAAGGCTCATGCAAATGGCGGCAGGTAATCAGATTGTGGTGCACACCAAGATCCAAGTCCATTGACTACGCGTCTCATGAGGTTGAACGTGTTCCTTTCTACTTCGTAGCGTCATTGATTTACAGTTGGCAGGGGCGCCTCAGAAAGAGGGCCCAAAATGTCGAGCCAGATCTTTGCACTGTTCCATGAATCCAGCGCAGCCAGCAGCCTGCTAGCATGGGACAGCACGCGGCTGGGTCCCTTAGCCGAGTAAAGATCACCTATCCCACTGATGTGGGCTTGCATCTTGTGGCCTGCTCTGATGAATTGCTGGACTAGCTCATCGTCGGTCGGCCGATCAAGGAGAATGATGGAGCACGACTTCTCGTCTTCGTCGTCTGATGGAGGACGGTGCGTAGCATCTGGTAGTTGATCGGGTATGCGAACTGGTTGTGCGCTGTTTACGCTTGCCGCATACGTACCGAACGCCCACAGCACGAGGGCTGATAGTGCCAAAGCAGGGGCCTCGTAAAAGGCATCGATGGAATGACGTCTGACGTGCCTAAAAGCGAGGGGTGTAAGGGTTAGCAGGTGTCTGAGACAGTCTTCAAGGATTGCACCCATCAGTATGCTTACCAGAAGAGGACACCAGCGTGGATGGCGGCGAGACGGGCCTTGTACGGGTGTTGCACGGCCCAGCGCTGAACCAGGCTTTTGTCGAGTTCGTACGTTGATAGCTCGACAGATTGAACACCCGCTTTATGCTTCGCGACCCTGACAATCTGCTCAAGCGGTGTCAGCAGGACTACCCTGGCAAAATGTAGATGGAGCACAGTCGGATGTTCGAGACCACGGGCCTGCCCGATTGTCGCATTTGCTTGCCAGTGCAGAACGTCAATCGCATCACAGCTAGCGTTCTGCCACTTCGCAAACTCGGGGACTGCTGGCAGCCAGACAGGGTCCTCGAGCAGTGCATCTGACCTCTGCTGTCTTTGCGCGACTGGAGCCCAAGCCGACAGAGGATTGCTGAAGTACTTGCTGACTTCCCAAATCCGGTGATAGAGACCGTGTATGATTAACACTCGTGCAAACTCGCCACGCTCTCGAGGCACTCTTTTCTCGATGAGGAGCTCCTGAATCGCTGTATTCAAAGATGGCGGACTTTGCTCCAGGGCTAAAATATCTTGCCATTCACCTGATGACTTGGCCTCCCATAGTCGTTCGCTACAAGGAAGAGGAAGCCAAGCGTCCTCGAGTGACAGCTGCGGTCTGACGCAATAGTGAGAGGCTTTCATGGCATCCAGAAGCCAAGCGCCGTAGGCCAATCGGATGCACGTTTCTTGTGTAACCCACGTCTCCCACCGGGTACCTTCGTTGGATGTCAAAGGCTGCAATGTCTTGAAATTGGCGGCAAAGTGATCGTAAATCTGCCTGAGAGTGTGATGGTCTTTCATCGCAGTGTCCCGAAGCTTGCTATCTCGACCATACAAGCAGCCGATGTGGTTGAGCAATCGGGCGTGACACAGGGCGCTAGCACCATCTCCAGAAACTAGGGAGTCGCCTGAATGAGACAGAAGTTGCGAGACGTGTTCATGCAGAGATTCAGACGTTTCGGAAGACGCTGGAGTATACTTTTCGCCAAGAGAGCATCTTGCCAAAGTGACGATGGGGCTCTCGAGCGTACGTTCTGCTTCGAGATGCGAGACCGGTAATATAAGATTGAACGACTTCCAGTAAGCATGTAGCGAGCGCTCAAGAGTTTCCTTTGCCGGTATGCTGCTATCGCTTGCAAGATATGAGGGGCTCGTCGCTGGCTGGGCAAAAGAAGCTTTGATCATTTGTGATATGACTTCGTGGGTTTTGTTTGGTATTGGCATCCGACCATGAGCCACCGCTGAGGACGTTGTTTGCCATTCAGGGCTGCGCGCTTGGGTTACAGAGTCACTGTGTGCCGCGGAATCCCTTTTCCGTTTTCTGCTGCGAGGTAGACGGCCTGGTAAGCCGTCCACATAGTACTCTCCGGTGGCCGTCTCCTCCGAACTCCCTGAAGCGGGCGTTATCCCGACAGATGGTGCGTGCGCTGGGCTGCCAAAGACAGACGCAGCATCCTGTGGGCCCACGGAAGCGCCCGGGCCCGGAAGGGCGTTATCATCTGCTATGTATGAGAAGTTGTCGTTCTCGTTCCACAGTGCATCGAGCCAGTTTGTTGTTTGGAGCATGTTCGGGTCCCACATCTCGTTAGCGAACGGATCCTCTGACGTTGCTGATGGTATGCTCGGGCCGTCATTGATTCGGGCATCTAGAGAATTCGGAAACACCGATGAAGTCGGTACTGTACTCTTGTACGTGCACTTCAGGCCGCGGTGACGGCATCGCTCACAGCCAAGAATATCGCCAGAGCACCGTACTTTGGCGGAAGCGCATGTTCGGCAGGCTCCTGCCGCCGAGAGGACTACCTTAGGGGCTTGATGTGTGGCGATGTGCCTCTGCAGAGCATCCCTAGCAGCCTCTGGTCAGCGGTGTTTCCGCAGAACAATAGCGGTCGAAGTGGTGAACCCTTAACGGTTTCACCTATCTCGTGCTGCAAGAATTCGTGGGACCCAAGTGCTCATACAGCCACACACTAGGAGGGGACGCCTCTTGTGCGCATTTGCTTACCTTCGGACGAAGTTCTTGGAACACACTTCGCATAGGTATGGCCGTTGCTCAGAGTGTGTCAGCTCATGCCGCCGAAGATGCTCCACTCGGCCGAAGGCTTTAGAGCAATGCCCGCAGTCGTACTGCCTACTTGGCTCCGCAGTCGCCATCCACACGTTGATGGAACGCAAGAAGGCATTAGAGCAAAATCGTACTTTGCTTCCGGAGGGTAACACTAGTTGCTGATCACAAGATGCCTCTGCACCAAGCCCTCGGCCGCCCACCGGATAGTGGAGACGGCAAAGCTTGGCTCGAGCTCCGGTACGTATTCGGCTTGTTAGTGTGAACAGCAGTCATGTGCTGGAAGAACTCTCCAAGGCTAATTCGGTAGGGCTCGCTGGTGTTTGCATTGCCATCAAAGGCGTGCTATCATTGCTCCCCCTTGGCTAGATTCCTCCAACAACCTCCCATTCTGCTTCTACACTTGCTCGCACCTATCGCCTACCTCATCGGTGCATACAGTGAGAGGAACCAGGACTGCGATTCAATTTCGCACCGCATGAACCTCGAGGTTTCCATTCCCATAGATGATGAATCCGGTTGACAACTCTCAGTGGCCTGTTCGTGTGCCAAGATCCTGTTGGGTATCCTTTGCGTCTGTCTGAGAAGGTACATGCCGTTCGTTCGTGCAGAATGCTTCTCGTTCGGGTGCATGTCTAGGCCTTCGTACGCTAGCTTGAGTGTCTTCCAGTACGAACAAACGCGTGCTGGGGAAAGCCACGACTGCAGCCTCAAGCGGATTCAGGGCGAGTGGCAATGCATCGCCTTGCCGGTACTGTGATCGGTGCCATTTGGCCTCTACGGCGTGTAGGAGGTGCGAAGACGGCCTTCAATAAAGTAGCAGACTAGCAGTATAGTAGGTGACCACAGTGCAATTAACTGTTGTTGTATGTTTTGTCTTTTGACCTACTGTAGCACAATCTCTCGATGCTTTCCAAGATGTTGCTGTTTGAGCTCGATCTTTTTGCTTCCTTTTTTCCTCCTGTTCGGGTTGTGGAGGCACCCGTCGTTCGGCAGCAACTTCCCCGAAGCCACCGAGATGGTTTTGAACCACATCTCCTCCTCCATCATCCACCTCCCTCGCTCCGCACATCATGCAGGTACCGTCTCCGCAAAACACTTATATTGATCAAGAGATCATCGGCGAACCTCCGAAGTGCCTAAAGATGCACGCAGATTCCTTTCCCATTGGCGGAGAATCAGCGTAGCGATCGGCGGCGACGAGAGCAGCAGACGACGCGTCCGCAAGCGCATTGTTTCAACCCTGATATATATAAGTCAAGGTGAGGCCTTGCATCATACTGGCCCTAGGTACTGCCTTTCGCAGCATGCAACTCCTTTCTCTACTCGTTTCCCTTTGCGCCGCAGTATCTCTCGTGGCAGGGACCAGTGACAATCTTACAGATGCAGTGACATGGGATGAGTACAGCTTGATGGTGAACGGAGAGAGGGTGTACATTTTCGCCGGCGAGTTGTGCGTATCTCTTGATCACAATGGATTATGGCCGGGGACTTCGCTAAACTGTTGCAGCCACTATCCTCGTCTGCCTGTCCCAGCACTCTGGAGGGACGTACTCGAGAAATACAAAGCGAACGGCTTGAATGCTGTCACCCTCTACTTTTTCTGGTCAGTACACTGCCGTAGCTTCTCATGTCAAACGTGGGTGGTGAGCGTACACAGCCGGCAATCTCAGATCACTCACTCTCGCCGGGAGCTTTGTTTTCCAGGCCAGCGAGCCTGTCAAGTGGAATCTGGTAGCCTACATTGTGTAACGCTGCATCACATCTCCCGGAGAGCATAGAGCCGCAGCTTGCTTGTGGGAGACGCCGGCTGACTGTTCCTCACTCCATTATGCAGGTCATTCCACTCGCCCAGGAAAGGCGAATTCGACTTCACGAGTCCAGCGAGAGACGTCCAGCAACTGCTGGACATTGCCAAAGAGCTTGGACTGTACGTCATCTCGAGACCCGGCCCCTACATAAACGGAGAGACCAATGCAGGAGGCTACGCTCTCCATCTCTCGGACGGCAGCGGCGGCAGTTTGAGAACCTCGGAAGAAACTTACTACCAAGCTTGGCTTCCATGGATCACGGAGATCGACACTATCTTGGCAAGAAATCAGGTTACCGAAGGCGGGAATGTAATCCTTCACCAGATCGAGAACGAGTTGCAGGAGACTAGATACGACCCTACGAACACGCTTGTCAAGTACATGGAGCAGATCGAGAATGCAACCCGAGAGGCTGGTATTGTGATACCTATCACGCACAATGAGAAAGGCGAGCGAAGCATGAGCTGGACTACTGACTACCAGGATGTTGGTGGCGCGGTCAACGTTTACGGTCTCGATTCCTATCCCGGTGGGCTAAGCTGCACAAATCTCAACAGCGGCTTCCAAGTCGTACGAAACTATTATCAATGGTTCCAGAACTACTCTCACACTCAGCCGGAGTACGTATACCCATGGCTGTAGTCCTTGGGTGCAGCCTGCCCTGAGGCACGCCTCCCCGAAACATTGAATTCCTGCCACGCTGCGACTTTGGACGTCCGCGTCAACTCGCAAAATTTGGCGTCGGAGAGCGTGTCCAACCTAAACGTCTCAGGCATTTGCTAACCCTGCCACCCATTGCCTTAGGTACATCCCAGAATTCGAAGCTGGGTACTTCCAACCTTGGGGCGCTATAGGTCTTCGGCGTCTTGAATCTGCTAAACTATGCAGAATCATAGCTGACCGAGTCTGACGACAGTCCTTCTACGACGATTGTCTAGCCGAGCATGATCCGGCATACGCGGACGTCTATTTCAAGAACAACATCGGCCAGCGCATTACACTGCTCTCGCTGTATATGGCTTTCGGCGGCACAAATTGGGGTCAGTCATTGACGATGCGTCCGAGCCTCCCAAGCATGATTCATCATGTCTCGCCTTAGCACGCGCACCTCCTCCGCCCCACCAGTGTGATGGAGTTGTCTTGAGAAAAACCAATTCTTGCATCCTCGGAGGTGGCTGATGACGAACTTTCAGAATCGCCATCTACTGAGACTATAGATTCTTTCTCCTCACCACGGCCCAGAGACCATGTAACGGCAGAGTGACGTGCTTGCGCAGACAGACTTTCAGTGCTTGGGAAGGAGGATCAACCACGAAACGTTGGCTGACGCTCAAGCAGGAAGCCTTGCCGCACCGGTTGTATACACGAGCTACGACTACTCAGCACCTCTTCGAGAGACCCGTGAAGTCCAACTCAAGTTTAAACAGACGAAGCTCGTCGGACTGTTCACTAGAGTTTCTGCCGATCTACTCAAGACGGAAATGGAAAGTAACGGTCCTGGTAACGCCGTGAGCTCGTCTGGAGTGTTCTCTTGGGTGCTCCGTAACCCGGACACTGGGACACGGTTCTACACCATGCAGCAGAACAACACTGCATCGAGAGCTGTCGTCACATTCTCCGCCAAACTCGAGACCAGCGCTGGCTTGGTGACGGTACCAGATGTATCACTGAACGGTCGTCAGAGCAAGATCCTGGTCACAGATTACCATTTTGACGAGCACACATTGCTCTACAGCTCTTCGGACGTTTTAACATATGGACTGTTCGATGTACCTGTCCTGGTGCTGTACTCGGAGGTTGGCCAGGTCGGAGAGTTCGCATTCAAACGGGCGTCCCCCAGTCTGAAGTTTACAGCATATGGCACCTCGAATGTCTCGGCGTCGTCAACAACACTCAGCGGAATTCATCCACCTACGGGGCCCAGCACACCAAGTACAGGTACATACAAACTGAAGGTTCGACCGTGCTGCGCTTCTCGAATGGAGTCGTCGTCTATCTCCTCGATACACAAACGGCGTGGTCTTTCTTCGCTCCACCTACTACCAGCAACCCACTGGTGAAGCCAGGAGAGCAGGTATTTGTGATTGGGCCGTACAACGTTCGGACTGTCACGAAGTAAGTTATTGCCGTTTGGCGCAGTCCTCCCTCGCATTCTTCTCCGGAACGTAGTAGAGCCAGGGGTGCATTATGCGCAAGCGGCGTGTCACGCCACAAGACCCTAGAGAGCTTGTCTAGCCTCATTTGAAATATGTGCTGACCCTTCTGCCCGTCGCTTTAGGGGCAGGACCGTGATCCTGGTTGGAGATAATGCGAATACCACAAGCATCGAGGTCTACGCGGGTGCAGATGCCAGGTCGATTCGCTGGAATGGGCAAGATCTCAACACCAAGCGGACGGCGTACGGCTCCTTAATTGCAACAGCACCTGGTGCAGAGGACAGATCTATTGAGCTCCCAGAGCTAGCTTGGATGACTGCAAACTCGCTGCCAGAGATTCAGCGTGACTACGATGATTCGCGCTGGAGGATTTGCAATAAGACCACGGCCTTGAGTCCCATTGCTCCTCTGACGCTTCCCGTGCTTTTCAGCTCCAACTACGGGTACTATGCGGGCATCAAGATCTATCGAGGGTATTTCGATGGCACCTCCGCGACATCCGCGAACATCACTGCGCAAGGCGGAGCCGCAGCAGGATGGACAGCGTGGCTAAACGGAAAATTCGTGGGCGGCAACACCGGCAATGCGTCCTTGTGGGTGACGTCTGCCGTACTTGACTTCAGCAGCGCAGTCCTGTACAACTCCAGCAACGTCCTCACGATCGTGACCGACTACACTGGGCATGACGAGACATCGACTGGAAAAGGCGTGGAGAACCCTCGCGGCCTGCTTGGAGCGGTGCTGTACGCAAACAATATCGGTTTGAACTTCACGAAATGGAAAATCCAAGGCAACGCTGGCGGCGACGCAAACATTGACCCTGTCCGTGGGTCACTAAATGAGGATGGCTTGTTTGGGACGAGGCAGGGATGGCATCTGCCTGGCTTCGACACCACAGGCCCGGCGTGGTCGAGTGGCTCACCATTGCAAGGCACGAACCAGAGCGGAATTCAATGGTAAGTCGACGCTTTCCGGAGCATCATAAGGAAGTCGGCCGCTGCCTCGTGTGCAAGGAAGTCTCGCCACCTGCAGGGTCATGGGAAGTGTGTGTGGCCGGAAGTATCCGTGACGATCGCTAACTCTTCAACCACTAGGTACCGATCCGTCTTCAGCCTTTCCATTGACAGTGACCTGGATGTGCCATTGGGAATCGAGCTTGACGCACCGTCTGGGACCAAAGCCAGTGTCCAGGTTTACGTAAATGGCTACCAGTGTAAGTTCATCGAACTCTCCCATCCTCTAGAAGCGTACTTGCTTTACCTTCGCATTCACCAAAACGGCATTGAGGAGAGCGGCTCTCGGGTTTGGGAGGAACACATAGACCTGCGGGTGCTGACAACCTCCTAGATGGCAAGTTCATCCCTCAGATCGGACCGCAGACACGATTCCCATTTCCGCCTGGCGTGATCAACAACAATGGTGAGAATACAATATCTATCGCCCTTTGGGCGCAGCAAGATGCTCCGACGAAGCTCAGCAATTGTACGCTATTCGCGTATAACAAGTACCAGACTGGCTTCGATTTCAATCAGGACTGGAGTGCGTTGCAGCCAGGATGGACTGAAGACCGACTCCAATACGTCTGAGCAGCATCGAACTCTCTTGAAGCCTAGAGGTATGTGTCCTGCGTCAGTTTCCTTCTCAGCATGCGCCAGGATTGAACGGAAGAGAGAAGGCGCTCGAATTCTTCAAGGACTGAGGATCTTGAATGCAGTGGGAGCATTCCACTGAGGTATTAGAAGTATCGTATCGGTTAAGCACCTGCGCATGATGGCACTGCACCGTGTCAAATATAGCGTTGAGAACATACATTCGTCATGGCGGAATCCTTGCCATTCGTATTGGGCGACACTCGACCCTTTCAAGGGACACCTCGCACGTTTGCCGACCACACGTTTGAGCCGGGATCCAATGGCAGGTATCTTGGCTTTAGAGAGGAACAAATTCGCATAAGCCCTGTATAACGTGAGGAAGCTGACAGTGACGTCCATATCTGGAGATCTATTATAGAAGCGCTGAGAGATCGTGCAACGACAGCGTAGGCCTGGGCTCAGGTTCAGTGTATAAAGGAAACCATGTACAGACGAGGAAAGCGCAGTAGCCTTCACAGAAAACCGATATCGCCTCCGCAACGCCAACAAAGATCCGAAGATGAAGACTGGAAGTTGCTTCTGCGGCAAGTTGCGCTACGAGTACATCGGCGAGCCGGCCATGACTGTTAGTCCTTGACACACGTACTATGATCAGATAATTCTGCTAATAATCGCTGTCCAGGTCACCTGTCACTGTCTGACCTGCCAGAAGCTCTCGGGAAGCGCATTCACCACCAACATTTGTGTCCCGGAAGACAAATACCGCGTCACGAGCGGCACGCCCAAGACGTACGACTGGACGCACGAGAGCGGGATGAAGATGGAGTTCTCCTTCTGTGGCGACTGCGGCGCCAATATCTCCAAGACTGGTGACCACGACGCTTTCAAGGGCATGGTGATCGTACAGGCAGGGAGTCTGGATGAGAGACAGGAGCAGGAGCTCCCAGCCCCGGCTGCTGAACTATATGCCAAGCAGCGTGTATCATGGCTTCCGGCATTGGCTGGTGTGGGTCAGATACAGGAGCTGCCTGAAGTCCCGACGTAGTAAGATCATTTAGTGTATTACGCCAGTCGGCCGATTTTCGCAGGTCTGTGGGCTACCGTACTCGTACCTCCGGGCTGATGACTCTGTCGGTGAGTGAGCGCTCTCCTTGTCCCTCCGCATACGACGCCTGTTGGCCAATAGCTCCTATCGCTGCCGCTGCCTTGCGTGTCTGTTGGTCCTCCTGGTGCTGTTCGAGCACCATCTCAAGGACACGCTGCTGGTAGTCTGGATAGAGGGTCAGTCGAGAGCTATCCTGGGGAAGGGAAAATAATACTCACAGGCAACACCATTCTCCTTCACCGGGTTCAGCACACCCTCGGCATAGACACCGCGTTCGAGATTGTACTGCGCGACCTCGCACAGCTCGTAGTCTTCTTGAGCGACTTGGCGCACAAACTTGTAGTAGTCCTCGAACTTCTCGCCATCGTCAACATTGAAATAGTCGAACTCCATTCTTGTAGTTCCTGAATTTGCAGTCGGACACACACGGAACAGACTCATTCCTCCGCCGTAAACGTTCAGAGTACAATTGGGCAAAAAGTATAAGAACAGGCCATCCTCTGGCTTCTTGGGATCGGCAAAATGCTGACACCAGTTGTGATGGTTTTGCACGGCATAGAATGTTGGCGGGTACAGCACAGAGAATGCCGGGTGAGTATATTGGCAATGCAGGCACTCTTGATAGCCGTCGACCATGGTCTTCCAGTTGAAGTGGCCTTCATACTGGATGCTGCGGCGGTAGGGACGAGCCGTGAAGTCCACCTTCGCTAGTATGTCCTCGAGACCTGGAAAGAAATCCTCAAACGACGGAGCAGTAGCTGAGATGGTCGTGAACAGTAGACCGGTCGCCGTAGTGTGAGTGCGTAGCAGCGAGCCATTGTTCTCGGTGACAGTGAGCTCAGAGGCGCCACTCTCACCTGGTCCAGTGGCTGTCGCGGTCAGAGACACGCCCGCGAACTCGTAGGAGACCGGTTCGCCTGGGCTGAACTTGATGGTTGGACCAAGCAGGTACCAAGACTTCAAGAACACCGCTCGACGCTCCAGTTGGTAGAGGGGCTTGCTAGTATACCACGAGGCCGGAAGCGTTCGTGGCGGGGCGGTACTGGTAGCCATGTTGATGGGGTCTTGTCAAAGGACACCGTTAATTCATGCGATCCTAGCACCAAGTTCACGACTGGCGTCCAAGAAACCAACAATGCACCATAGTTGCCCTATCTCTTCCTTCTCATCAACGAGAAGCTTGTGACGTTTGCAGAAACCTGGAACATCGGGAACATCGGGGTGTAAGATCCAAATCCGGGCATCTTTAGAACAAGCAGAGCAGCCACCAGCTTATCGAGTGGGTAATCATGGCGTTACCCATCCTTCCTGGACTGCTATTACGTGGATTTTGTGGGGAAAGCTCTGCCATGGATCGCGAAGCTGATTGTGCAATCGTCCGGCATCAATGGCATAGAGGTCTTCTGTACCCATGCTCGGTGGGTAACCTGTAGGTACATCTACAACAAGGTTCGCTTGTAGCGCCCACTCACCTCTTCCTGATCGTCTCTTTATCCGCGTGCCAAGGCACTGAACCATGGAGGCTCTGCCAGCAATGACTGCAGCGGGGAGGGCAGCAGTGCCGATGCTAGCTCTCGTGAGCGCCGCACTATTCTTCTACGTTGCGCTTCAGGTACCTCGCTGGGCCCACCATGTCTCGCGACGCCTGCTGTCGAGCCTGCCTAAAAGCAAGACTAAAGAAGCCGCGCTCGAAGAGTCCCAACCCATCGTGACCAAGGAGCTGGACTTCCCTTCCGGATGGTGGACATCGCGCAAGTTATTCGAACTCGAGAAGCGAGCAGTGCTAAGCAAAACATGGCTGCACGTCTGCCACTCATCCCTGTTCAAGAAACCTGGCGACTACCGCGCGTTCAAGATCGCAGATTTCTCGTTCCTGGTCGTACTCGGGAAAGACGGCCGTTTGCGAGCGTTCCATAATATTTGTCGGCATCGGGCATATAGTGTGGTCCCCAAGTCAGAGGGCAGCTGCCTGGTAATGCGATGCGGATACCACGGCTGGTAAGCCCAAAGTCCTCGCCGTGCCCATCAATGTCCTCACTGATCATGAGATCCAGGTCCTACGACACAAAAGGCGCCTTAATAAAAGCTCCCAAATTCGACAACATCACAGGCTTCTCGAAATCCGCCAACTCCCTCTTCGAGATCCGCACTTTCATCGATTCCTCCAACTTCCTCTACGCCAACTTCGACGTCTACGGCTCCGAAGCCCTCACCATCCGTGTCGGAGTCCCAATCCGCGCCAAGCTCACCCTCGTCGAGAGCTGGACAGTCGAGGCAAAATTCAATTACAAACTAGCCGTACCATCCGGAGCCTTCCGGGTCTGCTCGCTGGCACGCCTGAACAAATTCGCGGAGCTATTGAGCGCAGCATCACTCTTCGAATCCTGGAAATGGCCTGCGGAGTTCGAGTTGAGTCCCCTGACCAAATTAATGCGATCGAGCAATGGAGAGCACTGGCTCACCATCAGCGTGATCCCTGTTTCGGAGACGAAGAGCACGATTCAATGCTCCTTCTACTGCTCCAGACTGGACCTCAAATCCACCCTCCCAGTCTCTGCAGCGAAACAAGAGATCTCCGATAGCATCAAGAAGCTCGAATTAATCTTCGCGGAAGTCGTCGAATCCGGCGAAATACCCGATGCCCCATCTCAAGAACCCCTGCTAGCGGAAATCAAAGCGCACTCCCGACTAGAACGTCTGATGGGGACAGAAGTACACCCCGCGTCGCGCATGCGGGAATCGAGTCAAGCCTGCAAAGTCGCCGATGATCTCTGCCGTGAGCTCGAGGTCGCAGCTAGCGAGAAGTCCTCCGCCTCGAATGAATTGGACGGTCTGGCTTGGTAGAAAGTTATTGCCTCTTACCAGCTCATTTGATCACGTTTCCTTAACCCTTGAGATCACGGCAAGCGAGAAGTCGCCGTCACCCAAAGTGGATGGTTTGGCCTGGTAGACAAGATTCCCTCTTCCCAACTCACTTGATCACATCTCCAATCCCCGAATAAGCTCCAGCAAAATCCATCCCAGCCAATTGACCCTGGATCTGATCAACCTCCCTCGTCAGATCCTCCACATTCTGCGCCAACGCAGCCACTTCATCGAATTTCCGCCGCCGATTAGCATCCCCAATCATCTCCTCCACAAAAAACTTCTGCTCCTCCAAAACCATCAACCGCTCTCTCAACTCCTTCTCCTCGGCCTCCAAAGCCGTAATTTGTGCTGTTGACGAAGTACTGCTCGCACGACTGCTACTAGGCCTCTCCGATCCGCTCGCAATCTCATTATACTTGATCGCGGCAAGCGCGGTCGGTGGTTTGGTAGCGTTTGTTGTAGTGGTAGCGCGAGGCGCAGCATGCCGCATAATCTTCGGCAGCGATTTCAACGGTAGCATATGTATATGCAAAAAGCTCATAGATTGCTGATAAATAGACATCTGCAACTTCTGCTGGGTTTGGCTTTCCGTTGGCAAGTCCCGCATGCGTCGCGCCGCGAAATCGTACTGCGTGAAAGAATCTGTTAGGCGCTTCCTCACTTTCCCCGCTTCGACCAGTTTCGCGGATGGCGGTGGGTTCTCCGGGTCCTGGAGTGTAAGGAGTAACCGCTGGAATCTCGGGAGCAAAATTCGAATACCCTGTTCGAATTGCCGGAGAGTTTGATACGCGCGTTGATCTGGTGTTTGTGCTGTAAGTTCGCGCGCGAAATCGGGTTTACTGAAGATGGTGCGGAGGCAGTCCTTGCAAAGTCGGACGTTGACGGGGCACACGACTTTTCCGGTGGGTTTTTCTGATGAGACGACGTCAGTAACTGCCATAACATCAGTGGTTGGAAGGATGAGAGAGGGGTGGTTGACATACTCGTATCGACATCTAGTCCCAGCTCGGTGGAACACGCTGTTGCCGGGTCACCGCATACGACACGTCCACATGTCCTACAGTGATGGCGTCGAAAGCTGTACTGCGAGAAGGGTTGTCGGCAGAAGGGGCATTCGTTCACTTCCACGTCCTCTTGCCATGGCACGACGGTCTGCTCCAGCGCTCGCAGTCGGCTTTTATTGTCACCCACAAGGGAAGACCACAACGAGCCCTGACCACTTTTCGGCGGTGGAGGATCAGCGAGCAATTGCGTAAGCCTAGTCAACCTCGTCTCCAACCTGCTGGTTTCAAGGTACTGCTTATCCACCGTCTTTCTCCGCTTAGCCTGGAAGAAGTCGAAGTGATTCCGCTCCGCGCCGTTGTGGTCGTTGTAGCCGTCGCGTGTTTTGTAACACGTTTCGCACACCCTATACCATAAACCCCGAACCGGTTCATGCTGCGCCGAGCGAGACAGCTTCATCTGATACATCGTGTGCTCGTCGCAGAACAGCTTGCCACAGTGTCTGCAGTTCACCTGGCCATTATTCGCACCCAACCGCTTTCCACACATTGGGTCTGCGCAGCCGTCGTGACCAGAAGCTCGCTGCCAGTGTGATTTTACTACGACATCGTCTGGTTCGAGTGGTGTTTCTGCTGTACGCGGAAGAGGAGGAAGAGTAGCAGGAGATGCACCTCGACTCCCTTGTGGCGGTGTTGCGCTGGGTGGTGGGGAGATCTCGTTGTTGGATTCGAAGATATCCAGTCCACGGAGCTTCTGATTCAGCATCTGCAGCGGTTGGAACTTTTTCGTCTTGACCATTTGCTGTTTGAACCAGGTCTTGGCTTCGTCTTGCTCGACCTCTTCTAAATTGCCGTGCAGGTCATCGATGTGTCTGTTATTCCGATCAGAGACGGCTCGGCGAACATATCGAGGGAGGAGTTCGGGAAAGCGTACCTACCTATTCAACTGCAGGAGCGTCACCTACGCATGTCAGCTCTTACCATACCTTCCCGAAGCAATCTACGCACCATCTCCTCGTTGCATATGGGACACACCATCCGCGAGCTGGCCGCCGCAGCCGCCTGAGCAGAGCCAGGTCCGGCCAGCGCAACCTGGGAAGCAAGATCCTCATTCTGAACCGACAAAGGGGCGCTCGAAGCCTGCGAGTTGAGCGACACCGAGCTCTCCGACGGCGAAAGCAGGCCGATGTTGTTGGCTGGCTGCTTGCTCGGCGGTGCGAGACTCTTCCCGCTGCCCAGTACTCGGCCGCCGCCCAAGCTTCTCCGCGCTGCCATGCTCAGGCTGGTTCTGTCGACATCACGTCGTTGTGCGGAAGTGAGATGCTCAAGGGAAGTCGTGGTGGGGTCTGATGCTTCCTACATAGGGCTGAACACTGCCGAGATCCGGCACGCGACATTACGATCTCTGACTAAGCGATCTTTCACATGCTTCTTTCTGACACGATCAAGTGCTCATACACAACCACACAACTCGAGATCGCAACAATGGCTCCCTCCTTCCCCGAAGTCCAAGGCGGCGGCTCCCTAATCCTCGCCTGGCAAGTACGCAACAAGCGAGTCCTAGTCATCGGCGGCGGCGAGGTAAGTCGCACCCACCACCCACCCCATCTCCACTCATCGACTGACATTAACCTAGCCCCCGTGCACATCTAGGTAGCAGCCGGCCGCATCCTCAACCTCCTCAACGCCGACGCCAAAGTAACCGTCGTAAGCCCGCGCTCAGGCCTCAACTCCGAAGTCGCCTACCGCATCGCCCAAAATGCCGTCATATACCACGACCGCGTATTCGAAGCCTCTGATCTCGACGACCCGGAGATCACCATGGTGATGACTGCTGTCGATGACCCCGTGGCGTCGTCGCAGATTTGGCGGATGTGTAAGGAGAGGAGGATAGCGGCGAATATTGCGGATGTGCCGCCGGAGTGCGATTTTTATTTTGGGAGCGTGCATAGGGATGGGCCGTTGCAGATTATGGTTAGTACGAATGGGAATGGGCCGAAGATGGCGAATATTGTAAGACGACGAATTGCTGCAACTCTGCCGGAGAACATCGGGGCGGCGATTACGAAGGTTGGGATGTTGAGGAGGAAGTTGAGAGTTGTGGCGCCTGGGGATGAGGAGGGGCCGAAGAGGATGAAGTGGTGTGTATATGTTCATGAGGGCAAGGTGAGAACTGCTACTAATATTGCTGCAGGATGTCGAAAGTATGTGTACAATGGAGTCTTGAGGATCTATGCGATATGGAGGAGCAGGATATGGAAGAGCTGTTGCGGTCATATGCGCCAGATCAAATACCCAGCTACTCGCAGGTGAAATTGAAGGAGGAGCCAGGAGTGTGGGAATTCGATGGCTCGTTTGGTTGGGCGTGTGTTGTATGATGGGCAATGAACCACCCCATTATGAAGGTATGTAGATGTAAGACGACCATTGAATTGAATTGATTCCCTTAGCTGCACCGTTTTGTATCGTGTTTTCGCCACCATCAATGCTGGTTCTCTGGCCCCACAACTTCCTGCAACCTCACCTCTTCCATCTCCACACCTTCAACAATGCCTCCCGCAACACCACCAACCCCCAAGCCCACCGAACGCACCTACTACGATGGCGACGTCGACTTCGACAAACTGGCAGCCTCAGACCCCGACTTCGCCACCATCTGCCAAATCTCCAAATCCAAACGCTGGCTCGATTTCCAAGACCCCAAAGTCGTGCAGTGCGTATAACATACCTCAACTCCCTCCATCACAAACCCACTAATTCTCGCACGCCCAGACAACTAACCAAAACCCTCCTAAAATCCGACTTCAACCTCACCCTAACCCTCCCACCCGACCGTCTCTGCCCCCCCGTCCCCGTCCGCTGGAATTACATCCACTGGATCCAACAACTCCTCGACACCACCTGCAGCTCTACCAACAACTACAACGACACCTACGACCCCTCCCGCCAAGTCCACGGCCTCGACATCGGAACCGGAGCCTCGTGTATCTACCCCCTGCTCGCCTGCTCCACGCGCCCCGGGTGGCGCATGTGGGGTTCAGACATCGATTCCCATTCCCTTGCCTACGCCAAACAGAACGTCAAAGCCAATAACATGGACTCTCGCATTCGAATACAGCGGTCGCCTAACCCAGCGGCGCCGCTGATTCCGCTGGATGTTTTGGGGGTAGGGGGACTGGATTTTGTGATGACGAACCCGCCTTTCTACTCTTCCGGCCAGGATATGCTGGACTCTTATACCGGAAAGACCGCCCCGCCTCCTGCTGTTTGTACCGGGGCGGAGAACGAGATGATCTGTGATGGTGGCGATGTGGGGTTCGTTAGCACAATTTTGGAAGAGAGTTTGATTTTGAGGGAGAGGGTTCAGTGGTATACGGCTATGGTTGGTAAGATGAGTAGTTTACAGTCCGTAATTGCGTTGTTGAAGGGGCATGGGGTGACGAATTTCGCGGTTTGTGCGTTAAAGGCGGGGTTTAGGACGAAGCGGTGGGCGGTGGGGTGGAGTTTTGGGGACGCGAGGGCTAGGGTTGATGTGGCGAGGTGTGGGGAGTTGGTTGTGGGGGTGCTGCCTGTGGCTTCGGCGGTGACGGTTTGGGTGAGGGGGGTGGGGAAGAAGGGGTTGGGGAGGAAGGTTGATGAGGTTGTTGGGGGGTTGGGGGTGAGGTGGTTGTGGAGGGGGGAGGAGGGGGTGGGTGTTATGGAGGCGAAAGAGGATGTTTGGTCGAGGGCGGCGAGGAGGAAGAAGAAGTTTGCCGAGAGTGCTGGGGTAATGAAGGAGAGTGAGGTGGTGGTGGAGGGGAGTAGTGAGGAAGAGGAGGAGATCGTGGGTCTGGCGGTTAAGATTACGTGTGGAGATGGCGAGGTGGATGTTAGGTGGTTGAGAGGGCGGGATTATGTGCTGTTTGAGTCGTTTTGTGGACTGATGAAAAGGTCGTTGAATGCGAGGAGGTGAGGGGGGCATGGGATTTTCCGGAGGTGCATGGAGGTTGTATTTTGATGGTGGTATGGGAGTACACGGAGCTGTTATTCCAAGCCCGAGAAGACCGATGTCAGCGTCTCGTGGGTAGTCGCAGACACGCAAGTCAATTCATGCTCTCATGTCGTCCAAGAGCGACCGTCACTTCGCGATTCGCAGGCTAGCGACTGGAGTCACATGATGGTGTGGGATGACCGTGGTCACTTACGCGCGGAGCTCGTCAGTCTCACTGACGATGCTGGAACCACATGGTGAGCATCGATGCTGGCGTTTCCGAGTTCGATGCCTGCCCAGATTCATCGGTCGAGCGCGCGCTGGCCTCCGAACCGCGAAGAATTTGGGGGACTCTGGTTTGGAGCGTCCTACGACTACCGATGATGAGATGTGTCAGCACTTACAGCCTCTCCATATCCATGGCAGAAAGCTCAGACAGTAAGGATATCTGACAGAGTACGGGCTCTTCGTGGAATGTCACTGTTCCCGGAGGCTGGATAAGCGATGATACCCTGATAGCGCTACATACATGCTCGAAGCTATTAATTTGCGCTCGGAAGGAGGTAAACTACTTGGACCAAGCAACACATCTTGAGCGACGACAAGGTCTAGCGCGCTCCCATCCGTGTCACCGCGCAGCGAAGCTATTCGGAAGCACGCTGTACAAGGGAACTGAAAGATTGAAGCTGGCAAACTGCTTCCCATCAAGTGATATTAGGTGGGCCTGCTAGAACGCAATACCGGAGTCCACGAACCGAAGACAAGCAGATAGGTACATTTCCACAAATCCTGCGCCACCATCTTGAACCTCTCCCTTGGGATGCCCATCCGATCACACGTCGCCACCCCACAACATCTTCAGACTTCTGATGTGCTTTCCTCGAGCATTTTCTTCTCCTCGACCACGAAACCACCACACTCGAGATCTTGACACCGTCTGCATCTTGCACTGTCCGGCTTATCCCCGCCCTTCCCATAGTCGGCTTCCTTCCAGTCACTTCGCGTACGCTCCTGTTTGCAGCCGTCGCACCATACATACTTGTCATTTCTCACGACAATCAGCCCTAGCAATCCAAAGACGATCACTGCCATCATGAGGACTGCCAGAAACGTCATCACTTCGTCCTCGTCTTCCAAATGGTACACACGACTGAGAAACGTGTCGGTCACCTGCGGTGGTAGCGCAGCCACTCTGATCCTTATGCCGAACCAGTTGATCGATACGCCGGTTTTCATCAGGATCGTGGCTGTCACACGTGCTGTAAATAGTCCGATCGGGTACGCGCTTGGCACGAGAAACAGGAAAATTCGATAACGTGTGCGGGCGTGGATTTGTATCAGAGCGTACATGAGTAGGGGCCAGGCCAGTATGCCTAAAACGAGCGATCCGTTGTTGTATCGCTCCGCAACGTCTCTTGCATGCGCAAGCGCCTCAGGCGTCAAGGTTGGCGGTGTCATATTCTTGGCTTTGTGTTGTGATGTTGTGATGTCTGGTGGCGATATTGCGCTTTCTCGAATTTGGTAGTAGTAGTGTCTTGGTCTATGTACTTGCGGTAGCTGGAGGTGATGTGCGAAAGAGAAGATTGATGAAGGTAGGTATTCTATAAGTGAATTATCGCCAATCCAAACAACAGAGTTTGAGCTAGGTCCAACATGAGTAATAAGACGAGCGACATTTGACCTTGAAGTCCGGGGCAGAGTGCCAACGCAGCATGATCGAGGGTCGATTGAAAGGTGGCACTTAGCCTGAAACACAAAGCAAATCAAGAAGGTTACATTGCGGACAGAGTGTACAGCTCAACGTTCATCCAACACCAATCAACGGCCATCATCCTGCTTCCCACACACTCAGCAGCATGCTCCACCCACGCTTGCCACGATACCAAGCCGTCTAAGCACCATAGCATTGCACCAAGTACACGTACCCTCAACACCTCCAAGTACCCACCACATTGGCCGTTCACCGCCAGGTTGGCCGCCATGATAGATTGGTCGGGCCCGAACAGTCTCAACAGCACTTCCAAGTAACCACCACATCGGCCGTCCGCCGTCGCCACCACCGCCGTGATAGGTTGGTCGGGCCCGGACAGGGTCGTTGGCGCCCAGCAATAAGTCCGCCAGACAGTGAAGCGTGGCTAACGAGACCACGTCGGCCGCCGTAGATTGGTCGGGCCCGCTGGTGTTGGAACTGCACAGTGGTGTCTCCATCACCGAACACTCCCTGATGAATTGGTCATGCTCGAGAGCAGCTGAGTATTGCTGTGCAGTTGCTGAGAATGGTCGGTCGCAGTGGAGTCTCGCAGATGGACGTGATGGTGTCTCCGTCGTCCAGCAAGCCTTAATAGATCGGTCGGTGGCCGCGCGAATCCACACAAATGAGACTGTCGCGGTGGTCCGTCCAGACACGCCATCGCTGTTGTGCGCAGAGTGCAAAGTATGAGACGTCATCGACTGGGGGCTCGGGGGTGTGACGCATGCTGCGATGCTGACCGCATGGAGTGAGCGGACCCCGTGTTTGCATTGGCCTCAATGTCGTCGAAGCATCGAACATGTGAGTCGACGGCAGACCAGATAAAGTGAGCGGGGCTCCTGGTATGCCTGATGCCCGGCGTCCCTGATACTCTTGTCTCCATCAGGCCAAAGCTTCGGATGGTGCTCGCAGAGACCAGCAGCCGCGGTAGATTGGTCGGGCCCAAAGGGAGCGCCGCCGCACACGCGTGACTGGTTGTCGTTGGTTGTATCGACGGCAAGACCTCGGCCGCCGCCATAGATTGGTCGGGCCCGTTGGCGTCGGTGTTGTACGCGCAGTTGGCGAGCGTAGCGCCGTCAATAGTGGTAATGAGTTCGGACGCCGACAAGTAACTGCAGGCAGGATGTCGTCGATCAGGTCGACGGTCGCTGCCACTGTTTGTGCAAGGGGCGCAACGCCAAAAGTTCCCTCTGGTTGAAGAATTTCAAGCGTAGATGATGATGTGTTGGCCCGCTTCCCTCGAAGTCGGTGAAGCCATCTGCTGCAGGAGTCCCGACGCTTCGCGTAAAACAGCTGGAGACTCGTGAGATCCCGGATACCATGAATCTGACGCAATGCCGGCGTTGCCGGCGGTAACCAGTGATCTGGGGAGTCCTGGAGGTGCCAGTGTGCACATCAAGATGGATGTTTTCTGGGCTGTCGGCATGTTCGATTCTGATTGCTGAGCAAGATCTCGCCAGACATGCGTGGTGAACTCTCCACTGTTTGGCAGAGGTTTGTGGCACTGCTTGGACCTGCGTAGGCCTTGGAGTCGTTGGTCGTGCTCGAGGGCAGCTGAGTATCGCGGTGCCGTTAGTTGAGAAATGTTGCCAGAATAGCGTGGTTGCAGTGAGGTCTCACACGTGGGCGTGGTGGTGTCTCCGTGTCCAGCAGGTGTTGATCACCGATCGGGCCCGAAGGCAGCCACACGAAGCAAGATGATGAGATTCATCGTGGTGGTCTGGTGATGCAACAAGGCAAAGCATTTGGCGCCATGATAGTGGCAATGGGCCGACGGTTGCAGCAAGTCTTGGCGAGTATCGGTGGGTCTCTTGTGCGTGGTCGGGATGCAAGCAGCGCCGGCCGGCTGAAGACTCACAGGCGTCAATGATGGTGGACGCTCGCTCCCTCGAAGTCGGGGCTCACTGGCTGCGGAGGTCATGAGTATTAGCGCGAGACTGATGAGTGAAGTGCGAGAAGCTGCGTACCTCGAGCAGCGCTGAAATTCGTGGCCAGTAAGCTCTTCTGATCGCACTGGGTTGCTTGGTCCAGGGCAGCGCCGGCATACGCACTCGTTGCTTGGTGCCGGAGCAGAGCGTCGCCTGAGTTGATCTGGATCGATCGAGCGTTGGCTTCGGCATGAGGAAGCATGAAGACTTGCAGGTGGGCGTGGTGGCGTCTCCGGCGAAGGCGAAGGCTTGATAGATTGGTCGGGCCCGAAGGCAGCCGCGCGGATCCAGACGGCTGTGGGATTGTCGGGGGTGGCCCTGTCGACGGGGCGAGCACCTACTTCATGTTGAATGAAGCATGCGACCGTAATGGCTCAGGACGCAGACTTCGGGCGGTACTGGCACGCAGCCACTCCTACCGTCAGAATAACGCCGATGAGGATATCCACCGCAGCCTCGCTACATTTGCGGCCCAAGTTGTCTCCACTGCTACCGAAGTAGCGTTGCAGAGGTATAACGAGGTACTCATCAAAGTAGTGCTTTCCGAAGACCCGGACCACCGTGTAGACGACCAACACAATGCACGATATCCAGGTGTTTTTAACCTGAAGACGATTAGCGAGGACAACAGGGGAGTGCGTGACACCTTGAGTGTACGATGTATGCCAGGAAGGCAAGGATGCTCTCAAAGAAGCTTGCCATTGTGATGCTGGCGATAGGCGATGTGTAGTGTGATAATAACGATGTTATTTAGTGAGCTGTGTAATCGTGTGTGTTGATCGTGAAGAGAGAAGAAGAGACGGAGAGCGAGAAACGAGATATGGGCATTCTCGCAAGCATCGTACTTCCCATGAGTTGGTGTGTTTGTTTGCATCCTGGCAGCATTTCTCTTTCCTAAGTTCTTCTCCCACATTGGCACCTACCTCCCCATCATCGGCATGCAAATCGGCGTCCCGTCGGTATGCCTTCTAGATGCGAAGCTACGAGGGCAACCGATATACGCAATACCTTCCCTTGTCGGGTCGAGTCGGTTCTGGGATGGTTACATCTGGCAGTAGCTGGAGTGAGATCTGGACACGGCGTGCGACAGTCCATACTAGCCTTACTAGCATCGCTATCCTCATGCTGTTAGCACTGGGTCTATGGTGCATTACAGGCACCTTCTGGAAACACAAATGCGAAGGCCAAGTACCAACGCGCCTGCATGTCAGTAGTGAAGAGAGCCTTTTCGACGAGTCGCAATGATGCAGGAAGTGTCGAGGCCTTGATAAGTTTCCTGCATTCTGGCCGCCGAGAAGACGCTGGGAGGGCGAGAAGCTGGAAGAGGGAACAGATGCGAAGGTGTAAAGCCGTGGTGGATCAGAGGTTTGAGGTGTGGTCTCACTGGATATCAGTCCGTGGTTTCCGTTAGTTCTCTTAAGACATCGGCCTCTCACTGCACTCGAACTTCTTGCTTTCTCCAGTCTTGTGGCCGCTCGCGCACAGTCTACGTTGTAGTTGGATGGCATGAGCACGGAGAGTGGTAGGCGTACAAGCAGGCGGTTCGGGTAGTATAGGGAGCGCTTTGCGTGGAGGCCCAAAGAAGGATGAGTGTGTTCGCAAGGAGAGCCTTGCGGAAAGATCGGCAGAGACAGCAGTGGTGGATAAATACACTGTCATGCTGCGCCCTGCTGAACTGGGCGGTGCTAGGGAAAGCTTGTAGAAATTGCCTAATGCTTGGTGAGCTTGGCGATTGACGACAGCGACAGCATACACGTGCAGCTTCAGCTTATCTGGCTTCGAGGTGGCTCAGACGGAGCTAGAACTGAGAGTCGGCACATTGTGCCGAACTGCGCTTTGCGCGGTCGATGATCTCCACAACGATCATTGTGCAGAATACCTGAATGCATGTATAAGCAATTGATAGTATATATACTCGAAAGGAAGCAGGCTTTCGTACTTCTATACTTCAGCAGAACACCGTCCCAGATCACGTTTGCACCAATAGCCGTAACACCATGACCGACCATCATTCAACCACCGGGCCCGCAACTGACAAGAAGCTGGCGGGTTCGTCAGTTGAGGAGCGGTCCATCGCACCAAGTGAAGCAGCATCCACTGCTCCCCTCCTTAAGGAACCGCATCATGGCGCTGTCGACGAAGCAAAAGCAGCAGACGGAGCTCCGCGCCGCAAGTCCTTCATTCAGCGATTCAAAGAGGAACGCGCCGAGCGAAAAGCTGTCCACGACAACGTATACAACAGCGGACCGTATGTGATGGTCTTTGATCCGAAGCTAGGCAAGGAGATCTTGAGGAAGAACCCGCACTGGCCGTACGAGGACAGCTACAAGCGCGAGAACGTCGGTTTAACTGTCGAGAAGGGTCAGGAGGATCAGCCGGACTTCGTGAAGCAGCAGACGGGCAAGTGGGGCCAGACGAGTGGTAAGTCTATCGTTCACGATTGGTGACTCGGCAAAGGACTGACGAAGCGTTTCGCAGACTCGTCGGCGCAGGATTACTACAACGGTAACCCGGCCGGGTACCTGTAGCTGACGTCCAAGTGCATTGGTCCTCTTGCTTCTTCGTAGTCCAGGTGAGGGAGTTTCGTACCAGCGGCTGGGTGGGATGCGCAGACTGTCGATTCACATTGGAGCCGTGAACAGTAGACCAAGGGCATCGATGCCATGTTCTGTCAGCGAGAATTAGCACTGGTAATCATCGAAGTCGAACCACACGAGAAAACCGTATGTGATGGCGAACGCGACAATCACGAGCATGGTTTCGTTGTTGTGCCCACCATTCTCATTCTCATGCTGTAGAAGGACACCATGGACTTGTGCCCCTGACACCCAAGCTCTTCGAGCCACCACTGTTTATTTCTCGGGTGTCAGACCGGACACGACTTCCAGCGCTTTGCGCATAATCGATCATGGATGGGCTTGAAATTGATACCGTCACCCCGGTCATCCCTTCGCACTTACATCTCAAGCAGCGAGCCCGCTCCGTTGCTCTCCCAGAGTGGGCAACGCATTAGTCATAGAAGCATTGCGTATACCATATGTGCGATTCTTGACCATACCCGCCTTTAGAGACTCCTAGCGCCGGTTCTCTACGACGAAGACCTGCAGACTCGCGCACGCCGGCTCGGGAACGCGCTCTGTCAGTGGCGTGAACAGCAAATCCACCACAGCGGGTGAACGATAAATGTTGGACATCACTCGCCTCTGTGAATGCACAGTCTTTGTTGTAGGATAGCACTCGGAGGCAGCTAGCTCGAGACATACTTTGATTTAAAGACTCTTGTATTCCACCCACTTCTCGACCTGTTCATCGAGCTGCTGGTACTTGTTTTCCTCGAGGCCTGCATGCAAAAGCACAGTCCAGGTCTGAATGGTACACGTGAGCCATTTCTGCACCATCAATTCCGAGAGCTTGATGATTTTTCCGCCGCTGATGTAGCCGAAACTGCGTGTGACGTGTGGCAGACTGCTTCGACTCGCGAGGAAGGATGAGGTCGCACGCGAGCGTGTGAGCGTGGCGATTGTGGGCGCCTGAGTTGGGGACCAGGAAAGCGTGACGATAACATCTTCGTGTCGTAGTAACGATGCGGACTTCACCGCAGCGACGGCGACGAATTTGTTGAGCGAACCGTCGGTGCTGGTAGAACCAAACACAATCACGTACTGAGAGTTTGGTCCGGAGAGTCATGATGAGATTCTGGCGGTGCAGGTTTTAGGCCATCCACTAGCGTCCGTCAGGCAGCTGCCAATGAAGTGAATGCTTGCGGACTCCACTTCTACACTTCTAACAAGGCCACACAAAATCACTCCTATACACAACCACTCCGCTCTCCTCGTGCAGCCAAGACTGCCTCCTTCAAGCCCGACTGTCCCTTCTGACTTGTCTTGCCACCTACTGCGTCTCTCGGAAGTCATACGTATCCAGCGCGTTCGTGTTCGCTGTGAACAGGCTTGCTTTCTAAGATGCAATGGGTTAAGGAATCAGCAGGTGTCTCGAGTAGTAGAGAGGATCAGCCTGGCTGTGAGACAACTCTCTCCACTCCACCGAGACAGGACGCCGAGCCCACGGTCGCAGCTCGCTAGCATTCGATGGTCTGGAGATGATGTCGCACGCGTTCAATGGTCACATTGATGAGTTTGCTTACCATGTCAGCGATCGTCTTAGGCTTGCGCCCAAGTATCTTCTCGAGTGCAGGATCAGCCGTTTCGCTCTCACCGGCCGCGAAAGCAGCGCTCATGGTTGCCCAATTGGCCAGGAAGTCGATCTGCTCCGGGGGTAGCGAGCCTTTTTGCTGATGGTATCGAATAGCCCCATCAGTCCCAAGCTCCTTGAGCTTCAATGATTTGCCTGTGTACTCGTTGTACATCTGGAGTACTTGCTTAGCAGTCAATGCTTCCGGACCAGTCATTCGGAGTGTCTGGCCCTCGAAGGAAGACTGTGAGCGTTGATCAGTGTCCATTGGCTGGGGATCTCTTTTTCGACTGACCCATTGCGCTAACACTCTACCCGTCGCCTCACCCATCTCAGCTCGATCAGCATAAGCGATGGCCCCATCCTCGGGGATCACAAGCTCTGTTGCTGTGTCATCTGAAAGATCATGGAGCCCGGCCACGACATTCCACAGATGCGCGTATGGTGCGTAGCGAAGAATCGTCCACTTAAGCCCGCTGGCCTTCAAGTACGCCGTTGTCAAAATGTGAGCTTGCATGACATTCGCTTTGCTGTTCTCGCCATTGATACCTCCGAGAGCAAGAGAGGTGTATAAAATCTGACCAAGGCGAAGGATATCAACCACCAGTCTTTTTCATGTTGACCATCCTCAGACTTACGTGCTTGACTCCCACCTTGCGCGCGGCATCGATGGCGGCTTTGTGTAACTCGTATCGCTCAACACCGATCGACGGATAAGACACCAGAAACACTGCTTCGGCACCAGCGAATGAATGTTCGAGCGACTCTGGCTGTTTCCTGTAACCAATTAGTCTCGCAGGAAAGCAGACATTGCTTGGTTGCTCGTCGGGGGCCTACATGCTGCCGTAGCGCACTTCTACTCCTGCATTGATGGCTGCTTTGAGCGCTGCGCTCTGGGGGTTACTGCTGGAAATGCGAAAGTCGCTTGCACCCAGCAGCTGTTTCTCGAGAATAGTGGCCAGGGCGGCGCCACCAAGGCCACCAGTTGCGCCTGCGATAAGTTGTGTTAATCTTGGAGACCCTGGCTGAGGGGATATCCGGGAGCATACCCGTGAGTACAAGCATGATGCTAGGCTAGTCGGTATCTGCTTTTTGAGGTGTGCCCCGTTGCTCGCGGCATCTTCATCTTATAACATACAGCCTGGGCTCTAGATTCCAACTCCAGTCACTTCAGCATACATGTGGTGTCAGCTACGGTAAGCATGGTTTGCTCATCACTGCACTGCCGCTGGAGTTTTCAGACACTATTCAGTCGTTTTCTCGCCCTCATTGGTATGCAGGCTGTTACCAAGGCTGCCGTATCTCTGGAAGCGCCTACTTTGGCTGAATTGGAAGAGGCAACGAGTTATCTAGAACACCCACAGCTGCGGTCCAGCGCACAGACCCGATACAGTGCTCGACTTCCTCAATGCGGCAATTCTCACTATTGTCTGGGGAGCAGTCCGTTCTTCGCATCAAACATGCCCACCTCTTGGTACACGTAGTTGCCACAGATCAGGTGTCACGGAGTGCGTGGTACCGGCGAGCGATGCATCAAAGACTCGGGCTTAACGTCCGTGATTGGGTACATGTCGTACCACGGCTTGCAGAGTTTCACGTACTCAACGCACCACCTCACACTCCGCGCTCCAATGCCTCAATGGAGCAGATCTAGGCGTCGCTGTCAAGCCCTAAAGAACGTCCGCACCAATAGACTGCGCGAAACTGGCGAGGTCCAATACTTCCGGCCAAGTGTCACTGTGCAGGCGCACATACATAGTCCTTGCCATCGCCTCACAAGCATACCTTAGCTTCACTCGAAGATACCTTGGAAGAATGGGTTTCCTGATGGCCTCAATTGCAGAGTCGATAGTTTGTTATATCCGCCTATGTGTTGTTTGGCAAGTACTTTAATGACTAGAAAGCTGCCGAATGATAACATATGATCTGCTGGTTCTCGCAACCTCACCTGGACAAGAGACCCCAACCGCATGGCGCAGAACTCCTACCGAAGCTCACAAGCGGAACACCCCATGTACTCAGACCAGCTGACCGGGGAAGAGCAAGGGCAGCGACCCTTGGTACATCGTAGTCCAGATCAGGTTGGGGAGATGGGTAATGGCGTTGATGGTCTCCGAGGTCATAACACCCTGTCAGAAACCCACCGATGATGCGCACTGTCGAGCTGCTCCTCAAGCCGGCGGAGCCACAAGGATCTTGACCAGACTGCGAGATCGGAAACTCGTAGACTTGGATATTGACAACCAACTCCTACGGTCTCTGGACACCGAATCATCGCAAGTCTTATGCGCTTGCAACTCAGCTGCTCTGCAGTAAGTGGCATGAGTGCGATCTCGCTCATTTGACAATTTCCTAATCCGGGCAGTCGGCTTACCAAGCTCGAGATTAGCTCAGCAATTTGGTTGGTACTGATCAGAGTCGCCAATGGCTTCTGCAGCCAGCCTCAGTTACTCATCGACATCGGCCATCATGCTGCCAGTCATAATGACCACAACCGCGCTGCAGAAACACAACGTCGTACTCGACGTCCCAGTAAAGCAACCATGACGACTCACGCACCGAGGTCTCTCGTATTCGTCACTTACCTCGACACTCCCCAGGAAGCTGCTCGAGCTCCGGCGCTGCGGCAGGCTGTTCGCTCTCGGGCATTGCGATCGAGACATGAGGCAGCTAGACTGTCAAGCAGCGGCCAGATTCCTGCGCCCAAAAGTCACGAAGACCATAGAGATCAGCGCAGCCATATGCATCGCTTCAGACTCGGTAGCCACTCCGCAAGCGCAAAAGAACCCAAGTCGACGAGTCTTGAGCGAGATCTAGACGAGGAGATAGCAGAAGAAGAGATTGATCGAGCGGTGATGCCGCGAAAATCGCCGCCACGAACGAAACTTCTTCAACAGCCCCCTCAGTCCTCATTCTTGATGTCTCTTGGCCCTCACGTTGGCCAGCTGATGACTTACTGCAAGTCAAGATCGCCTGAACATGGTGTCGATGCTGACGGCTGCCACAGATAAATATCACTTCAGGCCAAGATGTGTGTCCTTAAATGCCAAACCAGGCTGGTACCAATGGTTCATCTCAAATCCAGCTATAGCCCAAGCAAGCCTTGCCTTCATCTCGTTGAATCGTGATCTTGATGGCGGGAATGGCGTCTCTGCTATCACACTGCAGCACAAGCATGCTGCTATCAAGCTAGCGCACGACATGCTTGCAAAGAGGATGATGGACACCTTCGAAGTTCTTGTGGGGATCGTGGCCATCTTACTCACAGTGGAGGTTCGTCAGACCATCAGCGCCCTTGATCGTTTCGTACTGATGAATGGCTAGAGTCTAGAAGTCGACTTCGATAACGCAAATTCGCATATGTCAGGTCTAGTCCGGCTGGTTGCCATAACTGGCGGTGTCAAGGCGATCGATCAGAGAAACCCTGTCTTGTCGCGCATCCTGGCCTGGTGTGTTCGATTTGTCCGTTATCCTGTGATCATTGACTAACTAATGCAAAACAGGGCCGACCTGTCCTTCTCGTGCACTTGGTCATTCGAGCCACACCTGGGGTGTCTCTACAGTTGGCCATATAACGACGATCTTGGGGACATCGACAATCAAGCAGACCCAGATTGGATCATCTTTCGGAACGGACTTTCGAACTCCCTCGGCCTGGACCTGCTGGAGACGGTCAACATGCTACACGCGATGCCCGTTGAGCTGCCCTCTGAAGAGTCGAGCGAATTCTACCGCCAGCAAATGAGCAAAGCCATCTACGTGCTCGAGCGAACTCTCCTCCACCAGCTTAATGGGAGGCGGAAGCCCGTAACGCCGCCTGCATTTGTCCTCTTTAATTATGCCGGACTCATGTTCATCTCGCTAGCCCTCCGAGATCTACCAGTGGGCGCTGTGCGCTTGCAAACGGTCGCAGGCATGCTCAGAGTCGAGATAGCCAAGGCCATGGCAGCGCAGAAGCTCTCCAATATGTCGCATTCGACGCTGGTGCTGCTGCTTTGGGCTTGCACGGTACATCTCGCTACGGCGTTGCGAGGAGAGCTCGATCAATTTATCCTCGTCTTTTTCGAGGAGATATCTGCAACGCTGAAGATTAGCTCGCTGCCGCAGCTGAAGAAGACATTGCGGATGATTGCTTGGCCTGAAGGTTACATGGAGGACATGCTGGCGAAGGTGGTGTGATAAGTAGGCGCTCTCGTTCTATGTATCTTACAAGTTATTAATACGCCCATCGGTCGCATGTCATCGTTTAGTTTCATCGTGTATCTTCTCCTCCGGCTGCGCAGTTGCGCTCTCTTGAACGGTCTTCGCGCCGTTCTTTTCGTTCGATGCCTGAATTGCCTTCTCGACTTGCTCGACTGCACGCTCGATCTCGATCTCCATTTCCGAAAGTTCGAAGGCTTCTGCGATCAGCTTGCCGTTCCACCGCTGCAGTAAGACCACTTCCGCATCGCCCTGCTTCTGCTTGTCTTCCACTTGTGCTACTACCTTCGCGATCTCCGCGTCTCCAGGTGCGGTAGATTCTCGAGAGGCTTGTCGGGTCGGGTTCAGCAGTCCAGCAGCGTATAGTTCGTCCATGACACGGCTGTCCTTGGGTTGTACCAGGCCTTTGGTAGTGATGTGGTCCAACAACATGCCGCCGTAGAGAGCACGATAGTGGGAATATGCACGAAAGGCAAACCAGAAGAAGGGGATGTTAGGTATGCTGCAAGTAGATCAGCACCACAGACGACTTGATAATGTCGACAACCGGCAGCCTTACACTGGAACGAGAGCGAATGGTATCGTTATAGGTAGCCACACTATTGAAGTCCACATGCTTCGTCTGTGAAACGCTTGCCTCTCCGTCGCAAGCTTCTTCAACAGCTCCGTCACGCTTCGTCCCTTCATGAACGTCCCAGGATACAAGCACTCGAATCCATGCTTCCCCTGGTCAACCTCTTCTAGCCGTTGTTTCGTCGCTGGTGGAAAGCTCTTCAATCCCCACTCCTCATACGGTATGCGCTTGAACAGCTGGTTACCGTAGTAGGTCAAATGTTTTCGCCATCCCTTTTCGGCTTTCTCGAAGCCTGCCCATGTCTGTGCTGCTTTGTTGACGATGCGCTCCGTGTATGGCTCGGGTTGGCCAGGTTTGGTATTGTGCTGGACGCGTTCGCAGTAGATCAGTGTTCGTCGAGTCGAAACCGGAAGGAGGAAGATGCGCATGGTTGACGGTCTATGCAAGAAGCACGCAGCAGATCATGCTGAGGATACTGTACACAAAAATCTGTCGGCTTCCGAGACGCGACAATCCAGGAAATTGTCGCGACGGTGACGTCGACGTGCATGAAGTCGAGATATGGATGGAGTCTGGCTGTCTGGCAAGTCTGGTCCTTCGATCTCTCTCTCACTCCTGCCATAATGACAATCTTCCATCGAAGGCAACAGGCCTTGAGACTGGCCGACGATGACAGAGCACGGAGCGGAGAATGAAGTGCCATGCCACCGTCAATGCAATAACACACTACGGAGTACGCTTCATCACAGGCTCTTCACACACTAGAGCCCGGTTGGACTGGCAGAGAACAGAACGTTGAGGATACGATGCGCCTCACGTACAGACGAGATTCCACCACCAGAAATGGCGAGCTGTCCATGGGAGCCGTCGTATGATCACGGGCTTCACCCGAGGACTGATGGCGGTGTCCATCATCTGGGGGTCACTACAGAAGCGCTTCAGATCCATTTTCGCCTTCATGCTGGTCGCACACGGCGCGAAGATGCACTGCTGGGCTTCAGCCTTGCTTCTCAGTGCAGTCTTCGTAGAACCTTGCCGCGTTTCACACTGCCAACGTGGCGCCTGTCCGGCATATTTATGCCAAGCACCCAGGATCACCAAGCGCTCGCCTAGCGCCCGCCTTAATCATCTCCTTTCTCCACCTCTCGTCCACTCCCTGGCCTCATGCACCGCCATTAAAATGACATCCACTCATAACCGAGACCGCTGTTATAGGCACGTCGATCATGATTTCGCCCTTTGCGAATCTGGATGCAAGTAGGGAACACTTCCTCTTTGTTCCCTTCACTACTGACCTGCAACACCTCGTGCAACACTGTCCTTTCTGACTGCTATCTTCTGACGCGTTCCCATTTGATATCTACGACACTCCTTCGACTTCCTGTCTATACATTAATTCGAAAAGCGAATTTACTTTGATCACATCCAATTTCGCCACGCTACGCAAATTAATCGTCGACTGATCTTCCCGGCAAGGATGCGCACCAGCGTAACGGCCCTGGCCCTGGTGGCAGCTACTATGGTGACTGCCCAGGTTGGAGTGTCTGGCGCAGAAGCCCCAAAGACGAGTGACTACACTGCAAGTGAGATTGCAGATGGCACCGCATTCAACAATGTCTCGCGCATGGCACTGGAGAACATGCAATGGAATACCTACCACCGGAACAGCACGGCCAACTGCACGTACGAGACTGCCGACCGGAGGCAAGAGTGGCGAACGCTGGACCCAGCAACGCGCAAAAGCTTCACCAATGCAGCGACTTGCCTCATGAAGCTGCCTCCCACTCATATGACTGCTGCTGATGCGCCGTTCTATCCTGGAGTGAAGTCGAGGTACGACGAATACGTCGCGACACACATTAATTACACTCTCCAAGTACATGATACAGCGGACTTCTTCGCCTGGCACAGGACATTCATCCACTTCTGGGAGCAAGACCTCAAGGATCTGTGTGGCTACACGGGTGTTCTCCCGTACTGGAACTGGGCGCTCGATGCAGAAGCGCTTCAAGACAGCCCGCTGTTCACTGGAGACGAGTTCAGCTTGGGGAGCAACGGCGTGTACATTGCGAACCGGACTGATACGTGGCTGGCTGTTCAGGTAATGCACATCGTCGCTGTATTCATTGCACTATAGCTGACGATATACGCCCAGGACGTCACTGTGCCGCCTGGCCTCGGAGGAGGTTGTGTGCACAGCGGACCTTTCGCCAACGTGACCGTCGATCTTGGGCCGCTCGACCTCCCGAACACGAAGAACGTCAACAGCTCGTTCCAGTACAACCCTCGATGCCTTCAGCGTGACCTCAACCCTTGGTTTGTGCAGAACTACAACACGTACACAAACCTTACCGCCACGCTGCTGGACAACATTTACATCGCCGACTTCCAAGCTGCTGCACAAGGCTACAACTCTGCCACCAACAAATTTGGTAAGTCCTTGTTGGCTGTTTTCAAATTACATCGATGAGAGGCTGACACACAGGTATAGGTGTGCACGGTGGTGGACACTGGTCTACAGGTGGCTCAATGGCCGATTTCCATTCCAGCCCAGCGGACCCGCTTTTCTTCCTTCACCATGGCATGATGGATCACCTGTACACAACTTGGGTCAACCTCGACACCTACCGGAGGCAGAACGCCATCAGCGGTACGTCAACGCTGGGCAACTCGCCGGTGTCCCCGGAGATGACTCTGAACGACACGCTCCCGTTCGGGTTCGTAGCGAGCAATGTGAGGTTTGCAGATGTAATCGATACTTTCGGCGGACTGCTTTGTTATAGGTACGACTGAGGCCGCCTCACAGCTTGATAGAGATCCCGGAATAATGTATGTACGGCTTGCTAAACGCATATCTGCAAGAAGCACTACCTACGGTCCGCGTCAATGCTTGTGTTTCTTGCTCGAGATGTTGACGCGCCGTTGATACCGTCCAACGGCACTCGATCACTGGGAGGCTGCTGGGCACAACAAAGGCTAAATGTTCCGGTTAATGACACTTGAAACCAAGCTTCACGCTTGCAAGGAGCCGAAGATCGGTACAAGCATTCTCCATATCACTTGACACAATAGCAATATAAATGATGCACGTCGCCCGGATGACCCCAGACCATTCGGAATTACTATGTGCAGCGTCCTCCAGGCTGAATCAACAACTCCCTCCGTACGACCGCGAAGCCAATGAAAGGACACTGGCACGTTGCCAACGTGCTGTAAGCGAACCTGCCAGGGGTCAACTAGGACTTCTTGCTCCGCGAATAACGCAAAGACGACGAAGACGAAAGACCGCACCGTGCGGAGCCGAGCCGTTCACGGTAGATGCCAGTACCGCGTCCCTTGCGGGTCGAAACCTGCAATATACGTATCAATATGCATGAGAAAGTCTGGAGCACGAGGTCCACGTCGACCCGAGTGCACGTGTCCGAAGTCGAACGGTACTCTCACGGTACTGTATCACCACTGCAGGCAAGTGCAGCCTAAAGGCCACGGCGGAAGGGAAGTCAGCGAGACAAGATATATAGAACGTCTGCGCTCCCAGCATAACTGTTCAATCATAATCAACAACATCTCCTTCGTTCGCAACAAACCTACATTCCCAACAGACAACATGTATACCAAGGCAGCCCTTCTTCTTGTGCTGGCACAAGCCTTCGCTGCTCCCGTCGAGCTTGAGGAGCGCCAATCCTGCCCGAAGATGTCAGTCCCCATTAACCTGGTGTCCCTCTATCATGCTGATACGATAGCAGCCACGTCTTCGGTGCCCGCGAGACCACTGCCTCGCCAGGATACGGCAGTACCGCCCGCTTCGTCAATGACATCCTCTCTGCTTACCCAGGTTTGTTCACGTTTGATCGTCAAACCAGAATCGATCAGCTGATGATGGTTACCATAGGCTCGACCGCCGAAGCGATCTCCTACCCAGCATGCGGTGGTCAAAGCTCCTGCGGCGGCGATAGCTACGCTCAGTCTGTTCAGGCTGGTGTGAAGGCCGTGCAGTCCCAGGTCTCTAGCTTTGCCTCGCGCTGCCCGTCGACACAGCTCGTGTACGTCGGCCACTCGCAGGGCTCTCAGATTGGTGACGATACGCTCTGCGGAGGAGGTGACCCAAACAATGGTGTCACCAACACTGCCGCAACGATTGCCCAGTACAACTTCAAGGCCATCATCTGGACTGGTGACCCACGCTTCGTTCCGGGCGAGTCATTCCACGTTGGCTCTGCAACCCATGGCGGCGTAAGTCTACATGCCACGTCCTCGATGGTGTCGTCCTGCTAATACTGACTAGTTCGCTGCTCGCCCGGCTGCCATCACCTGCGGTAAATACCAGGTAAGATCGAGCAAGTCTCCACAGATCGGAGGTCTGTTGCTTACATTCTGCCAGGGCCTGATCCAATCGTACTGCGACTCCGGCGACGAGTACTGCTCGAACGGAAGCAACCCCAACACCCACAACCAATACCAGACCGAGTAAGCACACCTGATCTTGCTCATGCAGCATCTGAAACCCTTGCTAATGATTTCACCAACTGCATCAGGTACGGCAGCGCCGCTCTCGCATTCGTCAAGTCCAAGTTGACGGCATGAACGGTGGTCATGTAAGGGAATAGCACCGCAAGCCGCGGCAAAAGTGTTTCCGGACGAGATTGTACATTGCTGGGCAATTGCAACAATCATTCACTTAGGTAGTGACTGTACTCACAGTCAATCTCACCCCTCGGTTCTGGTCGCTTGATACGTGCAGACAGCTGCCAGCAATCCGTAGTTTCGTTGTGACGCCAGGATACAGCATCGTGCTTTCTGGCTACTTCCTGGCAGTCTATCTCTTGCCATCCTGCGCCACCTCCGTACCACTGCTTTCGTGGTGAAGCAACCACCCATACAGTGTGTATCAGCGAAACTGAACTCGTGAAGCTATACCAAGGTCGAGGACCTCCCGCACGTTGGGCCTGGACTTCAGAGCCGCAACGAGTGCCGGTTTCGCTGCCTGCACGGCAGCATCCTCGATGTTTTTCGTGAAGGTGCATGGCCTCCCATGAGGATCGCAGAACGTGCACGAGTCGGCCTTGATTCTTACGCATTGTGCATACTGTTGAGCTAATTAGCTGGTGGCGGAGAACGTTGGATCGGCAACACTTACGTTGATTATAGTTGCATCACAGCTTTCCCGTGGCCAATGGTTCTGACTCGCTCGCGACTCAGCGCCTCGTGCGTGCAGTTCGTTCCACACGTCATCCTTGCTCTTCAGCTTCTTAGGTGCGTTTGCCAAGGTCGACGGTGTTGACTGAGTGACCTTGTAGCATTGTGCGATCTCAGACACACTTATTTCAAGCAGCTTCGCCCGTCCAAAATCGTAGTATTTGACATCGTCATCGGAGGGCTTGGCCACTTTTTCCCTCTGCAAGTATCGCACAATCGCCACAGCGCGCGCACAGGCCTCTTGAGGATCAATATCGTCGTTGGCATAGTAGTGCATACGGTAGCGGTGGCCATCCGGACCCACGATCTCGAATCCTGCGGACAGACTGAGCGCGAGTTCGTGGTCAGGAGAGCTTCCCACCTCGGGGAGATTGTACATTCGCTTGGGATGAGGCTGCTTGTTCTTCCTTACATCGAAGACGAAGTCGAAGTGCGTGCCTTCCTTGTATATGTTCGGGTTGCGGCGGTGTGCTTCCGGTAAAGTCACACTCATGGTGAGATTGAACACTCCGGCTGTGTTGGAGAATTGGTAAGCCATCTGTCCTGCTCCAGAAGATTTGGCCATGTTTGAGCGACGGTAAGTATTACTGAGAGGAGCTGAGGTCTTCACGAAGGTGGCTTGTTCGAAAGCGCTCTCGGTAATCGGACTCTTGATATTCAGGCCGGCAGCGCCAAATGCCAAGCGCTCGGTCGCAATAGAGTAGCCTGTAGCATGGGCGACGGTCCGTGCGATATCCTGCATGATCAACGCATTGGCCTTGTGTTCTGCGCGATGGTTGCCCTTCTCCCCATCCGTCTCAGTCAAGTCTGAGAGCTTAGCTAGAGGATTCAGGACATCATCATCGTATGTCCCAACGAAGCTTGTGATGAATTGCTCTCCGAGTGCTATCTCGACAGGACTGTACAAGATGCATACGGGGATCATTTTCAGATACCTCGCCTTAGCCATCTTCTTGTAGGTCTCTGTCTTTGCAAGTGCAATACCTCCGATATGCCCTTGATTTCGTGCATAAAATCCGCCTATCGGCTCATTTGCAGTGACTAGCGCGCTGGTCTTGCCGGAGTAGATGATGCCTTGGCCACCGAGCTGGCCTTCTAAGCCAACAATGAGATAGTTACCATGCGCTCCAGTGAGTGGCCTGGCGCAATTCATTATATCTTGGGCGACGTAGTGGTTCGTGCTGATAATGTCCAGCATGCCAGCGCGCCCGAATCCATCGTACAGTCGATCAGCCATGTCTCCGATGGCATCTTCGTTATGCAGTACAGCCTCGAGCCAAGCGGTCGAAAAGGCGAAACGGTGATAATTGTCATGTATGGCTTTCAGCCACATATGAATCGTAGTCCGCAGCGTATTGGTCTGAAGTCCCATGCTTGGGGTGGAGCCTCGTTGTGCCGCACGTAGCCTGTCCACGTCGATCCAAACCCACCAGTTTCCCATCTTCCCCCACTGCCCAATGTAAACTCCAGCCAGTGGTACATACCCATCATCACCTGCCTGCCCACCCACATCTGCCAGTTGCACACGTACAGCGCCCCTTTCCTTATGAAGCTCTAGTACCACACCGATCTGTCCTTTGCGGAACAGGAACGTGCCATGCATCAAGTCCTTCTCGGCTCTGACAGGGTATCCGATTGGCCATGTCTTGTCGGTCCTCTCAGCGGTCGGTGGAGGAAACTCTTTCCTATATTCAAGCTCCAAGGACATGTCGCTGATGAGTGGTGTCTGTGCTAGAAAAGCTGGCATTCCGTCAGGTATCGTGGGCGGGATGTAGGCACTTAGTAGTGACAAGTACGAGGGATGGTCTTGTAGTTGCTCGCCTTGCTGCTGAAGAGCAATGAAAGCCTCTTTGCAGCAGTCGTGGGAACATTCGGAATTGATACATGCCGGCCAGCCTGTCCTTAGATGCGCGCAAAGGAAAACGTGTTGGTGTTGGACTGCCGGCTGTAGTGTAGCCGGCTGTAGTGTAGCCGGCTGTTCTGCCACTGTCGGGAGTTTTGCGACTCGGAAGGGATGGCTTGGTGGTAAGGCGAGGAAGGGATGGCTTGGTGGTAACATGCCTCGCTTCTGGAGATCACGGAAAGTCCTCTTACAGCAATTGTGATCGCATCTGCATTTGACACACTCGGGTTCATGCTGGCTCAGATGCCCGCAAAGGATAGGTTGGCGCCCTGCACCCTGTGGTGCTGCTGGTTGAGGTGTACGTTGACCGGGACCAGTGTACGATGGATGATCTTCCAGCTGCGTGCCTGATGCCCGTAGAGCATCAAAAGTGGACTTACAGCATCCATGCCAGCATGATGCTTTAACACACTTGGCTTGACCTTTGCCCAGGTGTCCACAAAGAAGGACAGGCCTAAGCGACCCGTATTGCATAGCTACGGGAGCAGATGTTGCAGTCTGTCGAGACCCAGATGTCTGCGCCGGCTGGAAGAGGGCAGTCTGCTGTGAATGAGGGACAGTCGGTGGCGGCATAGCAGCACCTTTGCGTTCGTAGGGCTCAATGTGCACAAGTCCGCGCTGGGAGGGAGCAGCCGGTGGCGGCACAGCAGCACCTCTGCGTTCGTACGGCTCAGTGTGTACATGTCCTAGCTGAAAGGAAAGTTGGGCGTTGGGTACCGCGGAGCTGGATCGTTGCGGTTGGAAGCGCGGATATGGAGTAGCGTTTTGAGCCTGAAAGGTGGCAGCCTGGGTCCGAGACGATGCTGGAGCCTGTCCCCCATGCCATGCCGGGTGGTCCTGAAGACGAGTACCCTCCACAGCGAGTTCGCGACTGGTATTCCAGCAGCACTTGTGAGTGCAGAACAGGCGGACGCATTGAGGATCGGGATTAATACCGGTCACATGTACGCAAAGTACCACTCGCGACGCCATGGTTTCTTCTTGGGAAGTCCTGTTCGCACACAGGGGACAGCAAGGTGCCGAGATGTGGTTTTGAAGACGTGAGGGAGATGCGATGAGGTCGTGCAGAATTTTCGAAGTTTCTCGTGGCAACCTTGTCCGTTTGCATACTGCGTCACTGCACTTGCTGGGCCGCTCCGGCGCATCTAGCCGGGTTTTTTCACTTGTAGACAAAGAGAGTGTCCTGCTTACTGACCTCGTGATCGCTTTAAGTTGGGTTTCTTGAAGATGGTCCGAATCCATGTGTCTGCATGCGTCGTTCGTCGGACGGTTGGCATTTGCTACAGACGTGGGGAAGCATAGACATCTATCACCCTGTCGTATACTTGCAAGCGAATAGACTGCTCCATATCTTGGGAAGTGCAATCGAGATGAGCGTAGGCAACCTGCCAAGAGTACAAGGCATGCTGGACCAGCATTTGCCACCGCTGAAGCGTGATGAGGGTAGTCAGCGAATGGCCCGATTTATACATCAGCATCCAGACCATACGGCTCTCATATTCTTGCAGTACACCAGCAGGTATCCAGACATCATGTGCTTCGCCAGTAAATCGTGTTTACCCCTGCCTAACACCACCGTTCTCGGATCAGGAGTAGTTTCAGCTCCAGGCGTGCATTCTGGACGTCGAACAGAGTACTATTGCGGTAATTAGCCATGGATATACAGTCTGTTGAAGCGGTATTGTATGGATTCCGGAAGTGATGTGCTCCTTCCCTCCTGGGAAGGAACGAAGTACAACCTTCGACCTCACCTCACCTCACCTCACCCCAGCAGATTTCAGACCTCAGGTCGTTGCTAAGATGGCTTCCTCATATACTAACCATGGCGACGTATGTACAGTGGTCTTCAGATCGGAACAGGAAAATACTGACATGAGCATTATAGATACAATTTCGATACCACCGTCGTCTCCTTTGGGGCAAAAGGCCTCGAGGCCTTCTCGTTAGGCCAGAAGTTTACCAGCAAGCCGCTTGCGTCTCTCCCAGTTCCGGACTTTTCGAAAGTACAATTCGATATTGCAGTGTCGTCTCCCTGTCTGGAAGCTCTGTTCGCCCTCCCGCCGTCTTTCGAGCCGCTGTCTTTGCCTGCCGCTGGCTTTGAGCCATTGTTGAAGCAAGCCGAGCAGCAGTCCGTGTCCGTGTCCGAAGACACTTCTTACGAGAGACAAGATTCCATCATGGCACCAGACGATGAAGACTCGCGCCCGGCCAAAAGGGCCAAAATCGCCTGAAGCTGACGCTACTATTTCCTACTCGCTCCCGAGCATATAACATATATTTCAGCATCTTATCTTTCATCGACTCCTGCATCATGTTCGGAAAGTGCAGCACAAGATCATCGGATGTTCAACACACCTTTGGCTGCTTACGTACTCAGTGGCTTCCCGACCCTGACATCAAACACAACTCACTCACACACACAACCCATATCATTTTAACCATGGACAAATTCACCGCAGGATTCACGTCTTTTGGCAAGACTGTGTCATCCTCAGTCACGCCGTTCGCAGCGCGTAGCCAGCAATGGATCCGCGAGCAGACCGGCAATGCCAACGAGAAGACAGAGCTCCCGCACGATTATACGGAGCTGGAAGTAAGAATTGACGCTTTGAAACAAACCCACCAGAAGATGCTGGCTGCGACCAGTCAGTATGCGAACGAGGCATACGACTACCCTCCTAATATCCGAGAGAGCTTCCAGGATCTTGGAAAGGGCATCTCGGAGAAGGTATGTAGTATACCCGTTCACAACACGCTTATCGCAGGCTAATCGTTCCTAGGTCAACCTTCTCTCAAAAGCCTCCTCGGTCTCCGATGCCCAAGCCGCGATGGTAGCACCGCCCTCTGCAAAGCCACAACCAAAGACCTTCTCGCACGCGATCGCTCGTGCTGCCCTAGCTGGGAGTCAGCAACTCGCAATGGCAACCCCACAAGGCTCCACGGAACCAGACCCACTCTCCCAAGGACTTGAGAAGCTCGCCATAGCAGAAGAGAAGGTGGGCCACGCACGATTGGAGCAGGACGAGAAGATTCAGGGCATGTTCTTGGCTGGGTGGACAACCACACTCAACCAATCGCTCAAGTCAGCGGACAAGGCACGTACCGCCGTGACAAACGCGCGCCTCTCGCTTGATGCGGCGAAGTCGCGTGCTGGGGCTGGGGGTAGGCATGAGGAGAACTACACAGATGCGATGAGGAAGGCTATTGAGCAGGCTGAGGACATTTTCGTGGAGAAGGTTGATGAGGCGACGAGCGTTATGCGGAATGTCCTCGATACGCCTGAGCCATTGAGGAATGTTGTGGAGCTGGCAAAAGCACAGGCGGAATTTCACGCTCGAGCTGCGGAGATCCTCGAAGACGTTGCGAAGGAAATGTCTGAGATCCAGATGGATCAAGAGACTAGCTACAGACAAGCAAGGGATGCACAGTAGGTTGGGTAGGCACGAGGAACGGGTGCAATCGGTATGAGCTGCATTATCTGCAATGCAGTACGTCGGCGTTCGGTGCGATTCACGGAGGATAACCCATGGCTTTGCGGTAGGTAGTGGAGCACTTACGATACCAAAGATTCTGACAGCAGGATCAAACTTTGTACGACATCAATTTTTCGATTTTCGATCACTGAGTCGTGCCTTTTTGTCCGACCATGTTCGAAGGGAGAAGACGACGACGAATGAGCGAAGGACGTCGAACGAAAGGAACAGTGGGCGACAGAAGTCACATGGGGTAACTTGATTGCAGTTTTAGCCCGATGTGCGAATGTGCCGAAACCTATGGTTCCACAGGATCATTAAGCATGATCAAGAGACAGCAATTCCACTCACGGTAACAGTGTTTATTGCTCCTAATCTGTACACAAGATCAATCTAATGCACTCAAGACGGAGGGAGCGACTAACCCCGTATAAAAGCCGCAGGGTGCATGAGTTGACGCACGGACCATCACCAATAGGTTAGGTACATCTGACTTCCTTGGATCTCCAATGCGTGTCCATACCTTCCGTCATGGCTGCAGGCATGCGGGATACCCAGTTCGGAAAGCTTGTGCGTCTGTCAACTGGTAGGAGGCGGCTACGGTATCCTGATGAGATTGATTTGAGCATGTGGACAGCGTCCATGGAGCACAGCACCACTTCAAGAAAACAAGACGAGAGCGTCATCGAGTTGCAGCACCAACACGTCGACGGGGAAGGGCGTGAAAAGCCGGCTCTGCTGGTCAGTTGGTACGGGTCGAACGACGTAGAGGTATGTACAGATTGCACATTTTCGCAACCAAGTCTAGTGTGCAAGCTGAAATCATGAAGAATCCTCAAAACTGGTCGCCAACATGGAAGCTTTTCGTCTGTTTCCAGATATGCCTCCTCGACTTCGCCTTCTATATCGCCAGCAGCATCTACACGCCTGGCGAACAGGCAGTCATGGAGGACTTCGGCGTGAGCGAAATTGAAGCGACGCTGGGTCTGTCCTTGTTCACACTGGGCTACGGGCTTGGTCCTATGCTCTGGAGCCCATTGTCCGAGATACCATCAGTTGGCCGCAACGACATATACTTCTTCACATCCTTGGCATTCGTGCTGCCGCTACATGTCTTGGCGGCAAGCTGCGGCACAGTCCTGCGTAGCCACCAGTCCTCCTCAACACTCTGGACTGTTAGGCGTCAAGAAGTAAGGCAAGCTCGTGAGAAGTAGACCTGTGGCAGCACATCTCAGGAGTTGAGTGATTGACAAGCGCTACATGCTCTGCCAAGTATCTTCCTTATCACGACAAAGTCATGCAACAACCCATCCAATGAATGACCGTTCATCTTACCAACACCATCTCACATCAGTCTCACCTCTTCGACCCCTTCTTCTTCGCCGGCACCATCCTGAACGATCCATTGCCCTCCTCCTTCGCCGCGGCCGCCTCCTTCGCAACTTGCGGGCCCTTCTTGGCGACCTCACTCCAACCGCCACCAGACTGCCCGTTGCTGGCATGGTGTGGGCTGGCCGTGCTCTTCATCGGCGCCGAAGTATCGATGAGGCCCTTATCCGCCATCTTCTTCCGTCGCAAGAACTCTTCGCTAAAGTGGCGCGAGTCAACTTTGTTGGTCACGCCGTGAACTGCTTCGGTGATCATGTCGCGGTCGTTGCCAAGCTCACAGAGCGTGGCGACGAAGTCCTCGGCTGCAAGTTTGTCAGTCACTGGGACGTAAGGTAAGGATGTGCGCGACTTACGGGAAATGCTCTTGTTCAAATCGGGTCTCAGCTCGCCCACCGCCCACTTGCGGAACTCCTCCTGTGCGTTCACAGTAGAGGCGTTGCTGGACGTGGTCGTTCTGCTAGGCACCTTACGTGGAGCGACAGGCTGCAGACCTGGCACAATACCTGAGCTGACAGTCCTGGGCACAGCCGGAGTAGCTGGCGCGGGTGTCTTGGACTTCCCGCCGGCTCCGACCGTCGTCCAGGCTGGTCCAGGGCCCGCAGGTGGCAACGTGACTTTGCTAGCGAGGTTAGCGTAGCTCTTGCCACCAGTCGGTGCAGCCACGGCACCAGTGACGCTGGCTTGAGCCGCCAGAGCAGCAGCAACCTGCCTCTTCTTGCGCGCTTCTTCTTCTTTCTGAATCTGCGCCATGCTCTTCGTGGAAGGTCCCGTCGTCTTCTGCGCCGCTTTGGTCCATGCAGCGGAAGTCCCATTGACGGGTGTTGCAGGCGAAGCGGTCGCACCCCAACTGCTAGACGAAGGGAGGCCGGGCTGAGGAGCTTGCACTTGTGCCAGAGCCTCCATCTCCTTTTCAGCCGCGGCACGACGAGCCGCAGACGCAAGCGCCTCAACTTCAGCAGCCTTCTTTGCCTCAATCTCTTGGATTTCTCGCAGAGATGGACCCTTTGGCCCTTCAGCAGGCTCCTTCGCCCAAGGCGCGACAGCAGCGCTTGGAGTATCTACAGACGGCGTCTGCGACATGTCTCGTGACTCAGTCTGCAGCTGGTCCGCTACGCTTTGACGGCCTGTACGTTGTGCAGCTGGAGCAGGCAACGGTGACTGCGACGGTGCTGGCGGGAAGGGTTGAGGTAGCCCGCCTTGCTGAGGGGCAGGTGACTGCTGCGCAGAAACGGCAGCCTCCACTTGCTCGGTCAAGGAGAGCGGTTCCTGCTGACCATAGGTTGACGGCGGCGCACCATTGTTCTGTGTCGCCGGGGCCTGCTTTTGCTCCGACTTTCCAACGGCAGGCTGGAAGCGAGCGTCTAAACCTTGTCCCTGCAACTGCTGGAATTGCTGTAACCGCTCATTCGGGCCAGCCTGCTCGTTGGGAACGTGCTGCTGCGCGGCATCGTGCTGTGCCTGCTCTTGCTGAAGCCTAGCACGGTCCTCGTACATCTGCTGTACTTGTTGATGGTGCTGAGGCTGCTGTGCCTGTTGCTGCTGCTGCTGGCTGAATGGCTGACCGGGAGCTCCAAATTGTCCAGGTGCAGACCGCTCATTCATGCTCAAGCGATCCATGATGCCCGGGATCTCCTCCTCGCGGATGTGGCCCAGAGAGTCCACTCCAGCGCCTACAGCGCCTAGCCCACCACTTTGCGGCGAGCGAAACGAGTTATCGAAGAAGCCAGCTACATTTCCGCCGGCCGGAGCTTGAGTCGGGCTTGGCTGGAAAGCATTGGGGCTGGAAATCGATCCGAAGCTTGGCTGTGAGTGCAAGCTCTGCACGCTGCTGTGGTGGTTGAGTTGACCGGGCGCCAGACCATGCTGAGAGCTCGGAGGCTGCATGCGCTGTGCCATCTGGGCTTGCGCGAGATGCTCCTTCTGCCTCGCCATGAGATACTGCTCCTCTTGCTTCCTACGCTCGAGTGCGTTCTGCTGGTCTGCGGTCAGAGTGGTACCAAAACTTGGGAAGCTGGATGCGAATGGCGGCTGTACACCACCTGCAGAGGCCGGATTAGTGGTATTGGGTATCGTGGCAGGCCCGGCACCTGCTCCAACGCTAGGTCCAGGTCCAGCAGCAGTGCCGGCCCAAGCAGTTGGCCCGTTGTTTGAGACTGCTCCATGCGGGATGCCAATCTGCGGGACGAGGAAAGGTTCTCTAGAGTTCCCAATGCGGCGGATAAGCTGCGCAAGAGGTTCGTAGTCCGTGTCCTCATACTTCTTGACAAGCAGTTCGGGTGAGAAGAAGCCTGCCTTGTACCAGTCATGCATCTCCAAGCCAGTCCACGGTCCTTGAGTCTGGCCTTGCGGATCGCGATAGATCCATCGCATCCTATCGGGCATGACCATAGTCTTCTGCTGAGGTGCAGGTGGTTGGTTCGAAGCTGAGCTGCCAGGAGGTTGCCCAGCTTGGTCGCCAGAGGGGAAGGATGCATGGTCGTTAGTTTGCTGCATCTGGCCTGGAAGGCCAAACTGTGACTGCATGTTCTCACCAGGCTGCGCGCTTTGTGCCTGCCCAGCAAACGGACTTTGCATGTCGCCAAGTCCACTGCCGAGACCCGCAAAAGGCTGGTTCACAGATCTTTCATTGCTACCGTCTCTCTCATCTCCGCGGAAGTCTCCTTGACGCATCTGGTCTTGCATGGCAGGAGGAAACATACTAGCCATCCTACTTCCGCCAAAACCTGCACCACCTTGCGAGCCAAGCAGATTCGGTCCACCCAGGCCAGCCAGGCTCGGAGACTGCAACTCAGCCGTCGAGGACGAAAAGATGCCACCTCCGAAAGCAGTCGACAGACCAGCAGTCTGGCGACTCGGCGTACCAAAACCAGGCTGGGTGACGGGCCACGCTGCCGATCCAGAGACACCACCGAGCTGACCGAGGCCACCGAGACCAGGGAAAGCACGTCCACCAGCCGAGCTACTGGTCTGGCTTCGTTCGCTGGCTGGTCCTTGCATGCCAGGGGCGCGACCAAGCGAGCCTAGGCCCTGGAAGCCACCCATAGCTTGACCTTGATCCTGACCAAACCCACCCAGGCCAGGCAACGGTGCATTGTGCATGTCCAGTCCGTCGGTGTCCTCAGTCAAGCGATCGATACCGTACTGATCAGGCGACCTGTAGGGGTTGGTGTCCGAAGGGCTCATTGGGTCATTGCCGCCCAGGTGTTGGTTCGCCCTCTGCGTGACTGGAGTTTGCTGGTATGCATCACGGCCGAAGCCATGTGCATTGTCTGCCGTCATGCCAAAGGCACCAAAGCCTCCCTCATCCAGCGTGTTTGATCTGCTCGGGGTACCGAACCCACGCAAACCTTGTCGCGGCTGAGGTGCTGGGCTGAGATCGGTGCCGGCACCAAGCGCAGCACTCCCAGAATGCATTTCTTCCTCCGCCTCGGCCAAAGCTGCAGTCACATCGTCCTGCGGCCGCCAAGACTCGTTCTCGTTCACGCGCGCCAAGCTTGACATGCTACCTTTGCGCTGCACGGTGGGCGAGCCGATCTCTTCGTTGCTGTTCTTCTCGAGGACGTTCTTGAACCTGCTTTCGAGCCTGCCGCTGCCAAGACCGGGTCTCTTATCACCAGAACCTTGTTGCCCGCCGAGGCCGAAGTTACCGAAAGAGCCCATAGGTGACATTCCTGCGCTTTGTGGCGCGGCAGACCATGGCGAAGATGGTCCCGTCAGCCCTGCACTCAATGGTCCGGTCTGGTGGCGCCTAAGCGTCCCGAATGGAGTGGTCGCCGACTTGTCTTCGCCATCCTGATCGTCTCGGAAATCGGTGCGCCTACGCTGCAGAGATGGTGGTGGGGAGGGTGCACGCTGGTCATCTCGGCCGACCGTAGGAGACGCCAAAGCATTGCCTGGGAACGGGTAGGACTCGCTCGTCTCCCGACGACGACCAAATCCTCTGGTCGCAGAGGGAGATGGAAGTCCGTAGCCGCCGGGAGTGCCAGCATTGTTAGAGATCGAGATTCTACGTCCGTTCGGTTGCTGACCGTCCTTGTTAGCTGGCTGCCGGGTGATAATTGAGTTGACCGAGTTCGAGAAGAGCTAAAAAGGTAGTCAGTCACAAATAATACTTCATGTCTGGTGCCACCAGATCGCATACCTCTTTCTCATCATCATCCATGTCAGACAATGCGAGTGGCTCAATGCTACCATCTCGGTCCCAGCATATATCCGGACCAGGCTGAGCGTCTCTGCTATGATCTGCCCTGCCCCAGCCTGCGGAAGAATTGCCATTTGCCATGTCTGGTTGCCACCCTCCAACGTACAGTCCGTTCAAGCCTTCTTTTAGACCGCCGTCAGCGCCCTGTTGTGTTTTGAAGAAGTCAACAAGCTGGTCTTTGGAGTAGCGCAGGTCTCCCAGTGTTCCATTGCGGTGAGGAGGGACGTAGCGGGGCGGTGGCTGCGTAGGGTCGGGTTGTGTGTTTTGAGATGCCATTGTCGCGCCGGAAGCTCTGCGGAAGGTCTGAGTCGCACCGTTCGTCCTGCGACCCCTGCAGGTCACTGTCAGCTTCTCGCTCAAATCAATGGCATTGCGCCTGCCTCATTGCTGGTGCGATGCATGAACGTCAAATACGGTCGCGAGAAGAGCTTGACGTACCATTCCGAGCCGCCATCACGCGCCAATGGCGTTGAGGGATTACTTCCAGCCGCTGCAGAAGCGAAAGTAGAAGGAGCCATCTTGCTGATCCCAGAAGTGGTGCCGGATCGAAGACGGTATGGGAGGTTGGTTTTGGGTTGTGTATGGGCTTTCGAGTGCGGTGGCTAGTCAATTGGTTTTGGTAGGGTTGATTATACTCGCGACGGTTGTGTGTGGTCAATGCTGTGCTGTCATCTAGTGGGATGTGTCCGAGAGAGGAGTGAGATGCTGCCGTCTTTTCGACTTTCGCGTCAGGGCTAGCAACGCGGGAGTAACCGAAACGAGGCACGCGACATCTTTTGGAGCATTTCATCAATGGCGCATCCAACGGTCTCAGGAACAACAGCTATTGCTAGTACCAGTTCGGTTGTTGGAGGCGCAGCAACGATCTTGACACCGTGGAGAGACCGAAAATTCGAGTCGACTGCGACTATCCTCGACTCTGCCTCCTAGCAAGGGGGGACACCAACAACAGGAACATCAGCAGCATTTCGCGGATATCGTGTTGACCTAGGCCTCCTCACGATGGCGAGAACGTTGCAGCAGCTACCGCGGCCGAACATATACTGAGAGGCTGCTACTCATCCAGAAATTATTACAAGCCACGTACCAGGATTTAATTAAGACTGCAAGCAATGTCTTGCTGATCCGCACCACTATATGGCACTATCCAGTTCGGCAACAACGCAGTTTTACGATTCTGGTCGGACGCGGTGCCAAAGCCTCGTATCTTCTTGGCCAGTCTCATAAGCTCTCGAACAACTCACGTCTACTGTCAACGCCTCGTCATCGATGTGGTACAGAAACAGTCAGCTTTCACTGGCTACGACAATGCAGGGCTGTCGAGTCCCACGAAAAGCGGAGGTTTCCAACAATGTTTGCTTCAAGCGTTGCTGCGGGTGCCCGACGGCATCCCATGTCAGCTGCGTGGTAGGTGATTCGATTGCCCGTGCGGCTCATTGCATCAAACACGGCGGCTGCGGCTATCCTTGGAGTCTGTCTTTTACAACCTACACGCCGTATCACCACTCGCCACAATTCTCACGCCATGTAGCAGAGGTATCTGCTGTCATGCCCACTCGCAGTTTCCTGCTTCCCTTTTCCGCTTTCCGCTTCGCGCTCTTCAGCCTTGCAGATTTTGAGACGTACCAAGCTATGGATTGCTGATGTATTATCACAACACAATCACAGAACGAGTGCAGTGGATATTGCTAGCATGTATCCAATGATGATGCCACATATGGGAGGAGGTCGTGGGCCTCGTGGACAGCGAGGCATGCGTGTGTATTCGTTCACTCCTTTCTGTTCAGAAAAGTTCAACTAATGTCAACCCTAGGCGGCTCACCAATGATGAACCCAATGATGATGCATCCGATGATGGGCCCGATGATGGGAGGTGGTGGGCCATCTATGATGGGAGGTATGGGAATGGGAGGCGGCATGGGAGGTATGGGAGGTATGGGAGGTATGAGGGGTCCAATGCCAGGTTTTGGAAGCATGGGCATGGGAGGTCCAATGCAAGGTTTTGGAGGCATGGGAGGCCCTGGTATGCCGCGCCGCCTCCCGAGGGGTATGGAAGGCATGGGAGGCATGGGCGGTCTAGGAATGCCGGGGCCAGGTGGCATGCGTGGCGGAATGGGCAGCATGAGAGGGCCCGGTCCACCTTTCATGTCACCGCTCATGGGAATGGGTCCTATGGGAATGGGCATGGGCGGTATTGGAATGGGAGGCGGAATGGGGATGGGAATGGGAGGTGGGATGGGAATGGGTATGTCGCCTCCATGGATGAATGGCGGCATGCAATGGATGGACATGGATGACGAAGAATACGACGACTTGGATGATGTCGACTTCGAAGACGACGATCCTTTCTTGGAACTCTGGAGGAGGTCTACTAAGATGCAGAGGCGGCTAATGTGTCAGTGGAGGCAACGATATTGAGTGAGTCCTCCCGGTTCTAATGCAACAACACCATGCTGACAATGGGAAGCACGAAACATCTGATGCTACTAGGGGTCTGATGCGTTTGTTGACGGAGTTGTAGTAAATCTGCTCTGCAAAGGTACATTCGTTGGATGAGCAAGACTGTTGATCGTAACACGGCTTCCAGATTACCATCCTGCCGCCGTGACATTCTGCATCAGGCAAGTCCTGACGTCTCTACAATTGACCCTCTCCAGTCAAATACACCCTCTAACCGGACATCGCCTTCGACCTCGCCTCCCTCGCTTTGTTTACAGCAGGCCTCTGCTCCAGCTTTTGTGCCCACTCCCAGCAGGTAGGGTAGTCTTTCTGCCATTCGCTCACAAAATCCTCACCCATGAGATAAGGCTTTTGCGTCAGCAGCCAGTGCCACGGCACGAACATGACATCCGCATACGAACACTGATCGCCACACAGATATGGTCGTCCAGACTTCTTCAGGTGCGAGTCGATGACGCCCATCACCCGCTTGATCTCGTTACCGTAGCGGTCAAGGCACGACGTCAGGTTCTTCTCGGGGTGGTATAGGACGAACCACGCACGCTGGCCAAAGTATGGTCCCTGTCCGCTCATCTATACAAAACGTCGTCAGCCATTGATGTATCAAGCCAACTCTTTACATGGAACTCACCTGCAACTCCGCCCAACACTTCTGCTCCCACTTCGCTGCGCCCTCGGTATACCTTAGACCGGTTTTATTCTTGGGATCATACGTCTCCAACAAATATTCGATGATCGCTCCGCTCTCCCACAATGTCATGCCAGTGTTGGGATCCTCGATAGCAGGCACACGACCGTTCGGGTTGAGCTTCTCGAAGGGATCTTTCTTCAGGTCGGGGAACTGCATCAACTCGGTCTCGTAAGGCAGCTCCAGCTCATTGAGGAAGATCGCAACCTTCCATGGGTTCGGTCCACCTGCGTGCGAGTAGAGCTTGATGGGCTTGTTGCCCGTTTCAGAGCCGGTGCCAGTACCCATGACTTTCTCGACCTTGTCAGACATGTTGGTAATAGTTTTGTAGAGTGTGTATGTGGAAATTAGGAAAAGAGAGAGAGAGAGAGACAGAGACCCTACATCGCAGCCATCTGCCTTGGGGTCTCCGGCACCGCTAACCTTCCCTGACGTCGTCTGTCTACCGGCGCGTCCTCCGAAGTGCAGAAGCCAGACCCAATGGCAAAAAGTTGAAGGAGGGGTCGATCAGGTACAGCCCCCGCGTCGTCATTGACAAAAGCTCGAGAATGAAGCTTGAGGTCAATATAGCGGAGCATATGCAAGGGCCAATGGCCGTGTGCGGCAGCGTGATCGGAAAGACAGACGTCTACAATTCGTGCCTGCCGCATTGGGTATCAACATCTACGCCATGCAATATCACGATTGAGCAATGTAAATTATACATGAAACAATCGTGAATGTCGCATTTGAAACTGTCAGTGCATTGGAGGTTCGACACTGAATATGCTTGTGTTGCAGTTGGCGTTAGTTTGAAAGAATGTGGGTGGTCCATCGCTGACCGATGAAATCGCAGAGTCTCCCTTCCTTGTCGCCTTCCCACGAATAATCAATCGGCACGCACAAGTGCTTCACCTTCATCATCCCAACTGGAGATGTCGTTCATACTCTGCTCTCCAACCCTGCTCCATCTTCAAGCGCCGATACACTCCTTATTGAACGGAGTGTTGCACTTGACGCGACACACCGGCGTCACCCCATCTGCCGCAGTACAGGTCGCCCACTCCCCGCTCGATATCTTCGCCCACTGTCTGGGCCCCAACTCCTCGCGATGGCCATTCTGCCAGATGATGACCCACTTCCGATCATGGGTGATGCCGTCAACGTCCACACGGTCGTCGTACCCGCCTTTGCCTTTACCAGCCGCAAGGTTGTGTTGGTCGCACGTGAGCCAGTATCCGCTTGCTGGAGACCATCCCGTCGACCCGTCACCGTTGTTGTAGTTGTAAATGAAGCATGATTCAGAACCTTTGCCAAACTCGGCCCACTTGACTGTCCAGGGCGTGTTGTTTTCGACGCGGCCGCAAAAGCGGAACCACCAGTGAGCTGGGCAATCAGAGGCTGAGACAGTGATCGGGAAGGAGAAGAGGGAGAGAAAGGCCGCGGCCATGATAGCCATAGATGGTTGCATAGTGGTTGCTGAAGGTAGTGGCTTTCGAAGAGTGGAATTGTTGGTCTGATGCGCTCGATCGTGAGCGAATGCAGGCTTTGATATGTGTCGCGAATGTAACACACCGGACTTCCCACGGCGACCTCGATCTCATGATGTTGTTACGCTGCTTGCAGACCAGTCGCTTGAAACACTGGTGCAAACTTGTGCCTCCTCACGGCTTTGTTCGAGAGCTCACCGGTCTCGGCTTCCCTCCTCTCGCCATAGTATGCGTGCGACGCATCTTCAGGCCGTCCTTGCTGCCAGATTCTACATTGGTGCAGCTGTTCAGCCCATCAGCTGATCCCGATTTAAGAGTCACAGCCAACTTCGGAATGTATCGCAGTGCAACTACCTCCAAGCCCACCGGTAAAGGTGCGGCTAAGCATCTTATGTAGGCCAGCATCTCGCAGCGCCCACTGGACAATACCGAAGAGAGTCTTGTTAAGGTGTAGTCTGCAGCCACTTGTACCTCCCGCCAAGGATATCACACCATGCCCAGTAGCTCGTGCAACGCCTGCAGCACTATGCGGTGAAGCACATTTCTTGGCGATCCGAATAGCCGACAGCAGACCACTCTGTACACCATGTCTGCAAGTCCGGTAAGCAAATTGAACCCATCGCCTCAGCCCCACCCCGATCTCAGCACCAAGAAGCTCAATCCGCCCTCATCACGGCATACCGATGAGAAGCCGACATATCCTGCCGTACACAACGACGCCTCTGAAGCTCGGTCCGCTGCGCGATGCTTTCTCTCCTGGTAGACCCAAAGAATGAGTAGGAACGCTTACTGCACGCTTCCCGCTTGCTGAAATCATATCCTCCCCTGTTCAATACAGTACGTAGCTCGAACGAAATAGAGCTGTACGGCGTGTGTGAGCGACTTCAGCCACAGCTCCCGGAAGCGCACCCATCAATCGTCGTTGACCTCTACTTTCCAGTCTCAAGAGGACCATGTCCTTGGCTCCTCCACACAGAGCTGCCGCTTGTCGGCGTGAAAACTCTGCACGAATCTCGAGAGGACGATAACACAGCCGTTCTCATCCATGTTCGACATCATCGGGCTTAATAAACCCGTAACTCCACCCACTATCCATGCAGGAAAAGACGAGGACAAGCCGGTCCGTGCGCCAAGTGCTCGAACATAAGATGCGACCGTCTATGTCAGAAATACCCGAATCCTCGGTAGCATCAAGACGGGAATCCTAAGTCCACGTTAGCAAAAAGAACCTAACTACAGACCATATCGTCCCTCCTTCACCTCCCATCGTACAACAAATCATTCACGACAACCTCAAACCTTGGCGACGAAACAACATCCATCCCCTCATAAACCACCCTCTCACACACCATAAGCACAAAACAACAACATCAGCTCTGAAACATAAAACACCTCGCAACACCCGCACTCCGTAAGGTACACACGTAGTATACAACATCTCCCATACACTATACACATCCCCCCTACCCCATCTACCTCATCTCCGTCTCAAATACCAATTAAAAGCCAACCCCATAACCTCCCCCCCAAACGGCGTGGGCACCTCCGCCAACCCGGGCCTCGCCACGGGATGCCTCAAATACACCGCCGAACACACATTCTGGTTCACCTCCAGATACCGGGGTATAAACGCGAAAGCCGACATGAACGCCCGGGGTTGCCAGGGAGTAGCGTAGGGCTTGGACACATCGATGGGGTTTTCTCTTGCTCTGTCAAGGGCTTGGGAGAGGAGGGCGGCGTCGCGGGCGGCATTGTATTCATCCGTCTTCTCAGGTTGTTGCATCCGCGGGTTCGAGGACGCGGCGGCTGTAGCATCGCTTTGGGCTGCGGATGTACTTTGGGTCGGGAGGGAGTCGGAGGGGATCTTGGTCATGATTTCCGCGAGGGCGGTTTCGAAGTCGGAGATGCTGTTGGTTTCCGACGAGGAGCCTTCTGCTAAGACGGCGTCTGTTGAGGGACGATGTTTGGCCATGGTTTTTCGCACGGATTGGGCGAAAGACCGGAGTTCCTGCTGGCGCTTTCCGCTTAGCTTGCGCTTGGAGTCTTCCAGTATGCGTTTGGCGCGGAGGACGAGGTTTTTCATCGCTTTTCGCGCGTCCTGCTCATCCTCGGGTTTGGTGGTCATAGCCTCCCTATCCTCATCCGACTCTAACGTAGCGGCTCCGGCATCATTATCCTCATCCTCCTCAACCTCTTCCAACCCCTCCTCTACCTCAGAATTGTTCGCAGCAGCAGCCTCCGACTTCGCAGCATTCCGCTCCACCCTCCGATCCTCAGCCTCCTGATCACTAACCGGACTCCCCTTCTTACTCTTCCTCGCCCCCGTCGCAAACATAACCCTCTCGGGATCCACACTAAACATATCCCCCGGATTCAACTGATACCCCGGATAAACCATCTTCTTCCCATTCACCTTGACCCACCCATGCACCACAAACTGCCGCGCCTGCTTAGTCGAAGAACTAAACAACGCCCTCCAAATCGCGGTATCCAGCCTTCTCTCCAGCGGATGAAAAGTCATATGCATATACGGCGTCTTCTCCACCCTCCCGTCCCGTTTCCGCAGCACCTGACTCTCCCCTTCCTCCCCTTCAGCGACTCCCTCTCGTCCGTCGTCCCGCCGCCGGCTGTCTACCTCGAGCCCCGAGCCCCTTCCCAACGCCATCTCACTCCCATCGTATTTCGCCAAATACTGATGCGACATACTAACCACAGCCGGCAACCTGCGATCAAACATCCGCGTCCACTGACCCTCGCGCACATACGGATTGTGGTAAGCCCGGGCCATGGATTTGGCGGTCCATTTCTGCTGGAAGAAAGTTCGGTTCGCGGCTCCCGGGGTGATGAGGCGGGAGAGGTTGTAGAGCGTTTCTTTGCTGAAGTCTTGGCGAATGCGGGGGCGTTTGAGGCCGTGGAAGCGTTTGCGTACCATGGTGATGGGTAGTGTGGATGGGGGGTGGTCGTGTGCCTTCGTCTTCAAATGTTAGTAGGTACTGATGTAGACAGTAGAGTACAATTGCCCGCGGGAGTGGCCAGATCGTCCCAGTAATATATTGATTGACTCGCTGCGGAGGGTCGTGAAAATAAGTCGTTGTTGGCAAGGACAAGCTCACAGTGAGTCGTTCTGCGCCTGGCTCAACTTTGCTACTGCCTGAACATCAAGACCTACGCTTTTGCAATCCCAGACAAGAATCTCGATTTCAAAGCAAGTTGGGCCGCGATAGCAGCTGCATCTCTTGTCCGAACACAGAAATACTGCAAGTCCCACTGATATATTGATCAAGGCTCTGCGGGCCTGCCAAGCCAAGCTCACATTGTGCCCCACCTTTACGTTAGACTCACAGCTTGACTCCAGCTCCGAAAAATTTAGTGAACTTGCACCTTGCACAGCTTCCAGCTTCACATCGCCGCGATAACATCAACATCGCTATCATGGCCGAGACAGCAGAGGACACCATCAAGGCCGTAGACGTACCCGACGTCGAGGTCAACGATGCGACCACCAAGGAAACCACGACCCTCCCAGAAAAAGCAGTTGAAGCAGAGCCGGCAGTCAAAGACGAGCCCACGAAGACCGACGACGTGAAGGAGACAGTCGAAGACGAAGCTCCCACCTCAGACATCGCCACCAAAGACTCCTCCGACGATAAGAAAGATGTCGACCCCTCCACCAAATCCGAACACGACCCCGACTCCCCCACCCGCAAACGCAAATCCCCCCCCATCTCCGTCAGCGCCCACGACCGCTACTCCAAATCCCACCGCGGCCGAGGAGGACGCGGCGGCCGCGGCGACTTCGCGGGCTACGGCAACAACAGCAGAGTCAAGACCAAGTTCGAGGACCAACCCGAGTCTAGTGACCCCGAGGAGATCCGTCGTCAGGTCGAATTCTACTTCTCCGATTCAAACTTACCCATCGATGCTTATTTGTTGAGTGAGACGGGGGGGAGTCAGAACAGACCTGTGCCGTTGAAGGTTATTCATAGTTTTAAGCGGATGAGGCATTTCCAGCCTTATGCTAAGGTTAGGGAGGCGTTGGAGGGGAGTGAGTTTCTTGATCTTAGTGATAAGGACGAATTGACGAGGAAGAAGGCGTTGGATGGGAAGTTTGGGGATGATCCGCAGCACAATAGGACGCTTCTTCATAGTAATAGTATGGCGCGCAGTATCTACGCCAAGGGGTTTGGACGGGAGGGGGAGACGACTGCGTTGGATATTGAGGCTTTCTTTGCGCCGTACGGACCTCTTAACGCTGTCCGTCTTCGTCGCCACGAGGACGGAGAGTTCAAGGGCTCTGTGTTTGTCGAATTCGACAGCGAAGACGGTGCGCGCCAATTTCTCGACCTCGACCCGAAACCTACCTGGACTGTTACCGCTAAGAAAGAAGACAGGAAAGATGGTGAAGCCGGCGAAGACGGCGAAGACGGCGAGAAGGATGCTGGCGCTGACGCAGAGGCCAAGGAAGAGACCGTAGAGAAGGAGTTGGAAATCATGTCCAAGCAAGAATACGTCGATATGAAACACGAGGGTATTATGGAGGGGACTGTTAAGCCGAGGAGTCAGAGTGATCGTCCGCAATACCATCGTGGGGGTAGGGGACGCGGTGGGGGTGGGAATAGGGATCATAGGGATAGAGATGGTGGCGGGAGTAGGGAGTGGGTTGATAAAGACGATTGGAAGGGGCGTAAGGAGAGGGATAGTAGGGATGATCGCGGACGTGGTGGGGACCGTGGAGGTCGTGGGCGTGGACGTGGTGGTCGAGGGCGCGGGGATAGGGGTGGGAGGGGTAATAGTAGGGGGCGCGGTGGTGGGGGGAGGAGGTCGCCGGATTTCAGGGATAGGAGGGATGAGGAGAGGGATGGCGACAAGCGCGATTCCAGGCGTGATAATGGCGATCGTGCTGCTGCGGAGGGCGATAGCGCTACGAAGTCTAATGGCGATGCTGGCGCCAAAAAGCGGGCTCGCGAGGACGATGGCGAAAACGGAGGTGATGCCAAGCGTGCCAAAGACGATTCTACTGCTTAGAAAGCGGGTGAGGAGTCTGAGTTCGCTGGTGAAGCTCTCGCTGCTAAGGAGGAATTCAAGGCTAAGGTGGAGGAAGGTCGGAAGAGGGCGGCTGAGATTGCTGGGGGAATGGTTGGGGGGAAGGGGAAGAAGATGGTTGAATTTGGTGGTGGGGTGGAGGGGGATAGTGTGATGACTGAGGGGAGTGGGGAGGAGGGAAAGGTTAGGGGTGAGGGGGTGGAGGGTGGGAAGACTGGGGTTGAGAAGGTGGCGAAGGGTGAAGGTGAGGGGGAGGCGGTTCAGTGAGGTTGTTGTGGTGGCGAGATGGTGGTAGGCGAGGTTGGTGGTTTTTTTGTGATGACTGGGGTGTGAGATTGGTGGTGAGGATGGTTGGGCTTTGATTGCGGAGGGTGAGTGGGATGTTGCTGCGGTCGTGGAGAATAGCGGCGTTTTGATGTGCCTGATATAGGCGAGAGGCTTGAAGGGCCTTGTTGTTATTATAGCGGTTCGTATGCGTATATTGTGTATTAGGTTTCTGAAAAGCGGCTGAACTGTTTCTGCTGACCTCTCTGGGGTTGGGTTGTGGAGTGTGCTAGTCTGGAGGCATGGGTGCGGTCGAGGGGCTTACTTTTCTCAGGGATCATAACTGGCCCTTCTCTCTTCGAATTCTCGAGACAATATCGACTCGACGATATGAACTGTGAAGACGAATTGTGGTATCATCAGACACTTCAGATACTCACTTCCATCTTGAACACTGGTATGTAACCTGGGTGCCAAAATGTATCAGAGGCTGACTAGATGTAGTTTGGTGTATCGCCAGAGGTCTTACTCTCTACTTTTTATGGAAGATGACACAAATATCGACGAAGATAACAGACGGAAGGCCGAACCGCTTGAGGCTAAGAGTGTCCTCCAGGCTGATATCGCAAGACTGAAGATCGTTCGCGAGGAGGCCTTTCAAGAGTTGAGTAGGTTGGAGAACGAGCTGGCAAGGACGACGAGGATCTTTTACTGCTTCTTGTGTGGATTCTTCTTGCAGTCGTTGCAATCATGTCTCTAAGTATGTTTGGTCGTTACAGAGTGTTTTGCTGCAAGCTGATTGAGGGTAGTTCAGCTGTATTTTATGCGAGCTACATACAAGATCAGAAAGGAGATGATACAACTTCAGCGAGAAGCTTTGGGGTTGGGGCATGGTCCTCTCGAGACTGGAGAACAGAAGATGGCGAGGTTGAGGGAGAAGATTGCGAGAGCGAAGGCTGAAGGGGTGGGGATTGAGCGTAAGTTGGCGAGGGTGATGGGTGTGCCTGCTGAGGTCTAGGGGAATATACAATGCTGTCGCGGCAACATGTGAGCTCCGCACTGGAATGTAAGTACGCACTATTACTGAAGTCCCCAGGCCTATCTGGCTGTAAGAAAGGTGGAGGTGGTGTTTGCCATGGAGGCCAACAGTATCTGAGGCGAATCGGCTGACAGTAGCAGCTACTAATAACCTCCACCCGATCGACTCTCCATCTCGGAAATGACACCGGATCTAATCGTTCGATGCACACCCTGATTTCGCACAAGATCATCGAATAGCAATATGGAGCTTGGCGAGAGGATAGCAGTGTCGGTTTTGTGCTGCCTTGTGGTTCTTGGTATGTCTCTGTCACTACTTGCGAACGTGTAGAACTCGCTGACGAACTCACATGATAGTCGTTCTGCTCTTCGTATTCCGTATTGCCTACGATTGGACGGGCCCCAAGCAGCTTGAAGAGAAAGAAATCAAAGCTGCCCAACCCGAGACCGACTTCCAACGCCTTGCCAGAAGAGAGATCGCCACTTTACAGGCCGATCGAGAGAGAAAGCAGCGCGAGATGGCTCCGCAGCGGATCGAGCTTGAGAGACGTCGTCATATGCTGCAGGACATGTCGGCTTCTCACCGGTTCTCTACGATGAAGAGGGATTGAGCTTCATGGGTATCGAGATCGTGGTGGGCTAATGCGCTGGCACGACCCACACACCGGATCTGTAGACATGGTGCGGTGGCTGATCTGGTTCACTGTTGGCTGTTTTGGATCGTCGAGAAATGGGCATCAACCAATGAAACTATCAAATGCTGACGATGGCAAGCAATCACTGAGAGGAGGTTGATCACAAGTTTGGGCTTCTACTGTGCCGTGTCGACAATGTATGCATTGAGGCTTGACAGTCTCCGCTTCAAGAAGAACGTCCAAGCAGACGTAGCTATTGGCATATCTGCAGCCTGAACCGATGAAGAATATAAAGAATCAAGGTCGACTATACATATTATACATACTAACACATGAGAGCCGCCTTGGTTTTGTCACAAGTGAGTGCTTGCTTGACACATGAGTGAATCTCAATCGGAATCGGTCAGATATACTAAGGTCGCAGACTAGTACTACTGGTATCGAAATTGGCCCTGTACAAAGGTCTAACTTGGCTGCCGTGCAGAGCTCTTCTCTGGTTCAGAGTTCGAGTCTATGCAGACGTCGTGCACGATCTGATGCCTACTCGGACAAACATCGCGGAGAGAGATTCCGGCCAGTCCACAAGCTCACAGCGATCGTCACTTGAAGCTCTTTCCCAAGGCGGCGACAAAAATCGCACATGTGACTGAAAGTGTTCGTCATGTGAACTGTCCCGGACCTGCACCTTCTCCGGCCTTCTGTGAGCTTAAAAGTATCTCCTCTCTTCTCCGATTACTTCACAAACATCCACATCCAACACATACTCATACTCAACCAACCAAGCATCAGCAAGCCAGCATGTCCACCAACGATATTGACAGCATGGAGATCTCCACAATCTCCAGCAAGGCGGGCACGCCATCAGCCAACGTCGCGGCCGATACTGCTCCAGTCTCTCCTACACCCGTTGAGAGCACCCCAGTCAAAGCCAAGGTGACTCCTAAGAAAAAAACCCCGGCCAAGAAGGCAACCCCCAAGAAGTGCTCAGCAGCCAAGGTGAGCAAGATCGACGACGAGAACGACGACTCCGCCGATGATGAGAGGCCCAAGAAGAAAGCCAAGGGTACTCCCGCCAAGGACCGCCAGCGTAAAGCCCCTCCTTCCAAACCAGCCAGCGCCCGCACCATCGGCCGCAGCTACGAGGAGTGCTCCGAGGAGGACAAGGCGCTCATCGACATGCGTGACGCCGGAAAGTCGTGGACCGAGATCCGTGCTGAGTGGGAGAAGCTCACGGGCGACAAGACGGGCCAGTCGACGCTGCCGAATCGATACTCCCGTCTCAAGAGCAACTTCGTGGTCATCAAGGAGGAGGATCTGAAGCTTTTGTTGCAGGCCAAGGTTGAGGTGGAAGCGGCGTTTGAGAAGGAGAAGTGGAGCCTAGTGGCGGATGCGATGGAGAAGATGGGGACTAAGAAGTACGTGGGCGCGGGACTCCAGAAGGCGTACAAGAAGATCATGGTCGAGCACAATGTGCAGCCGCCATCGGGTGTGCAGAGCAAGGACTTCGAGGATGCCGAGGAGGAGGATTGAGCATCTCGAGGTACCGTATAGTGGTGATGCTCAGGAAATAGGCTACGAGAGCATAAGCAGATCAGCGGAAATCGAGAATATTGTGCATAGCGATCACGATAATCCAGTACTTGACCACAATTGAGACCTTGAAATTATAATACAGTCCTGAGATGGTCTTGCCTCTCATAATTCCGCCTTGACCTTTCAACGCTCTGTGTAGCGGCAAGACTGGAATCTGCTGACGTTGAGATCATGGGAGAGATTCATACGACACTGTCTGCCTCTCACGAGCTTTATGCTGTGATCGTGCTCCTTGAGATCGTTGTACCGGCTCAAGGCCAATCTTGCAGCTCGGAGATCGTGACAAGACGATTTGAGGAGGGTTTCTGAACGCTGTTGTCTTGAGAGCTCGGCACTCTCATCCCGCTGACTCCCCGTGATTATGCTGGTCATTGGCCTCGCTACACTCGCGTGGGGCCAACACGACAGCTCGGAGATGGTGACAAGACGCATCAAAAAGGGTATTCGACGCTGTTGTTTTGAAGGCCCAACGCTCGCCTCTCTTTAGCCTTCAGTGGTCCTACTGGTCGTCAGCCTCGTCACATTGGCTCACAGGAAACTCAGCAGCTCGGAGATCGTGATCAAACCACTCATGCTTGATTGCGTCCCTAATCCTCAGTTGATTGCTGAAGTCAGCGCAAGCTCACTGCATCAGCCCGTGGCAACTCTGCACCTCGGAGAGCGTGACCGAATGGGCCGATAAGCTAGCAAATATCACATGCGTCCTCCCGGAAGCTCACCTTGGCTTTCTTGGCTTCACACTTGCACCTTGATACACCCCAAAACTTGCCCTGACAACATCCCAACACCGCCAAATCGCCTTCGAGGCCGCGCCCACTGGTCAAATATATTCAAAGTAAGTCCATTCCCGGTGAGAGGCAGACAGGATGGTATACGTGGACTGGGAAGCAGTGGGCATCTGCAAGTACGTGATGATGGGTGGGAACAATTCGTGCATGCGAAAGTCATGCAAGTGGACGCATCCGCCAGAGAACGAGATCAAGAGACTCTGGGACGATCCAGCAGCACGATGGCCGTATGTGATGGCCTGGAGAAACGGTGCGACGGTAAGCGAACATCGTTCGTCCCCCGAATTTGCGCGATATCTCGCTGACGCAATATTGCCACAAGCCGGTGCAGTCTGCCGCACCACAACCAGTGCAAGCATTCAATGGCGGAGATGTTGCCCAGAATGCTGCTGTGAAGCGGCAAGTGACACCTCCCTGGCAGAAGCCCCGTGCCGAGGCAGCACGTATAAAGGGTCCAACAGGTGACTACGAGGGGCAGAGCAGTCCTTCACTTCCGTTAGTCTCTGCTGCCGAAAATTTGAGAGCAATACTAGGAATACCGAGCAACGTCAAAATACCTCCCACCAACAAGCTACTACTTAGCCTGGAGCGACGCACGGAGCTGTCCAACAAACAGGACACCACCATCATGGGCGGCAACGCCAACCGCGAGCCTCTCGGCAGACCGAACAGACTGTTTGCACCACCCGCATTGCCCACGCCAGACAACAGCAGCTCGCCTTTCCCAAATGCAGGAGCCCGTACAGTGTGGAAGCGTCTGCCTGGTGTGCAGCAGCCGCCGTCACATGAAGAGACCGTGAAGGAGATGGATAGCTCTCCGCCGCGTCGACGGGGAGGCTTTTGGGCAGCAAAACGCGAAGTGAAGCCTGAGATCCAAACGAGTGATGTTGAAGCTGAGGTTCAAGCGTCCTCGGATGTCGGGCCCGGCTTGCCGCTTCCGGAGGTTACTCAAACGTCTGCCATGGCCATGCTTCCTCCTCCTCCTCCACCACCCCTTCCAGCGGACTACATCGTCACTGGGACGCCGGAGCAGCTCACCTATCTGCGCAAAAAGCTGGAGGAGATGGGTGCCACCAAGCGCATGAGTAATGGCGACGCCAAAGTCATTGGACCCCATCCATCGACCATTCGCGTCGCTGCACGGTATGCCAGCGAGGCTGCCATCGAGAACCTGTTACACCCTCCTGCCGTACTCGATGTGCAAGAGCGGTCGCTAGCGGAAGCGCGCGAGGATAGCGTTAGACTCCAAGGCGTGACATGGCTTGACAACACACGCCGAGCACTGCAACTCCCGATCCGCACCTACACCACAGCATGCGCTTACTACCACTACTTTCGCGTCGCGCATCCCGGAGCACTGGACTACTCTTGGGCGGACGCGGCTGCTGCGGCGCTGCTGGTGAGCTGCAAGGCGGAGGACACACTGAAGAAGAGTAGGGACATCTTGGTAGCGGCGCATAACCTGAAGGCTGGCAGCTATGATGCGCTAGGTTCGGATGATCCTCTGTTTGAAGCACCTAGCAGAGTTGTCATTGGGCTCGAGAGGCTCATGCTGGAGAGTAGTGCGTTCGACTTCAGGAGCAAGTACCCGCACAAGCTGCTCATCAAGATCTGCAAGAGTCTGCCGGACAGCGAGGAGAAGAAGCAAGTCGGCAGCATCGCGTGGACTGTGATTACGGATATGCATCGCACCTTTGCGCCATTGAAGCAGACCACGGCTACTATGGCAGTCGCGGGTCTTGAGATGGCTGCCCACCTGCAGGCCTCGGCATCGGGGACAGGTAGCGAAGTTGTGAGCGAACAGGTGAAGGTGCTGGACATTGGCAAGTGGTCGACCACCCGCGAAGAAGTCATGGAAACGCTGCTGGATCTGCTGGACCTCTACACTCACCACACCACCAGCACCATACTCGGCACGAAGTACAGCCTTGACGACTTCTTGCGCATCCGTCTTGCATTGAACAAGGAGTGCAATGACCAGAACATCCTGCGCTTTACCGTTGCTCCCGAGCGCGTCATTAATAACGTCCAGCAAGGCGCAACATTACGTGTGGCTAACGGCCATCCGACGCCTGTCTCTCCACCTCAGCCTGGTACTCAGACTGCCGATACCCAGCAAAGCGCGAATGGAATGCTACCGTATCCTCCCATGCCCGAAGGCGGAGGCACGCTACGCTTCATGCTCAACCCTCAGCTCGCTGCGGAAGAGAAAACGGAAGTGCAGAAGTACTACAACGAGGAGTGGGAGGAGTATGATGAAGTAATTGAAGTTCCGCTGCCTGCCTCAGCTCGTCCACCAAAGGCTCGCTCCCCGTCGATTGATCATCACAGCAATCACGGCAGCAGTCGCGACAACACGCGTGACAGAGATCGCACCGACAGGCAGCCGCCTCGCCCGACGAGAGAGCGGGAGCGTGAGAGGGAGAGGGGGAGGACGAGAGACAGAGATCTGTCCAGACATAGCTCTGTTGACGATCGTCGTCCGCCGCCTGCAGACGACCGTCGCTCTGTAGATCATAAGAGATCCCGCGAAGACTTGCGTGAGCGAGACCGTGATCGAGACCGCGACCGAGACCGCGATAGACCGCGCAATCGCGATAGGGAGAGGGAGAGGGAGAGGAGCAGAGATCGTGACTATGAGCGTGAGAGACCACGTGCGAGAGATCGAGACCGAGACTACGACCGCGAGAAGAGGTACGATGACCGTCGATACGATGAGAGGGATCGGTACGATAGGAACGACAGGAATGATAGAAGCGATAGGAACGATAGGAGTGAGAGGAACGATCGGAGCGATCGCAGGAGCTATGATGAGTACGATAACAGGCGCCGCGAGAGGCGCTAAACGGAGCGAGTCCAAGCGATGGCTATAGGAGAGGTCAGACAGGCTCGCAAGCGAAGACTGCTAATATGAGCTGCGCAATCGGACTCTGCTGAGGCATCAGGCGAGCTGAGTCAGGAGATGCTGAGTGAGAGGACCAGACAACGAATCTGTTGTAAGAAGATACACAACTTGACTACAGAGCATTCTACTGCAATCCAAGGTTTTGTGAAGTGGTCGTCACTAATGCTCCGCGTTCAGTACATTCCGAACACAACTTCCAACATCCCGTAGGTGAAGATTCTCGTCAGTACCAAATCGGCCGTTGTGAGCGCTGGTTCTGTTGCGGATGGGTAGGAGAAGGTCGACTTACCAGACCTCGATCTCAGCAAGAATCTTGTCGTATCGTATACCAAGCAATTCTTACCTGCGCCGCGCCTTGGTACGCGTGCGGCGTGGAGGAGTCAGGACATCTCGCTCTTGGTTTAGTCGGGAAGTCCACCAGAAACACGTGACGAGACGGGACATTCCGTATGCCAAGCCGTCAATGAACGACTTCACCTCGCTAACTTGTCCTCAACATGGTGTTTGAGATGTTCCATGCACGCCGACTTCTCGTAAAAGCCTTGTGAGCTGACGCGACACCAATCAAGAAGGCCGAGACAACCACAGAAGTCCAGATCGGCTGCAAATGACCCAGATCTGCCGGGTGACCTGATGTTCCCTGCAACCTCCCCGCGCTACACATGCACCACCCGCCCCCATGCGGTCGCCTCCACGAACGGATGCGGAGTACGAGCCGTGCCTCGTAAGCTTTCCCCATTTGCCCGTCGCATCTAGCCTGCACCGGTTGCACACAAGCAGGATACAACGCCGCAACACCACTTGGCAGCATGAAGCTGTTGTCTTGTTTGACCCCTCTGCAATCCTCCGTCTTGGCCCTTGGCTGTAAAACTGATGTAGCACTTTCCACGAATGAAGATGTAGGAGGGTGATATGGCGTTCTGAGTCGGCTAATGATTACTACGGAAGCATATACATAAGCCAGCACTGCTGGCTACTTGATTTCCAGTTGACTCTCTTCAGCAGTCCCCCTCGAGTAGACAATAATAGCCCACGAAGAGTGCCTACAACGCTCCATCCACCGCTAATATGCCGTTCCTTCAGCGCATAGTGAAGAATGAGGCTATGAAGGCTGGTTGGTATACCTTGAATTACTTGCAGGTTACATTATGCTGACACGGCGCGTAAAAAGATCCACCAGAAATTTATGGTCCGGTCTAGATGCATTTCACGTCTTCATGTACAGAATCTGATCTTGTGATAGGATGGCGAGCCTTTGTTCTCGCACTTTCAGCATGCTTCGGTGGCATGCTGTTTGGGTTCGATATCGGAACTATCGGTGGTGTCTTGACCCTTCCAGAGTTCATGAAGTATGTACAGAGCTATCTTGAAAGACTCCAAATCTGACGCAGCATAGGGAATACGGACTAGATAAATTGTCAAAGGAAGCCAAGGCAGACCTCTCCGCCAACATCGCCTCCACGCTGCAAGCAGGCTGTAAGTCCTACTCAAGCCATCTGTGAACCTTGCGGCCAAAAGTGCTTACTATGGTGACAGGCTTCTTCGGCGCACTCATCGCCTCGTACATTGCCGACAAACTAGGACGTAGGACTGGCCTCATGATCGCCGCTGCTGTTACGATCGTTGGCGTAGTTATGCAAGCCGCGGCGTCAGGCTCGATTCCGTGCATGGTGAGCACTTCTACGTAGTATACCACAAACATTACTAATACTAGGCTCCTTGAATAGTACGTCGGCCGCCTTATCGCTGGATTTGGAGTTGGTGCTGCCAGCATGATTGTGCCTCTGTACATCTCCGAGTCGGCACCCCGAGCCATTCGTGGTGGTCTCACGGGCATCTATCAACTTTACATCGCCACGGGTACCATGCTAGCCTTCTGGGTCAACTACGGATCTATTCAGCATCTTACCGGCAAGGCGAGCTATAGTGGGTGAAATCATGCAATCACAAATTGCGTTAGGACTGACGTTGGCGCAGTCGTACCCCTCACCATGCAAGCGCTCCCTGCGCTCTGCTTGATTATCTTCATCTCTTTGTGCAATGAATCGCCTAGATTCCTGGCAAAGCAAGATCGATGTAAGACTCCTACATTGACGTCTTCGAAGACATATGCTGACGAGGCCACACTCGGCTACAGGGGAGGATGCCGAGAAGGTTCTCACGAATGTTCGCCAACTCCCGCGCGATCATCCGTATATTCGCTCCGAGCTTGCAGACATTGCTGCTCAGCTTGAGCACGAGCGCATGCTTGTTGGTGGGTCAGGTTTCATGGATCTTCAACGCGAGATGTGGACGATCCCTGGCAACCGCAAGCGCGCACTCATCAGTATCGGCCTTATGATCTGTCAGCAGATGACGGGGACTAACGCCATCAACTACTATGCCCCGAGTGAGTCAATCTTCCCAGTATACTGCGAGGCGGATGCTATTTTAGAGATGACTGCTAATACTAAACTCGCCTCTAGCCATCTTCTTGAACCTTGGCATTCAAGGAACCTCAACCGGTTTATTCGCCACGGGTATCTACGGAATCGTGAAGATGACAACATGTGCCTGCTTCCTACTCTTCGCAGCTGACTCATTGGGCCGCCGCAAGAGTCTACTCTGGACTTCGATCGCTCAGGGCTGTGCTATGTTTTACGTAGGACTCTACGTGCGCATCGATCCTCCAGTTAAGGGCGAAAGTGTGCCGCCGGCAGGGTAGGTCTCGGCGATCATGTGCAGTCCCCAACACGTTTTGCTAACATCTACCCAGCTACGTTGCCCTTGTCTGCATTTTCCTGTTTGCCGGGTTCTTCCAATTTGGCTGGGGTCCCGTCTGCTGGATCTACGTCTCCGAAATCCCTACTACAAGGCTGCGATCGATGAACGTTGCCATCGCGGCTGCCACACAGTGGCTCTTCAACTTCGTTGTTGCACGAGCGACACTGACGATGTTCGTTACGTGCGGTCGTGGAGGCTACGGCACTTTCTTGATCTACGGGAGCTTCTGCTTCAGTATGTTCTTCTTCGTTTGGTAAGCACACCGATGGCTGTAAAAGTGAGTTGAAACAAAGAGCTGACCCTGACACCCATCGTTCCTAGGTTCTTCATTCCCGAGACCAAAGGGAAGAGTCTGGTAAGTGCTGCTATCCCCTGCTACATGAGACCACTGCTAAAATTCTTCCAGGAACAAATGGACGATCTCTTCGGTGTTACAGAGTTAATCAAGGAGGTCCAGGCAGAGCGTGGCATGAGCATGGACGACACACGCAAAGACCCAATGACGATCACGGAGGTCGAGAAGGCTCGCTGATACCACAACAACATACTGAATGTAATTGCCCTGCAACCAGCGAAATAGCCTGCTTGGGTATCACCAAAGTCTGAACTTCATACCGACTGCGATGCCATGCTAGTTGACATAGTGCAAACATAACAGTCTCACTCTACTGTCAGGTGCCCTCCAATCCGTCCGACGAGCATCCGGTAGTACGCGCCTACCGCACGTCTCTTAAAAGTTCTCTGCTTTCCTCCCGCAACCTTTCTGCCGTAGTCACAATACTGTCGACTCGATCCTCGATCATGCGAGGAATCCGAGGACCCATAGCCGATCTCGATCGTCCCCATCGGTCAGACTCTCTCCAAGAACGTCTCATGCCTGGACTCAGAGATCGGATGGGAGATACATCGTGCCAATCTATTGCGTCTCTGCCTATTCCTCGGCCTCGGAGACGACTCAAAGATCGCACAGGGGATATGTCCTGCCAGTCTAATTCGTGTCTGCCTCTGCCTCGAAGTCAGCCCGTCCGATCGTTGAATATCATGTTGTCGTCCCATGCAGAGTGCTGATTGATATCCATGCCACGCCTCCGACGTCCAGCGTTCCCTCGAACCAATTCAACTGATTCGGGGTCGATACGAGCAATCGTGCGCAAGCATTCCAGCTTGTCATCTGGCCTCATCCAGGAATACTCAATACAAGATGCCCACCTCACGTTCTCGGCGGTGTCTCTTGACAGCAAGGTCCTGACATTGTTGACGAAGAACACTCGCATGACACCACCTAAGAACTGGCTCTGAGTCCAGTGGGAGATACTGGCAAACGCTGAGAACAGTCTGAGGATCCGATCGTGAGGATCTGTGTCGCACGCCCAGTCCGTTTCGTCAGCAGTAATTTTCTGTTCAAGGCCATCCTGTAATCGGATCGCCACAGCACTAATTGAATGGCCTGAGCTGAGAACTCGTTTGACAATCGCATGGAGGACCTGAAGAACGTAGGTGTTGGTGACGTCCGTAGTGATCTCATATGTGTCCCGCGACGATTCGGCCATTCGTGCCAGTACACGCGCTGCGGTGTTTGCGGAGCACTGCCGTTCGATCATGATCTCGTACAGACCTGGTAGATATCGACCAAGAAGTTCGGAAGTTGCCCAGTCTGAGGTTGCGAGATGCTGTCCTTGCGTAGGAGGGCGCCACTGTCCTGTTCCGCAGATGATTCCATTGGTGAAGCTTGCTCTTCTTCGAATGTCAAGAGACGGCGGATATGGTGGCCACATGGTCTTGGTTGCTGAGAAGCCAGCAGCTACGAGGATTGACCTTCGAGCCGTTGCACGCAGCGTCGATGAGAGGCTATGGACAGGCGTATGAAGCAGATGCGAGTGCTAGTGTATCCGGGCGGGTATTTGCAGTCCGCCTGAGCGCTACAGGAGATCGACGAGACAACCACGGCAGAAGGCGAGCACGATCTGCTCGAAACGTATGTGATCACCTTTCAAGGTCTCATATCGCGGCTTCAGTTTGCTACGCAGAGTTGTCGGGCGGCTGAGCGAGTTTGTTTGCTCTGTACGTTACACGATCGCCTTGTGACCCGGATATTGACTTGTCTAAGTGGCACAGACCACAGGCTGACGCACGGCTATCTGCATCATCATAGCATGGCAACGCGTTGGCGCACGCAATGAGATACTGCCGGTCTTGAAAGTCTGGACCGTGTGTGGACGTCGGCTAAAGTTGCTCGTCAACGCCGAGCACGACGAGGGCATGGGCGTTGAGACGCCCCAACCAGGCGTCATATGCCCCTGTGGGCGAGTCGTAATGTCACGGCCAAGCAAGTGCCACTGGCGACTATCTCTCGTTGGTGCATCGACGTTCGAGAGTTCAGCAGGCCTCGTTAGCGGCCAAAGATGTGTCAGGGGCTGGGAATGGCTGTCCATAAATGTAGCCCGTATCATACAGTCCCAGCATAGGGGCCTACGTTCAAAGCGACCGTTCACTACTGCCAAACCAGACCCTCGTTCCTTAAGCCGTGTACGAAGGTGGACCCTGGTCGGAGTTCGTGTCGGCCTGCCATGGCGTCTGACCGCTTCCCAACCTCATGAAGGCTTCGGCCCGGATTCTTTGCAGCTCTAGTCTAGCTTCCTCGAGGTTCTGTGAGGCTTGTTTCAGCTGCACGCCTGCATCTCCGACCCTTTGCTGCTGGCCAGGGAGTTGCTGCTTCAACTCTCGCGCCGACTGCTGGAGTTGCAAACTGCTCTGTTGGATGCGATCGTGTTGTGCCATGTCCTAATAACACTCACTGTTAGCTTTCCATTACCGGTGCAAACAATGCCCCTTGCATATAATTATATGATTCGCATGTAGGGGAGTAACCTTGGAGTGATTCCTCCTCGCCACAAAACAACACTGTACCGCTGTAAGTGGCCACAGTGGCTCAACCGGATCAGTGCGATTGGGAGGAAGCTTACGGTGAAGATATTGTCGAACAGCACATCGCTGATGAAATGTCCTTGATCGATATTAACCGGATTCAACGGACGGAGCGCAGGCTGGGCTCGTATCGCTTCATTCATGTGCGCCACAGCCCGTGTGAAGCTGTATTGAGCTCTCGACAAACCATCTCTGTCCACAGTCAGTCCAAGGCCTGTTGAGCGGTAGTCCAGCGTTACTCGCCGTTCAAGGTAATCCACCATACTTCCTCCTCCCCACATATCTGCAGTCGACATGCGCAAAGCATCATTCATGTCGTTCAATGCCGTACTCAAGAACATGTCCGCTTTCGTGACGCAGTCCATGGCTTGCTTCTCAGCGTTCTGGCGTGCTTGACATTGCTGATACCAGTCTCTGCACGTAGCAACGGTGCTTTCCATCTGATCTTCGCCTGGTACGTCTGGTGTTGGCCCACTGAATATGGCGTTGTAGAGCTTGTCGAGATCAATCTGCGCTTGAATGTGTCGAGTGCAGTCATCCTCGAGTGTGCGTTTCTCATTATGAGCGTACTGAAGTGCGCGTGCAAGCTCCTATATCGGTCAGAGAACTGGGTGTCGTGTCGGGGGCGCTGCTTCACTCACTTCACGTTGACCAATCGCCTCCCTCTCGTGCTGCCAGGCTTCGAGGAACTCGCGTTCTTCTTTCTGTATGGCTGATCAATATCGGCGAGGAATTGACGTACTCTGTTGCAACACTCACCTCCTGCTTGCTTACGAACTTCTCGGTGCCCTTTCTGCCGCCAAGCTTGTGAGCCAGTCGCTTCACAGTGCTATCGCGGTACTTGAGATGATCTTTTCTCTCGTCTTCTGTGATGGCATGCAGTCTCTTGAGTTCCTGATCAAGTGCATCAAGCTGGGTCTGCAGGTCGGAGATATATGCTTTGTTCTGTTTCAGCGCGGGCGGCGCGTGATCGGTTTGCGCTAACGTCGATAGTAGCTCGCCATTTTTCGTAGCTGCTTCAGCAAGGGTAGCACTGAAGGTGGACATGAGTTTTTCGAAGTAAGAGGGAAGAGTGTGTTTGTGGGATGTGGAAGAGCGTGATGGACAATTAAATGTACTTGCGCTTTCCCTCGATGGCTTCACGATCCACGACGGCGCTACTATACGCTCTGCATCATGTGGAAAGTTCGTTGCAGCCTCACATCTGCCCTTGCCGTTCCTGCTTCACTTTGTCTGTCGAGGCTGTGCCGTAAGCTTCGGGGTGGCGAGAAGGCGCAGCCCGTCGATGCCAAGACCACACTTTTTGACCTCACGTCGAGCATTATCCACATTCGTGCCACGGCAAGGGTCAAGAAAATATGTCGCTGTCGTTCCCGACTCATCGCGGGGAGCCTGTTCTCCTAATGATTTCCTGAGGATGAGGCTGGTGGGATTGTAGACTTCGAGAGCATGGTGCGTTCAACGATCCCGCAGATATGAGGCGCCTTCAATGCTATCTCCCAGCGTCAGCCCATGAGGCGAGAGTGCTTTGTAATGTTGCTGATGTCCTTGCTAATGTTCTCGGCTCGAGGGAGAGAGACCAACACCAAAATACCAAAACCTCTCGCAGGACAGCGCATTGATTTGAAAGGTAGCTTCAGTGTCAAATCGGCCGTCGTAGCTTCCTTGAACCATGACAACCCTGGGAGACGATCGGCGTTGAGATATTTCTTCAATCCTTGCAGTGAGGTTTCCGGGTTGGTTCTCGTCGATTGGACTCTTTCAAGCAATAACGATAGCGCAGATGCTCATCCAGCACTAAACATCCCATCTCGTCAGCGAATGTGTGATATGGTACAGACCCTCGAGGCCATGCTATGCTATGCTACAGTCCCTCACTTCTACACAATATACATCTCTTTCCGCTAGTAACGCTGCACTGACCGTCCAAATCATTCATCGTAAGTATCCATATCGCGATCCTCGCGTGGAGCAGGCTGCTCCTCGACGATCGGCTCAGCAACCTCAACCTCATCCATCCTCATGATTTCTTGCTCAGCATGGCCGTGACCATTGGCAACTGAGGTGCCCTCATCGCCCTTATACCACGTCAACGCCACCCGCCCGAGCCCCTTCGGCAACTCAGACCCAGCAAGCGGCCCACCACCCGCAAAAGCAGCAGTGAAATTCTCGGCCTCAAAGCGCTGCTGAAATGCAATCAATGCCGCATCTTCGCGGCTGGGATGCTTCGACAACGTCGCGCTTTCCAGCCCGTTGAACATCAGATACTGTCTGAGCGCTTCTTCGTGCTGCTGGTACTGCCCCTCCGCGAACGTGACAGCGACAGTCTTCGGCCTGTTGTCCAAGCTCATGGTGACCCTACCACCACTGAAGCCGCCACCACCACGATACGAAGGTTGATAATGGCCACGTCCACGGGTATGGAAGCGGCCTCTATACCCTCTTCCCCTCCCGCGGTACGCCGCTTGAGGCATATAGGGAGTATGGTCGATACCAGCCGGGTCGATACCGAGTGCCCACGCCTCCCGTTCTAGCTCAGCGAGTTGTGCTTGCAGGATCTTGTTCTGTTCAGGATCGTCACCGTTACTGGTGGATGGCACAACCTTGCCAGTCTTCTTCGCAATTACCTCGTTGGCCTCCTTACGTTCGAGATCCAGAGCAGCGAGCTTCTCGTTAAGCTCATGTCTATTCTTCTGCACTTCCTCAATACGTTTTTTCTTTTCATCATGCTTACGTTGAGCCTCTGCCTGCTTAGCAGCAATTGCTTCATAATCCAAGCCCTCTTCCTCCTCCTGCTCCATATCAATATCTTCGTCGAAGTCTGCTGGTTTGTGGCCGTTTGGGGGCTGCGGTACATTGTCTGGCCTGAGCCAATATACCTTCACGAAGCGATTGCCAAACACAACGTCGGGACTCTTGTAAGCGGCTTTGGCGGAATCGTAGTCGTCGTACTTAACGATGGCGACGCTCTTATAAGGCCTTAGAGTTACGCTTTGAATGTTGCCAAACGCGCCGAAAAAGGCCCGAACGTGGTCTTCGGTGAAGTACTGCTCCGGTATTTGCTCCACGACGATCGAAGTTACAGACTTGTCGTGGTTCATGCCCATCGAGGAGAGTTCGGTACGGGGAGCGCCACGGGCCATCATAGCTCCACTTCTGACGCCACTGTTCCCGTTGCTGAATGGTGTGCTTACGTATCCGACTCGAGATGGCGTGACGTTAAACGATGCTGGGGTCGTTGGGTCATACTCGATGTCTTGCGGAGGCACGACCAATGCGTTGTCGTCATGCTCATAGGGACAATCAGCACCACGCATGCAGAACCCTTTTTGATCGTAGTCGCGACACCTGCGCGCAGAGCGTGGCATACCGTGTCCTGGGATGGCAGACGCAGGCGTGGGTGGTAGAAATCCCATCGCTTGGCCCATGGCCATCATTGCGGCCATTGGATTGCTCGGGTCAAACGGCGGCATGCCCAGTGGTGGAGTCGGCATCGGTGAAAACTGCATGGGCGTATACGTCTGAGGCGCGTGATAGCCTCCACGCGCTGACTGATGTGCCTGTCTCCCAACTCTCATGCCTCGTCGTGGCTGCTTCAGCGGCCTGTCTGCCCAGGCCCCAAAGTCGTTCTGCTCATTCTGTCCTTCCTCCGCGTCCCAGTCGTGGTACGATCGCTTCCGCGACTCATTCGGCAGGCTTGGGAGCTCATAGCTCACCCGCTTCGGAGGCTCGTAGATGGCAGCACTTGGCTTCCGTGCTGATTGAGGTCGAGATGGGTCGAAGGATCTCGAGTTGATAGCCAGGAAGACATCATTGACAAAGCTCCGCGCACTGTCACCTATGAAGTCCTTCAGGTTGTCGATGCAGTTCACTCTTGCGACCACCTCTGAATCGTCTGTCTTAACCAGTGCCAGCACATAATCTGCAAGGACTTCCGAGTCGGCGTCTGAGATCGCCGCAAGCTTCTTGATCACCCACGCCTTGAACAGGTCGGAGTCAGCCTCGGCGAGAGGCATCGTGTCATTGGGTCGTTGGTGTTGTGAGTGAGTCCATTGATGTTTAAGAAAGCTTCAAACAGAAGCGCGCTCTGACACGCGATTGATGAATGCCAAGGCCGAGGGACGTTCACATGTCAATGTCAATGTCGAGGTCGAGACTCTGGAATCAACACACACTCCTCATAGCGCGCACAGCTGTCACAGCTAACGAAGACCTGGATAAGCGGGTGTAGGTCGAGCTTGGCTCGTACCTCTGACAGTAACTGGCGACCGCAAAGAGCCCCTCCGCCAGACTACGGAGTAATGCCAACACGATGAGACGGATCAGAAACCTACGAGATACGCGCCTTCAGGATGGCGTTGACCGCGACTCCGCTAGGCCCTAGCGGTGGCTTCAACTGGCTCTTCCTTGTCGAGCTTCTGGTCTCTGGAATACTCGCCATCTTCTTCTTGTTCTACTTCAATCGGCTCTTTGCAACGGTCATCTCGTATGCCATACGCGCCTACACATGGCGTGTGTATCGTGCCTACATCGATATCACTGCGTTGCAGTTCAGCCTGCTTGGAGGGCGCATCTTCTTCAAAAGTTTACGCTACCATGCACACAATATTACGGTTACGGTTCATGATGGGCACATTACATGGCGATACTGGCTTGGTCAGGTGCAGGATGCAGAGATCTTCGAGGTGGAAAACGAGAATGGAAAGGACAAGAGACGATCGTCAAGTGGAGCTGGAAGTAAGGGAAGCTCTGCCAACGAGAAGGGTAGCGGTAGCAGGAGTCGAAGCATTGGCAAGGCAGAAAAAGCGGGTGGCAAGAAGAAGGAGTTGCCATGCCGGATTTCTGTGAAGGTGTCTGGTGTGGAAGCCTTCATCTATAATCGCAGTCCGCTCTATGACTTTGTTGTGGATGCGACTTCACGTATGGCGAAGAGTCCTCCGAATACTGCTAGCAGCGATGGGAAGGCCTTTGAGGACAGCGGCTCTAGTCAAGACGACAAGAAGAATGCGGGATTTGGTATTGCTCCGGAGAGAGCTCAGACGCAGGATACTACCCAGACGGCGAGCTATGAGAAGCCACAGATCCCATCATGGCTACGCTTGTTGCCAGTGCGAGTCGAGTGCAGGCGTGCTGCTGCAGCAGTAGGCAATGAGCATACGACGAGTGTCATCACTGCGAAAGTCGATAAGGCCGTCGGGACTATCGATGCTGGACACGCCGCCACGCCGCTCGATATCTTCAAGCTGCTTTTCAATTTTGAGATCGAAAACGCCACGGCACAGATGAAGCCAAATCGAGACTTCAAGCATATACAATTGGACGCTGCCGAAAAGATCTTGCGAGCAAAGGAAGGTGAGGTTATTGTGAAGCATACTTTAGACCGAAAGATTTCGCGTGCTGTCAGTAAGCGCTGGAACGCCTTCGCTGGTATGTTCAGACGTTCAAGGAGTACTTCTGGGTCTGTCCGGACGGCTTCAATAAAGTCTGTCAATGAGCATGCTGCCACTGTTCGTCAGGACGTCATTCCAGGTGCCGCGCAATGGCATGGATTGGCACGCTATCTGGAAGATGACGAGACGCACCAACATGATGAATGGTCCAACGTCGAGTATGCCAAATCTTCCACACTTGTGGAGTGTCCCAAGGTGAGCTTTCGCTTCTATTGGGACATACCTGGCCAAGTCCCGGACGGCATACCCGACAACGAAACACTGCTGAACTCTGAACATGACGATGACATCAATGGCTCCAAGCCACCAGATTATGGTCTTGACTTTGGCGTACATGGTGGCTCGGTCATCTATGGACCATGGGCTGATCGACAGCGGATCAATCTGCAAAACATTTTCTTCCCGGTCCAGTATGTTGACAGCATCCCGCTCGAGCAGCTCAAGCCTGGCGATACTCGCATATGTACCGTGTTTCGGATCTTTGTGTCTGTGGAAGAGGACGTAACGTTACGAGTACCCACACGAGAAGGCTCGAAAGACGATCAGTGGAAAGGCCGCGCCGACAAGAGCGCTCCGGGTCCTGGTCAGGGTGAAGAACAGGGCAAGCATGGAAAGCACGGCAGACGGCGAAAGCACCGTAGATGGCGGAAGGGCAAACAAGGCAACAGTGGTGCCGATGCTCGTCCCTACGGGTGGCTCGACGTGACTGTCAAGAAAGACTCGACTGTCAACTTCCGTCAAGACATGTTCCCCAGAGCAGTCGGCTATCGCAATCATCTCGATCTGGATGTCAAAGCAATCGAAATGACCAGCAGTGTCAACCATGGCTTGCTTTGGCGATCTGGAGCCGTTACGTTGGATGCAGATCTGTCGCAGCCGCTCGCATGGAATACCCTTCGGCGATGGCCGTTCAACATCACTATCCACGATCTCGAACTGTTCATCCTGCGGGACCACATGTTTCTCATCATTGATATGGTGAACGACTGGTCGTCCGGCGCACCACCTGAGTTCTTCACTTTTGTGCCGTACTACTACGACATCAACATGACTTTCCTGAATTGGTGCTTCTTCCTGAACGTAAACGACGTCAACATTATCAACGAGCCCGCACAGTTCGACCACAATGACTACGTAACGCTTGAAGGCAAGAATATGCAAGGTGCAATACACATCCCACTTGAGCACTACCGACCGAAACGCAACGAGATCTCATTCGAAGTGCTATGTATTGACATGGCTATGCGGATGCTGAGTCCACCACGAAGCACACTACACACCTTCGTGAAGGACAAGCGGGTAGCCGAGCTGCCCAAGCTGACATTGAACGGCTCATTCAACGCAAATGGCGAAGAGAAGCCTGGTCTCGTAGACACGCTACGGTTTGACATCAACTCCTGGGGTCTCAGCATGAAGGCTCACGGACAGCTTGTTCGGCAATTGATCTCTTTGAAGGAGAACTACTTCGGCGACTACGTACACTTCAAGACGCTGGAGGAGTTCCAGAACGCTAGTGACGACTTCAACGAGGCCAATGCCATCACTGCTAGCCTGCCGCATCCAGACGCCATCAATGAGCTCGATGTCATCCTCAACATCGTCATTCGAGACACTACAGTCATGTTCCCGACCAACATGTACTCTTGCGACGAGTATGTCAAGATCGAGCTGTCTGCTGCGGATCTCAATCTGCGGATAGTCAGCTATTACTTGGACATGATGCTGAACCTCTCGCCCATCAGTTTCTTGATGGGCGCCTCGGGCAGTAACGATGAGTCGCCAACTGAGTCTGCTTCAAGCACGCAGATCTATATTCGCCATGTCGACCTCCACGGTCATCGATGTTTCGGCGCACCGCCTAACGAGCCTGCGTACGTCAACGAATGGGACATCGATGTTGGCGCAGTGACGGGAGAGTGCTCAACCGCATTTGTTCGCGACCTGTCAGCAGCATTGAAGATCTTTGCATTTGCTATGACCGACGCGGAGAACGTACTTCCGGTCGTCTCGCCCAATGTCTTCAACGATATCAGTTTTGTTCACGTTCAGACTGATATCGTCCGCCTATGGCTTCACGTCGGTAAAGATGCCATGCTTATGAGTGCACAACCGATCAGCGTAACCACCAATGATTGGGCGAGTGAACATGTCTCGCAGCGAATTACGGTTATGGCGCCGCAGATCACTGTGGCGTGCGTAGATGCTAGGAGTGCATCAAGACACCGCGTCAGAGGCAACCGAAGGCAGGCGGTCCAAACCTTTGCTTTCCTACAAACGGGCGCGTCAATCGACGTGCTCATACGGAAGCGCCACTTCGACTCGGAAAGGCTTGGGCAACAGGCCCATGTGCGAGAGTGCGACCTCAGGACACGTCGGGCGCCTTTCTTGCTACGACGCAGCAGCGACATGCCTGTAGTGTACCCGGAGAGTGCACATGTCAGGCCAGCAGCGATGCCATATCCCACTCTACCAGAACCGCTTGACCGCAATGGATCGGGACTGAGACGGCCTGCGTCGATCAAGTCTATCGAGAGCTTTGCGACGCCGAAATCATTGGGAACCAAGAAGTCGACTTCGTCGCTGGCGTCATCGGTTCGGGGCGCAAGTAAAGCAGCGCCTGTGCCTATGTTCAAGTCGATCAGGCGGCAAGCCAGCCACCACAGCCTAGCCTCATCCTCGGACTCGCCATTGCCATCCAGAAGCCATAGCAACGTTTCACCCAGTGATCTAGAGCGTGCGCGCGCTGGTCTCCCACCCTCGACGATGGCCTTCTCAAGCTCCTACGCAGAACCGTACTTCCCCTTAGACTTAGTGGAACCAGATGAGTCGAATGTGCCTACGTTCGACTTTCCTTCTTCCGCAAGCGACAGTGGCTCCGAGAGTTCATCTATTGCCGATGTTGTCGGAACATCGGATCCTGAACAAGACGCTGCACATACGAGCGTACTGATCAACATTATACCCGGCATTCGAGCATATGTCGAGCCGCGCGTGGGCGTTACGGCCGCGAAACTCATTGACAAGCTCGCGCCAAAAGGGGCGAACGACGTAATGGACGCACTTCACGTGGACGTCATGAGCACCATTGCTGGAAAGCAAGAGGCTCGACGCGGTCAGTCAAGCGTCCTTGAGATTTCCGCGTCCGTACCATGCGTGTCCATGCGTGTGATGAATCAGAGTGAGGCAACAGAAACCGATCAGCTGGAGTTGAAGATCGAGAACGTTGAACAAATGGTCCGCATCTCGAACAAGCGGTCCACGGAGGGCTTCGTGCAATCTACGGCACTTCACACTACTGCCAATGGCGCCGAAGTCACACTGAGTGGAAAGGTAGGAGACTCGTCTAAGCAAGCCGTAAGTGCTCGGATAGGTGAGGTGCTTGCCTGGGTGTATCTCGCCGATACGAAGTCAATTCACGTGACGGTCCGAGACTCGCAGGTCGCAGTGGCCGGCACCCAAGCAAAATATCTCGGGCGCTGCGCGGTGAGAACTCTCCGTTTGGCAAGTGATATGACACCGCGCTTCCAGAGTGCCTCCGACTTGGCTCGCCAGAGGCTGCTAATCCTCATGCAAGTTTTGACCCAACACGGCGAGGACGTTGGCGATCCACCATTCATGTCGCGGATGGCGTTCGTTCTTCGCGCGTTCCCAGAGCACTTCCGCAACCAGGACTCTTGGAAGGTGCTCTCCCGGTTCCGCCAGATACTGCAATGCTTGCCAGCTGGTGCGCAGAAAGAGCTCGAGCAGAGCCTCCAAGATCGGAACTTTCAGTGCCCTTCCGATGCCCCAGCCAAGGTACTCCAGACTTGGGCACAACGTAATTGGGACGTTCCGAACGTCCATCAAGCTCTAGTGTTCCGTATACTGTTCAGTCACGCCGAGACAGCCCCGGTAGACGAGGCGCCCGCTGTACCAGTATCGTTGACCGTGAGATCAGAGATGCTTAGTCTCGCTATCGACACCGACGCGCGCCCCAGCCGTCTCACCCTTGAGGAGACATCGGTGGGCCTAGAGGTTATTCCACCTACGCCACCAACTGGTTTAATGCTCGTCGAAGAGAATACCCGGACAAAGTCTGCTATCCAGGTTCATACAGGTTCGATCGGACTGGACTTTGACTGGAGTCTATACGGGATTGCCGAAGATGTGCTGTCCATGTTGGAAGACTTCAAACAAGCAAGTCCGTCTCCTGCGGTGGTTCAACGTGACCCTGCATCAACGAATTTGCGTGATGAGCTTGATCGACACGACTTTCACGTAGTCTTCTCGACCGACGACGGTAGCATAACCATCAGAACTATCAACCTGCGGCATCTTGCACGTGCCGAAGGCCTCAAGCTCTCGGTGATCGGAACCACGCAAGCCAGTGAGAGATACGGACAATGCGTCACGGCTCTGCTAAACGTCGACAAGGCGGTCACGGAGCTTCATGGCTCTTCCAGCTGCATATGCCAGGCGATCATGACATCGCCGAGCCTGTATGTTGATCATCTTCAGCCAACCCCTGGTGTCGATGCATCGCCGTCAATTGTCGTCGCGGGTGCGTATATCGCACTGGACATTGCTGTCAAAGAACAGCTTCCTGGAATCATACACCTCATCGACGCAGTCGTCACCGACGAAGTCACGCAGGTCATGCGGCTCGTGCGTACAATTCAGGCATCACAGTCTGAGGTAACAGAGGCAACGACAAGCTCTCCAACGTCTCTGAAACCGGCCGCGGCCACGCAACCCCCAAACCTGAATGTGGCTATGCTCGCGGGTACTATGCAGCTCGAGATATCGCTCCTGCAGTCACTGAACTACTATCTTGAAGGCACAGCTGGCAGCATACGACTTACTCCCAGCTTGAGTGGCAACAAGTCCATCAACGTTGATTTCGATATCGGGCGCCAACACCATGCGTTCGTCAACGTGAGCAGGAACGAGCGTCACCGCCAAGGCTTACTGGAGGTGCCTCCCATCAATGGGCACGTTAGCTATGCTGTCAGAAGCGACCGACCTGCCGTCTCCGTTGCTGCTACCGTGGAGAAGGTTGAGATAGATGCCACCGCCATTCAGGGCATTGTTGCTGTAGTAAACAAGCCAGAAGTACAGCAAGTCTTTTCCGCGGTTAAGACGGATATTCACGATCTTCAAGAACATATTGCGTCTCTTGATTTGGCACCGACGACGACCAAGAAGCCATCCACAGATGCATCTAAGAAGGTTCTGTACGAAATACGCTTTGCGCTCCTAGGTATCAGAGTCTCAGCGAGCACACCTCAGGTTCGCGGCCATTCGACAGCAGAGGTGGAAGTGGGCTTCGGGCCACTCCATGCCATCGCGTCCAATCGAGCGACTGTTGCCGGCCCAGACTGGATGATTCCTGAGGTCCGAGCGCAGCTTCTAGACATTGGGGCACGACTGTGGATCATGGATCATGGCAGCCACAAGCCTTGCGGCAAGGTCGTGCTCGGCCTCAAATTGTACTTCAGCTCCAACAAGAACGACAAGGGTCTTCTTACGCGCGAACTTGATGTGTGCAGCGAGAGCTTGGAAGTTAATGCGTACCCAGAGACGGCGCCGATTCTGATCGATGTTGTCAACCACCTTCAGGACCGGATTCGAGACCTTGATCTGTCCAGAGAAGTCGACTACTTGCGTCGCTTACGGGACTCGCGTCGTCACACCGTCATTCGAGGCTTGAAGGGCGAGCAGGTCACCGTGCCCGAAGAGGCAGCTTTCTCGGCCGTTGATCTACTGTCTCTGAAAACCACTGTGACACTTCAAGACATCCAGATCTCGTGGCTTGTCGATCAGCGCTTTGCAGCCTTGCCTAAGGCAAAGGCAGATGATGCAGTGTTGACACTGACGAGTATTGAGTTTACGACAGGTGGCGGACACGAAGCTCGATTGCAGATCCTCGATGTTCTTTTGCAGCTTAACCAGAAGAGTGCAAGCAAGCAGTCTCGCTCTATGAACTCAGCTCTTCTGCCGGAAGTAGCGTTTAGCATTGGCTATTGGAAAAGTGGCAAGAACCGCAACCTCCTTTTCAAGGCGACCGGCAAGCCGTTGGATCTCCGCCTGGACTCCAAATTCATCATCCCTGTCACTGGAGTACAGAGGTCTGTCGAATATGCTATTGCGAAGGTGAAGGCTGGCACAGCTGCTTGGGAAAGCACTCCGACATCTACGGGAGCACCACGTGCCCAGCTTTTCGATGCCAACCACTTCACGTCGCTATTGTTTGAAGTCGACTTCGCGGGCGGACAGGTGTCGATGCAGGGCGCTGAGGCAGACAACAAGAGGCTCGATGCACTCGCAGCGGCTTCGCAACATGGATCTCAACACGGAAGGTATGGACAATTCGCTGCTGAAGGTCAGCTCAGGAGCACCACCTTGAAAGCACCCGGCATTGCCCTGAAAGTGGAGTACAACTCGAACAAGCTTCAGCCAACCCTCAATGGCGAGATGCGCATTGATGCTTCGAGCAACACCTTGCTGCCAAACTTCGTACCACTCATGGTAGAGGTGACCAAAAGCGTCAAGCAAGTCATGCGGTACCAGCAAGACAAATCGACCGCTAAAGCTAAGCCTCAGAGCGTGCCGAAAGCACCGCAGAAGTTCTTCGAGGATGAGTCCCTCGCTTCCGCGAACCCGACGGCGTTCTTCGGCAAGACTAAGGTAGACTTAGGTTTGCGTATCTGTCGACAAGAGTTCGGTCTCAGCTGCGAGCCGATTGCCCGCGTGAACGCAAAGATGACCCTGGACGATTTCTACGTCACGATGAATACGATCGAATCGAACGATTTCGGGCACTTCTTCGCTGCATCCGCGGTTCTGTCGAAGCTTTCCGCACAGGTGAAGCATGTGTATTCTCGTGAGCCAACCTTTGGCTTCGAGATGGAGTCCATCGTCCTGTCGGCGATGAACAGTAAGCACGTCAGTGGCGATAGCGGGATCTCCGCCATACTCAAGGTCAATCCCACCAAGCTATCAATCAACGCCAAGCAGCTTCAGGACCTCTTGCTGTTTCGCGAGATTTGGTTACCACCAGAGATCCGCAACGCCCAGGCACCCGCTCAACCGACGCAAGCGAACCAGGCCAACGAGTTCGTTGTCCAGCGATACCACAGTGTCGCAGTTGCTGCCGCCTTTCCCTGGAACGCCACTGTGACTATCGCCGAACTTTCCGTGAACCTTGATCTGGGACAGAGTATCGGAAAGACTGCCTTCACGATGACGAACCTTTGGGCATCTCAGCAGAAATCTTCTGGGTCCGAGCAAAACCTATGTCTTGGGCTGGATGAGCTTGCTCTGACTGCCACTGGCAGAATGAGCGGTTTTGTTCGTCTAGGAGGATTAGGTGTTCGCACCTCCATCAAATGGCCAGAAGACACGAAAGGCAAAGACAGGACTCCGTTGATCCAAGCATCCATCGGCTTTGCTAAATTACGCGCCAAGGCTGCCTTCGAATACCAGGCATTTGCGTTCGGCGACATTGAAGGCTTTGACTTCCTCATGTACAACGTGCGAGATGGCGGTGACGACAGCGATCGCCTCGTTGCCGTCCTCGATGGTGAGAAGGCTTACGTTTTCTGTACATCGACCAGCGCGGCGCAAGCCTTGGGCTTGTACCAAGCCTTCGATAAGCTCATCCAGGAGAAGCAGGCGACCTACACGCAATCACTCAAGGACATTGAGAAGCATTTGCGCCGCGAGAGTACGATAGTACCAACGCGGTTCGGGCCTACAATAGCCCCCTCTGGCACACCAACGTCTTCTGTGACTAAACCATTCGCTATTTCACTGCACACCGACGTTGTGCTCACGCTAGGTGACATCAGCTTTGGTGTATACCCCAGCACGTTCTTTGACACTCAGCTGCTTAAGCTCGAGGCCAACAATATCCAGGCTCGCTTTGCTGTTGGTGTAGAGCAAGGCAAGATTCACAGCGGCCTAGGTATTACGCTCGGCCAACTACAGGTGGCGCTGGCATCAGTCCGAAGGACCAGCGCCGTACCCAAGGCTCTGGAGGTGTCTGTGGACGAGGTCATCAGCAGTGCCGTCAACGCCAAAGGCGGCACCATCCTGCGCGTGCCGAAAGTGGTGGCGTCTATGCAGACGTGGCAGGCCCCAGATTCGAATGAGGTTGACTACATCTTCAAGAGCTTGTTTGCCGGCAAGATTGACGTCGGATGGAATCTATCTCGCATCAACTTCATCAAAGGTATGTGGACTGCGGGCACTCGCTCGCTCGCTGCTCGCCTCGGAAAGGCACTGCCGGAATCTGCCGTCAAGATCGCTGCTGGGCCAGAGCATGCTGGCGAGGGAGGCGGAAGCAAAGACGGCCAAGACAAGATCACCGCAGAAGTGAATCTGCCGCAGTCGCGGTACGAATACAGGCCGCTCGAGCCGCCCATCATCGAGACACCGCAACTGAGAGATATGGGAGAGGCGACGCCGCCACTGGAGTGGGTTGGCTTGCAGCGAGATAAGCTGCCGAATGTGACTCACCAGATCATTATTGTGAGTCTGCTAGGGGTGGCAAAGGAGGTGGAGGATGCGTATGAGAGAATCTTGGGGTCATCTTGATGTATAGAAAAGCTGGAGCGTTCAAGCATGGCGTTGGTGGAGTACTGCATTGTAGGCGTATATGAGGTATGGTCTGGCTTGTAAATAATGCTGTCGAGAGTTTTCACCATACTCCATTCTACTGTCTCTCGCAGGTGACTTCCAGACAATAGCAGATAGTTGTGCTCAGGTCCTCGCGTGCGGTTGAGATTTTGGAGAGGTATGTCAGCACACATTTACGTTTCGCCACTCAAGAAGACACGAGATCGATCGGGTGCGCATCTGCGCCCTCGAGTGACTCATAATACGAGTTTAACCAACACCAACACCAAACTGGACATCTCGAAGCATTTCATGTGGTGTTCTTCCATCGAGTCACTCTTAATCTCCGGTAAAAACCGCGTTCCCAATGAGGCTTAGGCTGCCTCGTAGTGGGGTTCCTGTCGAATATCGTCCGCTGCACAGCTTTTCAATTGCTCTTCTACCTGACCGCTACCACGACAAAAGCCCCCACAAGGTGCGCAGACACACAGCTCGCATCACTGACACTCTCACTGACGCCCACGAAGGCAGACAATAACTCGAACGGTCGTCCAGTGCGTCCGAGCACTTCGCAAGGGCACCAAAAAGCCCCACCAACAAATTCAACCTTCACCACCCCAACAACACCGCCAAGATGGTCAAGTAAGTCATCGCCTACGCACAAGCAAGAGATGGGGATGTTTCAAGATCGAGCGGTGATGGAAGAAGAGATACAGATAATGGACATGGCTGACAAAAGCGCACCACAGCTTCACCGTGGAAGAGATCCGTGGTCTCATGGACAACCCGATCAACATCAGGAACATGTCCGTGATTGCCCACGTCGACCACGGCAAATCCACCCTCACCGACTCGCTCGTGCAGCGTGCCGGTATCATCTCCGCCAAGAACGCCGGTTCCGCACGATTTACGGACACTCGCCCTGATGAGCAGGAGCGTGGTGTGACGATCAAGTCGACCGCCATCTCGCTGTACGGCCGTCTTGGAGACGACGAGGATCTCAAGGACATTCCAGTCAAGACCGAGAAGAACGACTTCTTGGTCAACTTGATCGATTCACCCGGTCACGTTGATTTCTCATCCGAAGTTACCGCCGCACTCCGTGTCACTGACGGTGCGCTCGTCGTCGTCGACACCGTCGAGGGCGTGTGCGTGCAAACCGAGACTGTCCTTCGCCAGGCGCTCAGCGAGCGTATCAAGCCTGTCGTCATCATCAACAAGGTCGACCGCGCGCTGCTCGAGCTGCAGGTGTCCAAGGAGGATCTGTACCAGAACTTCTCCCGTGTCATCGAGTCCGTCAACGTGGTCATCGCCACCTACTTCGACAAGACCCTCGGTGATGTCCAGGTCGGCCCCGAGAAGGGCACGATCGCGTTTGGCTCTGGTCTCCACGGCTGGGCCTTCACGCTTAGGCAATTTGCCACCAAGTACGCCAAGAAGTTTGGTGTGGACAAGAACAAGATGATGGAGAGGCTTTGGGTACGCATCTCGTAAGCCGACAAAGTGGCATCCACTGACATTTTCGCAGGGCGACAACTTCTTCAACCCCAAGACCAAGAAGTGGGTCAAGGTTGGCGGCGAGGGCATGGAGCGTGCTTTCTGCCAGTTCTGCTTGGATCCCATCTTCAGGATCTTCGACTGCGTCATGAACTTCAAGAAGGACCAGATCCCCACTCTCCTCGAGAAGCTCGACATCAAGCTGGTCGGTGACGAGAAGGATTACGAAGGCAAGGCGCTCCTCAAGGTCGTCATGCGCAAGTTCCTGCCCGCTGCCGATGCGCTCATGGAGATGATGATTCTGCATCTTCCCTCTCCGGCCGTCGCTCAGAAGTACCGCATGGAGACGCTGTACGAGGGCCCGCCTGATGACGAGTCCGCCATTGCCATCCGCGACTGCGATGCCAAGGGCCCGCTCATGCTTTACGTGTCCAAGATGGTGCCGACGTCCGACAAGGGTCGTTTCTACGCTTTCGGCCGTGTCTTCTCTGGTACCGCCAAGTCTGGCCTCAAGGTCCGCATCCAGGGCCCCAACTACATCCCAGGCAAGAAGGAGGACATGTTCATCAAGAGCATCCAGCGCACCATTCTCATGATGGGTCGTTACACCGAGCCCATCGAGGATGTGCCGGCCGGCAACATCTTGGGTCTTGTTGGTGTTGACCAGTTCTTGCTCAAGTCTGGTACCCTCACGACCGCCGAGACCGCGCACAACATGAAGGTCATGCGCTTCTCCGTGTCCCCCGTTGTGCGCCGCTCCGTCGAAGTCAAGAACGCCCAGGATCTGCCCAAGCTTGTCGAGGGTCTGAAGCGTCTCTCGAAGTCCGATCCCTGTGTGCTGACGTACATCTCCGAGTCCGGTGAGCACGTCGTTGCTGGTGCTGGTGAGCTTCATCTCGAGATCTGCTTGAAGGATCTCGAGGAGGACCACGCTGGTGTCCCGCTCCGCATCTCCGACCCCGTTGTCCAGTACCGCGAGAGTGTCAGCGCCGAGTCCAGGATTCAAGCTCTGTCAAAGTCGCCCAACAAGCACAACCGCATGTACGTTGTTGCCGCGCCGCTTGCTGAGGAGGTGTCCAAGGACATCGAGTCCGGCAAGATCGGCCCTCGCGACGATTTCAAGGCTCGCGCTCGCATTCTCGCCGACGACCACGGATGGGATGTCACCGACGCCCGCAAGATTTGGTGTTTCGGTCCCGATACCAACGGCGCCAACTTGCTCGTCGACCAGACCAAGGCTGTGCAGTACTTGAACGAGATCAAGGATTCCGTTGTCTCTGGCTTCCAGTGGGCAACCAAGGAGGGACCGGTTGCAGAGGAGCCGATGCGCAGTGTTCGCTTCAACATCATGGATGTTACCCTTCACGCTGACGCCATTCACCGCGGTGGTGGACAGATCATCCCAACCACGCGTCGTGTGCTCCTCGCCGCCACTCTCCTCGCCGAGCCCGGTCTCCTTGAGCCCGTCTTCTTGGTCGAGATCCAGGTTCCGGAGCAGGCCATGGGTGGTATCTACGGTGTGCTCACTCGGAGACGTGGTCACGTCTTCGAAGAGACGCAGCGCCCTGGTACCCCGCTGTTCAACATCAAGGCTTACCTGCCCGTCAACGAGTCCTTCGGTTTCAACGCCGATCTCCGCCAGGGTACTGGTGGCCAGGCCTTCCCACAGTCCGTGTTCGACCACTGGCAGATTCTGCCCGGTGGTAGCCCGCTCGACAAGACAACGCAGCCGGGTAAGATCGTGGAGGACATGAGGAAGCGGAAGGGTCTCAAGCCGGAAGTGCCGGGCTACGAGAACTACTACGACAAGTTGTAGGCGGAGAGTATGGAGGATGTGGACGACGGATTGTAGGAGGAGCGCAGAAAGTGAAAGCGAGCATTTGCAGGCGTCTGTCCGCTGCAGCTTGGCAACGACTTCACGTTTGTTGCGAGGGGGGTGCGCTAGATACCATGCCATAGATGGCGAGAGATCGTGGATGGGACGAGCAATGAATCTCTTCTGTTCGCGTTTGCTGCATGTCTGATAGGAGTTGAAAAGGTTTTACATCATCGTTAGTACGATCCACTGTCCGCCTTATTCTAAGCTCCCTTTACTGCAAGTCGAGAATCCGTGATACAGTGTTCATCTTTTGTGCATGCATCCCTGCAGACGCCACCGCAGCTGCACGTGCGGTGACGCGCTTCTGAACCCTGTCTCGAAGCTAAGAAGGTACTGCATCAGAGAAACGTCCTGTAAACATAAACTGGTGCCTGGCCTTCACTGCTTCACAAGGAAATACAGCTTGTCGACAATGTGGCAACGATAGCAAATCACAGACTTCACCCAGCACAGCTTGTGGCGCACACAGCATCCTCACAGCACAATGCCCACCATGGCCTCCCCCACCCTCGAGATATCCGGCGGCGACTTCAGCCAACCTGGTGGCACTGGTTCTGGGTTTGGAAGATTGGTACTCATACTGAGCGGCGTCTCAGCACTCGTAGCAACGCTGCTCACGCTTGTGACGACACTGGTCCACTTCAAGCAGTACCGCAAACCACTCCTCCAGCGCCATGTAGTCCGCATCTTCATGATGGTGCCACTATTCAGCGCAGCATCATGGGCGAGTTTCACGAGCTTGAAGGTGGCTTTTTGGGTAGATCCCTTCCGGGACGTGTATGAGGCATTCGTGCTATACACCTTCTTCCAGCTGCTGATCGCATATCTGGGAGGAGAGAGGAGCTTGATCATAATGATGCACGGAAGGAAGCCAGTGGATCATTTGTGGCCAATGAATCATGTGTTTGGGAAGGTGGACATCAGCGACCCGCACAGCTTTCTGAGCATCAAGAGAGGCATATTGCAGTACGCGTGGTGGAAGCCTGTGCTTTCGATCGCGACGGTCATCATGAAGGGAACAGGCACATTTCACGAAGGCGTAATCAGTTGGACGAGTGGATACTTGTGGACGAGCATAATCTACAATGTGAGCATTTGCTGGAGTCTGTACGATTTGGCGCTGTTCTGGGTTATTATGAGCGCGGACTTGAAGCCTTTCAGGCCCATGCCGAAGTTCCTGTGCGTCAAGGGCATCATCTTCGCTTCTTGGTGGCAAGGCTTCTTCTTGTCGATCCTAGTATGGCTTGGTGCGATCCCGAGCATTGGCGGCGGCTATACCGCCGACAATCTTGCAGCTGCGATACAGGATGCGTTGATATGCTTCGAGATGCCGCTGTTCGCTATTTCGCATTGGTATGCTTTCAGTTACAAGGATTACGCAGACCAGACGATCTCTGATGCGAGGATGCCAATGCGTTTTGCGTTCCGTGACACATTCGGCCCTCGCGATCTGATCGAAGACTGTAAGGAGACGTTCAGGGGAGACAAGTACGAGTACAGGCACTTCGATGCCGAAGACAACGTGATTGCACACGAAGAGAGTGCGAGTAGACAAGCGAGGATGGCAGAAGGAATGCGTTATGAGCGAGGTGGGAAAGGCAAATACTGGTTGCCACCTGCTGGACGTGCGAACGATAAGCAGCCATTGCTCTCGCGATGGGCTGATAGTCATGCGCGAACAATGAGTCCGGGCGGCGGAGGTCGATCTAATAGCCGTGGGAAGAATGGTGTGCTCGACTACGGCACTGCTAGAGACGATGAAATTGGCCCCGAAGAGCCGCAGTTAGACGCCGAAGAGGAGCGCTTGTACCAGAACGCGAGGGCGCTCGAGTTTGGAGACTGGAATTACCCAGTCATCAATACGCACTATGCTTCGCGAGCGGACGGCCTGAGACTTGATCCCAATATGATCAGTGCGACTACCAATCGTGCCATCTTGCAGCCCGGTAAGGAGAACCGTCAGAGGAGGAAAAGCAGGATTCAGAACATTCAGGCAGACGTACATCAGCACGACGACCCGAACAAATCTCATCGTGGAAGCTCGAGCAGTGGCGAAGGCTCGTCAAATTCTGGCTTGATCAGCAAGGGTAAAGATAAGCTATCTCATATACCTGTCGTTGGCACGCTACTGCGACACGAATCCTCGGATTCGGTCAAGTCGCACTCTTCGCAGCTGGTCGATCTGGTCGTCGAGGACCACGTAGCGGAGGATATTGAGCGTGTGCGAGCTCGAAAGGAGGGCGGGCCGGGCTGGAACAATGTGGAGCAGAAGCACTTTGTAAAGACATTTCCAGGAGAAGACGAGCAGGAGGAGGTACGGCAGGGCTTCAACCCTGATAAGCCAGAGAACAAGGTCATTGATGAGAGCCATACACTGGACGATCCGTTTGCTGTTGGGGATGACGAGGAGGAAGAGGGAGTGGATCAGGCTGGACGAAAGCAGCCGTGGGAAGAGCGGACATACTCTGGCGCAGACGGCAATGGAGATGGGGCGAAGAGTGGGCCATTCGATGAAGAAAGGGATGTTTGGGGGAGGTAGCGGGCTCGAAATTGAGAGTATGCAGCGATTAGCGGCGGCGTTTTAGGTGTATGCTTCCTGATACTGGGTGACAGGCAATCGAGCAGCACATCTTTCCTTCGTCATCTCGTCTCATTCGACTATGCTGTCTGCTCAGCTCGACGCATGGATTGACGACTGCGAGGGGCCATGTAAACACTTTGTACTCGTACCGCGATTGCAAAGGGGAGCTAAATAAAGCGATAGTAGCACTCGCTTCATATCAATGCGTCCTTCCCGACTCCTTCGATCTTTTTGCCCTTTCCGAACCCTATACACAGATCAAGCTCCATATCTTGACTATCCTCCTTGGTGCCAGCACGAATCCACTGGATCTACTTGAACCTATACTGACGACTCTCCTCAACACAACGTCAACGCACGCTGAGCGCAAATGCTCCCCTTGCCAGACATGAGGGAATCCTCTACACGTACATATATCAGCGAAGTGAATGAATCACTGCTGCCTGTAGGGTGCCATCTTTGCCAAGCATACATTGCTAATTGAAACCGTGCTACTCAGTTTCCCATGTAGATGACCGAAGCCCACACGAACGGATCATCCTCATCTAACTCCATGGTCATGCCTCCGACGTGAAGGATGCGAGTGTCGCTGCGCAGCTGCCTCACTGCAGAATGCACAGCATATGGAAGCTTTTCAAAATCGACGCCTCCGTCTGAAGTGATAGCTTGGTACACATGCTTTGCGACCTGCATCGCCCGCTCATCATCAACTTGCCACAAGGTGCCGATTACTCTTGGAAATCCAGCGATCTGAAAAGCGCCGGCAAGATGGATACACTCGTCTAGTAAGTCCGCGGCTCGTCCGACCGCCGCATGGCAGGCAGAGAGATACGCCAATTGAGATCCTCGTAGGTGCAAGGCAGCTATGTCCGCGACCGTCAGAGGGTCACTTTCCCAATCCTGGAGTAGGATTTTGCTGGCAGAGGGATCGTTTGAGTCTGCGAAACCGTGGCAGCTGAAGTGGACTATTGTACTGTTCGCAAGTTTCACAAGTGTTTCATGTTTAGTGGGCTCTGCTAACATAGTCACAATAGTGTGCGATTTCAGTGCCGAAAGGACAGCATTAGCTTCATCGTAGGCGTGCTTGAGAGAGGGCTGATTTGGCGTTTCTTCCAGATGAGCAATCAACGCCGTTGGTCGCCTGTAATCTGAAGTCCGGATCGTACGAGCGTATTGCAGCTCCTTCAAGGTAGTCGCGTACGAGGAAATAATTAGATCCAACGCGTTTGCATGGGACCTCGAATCTGCCGCTGCGTGTAGAGGAAGAAGAGCCATAGGCCCTACTGGGATCCAGCACACTCTGATTAGACCGTGCGTATCCTCTGAAAGTGCATGATGAACATCCTGGACTACACACTTCCACAGCCAGTCTAGGACAGCCGCGAAACACTCGTTGATGGCCTGGCGCTCGAGGCTTGTATCACGATGAAGGGCATCTGTCAAAGCGTTTGACTTCTCCACCATAGCTTGAAGCCGCAATTTCGAAAGCTTCAGGTTCTGAATGCCAGTTGCAGTGATGATGAGGGCATCGCTGCGGAGTACAGATACGTTGATCATGACGATCGGGTTTGAACTGGCAAGGCCCATAAGCTCATGCTCGGTAGCAGGTTGCATGAAATCTTGAAACCCTGGCAACCTGCGGATATCGTGCACAATGGCATCAAAGTCCTTCGCCGCTACTATGTACGCCTCTGACTCTCGATGTAATAATCGAGATGTGTCTACGGCCAGAGGAATGGCCGCCACTACCCCGAGCTGATCTCTGGCCGTCGTGAACTTTTCTGCAAACTCGGGGTACTCAGCTGCAAGTGAATCGACGTCAGTACGTACGTCCATCAACATGCTGTTCATCACGCCCCGAGTAGTCTCCAGTGCTCTAACAACGTCAAGTGGTGGTCGTTCATTCTCTAACAAGACTGCGGCGCCGTAGCTTCCAATGCCTGAGAAGAGTGAGAGCATGTGTTGCTGGTCTGCCCTTCGAAGCGTACGCGGACTAAGACGAGGCATAACTTCCACAGCTTTATCAACAAACTCAACAGCAGATATCATGTCTGATCTGCCGGCCAATACGAGCCCGCGGTAGGCAGCGGTCATTCGAAGCAGCGGGCTACCCGCAGTAACGTTCATGGCTGCGTGATAGGCCGCAAGGCCGAGGCCACGGTCACTGTCATGCTGATCTTGCGTATACCGCAGCTGGTACGACAGACCCAGGTTGTTCAAAAACATGACTTGAGCAGCGGGATGTTGACTAGCATAACTCACCGCCTCTTCAAGATGTGAGATCGCTGTGGTGAGCGGCGTGATGTCTGACATATTATCGGTGTCCGCCTGGTATTTCTGGAGGTATGCGTTACCCATTTGACCAAAGCAGTGAAACTTCTGACTCCGTTGCGATGGTGTCCGTGACATGTCAAGAGCCTCCTGGCAAACTTGAATGCACCTATCGAAGTCTGCTTGGACTCTACTACAGCCATAGCGAAGCTGTAGCGCGTAGCCAAGAGATGCTAGCCGGGCACATCTCAAATTCTCGAAGACGCCCGGTTGCGACAACGCCTCATCGTAGCGGCTCACTGACTCGTCCAGCTGTGCTAGGTCATCTGTCTCTTGGAATATTCTAAGAGCGACATTGGCAAGTCCGACAAGTGGTAGGGCATCGTTAGGAGAACCCTCGGTTTCTTGTTCAAGCGATGTCTCAAAGGCAGTCCGAGCTGCTTCCAGATCATTGTAGGAACCACGGGCTTCGAATCGCGCTAACAATGCCACGCCTAGATTCTGATACACAGCAGTGGTAAGGGCTTTTCGACCTGAGGCATGCCTTGCGGCCTCTTTTAGTAGCTTGACTGCTCTATCGAGATCTTCCAGGGAACCAGTGACATCGTTTCGTCGTATAAGTCCATGGGCAAGCGCGCTTTGATAATCACCGAATAATTGGCCATCCGGCGATGTTCCGTCAAGGACACCTTCGAGTAAGTTTACGCTTTCCATGATATCGCTTTCAGAGCCGTCTCTCTCGAATCGAGACTGTAGTGCCCGAGCGTAGTGCAAGGTGCGATATCCCGCATGGAGTTGATCTCCGGGAACCAACTGCTTTGCCTTCCCAAGGAGTTCTATAGATGTATCCAGGTCCGCCTGATTGTGACCCAACAACGACCGCGCCAGCATTGAGTCTGCAAGGTTAGTGTAGAACAGCGGCAAGTCCGGCGAGCGGTTTTGTTCAGCAAGCATGACCGCTTCACGTCCGTATTGAATTGCCAGATCCAGTCTTTGTTGATTGCCGTTATGCCGATATGATGAGCACAAGGCGCATGATAGCGTGTCGAGGAATGTAGAGCGGTGCGAGTGAGAGGTGGCCGAGTCTATCGCCGACTTCCCATAGGAGATGGCTTGCTCGAGGTCTGATGGGCTACCACATACAGCGTACTGTGTCAAGTAGACCGCTGAAATGCCGCTCTGCAGCTTCGGTCTAACAGACTCGGTGCTTTGTCCTGCTAATGCTTCCTTGTACACACTTGCTGCTTCCCGCAGGGCTTCCTGCTGCTCGCAATCAAAGCTGAAGAGCTCTTGCAGTGAATTCCCTAGATTGAGTAAAGTTGTACTCTTGAGATGCGGAGGAGTGATATTACGGGCGCGGCGAAGACGATTGACGGACGCTGTGATATCTTCGAAGCTATTCTGCAGCTTCGCCCTGCTCGAGAGAAAGATACCCAGGTTGATCAGGCATGTCACCCGCTCTTCACTGTGATCTTGTGAGATATGTATGGCTTCTTCAAGTGTGACGATAGCGTTGTTTAGGAGGTCTGGGTCTCCGGTATCGTGGAAACTGCGCCAGGAAAACTTTGCTCTCTCGTTGAGCTCCATTGCATAAGCATTAGGATCATCTTGGATCATCATTGCTTTGGTAGTAATGGCTTGTCTGTAAGTCGGGTTGGAGATCTCGTACGTCAACTGCTCGAGGGTGTCAAGAGTTGAGCCATCAGACACTCCTCGGTGGTGGCATGTCCATCACCAGCCATTGCACCTTGTTGTATGCAGCTTCCAGAAGCGGGGCTGCATGCATGAAGTGCCAGCTGAGCAGCTGAGGCCGCCTTGCGCCAGCTGATCGGGTCTTCCACTAAACGACAACTTTTCAATCCTGTCTTCCGCCTTCTTCCAGCTCCATCTAATTTTTCACAAGACCCATGTCGCAAAGCAGAAGATAGACGTCAAGCCATGTCTTCCCTCTCTGTGTTCATGAAGAATTTCCTTGCAAATGACGAAGCGAAACCGGGCAGACTGGTGACCAATCTGGAGAATCCGGCATACCAGTACTACACGAAAGAAGTTCTTCATCTCACGGACTCCGACATCTCCAAGCGTTCATACGTCAATGTCGAAGCTTTGACAAAGGCGCATTCATCGAACATCTTCCAAGCTTCACTGACAAAGCTGTTGAGCGTGTTCGCCAAGCAATCGAAAGACTCTGTGGAGCGCATCAAGGCTCAGAAAGCATATAGCTACAACCTCATGAACGTGCCAAACAAGTTCCATCTGTTGGTTGGGGACGACGATGTGAAGCAGTGGTTAGAACAAGTCAACCAGCACCTACCAGTGTACATGATTGTCGCTGTCCATACGGTCGAAAGCGCTACCGTCGGGCAGGACGCTCAATCCTCCAAAGATGCAGGAGGGGCGCTCAAGCTGCCTTTGGCAGAAGTAGCCATGCCTGGTAGCTCAGCTACGCCTGTTGGCCAGGCTTTGGACGTTTCCGGGGCGGTGAACCATGATCGTCGTCAGGAGACAAGCTTCGCATTTGTTGTGCCCAACGAGCGCATTATCGCTGTTGGCTACCAAAAGGTGGTGCTCAAGACACTCCTCGGAGAGCCGAAACAGACGCCCGAACTGGGCAGTAAGGCGATATGGAGGTCTTTCAGTGCTTCCAGGGCGACCGGCGATGGTCCATCCATGGTAGAAGCGAGCGTATGCCCTGCCAGCACCAGCGACTTGAAGAAAAAGATCAGTGTGGAGGCAACGTCATTGACCGAAGATACTGTGTTCGTGATATTAGCCGCTTGAATTTGGCACAGGCATGGCGAACTTTTCCGGGCTCAAAGAGTCACCATTGAGCTGAAAATTTGACTCGATGGTGACCTTCAATACAATCAACTGAAGTGGTCGCCATGCCCAACGTCGCCATTTCTCCGCATCGCGACATTGCCTCTTCGTATTCGACATCGTCTAACCCAGTCTCGCTCTGCCTGCTCTCGCTCCAGTCGCTGGGTGCGCTTACGCTCCCAAACTGCTCGGATTGTGCGCCTTGTCTGCTCCTTGCCCTCCTGATAGTTAGCTCTTGCCAGCTTGACGACGCTGTCGATCTGCGCCGGAGTATAGACGAAATTCCACGTCGACATGAACTCATCCTTCAGCGGATCGACACCTGGTGCTTTTCCATTCGCCAGAAAAGGAAAGTAGACGACTGCAATCCCAGCATTGGCAGCCTTGAGATGACGATCATCGTCCTCGCTTTCTATGCAATTATGCGCTGCATCGTCCATGCTAAATGTGGCGGGTGTAAGGGTCAGCGAGTGTTGAAAAAACAGTTCAAGGAATTGGTATGTCTCTATAGAGTTCACCGAGACAGCAAGCTAAGACCGATGGCAGCAGCTCGTGGACACTCGGCAGACTTGAGATGTCACGCATCCGAGGATTACACCCGTAAGATCACTTACTACTCGTTATTCTCCTGCTTGGTGCCAGCCCAAACAGTGCAGTACCCAAGCTCTTTATGCGGAGGCTGGAAGTACTTGTCGTCAGAGCCAGAGCTTGCAGTCTTTGCTGATGTGGGATCTTCTGCTTCGTCGAGCTGATGCTTTGTGATCTCCTCTGTATTCGTTGACGGTGGCCATCCGGCACCCATCGGCCAGCCCTTGATGTTTCGTTGACGCGCGTACCCGTCCGCAACTTTGATCCAATTGTCCCCTTTGACGTCCGCAGAAGCGTCAAACGCTATGATGACATCGACATCGCGGCCAGGTCGGAGCAAGGGATAGATTGGTAGATTATTAGCCATGCCAGCGTCCATCAGCTGAAGATGCGTGGTATGATGTATACTCTCAGGAGTTGCAGCTGGAAGCCTGTCGCGCAAGCCGAGGGCGAAGTTTGGGATCACGGCCGGATCGATTGGGTGCACTTTGACCAATTCATCGGTCTTACCACTCATGAGCGCATCAAGACTACCAAGCCCGGAAGCTTTGATGATGGGCTGGATCTCCTTGTAGTAGTGGGAGAGCGTGGCACAGAATGCGCTGCCCCAGATGCCTGCCATACATAATTAGTAAATAGGATCTTACACACGAGCAGACTAACGCTCACCCATCATAAGCGGGACACGCAGCTCGGGCAGTGCGAAGCCATTGTCACGCCATACACTGTTGCCAGCATGCCAATTGCGTCCAAGGGCCCAGGTAGGTATTCCAGCCTCCAGCTCCTCGCAGAAGAACTCGTAGGGCGTCCACTCGAACCTTGGAATAATGCATAAATCAGTATGTCTCGTGTACCGGGTTCCTCTATTCATCATCATCTTACCATTGAAACCAATCGAAATGTTTCGTCGTGAATCGGGCATCTTTGGCCATCTCCTCTACTTTTCCGGTGGAATCTGGTATCTCATGCCTGACGGATGTGTAGATGGGCAACGGGTGTGAGCCGTCGTCCGTATACGAACGCTGGTTGGAGATCTTAAGGTCGTAGCTGCTGACCCGAAGCTCATTATGGGGTACGAGAAGGCGAGCAGCAAGTGCCAGACCATAAATATCGACCAGTCCAAAGTCTGCGTCAGGTACGCCGCGCAGTTTCTCGACCATGCCGCTAAGAAGGTATTTATTGGTGGGCGCTTGGCCTACCAACGCAAGCAAGGCAGGTGGTGAGGCGATGTGGATCCCTATACGATTCTTCAAATGATCCAGTATCACAGCATGACTTTGCTGCCCAATCGACGAGTAGTAGAGCGTGTGAAGCCAGCAACTCCCACTTACTCCAGCTGAATACGTAACGCAATCAAACAAGCCATCTTCAGCCGCCGAGAGAAAAGACGCAGCGCCCGCGACGAGAGCTCGCAGTCCTCCACCAGATCCACACATGCCTATCGTCGGAACGTCGTCTGGGTGTATTTCCGACTCCGCAACGCCAAGATAGCGTGCTAGGGCCTTCGAAGTGCGCTGTCGTCGATTGCGCAAGAAATGTTTCTCCTCCGCACATAGGTCCGTTGAGATTCGTACCTTTGCCTCCCAGGTGATTTCAGGATTAATCTCGGGATTATGCGCTTCCTCCCAGATCTCCCACGACAGGGACCACGGTGCCATCGACATCTCATCTTGCAGCTTATGCAAGTAGCCTGGAAGCATCCAGACCCACTTAGGTATGATGAAGCCTGTGATCTTCTCTCGAACGGATGTAAAGTCGAAGCCAACAAAGGTACCACAAGCGGCAGCAACAGTATCCGTCGCGTGGCGCCATGCTGGTAGCGGATCATTTGAGTGTCCACCCTCAGTGTCGAATATCGAGCGTTCGTTAGTCGGCGGGGCTGGCATTTTGTCGTCTCCTTCAAGGCTTGACGGCTGTACAGCATCGACGCGGCCTCGAGCTTTCTTTATCTTCCTTGCTTGAGCGTCAAAGGGTTCATGACGTACAGAGACCGGCTTCGAATGCCAGGCGTCAGTATGATGAGGGCTATCGGCCAGAACAGAACTTCGAACGCCTGCAAGGTCGTACGCAGCAGCTCCCGAACAGCCCAGTGCAATGCTCAAGGCATATTGTCGCTGTCGATTGGCGACGCTCGCCCACCTGGTTGCGCGACTCATGTTAGGCGGATCTTAACAACGCGATGAAGAGAGTGCGAGAAGAAGATAGCATGTATTAGGAGTACTGCAAACAATGAATGAGAAATATATATATCAGGGGGTGGTTTTGTCCATGTGATGTTGAAGCAGGCTTCGCGCTAAGCTAAAGTTCAGCCACTGCACGTGCGTTTGTGGCGTCATACGCGAAAAAGTTGGCAAAGCAAGTCCAACATACAGTACTGTACTCCTCCGACCGACACACCACAATAATGCCCCCTCGGTCTCTCCAAATCTAGCACTGAGGGTCTTGATACTGCCCCCTGAGGCTAACCGAAAATGCGTCGTCTTGCAAGCCTCTCCGTACTATAGCACCACCATAGACCATATTGCCGAGTACGCGAGCATGTTGGCACTGCGGCGTTGCAGGGAGGTCAAATTTGCGGTGCTCAAAAACCATGTCTCGCAAGGAAGTCGAAGTTCACTGCAAACCCAGCTGTAGCGTTGTTATGCAGTGACAGAGCATGTCCGGTATTGGGCTGTAGAGCTACCTCGATAGCTGAAGCATTTGGATAGGTCGCCGCAAGCTGAGTTATGTTGGCCAATCCGGTACAGTCGCCACGGCAGACGTAGAAGTCGAACTCCGGCAAGAAGTACTGTACCGGCCCTGTGAAAGAAGGCCCATAGTTGCCGAGCAGCGAGAAAGCGGATGCAAATTCACCGACTGGGGCCGGCTGCTTGATAGAATTACCATACTCAAGTAAGGCCGGAGTGTACGCGGTCGATGTGTTCCCGCCGAAGAAAATGTTCTGGATGCCGACCTTGCCGCACACCACGTATCCGCTCGGACGATCGAACGCGAGAGAGCTCGGATACTCTACCGCCCAGGACGTCGAGCCAGCGCTGGCCAGATGTTCGGTCAAGAGATCTAAAAGCGATGAGTGGCGGGGTTAGCGGATGTCTCAGAAACAGACTTACCCTGGCTGCGAGAGATCTCTGTCCAGATCCACTGAGACAACAAGCTGAGACCGATGGCCGCAGCTCGTAGCTACTTGGCGGTCTCGAGATAGCACGCATCCAAGGGTTACACAGATCAGTTTGCTTACAGCCGGTAATTATCGCGCCGTCGGTCAGAGATCCGTAGTTGGCGATGAAGGCGGAGGTCAGGAAGGACCCAAAGCTGTGGCCGACTACAAGAATTACGGGTCAGTCTACAGATGCGAGAAGATATCAGGCTCGATCATACCATGCACGACCTTCTCCGGCTTTTGTATCGCTGAGGAGGCTCCATCAGACGGTCCCAAATTTGCTGCGATGTCGTACAAAGTGCCGTTGCGCGCCATTAACGTCAGTTGGCGAAGGATCTCAAGCTCGACGGGAGCTTGCACCACGGTATAAGCATCGAGAATGTCGCTTTGGCCCACCCCCAAGCGGTCGTACGTGAGGATGGAGTATCCAGCAGCCAACGATGCCTCAACATACGAGTGTTCCTCCGGATGGTAAGCTGAATCCCAATACCTCCCATCGTAGTGTACCCCATGCGTGGCGATCTGCAGAGTCTGTTCGTGCTTGCCATTCGTGGGGAGACAAAGCTTGACATGAATATTGAAAGTGCCAGATGTGGTGGTGTTCTTGATGATGTTGGATGTATCGTGGGGCGTCGTTCGAGTGGCGTCGTAGATAGCCCAGGCAGCGGCTTCGATGTCATTGCCGACTTGAGGGATATTGTATATTGCAGTCGGCGCGGTAGCAAATATGGGCAGGCTAAATTGCTTGCAGATTCCGTGTTCTCGTACCGAAATCTCAACTATTGATGCGGAAGCGCGATTATGCAGCAGGAGGAAAGCGCCCACAGCGACGATGAAGGATGCCATTGAAGAGATCGAATGGTGATGTGGTGGGCGAGGAAGCTGGACCGGTGTGTGGGTGTTTGTAAGAGGAGCGCCAGTCTTCCCTTATGTACATGGTGGAGATGCACGCGCCTCAATGCCACCATGATCGGCCTTAGTGCAAGGCAGTGTATAGTGATGGTACCTTCTCGTTAGTACATCTTGCCAAGCTTTGCGTGGACCGAGAACGAGAGCGACGCCTGTACGCAAGACGCCGCCCGACCGAAAGCACAAAGAGTTGATGTCAGCATTTGTTTCACGCAAGTACTGTTTGAAAATATGCACTCGTTCAACTGACATGATCAACAACTCAGGAGGGCAACAACGAATCGACGTAACGGGATGACCCACCCGCACCCTGGACTATGGGATGATCTAGAGAAGACGTGCTTCCGGTCTGATACAATTACGGTTTCTGCATTGCCGTCAGCGTCTACGCCCTCTGTCGCTGGCCTAATTTCTCCTCAATGAGTACGAATCTTCATCCCGAGACTTCGCCAATCCTTCCGGACCTCCACTGGCCAACTCAGCAAGTGTGCGTATGGACTCTCTACCCGATCATACCAGATCGCCAGCCTCTCGATACGATCCGCCCCGAAGTCTTTGACCCACCACAAATCTTCCAGAAGCATTGTCAATACCAGCCAGTGTGCGTGGATCGCGAGCGCGAGGTGATCGAGGGAAGTCACCATATCAAAAAACCGTTGGGGGACCTTGCTCGGCCAAGCGAAGACGGCCCGGAAGAAGTTCGAAACGCGGCACTCCAGGGTGTATTCCATGACATACTCTAGCGCCGTGATAGCCATCGTGCAAGCCTCGATATCAACCGCGTCTCGATGCAGGTCGGGATTGTCGGGATTGGCGATTGCGGCACTCAAATTGGCCAATGCGTCTCTCCACGATGCACGAAGTGTGTGGAATAGGGACGTCGAAAGCGTCCAGAGAGCGCCACCGCCGTAATTATCCTCATGGTCGCTCTCTGGGATTCCCGGCTGTGGGAACGGGATGAGCAGAGTGTCCGAATCTGCCAGGCGCGGCGCGATCGAGGAACCCAAAGTTCGCCACCCTCGTAGATGGTAGAGCCAGTCAAGCTGTGGGGTGATGGCAAGTTTGTCTCCCGCTGCTGTTATGCCAGTGTTGAATTGTGCCAGTGTCAGGCCAACAGGGATTAGTGTCATGGCACAAGCGAGCACTGCATCGACGCTAATTTCCTCGGTGACAGGAAGCGAGGCGCCTAATAATTGCAAGGAGCGACAGTAGTGAAGCTTCGCTGTGGCCAACAATTCATACGAGCCACCCTTCGTTGATGACGTCGTATACATACACAAGGCGCTGAAAGCCATCACAGCGTGCGAGGCCACCGGATGATTGAACGCCACTGCGGGTACCGACGATTCCCACATCTGAGCATGGGCACGATCTGTGCTCGTGGCAGTCATGGTTTTACTCGCGTGAACAAGGTAATACTGCCACAGAAGCGCATCTGGCGCTCTCTGAGCAACTGCAGGAAGGTCCAAGGTTGGCACCTCGCTTTTGACCATTACTCTTGCTGGACTCGCACGCAGACAGACTGCCGAGAGGTCGTGGGCTTTCTTCTGCGTCGAACGTTCCTTCGATGAAGCATACCGGCATGCAATGCCCCGACTCAAACATTTTTGACAGCGTGGCTTGGTCTCGTCGCACTGCGGTGGCAAATCAGTGCTAGTTCTGGGAGGGAGTACTCCGCTGGCATGTTTACCTTGACTCTACGCTGCTTACAAGTAACACAGCCTGATCTCGATTTCTTGTGGCTTCTCTTCATTCTCAGATGAGCCCAGCATGGCAACGGCTCATCATGCGGAAGGGCCATGTCGTTTGCGTCCTCGCTCTCGTTGCCGTTCGCATTCATGTCGAAATAAGGGTCAATCATAATCGGCTGCACCAACTTTGAGTATGACAACAATGGCAAACGAGAACGTCGATTGGTCGCGTTATTTGCTCTTGGTGTACTGCCGGCTTGTGATGCACTTCGACTGCGGAGCAACGGATCATATACGTCTGGTCCTTTCGCAACTCCCCGATCGCGGTCCATCTTGAGTACTGCGCCTCCATATCAAAGAATGACTAATAGCCGATGTGACCGCCTAGGGTGGCACCACTACAGACTTTTCTGCCAAGTGCACAGGATTCCGCCAAGTGCGCAGGGCTGCAGGCGGACATATTGCACCACTACTGGTCAACCGTCGCGAGTACATCTGCAGGGCGGAGGAAAGAACAAAGGTGCATACTCAAATGTACATGCGGGACGCTCCCGAGGGCTGAACGAGCTTGGCGGACTTGGCATATTTGGTGGATCTTCGACTTCACTTCCTTCTGCTTGCCCATCCCCTGATCTTGAGCATGTTGTCTATTCCAAATTATTGTCATGCACACGCACACCCCAAGGATGTAGTTTATGCCATGCTGATAAGATCCCTAGCACCGCTGTTCCGAGCGCGAGGCTGTGCGCGACGTTGTCAGCGGCAATGCCACAATGTGTAAGTAAGGAGCATCCGCGAACGATGTAGGACTTGTGCCAGCAAGATGGCCCGAAACGGTTCCGGCATGGCGGACTGCGCGTACCAATGGCCGAAGCACGTTCGTTTTCAACCCACCACAATTTTCCAGACCGCAATGCGACTTTGGTCGTTCGTTCCTACAATGGAAGCCTCGGTGCGAGGGCTGAACGTCCATGGACCAGGAGAACACTCTCAAGCCTCGAAATATGACATTGTATAAAGGCACACGTCTCACTATTACGCCTAGTTTCTATACCTCTGTTGACCTACACCTGACCTTGCAACAACACGACCGTTCTCGAGCTCCCGGACCAGTGCCGCGACCATGTGGATAATCTACAGTGCTCTGTCCGTAGCGGTTCTCACTGCTCAAGCGGTTGCTGCGCCTACCAACAATAGCGCGTCCCAGTGCCATGATTTCATGCTCGACGTCCCGGTGGTAGCGACCACCTACGTCCTTGACATCTTGCGGGTGAACAACAACATAGATGCAGTCAATTATGCACTGGACATCGATGGGCGGACGTCGAAAAACGCAACAGAGCGAGTCCTTGGCACGACTACAATCTCGGATACATTCATAGTGAAGGCCACCTTCTGCACGCCAAGCATTACCAATGACAAGCATATACTGCAAATTTTGACCCATGGACTGGTTGTGGACAGCCGTTACTGTGCGTATAGAGTAGTTCTGTTCCAGAAATAACGTGCTGATCAGGACGCTGCATAGGGGACATTGAAATTGATCGAGAAAACTATTCTTACGTCCAAGCGGCCGTCGATGCCGGCTATAGCGTCTTGAATTATGATAGACTTGGCCACGGGCAGTCTCAAAAGCCGGATGCATACACAGTAAGTGGACAAATCGACTATCTCGAGAGCGCCGATCAGCCACGAGCTGCGGCTGTCGGTCTCAGCTTTCTATCTTGGTAGATTCACAACAGAGATGTCCCGCAGCCAGGCTAAGCCGGGTCAACTGTCTGTGCCACCAGCTGACTTTATGCCGCCCATTATTAGGTCGTACAAGGACCGCTGGAAGTCGAGATCTTGCGAGGCATTACGGAAATGGCCCGTAACGGCACCATATCTTCGTCTTCCCTACCTTTTGTTGCGCCGGCTTTCGAGACTGTGGTGCACGTGGGCCATTCTTACGGCTCTTTTCTCACCTCTGCTCTGCTGGTCGCATATCCCGAACTCTCCTCTGGGGCAATTCTGACAGGCTACACGATCACGAATAGTAGCGCCCCCGGTACCTCAACGGTGGCGATGGGATTCCAATACGCTGCAGCCAACAATCCTGACCTTTTTGGCGACCGTGGAAGCGGATACATCGTGCCAGCGTCTGTGAGCCAAGTGCAAACCGGCTTCTACCATCGCAAGAACGAGTCCGACCCTGCCGGATTCACTGACGATTTGCTGGCGTACGGCGAGCACATCAAGCAGCCGTTGACTGTAGCAGAGTGGGTAACAATACACGGTCTCCTCAAGCTTGCTCCAGCGCCCGCCTACAAGGGTCCCCTTCAGTTCTTCCTAGCTGAGAATGACTACCTACTTTGCGCGAGCGACTGCAAGGCGGACTACGATCTGGCCATCTTGGGAGGCGCATACCCAGCTGTATCCGACCTTGATGTTTATCTGCAGCCTGGGGCAGGACATGGCTTGACGTTTCATAAGAACGCCACTGCAGGATATGCCGTGATGATGGACTTTCTAGCCAAACACAATCTTTAGATATGTGGGTAGGAGAGCGGTCATCTCCGCCGTGCGGTGGTCAGATGGTGGTGTGCGTGCTCTGTGGAGCAGCTGAGGGCGTATACGGCGGTGGTGGGATGGATATTGTCTGATGCCGAACATAAACCTCGCTGATTCCAGGATTTCCAGGAGCACGAAGCGTGCGGAGACACTCCTTGGAGCTTCGACTCAAGAAAAGGGGTTGGAGAGTGGTGAGAATACAAGATGGGTTTGAAAGTCATGGCGATCAACCCTGCTTCGCAGCAGCCTGGGAACAATTGAACAAGCTCTCAGAACAATGCGTCAATCATCAAATATGTACTTGAACCACCCCCATTACAACCGTGCTTACGTATAAACACTCTCGGTAAAGCTATTAACCTGCAACCCCTTCTCCGCCATATTAGCATCGCACAAAAAGTCGAGCGGCATCCACACGATATGCCCTCGCACACGATCCAGCTCCGCTCTCACATGATCAACTGGCTGATACGGGTCATACAAATGACCCTCCTTCCGACTCCCCTTCGCGCCAAGGAAGTTATCGTACTCCTCGAAGTTCTTGACATTGTCGTCCGGATCTGCGTGGAACAGATGCCGGAAGATCTCCGTATTGGTTGTCGCCTGCTCAGTCCAGGTCTTCCATAGTTCGTCTGAAAGCGGGTCAGCGACGAAGTCATTGTGTTCATCGTTGGTGAACCAGTCGTTGTCGCTGTCGCCGGGAGGTTGTGCGTTCGGGTCGTTGGTCGCATCTAGACTTTGAGCAGGTAGCAGGCCGAGATGTTCTCTCCAGAGCATGCGGCGGAGCGATGCAGCGTGGTGGCCAGCTTTGTAAGGACGGCCATCCATCGTCGACTCCAGTGTATTCGTGTCTTCCATTACAATCGAGAGTTCCGAGTCGTGGAAGCCGAGCTGAGAGCGATCGTTGATGTTGCTGGAGCCGCAGATGACGATGCGGTCGTCAACGATAAGTACCTGTCGAGCGTTAGTCAAGATCCACACCCTACCATCAGCATCAAACTCACCTTTCCATGTATATACAACTCCTCCTGTATAAAGTTCTCCTTCTCCTGCTCCCGCAACTCTTTATCCGACTGCTCTCCACTCCCATCATCCCTCTTACCCGGCGACCGACCCGCATAGTTCTCCTCACTAACCTTCGGCTCACCCAGCATAGCGTCCTTAGCAATAGAGTCTACACTCAGCACCTGATCATGCTTGCCCATCCCCGCCAAACCAACACCCTCCCTCTGATCCTCCCATGCTTTCTTCGTATCCTGCTGCTTCCCGCCTCCCGCAACGTCCGGTCGGTCTTCTGCAGACGGGTGATCCTTACTACCCTCACCAGCTGCCCCATGAACACCAGTAGGCATGACTTCCTCAGCCTGCGCCCGTTGAAGCTCTTGGTACGAAACACCAGATTTCTCCTCCTGCTCCTTCAGGCCTGGGGTCTTGTTCAGACGATCGTAGGACCTGAGGTTGAAAGCAAAGATATACTTTTTCGGGTCCGCGCCTCCAGCCTTGATGCGACCGTAGATAGAGTGCTCGCCGCGATTCAGAGACTTGTATTGGTAGTCCATGATAGCTCTTGTGCCCAACGCTGCATCGTCTCGGAGATCTCCCGCAAATCCAGGAATAGAAGGCATCATGATAATGACCCGGAACTTCCTGCCCTCCTTCTCCGCCGCAAGACAGGCATCCACAACCGCAGCACCAATCTGATTATGTATCGGTGCCTGCTCCTCCCCCGTAGCAGTAATGAAGAACTGGTTCTCAATGTACACATAATGCTGTGCGTCCCGAATAATCTGGCAATAAGCATTCTGAATACTCTGTTCCGTCAGTATCCCACTCGACCAATCCGCCGAGCTTCGCACAAGCTGAGCATGAACCGTTCCCTGTCCACCATGCGCCGTGAAATTCGTCATATTCGAATCATACCCCTTCCGCTTCTCCGCCATACCCCCCGAAGCCGTAATCACACCCTCCTTCTTAGCATTATTCCCCGTCATCTTCGCATTCTCCTGCTTATGAACCTCCTGATCCCTCGCATCCTCCGAATCATCAGCATGTCTAGCATCGTCCGGCAACTGAGGCAGACTCTTATCCGTGCGAAAGTGCGGACGATACTTCTTCTCACTAGGATCCAACCCATGCTCTCTAAAGAACTTCTCCGGCCCATGCCCAAACCGATGCTGCTCATGCGTATACCCATGCTCATCCAACTCCTCAACCGCATCATGAAACTCATCATCATCACTCGCCCCACCCACCGCATCCTCCTCATCCCTCACCAACCTCCCCTGCCTCGGATTCCCACTCTTATGCTCAAGCGGCGACAACGGATGCTGAATATAATCCCCAACAGGATGCTTGGGCCTCTGCACCCCAATCAAATCCTCATCCTCCCCCGTCCGCCCAGCAATCAACATCCAATCATACCTCTCATCCCGCTTATACTTATCCCTCTTACAAAAATTCCACCGCAACACAAAATGCTCCGCAATATCATAGACACAAGGCCCCACAACCCCCATACTAACATCATGCCACGGCATCCTCCCCGAATCCGCCTTACTCAACTCATTGCTCTTCCAATCCTCCACGCCCTTGAAATCCATAATCCGATTATTATTGAAATCCTGGCCCGGAAAAACCTCATTCTCCACCCCAGCCGGATGCGCATCACTCAGCGGATGCTGGCGCGAATCCCACCGTCCAAAACACAAATCCAAACCCCCGATGAACGCCAGATCATAATCAATCACGATGAACTTCTCGTGGTGCGCCCAGTAGAAAGTCATATCCCCCGCGTTCTCAAAGACATTATGATCCGGATGCCTCATCACGATGATATTCCTATACCCCGGCGTGCCCTCGGGACACAAAGCTTCGAGGGCATGTTTAGTATGCGCCGAATTACACGACACAGCCGCCTCGACTTCTTTGTACACGATAATGTAGATCTTCACGCCTCGCTCCGCGGCTCGTTTGAGAACGGTATCGAGTCGCCACTCCGGGTTGAACGCCGGCGGTCTTCGCAAGAACAGTTCGGGACTCAACCACCAATCCTCAATGTAGATCGTTTCCTTTGCCCTCTCCAGCGCTACACTAACGGCATGGAAGTAATCCCGTCCGTCAATGTACCATTTAATCCTATTCCCATCTCTCTCAGGCGCGAAAGATTGAAAACGATGGCCCTCGGCGATCTTCGTCCGTTTGGCATCTGTAGCTTGCTCATGCTCCTCGTCGTGGCGATGATTGGAATTAATCAGGTTCTTGAACTTGCCTACCCGATGGCTGAGATGGATGGCTCCGACTTTGACCTCATAGAGTTTAGTATCCTTCAATTTCTCCCGTGTCTCCGGGAAAGGATGGCGCAGTTTCTCCTTGAAGCTGCGGTGCTCGTCTTTCATTTCCTCGCCAGGGTTATCACGGTTCTGGGCTTCGGGCGAGCCGACGTCGTGGGTTTGGCCTACCATGGCTGCTGCGATGGTCCAGTGTGTAGTGTAGCCTGTAAGTTGCGGACCAGAAGCTACGGTGTAAGTGCAAAGTCTGTATGTACAGTCACGGCATGAGTTGCGAAACAAACGGAAGACAAATTGTTTGTACAACCTCGAGCAGACGTCGGCCTTATTCCTGGCCGCGGAGCAAGAGAAACACGATCTGGCATGTGATACGATGTTTCCCTGCTTCCATGTTCCTGCATCGTCATGCCCCGCTCCTTCCGTATCGGAATCGTGCCCCGCACCGCCGAGAAAAGTGAATGACTCGAGTGCTATATCAAAGATTGCGTAACTGCCCGATCCGGACATTGCAGTCCAGGAACATGTTACTCAAACGCGGCAGTACAAATAAATCAGTGGAACCTCACATCCCATTGTCAAAGGCCAGCAAGACTTTTCACGGACGTCGTAATAACCTGCTGGATCGCTTGGTCATTGGCCCAACAGAAATTGGAGATAGATCTATCATCTACTCATCTAAAGGGCGACCCACAGGCACACCCAACCCATGCGCATCTTTCCTATGCAAAACCCGCCTCCATCAGATTGAAAAGCCACCGCAACAACACCCGCTGAAAACGCTCATCACAAATTACACCACCAACCTAACCGCCATCGTCCTCTTATCACTTCCCCCCCAGCCTCCTCTGCCGGACCTCGACGTCCTTCATCTCCTCCCTAACCATCTCATTGAACTCATCCGCTCCATCAAGATAAACATGATGTCCCGCATTCTTCACAACCCTAACCTTCACATCCCCATTCTCCAATAGCTTCTCCTCATCTGTAGCGGTAGCTAAAGCCTTCCTCTTCTCCTCCCCCATCCTCTCCACAGCCTCCCGCCCACCCTTAACGTCCATCCAATCGTGGTCGCCGTAGTAGAACACAACCGGGATCCCCATCTCCCTCACCTTCATCACCTCTTCCCGACTCGCAGGTCTATCCGCATTGTCTACTGAGGGCTCGCTGTGAGGCTCAACAAACTGCCTCCCCACCCCCTGAATCCTCCTTATAAGCGGAGATCGCGCAAAAGCTCCAGGCGCTAAAATATACGCAAGAGCATACTCCCCTGACCCTTTCTGTCGAAAAAGCGAATAAGAGTAATCATGCAACGCCTGCGCCTCCTCAGCCGGTAAATGCGCAAAACGTCTCGAAGTCCATCCCGAAACCAATCTCGGACCAAGCGGGCCGGCGAAACGCACAACGGAGAAAGGCGAGATATTGGCGTCCCATAATGTAGTCAACCACTTCGAATAAGGCCTTCTCGGAGGTGGTTGTGCAGATTTCTGCTGAGGTTGTCGATGTGCTTGGATGGACTCCGATTCGGCGTTCGCAAAGTCTTTCGCCATACTATCCGCCTCCGCCTCCGTAGGCATAGCCTCACTAACCGCATAAGGATCCTCAGGGATCCCGACAGGCGAGGCTAGAATGAGTTTATCCAGACGACCAGGGTATTTCAGCGCGTAGCAGACCGCCATGTAACCTCCTAGTGAATGGCCCATGAGCGTCATTTTCTCTATTCCACGTTTTACCCGCCATTCTTCTAGCGCGTCCACGAACCAGGACTCCGCTTCCCGGACTTTGCCTTCGCGATCTTTGGCTTTTATGGTGAAGGGAGGTCGGGAACTGCGGCCCATACCCGGCATGTCGAGGGCGTAGAGTTTCCAGTGCGGGAGTCGAGACAGGGATTCGAAGTTTTTGTAGTAGAATCCCAATCCTGCTCCGTAGCCGTGCAGCATGACGAGGCTGTTTTCTGTTTTCTCGTTGAGGCGCTCGACGCTGAATTCGTTCAAAAATCTATTCTTGCCGGAGAGTTGTACGAGGTCGCTATGCCACATTCGCGGGCCGTAGGGGTCTTCGCTGTCGGTTTTGACCGGGTCTGCGGTTTTATCGACGGATTTGTCTACGCTCATTGAGGAACCGTTTTTTTGGCCGCCTGTTTGGGTTTGCGTGGGCGGTTGGCGGAGGTAGGGTATGAAGGATAGCACGCGGTGTTCTGTTACGGCGGGCGAGATGCCGGCCCACCATTGAGCTACGCCGTCTTTGTAGGAGAGGGGGAAGTAGGAGTTGCGGGCTGCTGTTTGGGATTTGATGTCTGCTGCTTCGTCGTTTTGCTGGCGGTGGCGGGCTAGCATTGGTTTCCCGCCTTCTCGTGTTTGGGCGTCTGAGTCTGCTGAGGCCATGGTGGCGTAGTAGGATGTGAGGGTGAACTGGGGCGCGTAGTCGTGTAGCGCGAGGGAGCGGAATGGGTAGAGTGAGGCGAGGAGGAGTGTGCGGGTTGTGGCGGGGAGTGCGAGCATGGAAGTGCGAGGACTAATGCTGCAGTGCACGGCGGCGATGCCTTTCATATCATGATTGCGAATGCGCTTCGGGCACGGCGTCCGGGGCTTCTTTTTAGGCAGCCGGTCTGGTAACAATGACGAGTGAAATGCAGGCACGATTCCGGAGATAGTGGGGTCGAATATCCGTTCCCGGTGAAACACCTCACGTTTGCGCCGGCGACGACAACACACTCAACACGACCATGAGCTGAGAACAGAAAAGCCGGAGTCGTCGACCTCCACCCCCTCCATCCAATTAAAGCAATGGCGAATATCGACCAAGTCGTCAAAGGCGCCGTAACGCTTCCCCCCCCACCCCTACCAAACCTCAACCACTAACACACAACACATCTAGCCACCCCCCAACGTCTCCCCCACCCAAGTCGCCTCCTCCATAAAGTCCCACACCCCGACCCCATCAATATCAACCAGTGATCCTTTATCGTCTTTACCAAGCTCCCCACCCCAAATCTACCTCAACCTCCTCATCCTCGAATCCTCCCTCCGCTCCCAATACCTCTCCCTCCACACCCGCCTCCACCTGCACGCCTTACTCCTCCTCCTCCTCACCCTCTGGATAAGCACCTTCACCTACCTCCTCTTCTTCCGCCCGCGCGAAGACGGCTCAGGCTCCGGCGGCTCGGTCTACTGGGTCATCGAAACCACGGAAAAACTCGGCTGGTGTGGAGGCGTAGTCACGGCTGTACTGTTTTGGGGAACAGGGATGTATGAGCGCGGGGTCCGGTGGCCGAGGCGATGGGTCGGGGTCACAAATCGCGGATTACGGGGGTTTAATTTGAAGGTTGTTGTTGTGAGACCTTCGAGTATGTGGGTGGAGTTGTTTGGATGGCTGGGTATACTCGATCCGGCTGGGTGGTTTAGGACGCCGGTGATGAATTTCCAGCTCGTGCCTAGAGATATTGAGTCTAACCCTCCTGCCTCGACCTCCACTTCCACATCTACGGTGGGTAAGGGACAAGGGACAGAATACTGGCGCACCCACGCCTCCCGCCACGGACTCATAGAAGAAGATCTTGCCCCCGCTGGGGACTCGATCAAACTCCTTCTTCTCCCTAAACCTTTCTCCCCCGACTTCCGAGAGGGATGGGAGACGTATCGGATGGAGTATTGGGATCGCGAGAACGCTCGTCGAGCTGAACTACGCAAACTCGTGAAACAGAGGCAGAGGGATGTGGCGTATAGGGAGGGGGGGTGGTTGTGGTGGACGGGGTGGAGGGGGTGGGATAACGTCCGCTTGTTCAGCGGTAAGAGTAGACGACAGCATGATTTGGAGAAACTTGCGCTGAGGGAGCAACCGTCTTCTGAGAGGTTACGGGAGAAGGCTAGGGAGCGGAGGAGGTTGGAACGAGATGGACTTTTGCGGTCGGATTCGCATTCGAGGTCTTCGAGTCGGAGCACGACGCCTACGCCTGAGCCGCCGGATGCTATGGCTGGTGGTGTTAGTGGGACGGGTTCGGTGAGGCAGAAAGTGAGGAGGGGCAGTAGTTCGGCTTCCACGGCGCGCAGACCTCGGAGGCATGCCACAGGAGCCAGCCAAGGAGGGAGTAGACTATCTACCACCGAGAGTGTTCTGCAAGGAGGCGATGAGGGGGTTAAGAGGATGAGTTCTTTGGATGCTGATGAAGTTAAAGGGGAAAGTGCTGAGGCGTGATGCTGTGCTAGCTAGGATGGTACTGTTTCTTCTATCATTGATTATTTCATGAAGTCGTGGAAATGTGCTGTGTGGTCTGAACATGGGTGAAGGGTTGATGTGGTGCTGATGTTTCACGTACATGTACCCTCGAAGTCTTCTTTGCCGGACGAAGAGATATATGGAGTACGCAGCGCCCCCCCCCCCGCCCCCGCCCCCCCGCCCCCACCAATACCTTCTACCCCCTCCTCTATCCTCTCCACCCTCCTGGTTCCACCCTCTATCCTCCCTTTATCTCCCTCTATACGGACTCTATCCTCCTCTACACTCCCTTTACGTTCTCTACCCTTCCCCTAAACCCTCCCCTTTGACTTACTCTACTCTCCCTTCTTCTACTCCTTCTCCTCTACCTATTCTCTCTCTCTATATCCCTCTCTAATCCCTTCTACGTCCCTGACCTTCTTCCTCGGATAGAAATACCTCGTTATATATATATAGATATAATCAAGTTAAGTTTCCTATAAGTCTAGCAAGTACCGTAGTCCAGTAAGCCTAGCTGGGTGCGCAAGTAGTATAATACTATAAGGCAAAAGTATTTTAACATAAAGCAAAATCCAAAACCTAGCTTAGCCTAATCTTCCTTCCTCTCTAAACCAACGTATCTTCTTCTCCTATTGATATCTATAGAGTAGTTTACCGATTGGTAGAGTATACCATAAATATACTTAGCAGTATATACTAGTGGAATTCTTGGGACCACGCACTGCCGTACATAACCCATTCTATCCCGAGCCCAGAGCAGGAGGTGCGGGATCTAGATGTTGCGTATTAGCCATGCCGATGAGTACAAACATGGTAGTTTTGGTTTACTACTTTGGACTGGTCGCTCACAACAGGTGAGTGTGTCGGCTGCAGCATCGATGCCCCTGAAGGAGATAGACTCCCGTTACATATGATGGAGGATGAGAGACGCAGGCTTTCGCAACACTGCCTCGGCCGGCCGCTTCGAAGCTCCGACTCTCATTACGTCGCATGTTGAGAACTGAGCGCAAGCAATGCGTGCAAGAGCTACAGGGCCGATGGACTCGTCTTGCCTCCTAGGCGTTTTCGTGGTGGTGACGATGAAGTTTGTGGTGTGTGGCACTCACTCTCCATGGTTCTACAAATTTGGGCATGGAAGTTCTCCACTGCACAATAGGTCCGCTGTCAGCTCCGACTTGGATTTTCTTCAACGGTCTTGAAGGTGGTAAGGCATTCATGCTATCTGATAACCAGATATCCCATCTGGTTGGTCGGCGTAAAGGAAATTGCTGCACTGCAGTACATGCTCAGCTTCCTCTTCGGCTAGAGGCACTTTCGGCTCCTAGCCGGCTGACGACGACGACGAAGTCTTTTCTTTGAAAGGATCTCTCTCGCTTTCTTCTACGCATAAAAATATCTTCGGCCTTCGCTATACTCAAGAGACGTCTGTTGCACTGCTGCGTCGGCCGGCGACTTCGGAGCTCCGATTGGTTGATGGTTCTTTCGTGCGAGCAGATTGATAACCAGCGACGGTAATGACGACTTCAGCTTTCGTTGATATGGATTGGGGTATGTGGTAGGATGCGTTTCATGGTCGGCCAGACCTCCTAGGATGTCAGGTTCCAGCAACTGGTGGCTGCATTCATCATGGCTGCATGGGCGGTCGTAAGGCTGCAGCAGCGTGAGTGATACACTCTAAATGTACCTGCTTGTCGTACGACAAGACGTAGCAGCGATGCCTAAGCAGCTCGTATGTCTCCTATTGCTCTTTGAAGACATCCAAAGGATGAAGTGAGGTTGAAGTTGAACTCCGATCTCGGCCGTGTTCGGCCCGCCACACGCGCGCAACTGCCATGTCGATCCGGAAGTCGTGCCGACCTGAGCACGCAAACAACAACGTCGTCACTGCACCGATATTGCCGTGGCGATGCCGCGTTTGCCGTTGAATCAGTTCAGCATAACGCTGAAGTGAATCACAATGCGCTCTTCGCATCCTCGTTCGGTGTTAGGAAGGGTTGGAAAAGGCGAGGGGCGAATACATAAGACCGGCATACATTCGCAATAATGGCAAGTAACATTCAATCAACACAAACCCAATCTACCATCATGGATTCCACAGCTCGACCTTCTACCGCCACAAGTCAGACTTCGTGGGACGACAAGCTTGCCAAGGACTTCGAGAAAGAGAACCATGATTCCACTGCAACCTCACCCATCACTAGACCACAGCCGACATACGCTGCACAACAACCAGAGCACGACGCTGACGTCGAAAAGGACGGCGAGTCCCAGCATCGAACAGATCCAGCAGACGAAAAGGCAGCCTTCCTCGTCAAGTGGGACGATGGCGAAAAGGCCAACCCACGCAACTGGAGCAACGGCTATAAAGCCTTCATCACCTGGCAACTAGGCATGCTGGCTCTGTCCGCCTCGCTTGGCTCCAGCATCATCGCCCCTGCTGAAGAAGCCATCTCCGAGTACACCGGTGTCAGTCAAGAACTCACTGTCCTCTGCGTCTCACTCTACGTTCTAGGCTTCGCTTTCGGTCCGCTGCTATGGGCTCCTGTCTCGGAAGTCTACGGCCGGAAATGGAGTATGGAGCCCGCCATGATCGGCCTCGCACTCTTCAGCATTGGTACAGCCGTCAGCAAGAATGCGGCTTCCATATTCATTACTCGATTCTTCGGCGGTGTCTTTGGTAGCGCACCGGTCAGCAATGTTTCTGCCGCGCTGGGAGATATGTACGAGCCGAGGGCACGCGGTATTGCTGTCACCTTCTACGCCGTCTGCGTCGTAGGAGGCCCTACGATTGGTCCAGTCATTGGCAGTGCGCTCACAGCGAACAGCCATCTGGGTTGGAGATGGGTAGAGTACATCGAAGCCATCTGGGTCTTCGCCGTTGTAGTGTTGACGTACTTCTGCATGCCCGAGATGTACGGGCCGACGCTGCTGAAGTGGAAAGCACAACGACTGCGAAAGGAGACCGGCGATCAGCGATACTGGCATCCTCACGAAGCGATGAAGATCACGTTCAGCAACATCGTTACCAAGCACCTCAGTCGACCCATCGTCATGCTGACAACGGAACCGATGGTCACCTGCATCGCCATCTACGCATCTTTCGTCTACGGCTTGCTCTATCTGACTTTGGAGGTCTTCCCAATCGTCTACAAACAGAACCGCGGCATGGGTCAGATTGTGTCGACCTTACCATTCCTCGGCTTGTTCGTGGGAGTCCTCTTTGCAGTCGGCATCAACCTGGCCAACCAACCGCGCTACGCCCGCATCGTGGCTCAAAACAAAGGCCGCGCAGTCCCCGAAGCTCGACTCCCCCCTATGCTCATCGGCGGCTTTCTGTTCACGCTCGGTTTATTCTGGTTCGGCTGGACTGCAGACCCGAAGTTCCACTGGTCAATACCCACGATCGCAACGGCATTCATCGGAGCTGGCTTCAACGTCATCTTCCAACAATGCATCAACTTCCTGGTCGACACGTACTCGCTATACGCGGCCAGTGCGGTGTCGGCCAACACGTTCCTACGGTCGCTCTTCGCGTTTGGATTGCCGCTTGCTGCGCGGCCGATGTTTCACGCAATGGGTGTTGGACCGGCGTGTAGTGTGCTGGGTGGAGTGGCGTGTTTGGCGCTGCCCGTGCCGTTGCTGTTCATGAAGTATGGGTTGAAGTTGAGGAAGATGAGTAAGTTTGCTCCGGTCGAGGAGGATTAGGTTGGGATATTAGTACTGTACAAATAATAGATTACGAGGGAACGACCATTGTATACTATCACTACACATTGATCGAATTGAGATTATGTGTTTTCATCCCAATCCCGAAGCGGAAGGTGTACTAGCGTGCCTGCCCTATCACGCAAAAAGTTTCCGAACCTTGCTCATGCAAACAATAGCGAGGCTTCCAAGAACGAAAACCCACCAGCTTTGATGCACAAGCACTGCATAACCTGATACTAACCGGTCTCGTAGATCCTGTTGTACATTCCCAGAAACAGCAGCGGCCCTTGATACCATTTCGTCCGCTAGATGTGCTTAATTCCTCGAGGCGCTCCGGCGAAACCGAGAGCTTTCTTCGACGATCTTAAGTTTAAAATCCACAAAGCGAGATCGACATGACAATCACCAAGGACTCCAAGGTCGTGATTGTAGGTGCTGGAGTGTTTGGTCTAACGACTGCACTGCACCTCTCTCGGCGAGGCTACAAGAATGTACATATATTCGATCGCCAGCCGTATGACCAGAGTAGATACGCTGTCTCACTTGGAGCAGATGCCGCGAGTGCAGACGAGAACAAGATTCTGCGTGCTTCGTATGGAGACCGCAAGCTCTACCAAGACCTTGCATTCGCAGCAATGCCAGAGTGGCAACAATGGAACGAGGCGTTGGCTTCGACGCCGTCAGATGATCTACCACCAGATCTTACACAGCACACCCAACTATGGGACAATTGCGGTTACTTGAGACTTAGTGATAATGGTCTCGAGGACAGTGAGAAGGAAACACAGAAGCACTTTCCAGCTGAAATCAAACATACGCAATATCGAGTTTCCGATGAGCAACGCCGAGCTGACGCTATGAGGGACGGTATTCCGGCAAGCAAAATTGACCCGTTTGGAAGAATGGATCGAGGTCTGTCTACTGATGGCGTGCTCGACATGACCGCTGGTTACGTGCTGGCAAGCAGAGCGTGCAGTTTTGCTTTGCATCTGTGCCAGAAAGCTGGTGTGAAGCTGCATCTCGGGCCCGATCATGCTCTGAGTCGGCTGTCGCAGCAAAATGAAGTGGTTTCAGTAATTGCCACGGCCGACGGTCGAGAGCACTCTGCCGACCTGGTTATTGTGGCATGTGGTGGCTGGACGCCCTCTCTTGTCTCGCAAGCAGAGCAGCTTCTCGAGACGACGTCAGGAAGCGTGCTGTCGATCCGACTTCCTAAGGATCGTCCAGATCTCTGGGATAAGTACTCACCGGAGCAATTCCCTGTCTGGGACTTCAACATGGGGAGTTATGAACCATACAAGACCATCGGCGGCATCTATGGCTTACCTCGGACGCCAGAAGGCGTTGTGAAGATCGCCTTTAGAGGTGCAAAGTGGACGGACTACTCACGTAAAAGCACGGTCTCGGGCAAGCCCCTCTCATATCCCAAGACGCACGTCGAAAAGGTACCCGAGGAGGCTATGCGAGTCATACGTGGCTTCTGCGAAGAGAACCTGTCGGATCTGCTCGAGCTTGATCTCGAGTATGAGCGTTTGTGTTGGTACACGGACAGCGTCAATAACTCCTTCTTGATCGACTACGTGCCTGGGACCGAGAATTTAATGGTCGCTTCGGGAGGCTCCGGCCATGGTTTCAAGTTCCTTCCTGTCCTAGGGCAGCATATTGTGGATGTCATTGAGCGGAAGGAGACCCAGTATACGCGCCTCTTCGCGTGGCGTGATGTCCCCCGTGGCAGCAAGAACGGACTTGAAGATGGGCCTAATGGATGGCGTCGGCTCGACAAGCAGAAGATGGTTGGCAGAGATAGTTGGAAGCCTTCCAGTAAGCTGTGAGCAGACGCATCATCAGCTGGCGCCGCTCACAGCCGCTGAGTGCACTCGGTAAGACATCTGCGAGTGTACGGCTCCTGTCAATATGACTGTCGCGAGATATTGACGAACCTGCGAGGTGGTTGAAGAGTGGAAGGAAGAAAAAGGCTGGCTGGTTTCATTTGGCCTCGGGACCGACCTCGGTAGCGACCAACCCAAGCTCCCTTCGCGTTTTACCTTGCGCATGCTCTCTTGCATTGTCGCATTCCATTCCATTATGCGCTTGCTGCCTCCTTGCTTCTGTACATATGTATGTATTCTCCCTGACCCGGCCTGATGGGCGACGCCGCACCGCCATCTCCACCTCCCAGCTGGTCAAGGACATTCGCCTACTATAACCCAGCCTACTTCCACAGGCGCAAGCAACCCAGTGCGCCTGTATACTCGCGCGATTTCGCCTACGCGAACAACCAGGCGGTGGTTCTAATAGTTCCAATGCGCCCGCGGAAGGCAGACATCAACGCTGAGACGAGCGCAAAGACATTCGCCGAGTACGTCCGCCCAACTCCTTACTTGTCTGTCACTGGGTGAGATGCATGGCGCACTTTCTGGGCACGCCCGCGCGATCGCATCTGTGGTGGAGCAGTGCGCATAGCTGTCATGGCATGGACGAGGCTAAGAAGTTGCACAAAAGGCTACTCTCAGGGCCAACCGTAGACATATACGTCGGACCAGAACGAAGACACTGGTCGCTGCATCGGAACTTGCTGTGCCACCATTCGAGCTTCTTCGAGACGGAGTTTGAGGGCCACGAGGTACCTAAACGTGACAAGCAGGACGGCGAGAACAAGTTAGAGCTTCCGGAAGACGACGCGAAGGGATTCGAATTGCTGGTGAAATGGTTGTACCAGGGGCAATTGGAAGATAGCTCGGTCTTGACAGAAGAGGAGAAGTACGACTACGCCGTAGCGTGCCACAAGCTGTACATGCTTTGCGACAAATTCGACATGATCCACCTCAAAAACCTGGCAATGGACTTGTACCGTGCGAATCTCAATGCGGCCCAACTGGTGCCTGACGCAGACGAGATTAATGAGATATATCGCTCTTCGCCTGCAGATAGTCCGTACCGTGCGCTCATGACGAACATCGCAGCAAGACAGATCATGGATCCGGATGTCGACAAGGATGCTGCGTCTTACCGCAAATGCTTCCAGGACAATCCGGACTTTGCGGTGGAAATGGTCAATGCTATTCGGTACATGTCTGGGGGCATGCTGTTCGATGATCCAACGGAACTTGGAGAATGCGAATATCATGACCATAGCGACGGCTCCACCTGCCAACAGCAAGAAGTCGAGGCGAAACCCTTGGTGAGCGGTACTGGTGAGTGTGCAGATACAACGATAACGACTGTCCGTTGTAACGCGAGCTTACAAAGTGAAGGTACCAAGCCATCAGTGGCACAGCGACAACTTCCGGCTGAACTATCAGCTGAAAAGCGAACGCCGCGCAAGCTCAACGTGCAGCACCCAAAAAGCCCGACTCCAAAGGAGAAAACGAAGAAAAGACAGCCCGCCTTGTCGAACGGCCACGCCCCATCAACTCCTGTCAAGGCACAGCCTTCGACAACCTCTGCAGCGGCTGTTCTCTCCCACAAGTCACAGCAGCCTTTGACGAACGGACACCCCCCACCGGCCACACCCGCAAAAGCAGGAATCAATGCTCCCGGTAATGCTGGTACAGTCAACGGAGGCCCTCCTAAGCTTGCGAGAACTCCAGCGAAGACTGCACCACCTGGCAGTAGTGTGCTTGGCAAGCGGCGGGCGACGGACGGAGCCGGCAAGCAGCCTCATGGCAACGCTGAAGGACCGCGGAGATCGAGCCACAGCGTCAATGGCATAGTGCAGCAGCTGAACGGGAACAGCAGCGACGGCTCGCAGAGTCAAGCTGGCGCGAATGACTTGCCTGCTAGGAAGATAGCTCCAAAATTGCGCAAATCTCAGACGAACGGAGGATGAGGAAGGTGTCAGATGGTACTTTTGGCGTTTCAGCGAAGCAATATACCCTCTTGATCGTAATGCAACAAGCTTACTACCTGGTTTCCGGTGCTCAGTCCTCCAACTGCCGAAGAGTCTGCAAGTGTCAAGGCAATAAGTCGTTGCCGATTCTGAGGGAAGGCTGGGAGACTCTGTCTTGCTAATAATGAGGCTCGCAGGTTGGTAGACCTTGTACTAGCGCAATTAACGGTCTCCTAGATCCCAGCCCGCCTTCGATATCAATCGGCAGCCCTAGCTGCTTAGAACCTTGAGAACTCCTGGAGAACCCGTAAATCCACGTTGGCGACGAATTCTTTCTTCGACCCTTGCTGCCATCTGTTCGCCACCCCGACTCGCCGTCGCCGTCGTGCAACACAGCTCTGACTCACGCACCTGACTCACGCACATGACTCGAGTTCTGTCCAGCAAGTATAAGTACCCTCCCCTCGCCCTTGGAGAACTTCTTTCTTTTCTCTTCATCACTCTTTGCCTCCCTGGCTTTGATCGAATTGTAGTATCTGTTCTATCCAGTTTGATCGCTGGATGGAGGTCACGGCCTCCTTCAAACATCATACATCTTTTGGACACCGTCGCGCGGACTCATGAGCTCGCTCATGGGTCTGTATGACACCCGTGTCGCTGGCGTTGCACTGCTGCTGGCTGACGCGAATCAACATCTTTTCATCAGTCTCGAGCGCGATGCTTGTGGTTGGAGAAGAGGCCATTGTCTAACTATAACCCTACGACCATTAATATCTGCTGCTGATGCCCTTCCTGCCATCATGTTACTGACGAACTCATCATCGCCAGATCCTTTGACCATCATCGATCTTCATCTCGTCATCGTAAACGTCGGGTGAGAGCTCCGCCTTGATGTAGGAATGTAACACCTGCACGCCAACCTACCAGTCCCAACACCGGGACACGAGTGAGTAAGCGAGCTCAGAGGCCGGTTTTATAGCTTCACAGTGAGGTTAGTACAGCCGAGCATGTGTTTACACAAGCGTGGTCGTGGCGTACTTCTCAATCTTGCACTCATATTCGTCGGCCCATACACATTGTTCCAAGTCGGGATTGAACACCATGCGCCCTTCAGGGCACCTCACCGGATCGACATTGCAACTTGCGCAATCCCTTCGACTTGCGACACCACCGGAGCAGGAAAAGAACCTCGTGCAATCGTAGGGGCTGGGATAGACGTGATTTTCCTTACCCTCGCAATCGAAGTCGAGCTCTGGATCGTCGTCGTTGGTGAAGATGCGCTGAGGATTCAGCCTTAGAGGTCGAGTCAGTACGTTACCATTCTTGCGTCCGAATGATCTCAGTGTCTCATTGCACTCACATCATCTCATCAGCAGTCTTAGCCCTGTTGAGAGTCAGGCTTGTTGCAAGCCCTGTGAGGGTAAGCATGAACACTGCTTGGTTGAGTTTCATGATGATCTCGTCAGACACGGTCTACAAAGAAGTATGAAGTCGTTCTGTCAATATCAGAATTGATCCACTGCGGAAGGTCTACCCTCCTTTTATGGTTCAACCGCTGTCACGATGGTCAAGTCTGTGCGGTCGTAAAGGTGGCAAGCGACTGGCTTGGAGCATGCCGCCACTCGTTCGCCTCGTATGCATGACGTCTGCATGTGGAGCTGCACATGCATATTGTGCTTTGTCTATGCATTTTCCGATCCCGGTATGGACTACTGCTGCACGGTAGATCTTCATGCCACACCCCACCCAAAACAGACGAGATGTGCAGCCGCCGATTCATATCGTGAACGTAATGTGCCCCCAATCATTTTCCGCGGCTTTAGTGAAGCCACTCTTGAGGACTGCATGGGATTAGCAGGAGACCAGGCTTTGGAGCTGCTGCGATGCACATGCGCCACGGTCATGATTGTCGTATAAGGAGACGCACGCGAGAGGAAAAGTGAGCACATGGGGAGTTCTGCAGGTGACTGGGTTCATCAATAATGGTGTCGGACGAGGTACGCCGGACGCCGTGCTGTTCGTGTGTTTGACCCTTGACAAACCGATATCAACAAGACCAATCTTGACACCAGTCGGCCTAGTAAGCAAATGCCAAAATCGACTCGTCGTTGCTCTGCCTGATCTTCTTGTTGGCTCTCTTTAGCCAGATTCTCATACCCCACTGCGGAAATGTCAGCATGGCATTTGTAAGTGTTGGGCTCGACGACTCACAGCACCAGCGGCGCAAGCAAATGAGAAGGCCGCGGACGACGACATGGCGATGGCGTAGCGGGGCTCATCAGAATCGGGCCACAGGTACTGTGATGTCAAGTCAGTATAAGTCACACAAAGAGGTAACGATAGTAGGTATAGCTTACGGGAGTCCATATGAATGATGCGTTCGCAATCGTGTTGACGATGGCGAGCGAGACTGACTTCTTTTCCTTGGTCTGCCCGCATGTCGCCGATACCCAGCCAAGAATGATGGAGTTGACAGCGTATGTGCCGATGGCGAAGACGCACATGGCGAAGTACCGGGCTCCTGTGTTCAATGTCGCGCAACCCAGCACGAAGCCGAATATTGCAACAGCTTTAGCGATGGTGATGTGCCAAGTGCGCTCGTTGAACCTTCCGGAGCTTATACTCCACAAGATGGAGACGATACCAGCAATAAGGTAGGGTGGGCATGTAAGGCAAAGCGTGATGGTCCTGGGAAAGCCGAGCGTCTTTACGGCAGTTGGGACTTAAAGTGATGGGTGTCATGGTCAGCAGATGTCTCGAAACTTCAAGGACATGCCCGTCGATCAGACTTACAGAAGTTCTTGAAACCATTGGCAGCGAGATGCATGTGTTGCATGAAGGCGAATAGCCAGAGCTTGGGGTCGCTCGCCGCGTTCTTGAGACCTTGCCAGACCGTAGTCTTCTCGGAGGCTCCGACAGTGTCGACCACAATGCGAGAGTTGGCAAGCAGGCGTTCTTCGGGCGTAAGCCACTTGGTGTTGAGTGGGTCGTCCGGAAGGATAAAGGCCGCGATGACTGCGATGACAAAAGTGACTCCTCCTTGGAGCAAGAATAACCATTGCCAACCTGCGATGCCGTGGGAGCCTTCCAGTCCTGCGAAAACGCCGGCAGCGATGAGTCCTGCGAAAGCGGTTGCCTATAAACGTGATGGGTAAAGGAGTCAGTACATGTCTCAGGTTCCGGAGTAGCCTACACATCAGTACTTACAAGGATGTTGCCAGTGTAGAGGATGGAGATGCGGGTGGCAATCTCCTTGCGTGTGTAAAAAATGCTGAGGATGTAGAGTGCTCCAGGGTAATATGGCGCTTCGATAACACCGAGGAAAAATCGAGTGAGAAGAAGGCCGGTGAAGTTGGTCGCCAATGCCGTACATGCTGTCGCCACAGCCCAGACAGCCATGCAGCCAGACATGTACCACGAAGGGCGGATGCGAGTGATGAGCATGTTGGAAGGGACCTGGCCAAGGATATACCCAACGAACAGGATTGAAACGCAAGTTTGGTATTGCGAGCCTGTAAGCTTCAAATCGTCCTCGAGGGTGCTGAGACGGGCGAGGGCAATGGCGTTACGGTCGAGGTAATTCAGCCAATACATTGACCAGAGCCTGCAAAGAGTGTCAGCGACGAGCTGGGTGGGCGAGGACGGTGTCTGCTTACATTGGCATGATCCATCTGTCTAGCTTCTTGACCAGCCTAATCTCAGCCGGATCGGTCTTCTCATGGGCCCCAGAGTAGTCTATACGAGCCGCAGGTTGCTTGAGAGTCTCTACGTCGTAGGACGTGTTTGTGTCGATGGCATAGAGCTCAACATTGTCCACATGTTTGGCGTCAAGCACCTTCTGGTCCGTCATCTTGGCTGAGTTAAAGGAGGGATGAAAGGGTGAAAATTGCAAGAGAAGAACAGCTTGATGACAATACTCTCTTACCTGATGACGGCACAGCAAGATATACGTGATTTACAACAGTACTTCCATACCAAGACGCTATGCCTGTTGACCCCGCGGCTCGATGGTCGCGGGAAACATCGTGTGGAGTTGCGAACATCCATGCAATGGTAGTGGCATGGCGCATTATCCATTCTCGCTCAATGGCTTGGACAAGGTGAGGTCGAGAGTGTTGTACCGTGGGGCTCCGCCATGCCAACGCTGGGCTCAGAATACATCCGAAGTGCCAGCGGGGGTTGGCGCATAGCCAAGAGAGAAGTAGCAGAAAGTGTACAGCTCTAGGGGAGATCTGGACTGCTCGTTTGGGTGATTCCCCGGACTCCCCCACAGATACACCCGCGTGAGATGCACGAGATGTCAGCCGTGTGCTCAGCGTGGCACTGGAGCTACGCCTGCTAGCCAAGTCCTACTTCTCCCGACCAAGCAACCTGCGAGCTTTATGGCTGAACGGGGCGCTTGCGAGTCGTGCTATGCTGCCAGGTAAGTCGGGCTGACCCCTAGTCAACGAGCACCCGTGAGGTGACAAGGCCGGACCGTCGCCGCGTCAGGGCTTTGCCAAAGGTCCGTTGAATACCGCCCGTCGCCACTCGGAAGCGAACGTGATGGCTTCGTGCCATCGTCTCCAACACTCTGGCAAGTAGCGGTCGTCTCCACCGATAAGGTGTATGGTGTCTCTTGAGAAGATCTTGGAGAGTTTGTTGTTCAGAGGAACTTGGACAGAAGAGAGCGGCCTTATCGCAGTACACGCTAAGATAAGCAAGTCAATTCTGGAGTGGCATGTGATCGACTACGTCACACTCCAGGCTTCACTTCACTACATACTCCCAGATGCTTGTGTATCTTTGTCCTTGTCGTACAACAACAATCAAGCACTCGATAACCAGAATCTACCACACATCCCCAATTTCTGCAATGCCTTCCATCAACGTATGCCACTCCGTCTGGATATCAGGACACCATACTGATCGTCGAATAGGTATCTCTCAAGGATGGTGCCAGTGCCGAGCAGCTCGACGCGTATGTCAAATATCCTTGAGCACTGGTGTAGGTCTTCGCTGATACTATGTCTATAGTGCCAAGAAGCAGGTCACCGAGCAAGGCGGCAAGATCATCAACGAGTTCAAGCTCATCAAGGGCTTCACGTACGTCGGCCAGCCCCAGACGCATGGGCTAGGCTAATAGGTGTCTTGCAGCGCTGAGTTCCCGGAGGATAAGGTACACACCCTACAGTCGAACGAGCACCTCAACGTGGAGAACGATGGGCAGGTCAAGACGCAGTGAGCTGCGATCCCTGGGGCACGATACACGAGCATGCATGCAGACGGGGCACGAGCCATGAAAGCATGATATGATACCCCTCCGTACGTAAAGACGGTACAGCGAGTAGTTATTACTCTCGGACTATGAGCGGCGAGCAGCAATATCGACGAGAGTAACAACTGCCATCCTAGTTATAGTAAACGTCCTCGTGGTGCTTTCGGGGGATGCGACACCACCACGCAATTCGGCAACGTGGAGATGGCTATAGGCCGGGTCGTTGAAAAAGGTTCGATTATGCCAGATCTGACCATCCAAGTACTACGCGATTCGATCAGTTCGTGCGTCGCTGGTCTAATGTGCATACGATAGACCGCCGCAATGACTCCGAAGAAGATGCGGACAAGGTGTGAGGAAAGTGCCGGCAGGGGTCGATTACTTAGGAGTGCTGGTGCTGAGTTCGATGCGGGAAGCTCCTGGCACTTAGTTGTTTGCAGACCACTGGTGAAGCAGCAAAGCAAAAGTCTTGCTCACAATACAGTGCCGTTCGCAGTCTCATCGCCAGCTTTCTTTTGGAAGACGAAGAGAGCCTCGTCTTTGCCTGCGAAGCTCGGCAGAGGTATTTGCAGCACTCTCTCCCAGCCTGGCATCTCTCGTGCCATCCATTCCGCAATCGTTTCCTTCGCAAAGCCAGTAAAGCCGGACGCGTTCTGTGTGCCCGCGCATACGATAGTGGTTCCCTCTGCGAGGTTTGTCAGTAACGAAGCTGCCAGCGGTCATGGCTGCAACATACGGTACGCCTTGATCATCTTGCTAGTGAATTCTCCACCAACCATCGGGTACACCAGCAGCAGAACTGCATCCTTCCCACCCTCATGTCCCGCTAGCCACTCCATACCATCTATCTCGATTGTGTCACCAATCCAGATCGTCCTCCACTCGCTCATCCCATTATCGATCGGCACGACTTCCAACTTCTTCTCCTTCTTGCTCGGCGACTCCATGCGTCGCAGCATGTACGTCCAGTACCCATTCCCACTCCCCACATCCAGCACTTTCCGTCCCTTGGCAACCTGCCGGATCAACTCAAGTGATTCATACGATGGACAGATGCAGCCGAAGTGATGGTAGAGCACAGGTAGCATAGCATGCGAGATTTTGATATTCGCAGTTCCTTCCTCAGGTCCACCCCATTCAAGGTTCTGACATGACCATGCCCAGAGATCGAAGTATGGGTTCACGTGCTGCTTCGTCTTACTCACTGCGAGCCTGGAACCCGCGGATGGAGGATGGTATTGAGACTGTAGATGTTTCGAGACATCCGCTCGTACTGCGCCTTTCTTCGCATTCGACCCAAGCGCTGTCAAAGCTTTGGAGGTGCTAGTGGACGGTCGGAAGATGTCGGTATAGGCTGCTACATCGGTCGCTGTTGGTGGATCTCTCTACATTCATGCCGTCTCAGCCGTGCTGTCCACTGTAAGAACGTGTTCGTCCGCTTAGACCACGACAAAACTCACGACTACGCCCTCATCATCTCGATACCAAGCATGCAGGTTGCCTTGCGCTCCCCACTCTACATAGGTCTGGGCTTGAAGTAGCGTGACTTCTGCACTCTGTGCCATGTAGCCATAGTCATCGCGGAAGGGAAGGTCGAATGTCTTGATGATGAACTTGCGGAAGTCATTGTCATAAGGTGGTGTATATTCTTCCTTACTCCACGCCTCGAAGTACTTATCGGGATCGAAAGTATTCGAGTCTTCCGTCTGCGGTTTGCTGGGAATCGAAGGCATCGTATGTTGTCTGACAAGGTTGTGAAGTTGAAGGTCGTCTCGATAGCAGATGTTGGCTTGGCGGAGTCGATCGACGCTAGTGAGGATCTCCGCAGATTAGATCCGCTGAGCCTCAATCCCGCCCCACTATGAGTCGCAAGAAAGTCGACCGCACGCGACAAACAATACACACTCCTGCTACCCACACCTGCGTTCAAAAGCCAACGAGGCCCCATCAACCACACAACCAGATCGCCTTTGGCGCATACAACCACCCACCATGTCTCTCACCAACTCCCGCTTCTACGAGGAGAAGTACCCAGAAATCGACTCCTTCGTCATGGTCAACGTCAAGCAAATCGCTGAGATGGGCGCATACGTCAAACTCCTCGAATACGACAACATCGACGGTATGATCTTACTCTCCGAGCTCTCGCGAAGGCGTATCAGATCGATCCAAAAACTCATCCGAGTTGGACGCAACGAGGTTGTGGTCGTGCTGCGTGTAGACAAGGAGAAGGGCTACATAGATCTGAGCAAGCGACGAGTCAGCCCCGAGGACATCGTGAAGTGCGAGGAGCGGTATAATAAGAGCAAAGTGGTGCATAGCATCATGCGACACGTAGCGGAGAAGACAAGCACACCAATTGAGGAGCTGTATCAGGATATTGGCTGGCCGCTCAACAAGAAGTATGGACATTCGGTCGACGCGTTCAAGCTTAGCATCACGAACCCGGAGATCTGGAATGAGGTGACGTTCAAGAGTGATGTGATCAAGGACGAGCTGCAGAGCTACATCAGCAAGCGTCTCACACCACAACCGACGAAGGTCCGCGCAGATGTGGAGGTGACTTGCTTCGGGTATGAGGGCATCGACGCTGTCAAGACCGCTTTGCGGACGGCAGAGGCGAAGAGTACGGAGGACACGCAGGTGAAGGTCAAGCTGGTGTCGCCGCCGCTGTACGTTCTCACGTGCCAAACGCTGGACAAGACAGTCGGCATTGAGGTGCTGGAGGGCGCGATCAAGGAGATCAAGAGTAACATTCAAGGAGCGGGCGGGAGCTGCGTGGTGAAGATGGAGCCCAAGGCGGTTACAGAGAATGACGATGCTGAGCTGCAAAAGTTGATGGATCAACGAGAGCGGGAGAACTTGGAGGTCAGTGGTGATGAGGACGAATCAGAGAGCGATGAGGGTGTTGTTGCTGCGGCGAAGGAGTAGATTGGTCTGCTCATGTCACTGGTAGCCGGCTAGAGTCGTTCCGTGGAAGGCAGGGAGCTTTGAAGAACAGTTTACACAATCATGGGCTACTTCGAGCATCTTGCTAAAGTACTTTGACCACTCTGCCATTTTGTGCATCCGTTGCACTGAAGACCCTCTGCTGTGAAGACCCTCTGCTGTGAAGACCCTCTGCTGTGAAGACCCTCTGCTGTGAAGACCCTCTGCTGTGAAGACCTTCTGCTGTGAAGACCCTCTGCGAAGAACATTCTCTGACATGAACATTCTCTGACATGAACATTCTCTGACATGAACATTCTCTGACATGAACATTTTCTGACATGAACATTCTTTCAGGCCTTCTCCTGTAAGATCACTCTGAACACCCATAGCGTTGCGATTTCCTTATCCGCAAAGCCTTCTCGGATGCCGAACAGATCAGCACCCCAGCAAACTCCACCTTGACGCACAAACATGCATCCTCCACACTATTGTAGCGTAAGCTACTGGTCACCCGGCGTACTACTAGTCATCGGTCTGTCGTGAGACAACGTACCAATGGTCTAAAGCTCAATTAGATCCTCTTCGGCATCCCACACGATATCACTCTTGAAGAGAGGGCACCCAGGGAGGCGAACCCCTCCGTCACTACCGAAGCCTCCGCCAGCGACCATAGCGTACTCTGGCGTGTCTTCGGCCTGTGTCGCATGGGAGACGGTCGCACTGCCGCTCGACGAGTTGAAGATGCGCGGAGTGTTGTCCGAGCTGCCTGCTAGGCGGAACACACGACGCGCGCTCTTAGTCCCGTCGCCAAAGAGGTCGGAAACGCTAGGTGCGTTTATCGGTGTCTCGACCTCCGGAGCGGCATGAAGGGAACGTACTGGCTCGGGGCCGCCAACCTTGCTCTTGGTGCGACTCGTCATCTCGGTAGTAACGTATGCGCTTGTGCGCGGTTTGGTCACTGGGGCGGCACGGCGAGGCTGGCCAGGGTTGGAGAAGGCTGATATGTCGATGAGCTCATGTGAGTTTGCGTCGACCTTCTGGATCGAGCCGACGTTCTCCCTCTTTATGATAGCCGGAATTGCCGCAGCAGAGCGAGTGAATAACACGGTGGCAGACGTCCTCTCTTGAGCACGGCGCTCATCAGTAGCGCGAGCGGCCGCGAGCGTGGCATTGTTCCAAGCGTCAACGCATGCAGCTTCGTCCGCTGACTGAATGCGTGCCGGGGTCTGAAGCATGGCTGCCGATACTTCGCGGACCGTACTGGCGTGCTCTTTGTTCGTCACTGCTGCGATCTCTTCAGCAGAGCGAGTGAAGACATTGGTGGCAGGCGACGTCTCCCGAGCCGGGCGCTCGTTCGTGGCCCCGGCGGCCGTGACCGTGGCATTGTTCCACGCGGCAATACGTGCGATCTCCTCGGTCGACTGAATGCGTGCCGCAGTGTTCTGAAGCTTCGCAGCCGCCTGCTTGTCCCGACGCTCTTGATACCCCAGACGGAAGTGCCGCGAAGGAATGGCCTTCGGCGCTTCTCCGCTGCGAACCTTCCCATCGTGCTGCTTCAACGAGCTGCTACTGTTCGTGGCAAGCTGCCGATTCGGAGATGTTGCGTCGACTACCTTGCAGTTGCCGGTGCCGTTTTTGTCGGCAGAGGAGCTGGATGAGTCGTCGGTAGACTGGTCGGCAAGCGCTTTGGCGGCATCTCGCACCCGACGCTTTTCCATAGCGCATCTAACGTGGGGTGGGGTGGCTTCGTCGATGGTGGAGCTGGAGAGAATATCGATCTCGAGGAGCTGCTGATGCGCCGTGAAGGTGTCCGGAGCGACAACCTCATTGGCCTCCTTCTCATAGATCGTGTCCCTCATGATGGCAGCCGAACGGCCTGCAGCTGTCTTAGTCGCTGTGATACCGCCGGAGATGTCAACAGTCTCAACTGTGGTCGGAAGCCAAGATGGAAATGAAGGATGCTCCACCTGTGGGAAGCCGTATCTGTCGTATCCAGTTACCACGCCAGCATCGTAGCCACTGTGGGCTTTCTGGCCGACAGCGGGACCGCTGGGATGAGTCCACTTGAGACAGCCTTCGCCAGTGCCTGGTTCGTCGGCCTGCTCCCCTGTGTCATTAACATTCGGCACATGCGGGGCAGGCTGGGAGTCCTCCTCCTGCTGCAGACGCCTAGCTAGAACTTCGTCGGGTTCGATGTGCGGGTCATCAGTGAGCGCGAGTTGTATCTGTAAGAAGCCGGCATCAGAAACCTGCGTGAAGTTAGCCAGTGCGCAAAACCAACGTCTCCGTTTCAACCCGGTAAGATATGGCGCGGTGGTCAGGCGTAGTGGCTTATCAGCAGTCGGGGCGCTGGAGATCGCTGATCCGTGGCTTACCTCGAACGGGACGCCATCACCAATCTTCGATGCCCTGAGGAACACAGTCTCGAGGTCGTCCTGAGTGACGATATGCTGCTCAAGGCGGTCGTTCATCCAGGTATGCCGGTCGAACTCACAGCCGTGGAACTCGACATCCTTTAGGTAGACGTTGGCGAAGAGTGTGTCCTTGAAGTTGCAGTTGTCAAAGGTCACATTGATCATTGTGCAGTTGTTGAACGTCGTGTCCTGGCGCACGCAGTCCGAGAACTTGACATTTCTGTAGAAGCCGGAGGTTTGCTCCTTGCCGTAGTTGAAAGTGTCGGATTCTTCAATGTCGTACCATTCGATAACAGGGTCGGTGCTGCAGCAGTCAGTAATGATCGCTTCACTGACGGAGGTGAACTCACGCTCTGCCCTTCCCATTCCCGCTGGAAGGTCCTGCTGCTCCTTCCATGGCCTACCAGCTCCTAACGATATACTGCGCTGCGTGAGAGGTCGACAGCAGTAGTATCGGAAATTTGCGATGTTTGTTGTTGTTGAGTGCAAGATTGGCAGGCGGAGCAGAAAAGGAGGGCCAAGCCATAGACCGATGGCAACAGCCGCCGCCGGGATGACGACGACGAGTGCAATTGCAATGCAAACGCACGATTGCAGAAGGCGCATGACAGAAGTCCGAGGACGAGGACCGTAGGCGTCTCCGAGACGAGAGGCCACGATCGATCGTGCGAGCTCAGAGGAATGGCTTGTCGCGATTGCTGAATTTTGAAGTAGGCGGGCGTCAGCGAGCATGTTCGTCTTTACTCTATGCTCGCGGCCAAATTCTCTTGGGCGTGCATCCGTCGAAGACGTTGATGTTCGTGGATTCGTGATCGACTCAGTGCACCGCCGTGAAGTGACTGTGCGAGGTCGGAGAAGGTGAGAATCAGCAACCGAAGCAGAGGATACAACGTCCAGCCACATCATGAAACGCAAGTCAGTGCAGCCTCAAGTGAAGAGTAAAGTCGGCCTCGTTCTTCAACGAGTGAGGAGTTGGCATCGTGGTATGCATGTTCGCCACCTGCAGTGAGTGAAGGAAGTCAATATCACGTTTGCCATTCGTCAACGGTGCAGGAAGGCGTGATCAACAAGACGGTCTATACATACGCTCGGCCAAGCATTTACGCTTTGCCAGCCTTCATCTCTTTCTCCAGGTCTATTTTCGCCTGCTCCTCCGCGTGCCTCTTCCTCTCCCTCTCCAACTGATCCGGTCTCCTCTCCGCGATATCCTTGGGCTTGATATCACTGAACAGAGTCTTGAGCACCTTCTCCACTGTCCAACATCCCACGTAATCCAAGACCATCGTACTCGTCAACTTGATCTTGAAATCCATGTTGAAAGGTACCAACTTCAGCTTCTCATTGATCTCAGGAACGAACTCGGTCGCGCAGCTGAAAGCCACGGCAGTCACGAGCACGATGCCCCAGTACATACCCCTGTTCTCCCTGATGCTTTCCCGGAATGGTCGACCCTGGTAGTTGATGGCAAACGTAGAGATCTGCTGGATGAGCTGCAGCAGGTAGATTGCGCTGTTCAGAAGTGACGGCTCAAACTCGCCTTCGAGATCGATGAGGCTGCGGTCTTTGGGTGGCTCGAAGTGATGAACAACTCGGGAGATGTAGATGAGGGTAGCGATGTGTACAGCGAACTGGCCGAGGACTGAGGGGATGATGTACCAGTTCCAGATGTTGTTCTGTGGGCGTTCTTTGGACAGTGCTTCGACAGACTGCAAGATATGTCAGTGAGCTGATATTAGAAAACAGGCGATACTAGAATACCTTCGCGCGCGAGATGCTCAAGAAGCAAACACTCATGAGCATACCACTGATCGTGACCTGGCCGTCACCAAACTTGATACCATCCAAGTACAGCACACTCAAGCTGTAGGCGCTGATCAAGCAGTTGAGTGCCAAGATCTTGTACATCTGAATCGTAGCCACAAGCGTGCAACGACCTTGCCTGATGATGTTAGGGATGGCGATGACGTTTGAAAGCTTGCTGGTGAACGGCGCAGCAACTGAAGCATCACCCAACTTGATGGTCGGCGGCTCATCATCGTTGAGCTGTTCCTCCATCATAGACATTGAAAGCTTCTCTGCCATCAGACTTGCGGCGTTCTGAGCCTTCTCCTTGCGCTGGTCCTGTGGTGCCTTAGGGCCGCCATTGCTCTGCTGCGCTGGCGCAGGCGGTGGTGTGTACGTGGCGACTGCGTCCTGAGCAGGCGCCTCTTCGCCCTTTGCTGCTGCGATTGCTGCTTTGGCCGCTGCCTCTCGCTCCAAAGCTTTCTCGTAATGCGGGTTCTTCGGGCCAGGCGGGTACAAGTGTGCGATATGTATTGGCACGGGCGGAGGGGGCTGGTTGAAGCGAGCCATCATGCCCACTTGCTTCTCGTAGATCTCCTTCATCTTAGTCTCGCGGAAGTTCTTCGAGATCTTGTTCATGTCCTCGGCCGTGCCGTTCAGCAGCGCAACACCAATGTGAGCCTGCTTGAGCGCTCCCACGTCGTTCGTGCCATCACCAGCCATGAGCGTGGCGTAGCCTTGCTCTTTCAGGCCAATCAAGATCTCCTCCTTTTGCTTCGGCGAGACACGAGCGTACACCCAAGTGTGTCGTATGAGACTGCGCAGAGCCTTCTTGCCCTTGAACTTCGCCAGGCCGTACCCCGTGACGCACAAGTCCTTGGTTCGCAGAATCTCAGCGTCAAGGTCCGCTTCTGGATCCACAGGGATGTTCGTCTTGTCGTCTACACTTCGCCAAAGCAGCTTCTCGCCGCTGTCGTCGTTCTCCGGCGCGTCCAGAATCAACACTTCTCGATCTACGATTTCGACCTGGCGTGCGACGTAAATGGCAGTCAGCGCATTGTCACCCGTAATCATAACCACACGGTGACTGCTATCATTCAGCATACGCACAGCCTTGATGGCATCGTCCTTGAGCGGCGTCCGCAATACCAAGAAACCTGCGAAATGGAGATCGCACTCGACCTCCTCGCGCGTGAGGTCATTGATCCTGGCCTGCTTGAGCTCTTCGCCAGTCTTGAGGTACTTGTAACCGAGGGCCAACACTCGTGCACCATTCCTGCTGAAGTACTTGAATGTCTCCTCATACTTCGGTGGTACATCGACCAGCATCTTGCGAATGGTCTCCGGTGCTCCCTTCGCACCAACAAACGTGCTGCTCACCTTCTTGCCCGTGGCGCGATCAGTCGTCACCGCAGTGGCAACTGAACTTTGACGCTTCAGGGTAGAAGAAAACTGAAAGCGGCGCTTGATCTGGACAATGTCCAACGGCTGTACCTTCTCGGACTTGGGCTTCGCCGAAAGAGTGTCGCTCTTGCCAACAGCCCAACCAAGGGACTCGATGGTCGCCTTCTCCATTGGCTCACCCACAAGATCGCCATCTTCAAGCCTGACCAACGCGTGCGCAGTTGCTAACGTCAAAGCTGTCTCCAGGCCAGTCTCGGAAACCTTCGTAAGCTTACTTTGAGCACCGTCCGACTCGGCAGGCACATCCTGTTTCCACAAATGCAGACCAGCGATACCCTCGACGACCAGGTCTTCACCAGTAAGCGTTCCGGTCTTGTCGAAGCAAGCCACGTCAACACGGCCAGCGTAAGGTATCCGGAACGGCTCGGTACAGAAGATGGCGTACTTGCTCAAGGCTGCCAAGCTGGTGTTGACCGCAAGACTCAACTCCATCGGCAGCTCTGGCGGCACGACTGAGGTGACGATGAGCACGCAGTCCAGAAGGAGCTTGGAGCGCTTGCGATCCTGCTTGACACCCTCGGTCCAGACGTACCAGGATGCTGCAATGGCAAAGACACACAGGAAAAGAATGAAGAGGAGTGCTTCCACGTTGTTGGCGCTCACACGCTCAGTGGAGTAGATCATAGTCCGTACCAAAGCGCCCTGATTCGTTTCGAACCCGGTCTTGATGACTACGGCCAATGCACCCTTGTCAGGTGGCGGAGGCACACCCGAGGCCATTTGTGGAACAGTGTCTTGGGCATCGGCTGAGGCGGTGCCATGCTGAACTTGCAACACTTTCGTGCCGCCCCAAAGAAAAGCGTTCTTGTCCAAGCCTTCAGGTTCAATACGTGCACTCGCGGGACGGAGCTGAATCGAGTCTTTCAACACCGGCGTGCTCTCTCCAGACAACATAGCCTCATTAACAATTGCGCTTCCCTCGACAAGCAGCATATCGCAAGCAACACCACTATCCTCCTTCGTCCGACCCACTGACACAAGATCTCCGGGCAACAACGCATCGCTCATGATCTCCGCCCACTTCTTCTCGCGGTAGACGTAGATCTCATGCGGCTTGATGCTCATACCCCGGAACTCCTTCAATGTCCTTTGCCTCTGCCAGACCACCGTCGACTCGAAGACAATCAACATGAACAGCGTGAAGAGCGAGTAATACCAGTATTCATCCAGCATCCACAGCCCAACACAGAAAATCTGGAAGACGAAGAAAGGTGCTACAGCATGTTCCTTGAAAAGCTCCGAAAAGCTCGGTACAGGAATGTCGAATAGGTTCGGGCCATAATGCTGCTGTATGCGCTCGATCTCAGATCGCTTCTGCAAGCCTTTGGTGTCTTGGTATGTTCCAATCTCAGGCTTCGGCTCTTGATCCATCTTGAACTCCAGCGGTGCAAATGTGCCCTTCTCCTTGTCGAGCAAAAAGCGGCGCCTCTGAAACAAAAAGCTAGTATTCTCCTTCCCTCCTACGTTGTCCCTCTTGATCTCGCAGATCTCGGCCATCCCAGCGTTCGCACCCGGGATGACCTTGATGAGTCCCGCATCCTCAATCGTCTTTGCGCTCGTCGCGGTGAACCACGCTCTTAGGTTCACGTTCCAGAAAGTCATGAGCCATAACAGCGACTGGAAGGTCACAATCGTGCCGGCGAAGACGAAGGTCCATTCTTGGCCGTTGATGTACTTGTTGTATCGTTCCTCCGAAAGGTACACACTGAAGAAGAGTGGCCAGATCGCCGTGAACGGCAGGACGTATACATGAAGCCAGAAGGGAAGTGGGTTGTGCAAGGTCGCCTGCTCGATCTGAGCGTTGGTAACCAACGGCACACGTGAGGACATCTTGGCAAAGTCTGCGATAGTTCGCAGAGGTTGGGCTTGACGAGAAGCAGAGATGCGCCTGGCGGAGGCGATAGCAAGAGGTGTTCTTTCGCGGACACAAAAAGTCGAGTCCGTGCATCGGATTAGCTCATCCGTCACATGCAATTTCCTTGCCAGGTGGCGAGCGGCATGGTTGCACGTGGGTTTGAAGACTCTCGTCCTTGCAATGAAGAATAGAGCTGCTGCGCTCAGCTCAGACATACTATCGGAACTTGACAACAGAGAGAGAGCGGTGTAGCAGGTTCGCAGCAAAGGTCGCCCCGTCTGCTTGGTGATCACTATCTACATCCGATGGCTTTTACCTCTGCTCGGGCTCTGAGCCTCATAAAGTACTATTGGCTGCCTTGGCCTCTTCTTTGCGAAGTCCCTTTCCAATATCCTCATCAAGACGTTGTCGTTGAGCCTCTTTGAGCCTCTGCCGTCCCTCGCTCGTGTGGTATCTCATCAGATGGCCTCTAAATGCTCGGTGGCAAGCTGTCCCGACGCCTCGCCATGATGAGTGCTGCCGCCTAGTGCGGACAGATGCTACGCTGATGAACGCTGGACTATCTAGGTATCGTGTAAGCAGAACGCCGAAATTATGTGTGGTTTACGCGGTCGTGGGTCGCGCGTCGTGCCGCTGACGCCTACCACTAGAAGGTGTACAGTTGCCGCAACGCCTGCTCCTGTGGTGGCGCGAGGTTGTGAAGATAGTTGTCCCAGCCGTCGCCGATGAGACCCTTGTACTGCGACAGTACTTTTTCGAAGTTCTGGAGCGGTCCTTCGGCTTGCATGCCTGTGAGGAAGAGACCTGGCGCGTTCGCCATCTCGGCAAAGAAGTCGAGTAAGCACTGCTCCATCGCCTGCGGGTTGTCCAGCACTACGCTTGCAAAACCTTTGTATGCGTGACCCTTCTCATCGGTCCAGCTGACTTTCTGCATGGCGCGTAAGAAGGGCATGGCGAAGGTACCGAGATGCGGAGCGAGCTGAGCGTGGCAGCCGATGCCTAGACGTCCAATGGCAATCGCAGCGTTTTCGTTGATTGAATCCGGCACGTTCTCCGCAAACATGATAAGGGCGAGCTTGGACAGAAGACGGTCGACATAGGGCGCCATGCCGTCCTTGTGCCGCATCGCCATTTCACCAACCGACCAGCAAGCGTTGTTAAGCACTCGACAGGCCGTGTCAGGGTCTTCCGCTACGTGGCTTAGCTCCAGCTGGTGTAGCAAGATCTCGAGCAGGGTAGGCAGATACGGTTGCAGTTGCGGAAAGATGTAGATCGAGCAGTCTCCCAGAAGTGCGTACGCGGACTGCTTGACATCATTGTTGCCGTCCTTCATGCAGTATGCGAGCATTTCGAACAAGTTAGGTTGCGCTGTCTTGGCCAACTCCGAGCTGTATGGCTCCTCAAGTGCCTGAATGATGCTGCTGAGGAGATCCAGGCTCGTCACTAGAAAGTCCTTGTCTGGTATGTCGAGATATGGTTGGCTTGCAACATTCGCGCCGGCTTCGAGATTATCCTGGATGATTCGGATGCAACGCATGAAGAAAGGCCTTGCGAATGGCGTGAAGCGGTTCCCGAGTGCCGTTGCCACGAACGCAAGACATTCTAGCAGCGGAAACATTTCTCGTGATTGGTCTTGCACTTTCTCCCATCTCGTGATCAAGGCAGGCATAAGCATGTCCACCAGCTCCGGTTTGGCCAGCTCCGGCCCGGCATACTCGGCCAGTGTCTGCACGCAGTCATACAAGATGTACATGTTCCGGTCCTTGTACCGGCCGAAACAGCGCACGAACTGCTGTACGATCGCTGCAGAATATGGCATAAGCTCCGTGTTGGCCTGCTCTTCCAACGTCGCGAAAGCCGAGGCTGCAGACTCTTGTACCTTCTTGTTGTTGTCCAGCATACATCGCAAGATGCCTTCCATCATCGGCTCGAAGTACTGTTGTTTGTCGATAGGGTTCAGATGCGATGCCCAGCCAGCGAACCTGCTAAGTGCCCAGCTGGTGATTTGTCGTACCACGGGCTGCTGGTCACTCAGCAGTGAGAGCATATATGGCACAAGCTTTGGCAAGTGCGGCTCAATGTCTTGCATACAGCCTGGGCCAATTGCGCCGAGGGCGAGTACAGCTGCTTCCCGGTTCTGCCAGTCTTTGTGGCCAAGATTTTCCATCAACCAAGGCAGTGTCACGTTGAACACGGGCCCGCCGAAATGTGATGCAATACTGTCGAGCGCAGCAGCTGAGCATTTGCGAAGGTTCCACTCATCTTCAGGATCCTGTTCTAGGTCATCCTCGTCGATCTCACCTTCACTGAGCTCATCATCGTCTTCGTACGCGTAACCATTCGCGGCCGGTTTTGCTTGGCCGTTGGTCGCTTGCGGTGCCGCCTTGGAGCCACCGTCGACGGTGGCTCTTGACGTCTTTGATGTGGCGAATTGGGGCTTGATGTCCTTCTCTTCATCCTCCACATCTGCATCTTCGGCTTCTCCTTCCAGTCGCAGTTGATCATCCTCACTGTAAATCATGCTGTCGAGTAGTACCGGCACAATGCGGTCGAGGTAAGGTCCAAAAGCATCACGAAGTGCCGGCGTGCTGCTGGCTTCGAAGAAGAACTCTGCCGCATCCAGTGCGAGTTCCTCGTTCTGAATATCCTTCTGCTGCGTGATGGTGTAATTTATGATGCCTTCCATGTGCGGTAAGAGGACACTCGGCATGCCGTCCGCGAGGAGCGCAAAAGTGCGGCAGACGAACCGTCGCACATCTTCACTCTCATCTGCGGTCAGCTGAACGACTCGTGGCAGGATGCTGTTGACGTTGTCGCGCGCTGTGACTGCGATAGGCTCGTTGAAGAAGACATTGATTGCTGACAGCGCCCTTGATCGAAGCTTCGGGTTCGGACTAGCAGTCAGGTCGAGGAACTTCGGAAGCAGATATGCAAGTGGTCGTCCTTGGTTCGGCACGTCCTGATCGAGTAGTCGTTTGTTGTCCTCGCATATTTTGAACAGGGCACCCATGGCACCATCCTGAGCCTCGGCAGCTGATTGACCATTCTCATTCGCTGCCATTGAGAGGAGGTCGGGCAGGAGCTGGGGCCATCCCATCACTCCGCCCTGCCGTACCACCTCCGTAATCACGTTCCCGACAAAGTTGCGGATCTGTGCATTGCCGTCCTGCAAACCCACAAGGATGCTGGACTTCACGTAAGCTTTACTTGGATCTGGGACTGTTCGATATGAGGTTTTGACGTTGTTCTTGAGCAGGATAGCGGCAGCACTGCGTGCACCGTGGTACGCATTTTGACTGAACCCGTCCGGTGGACTAGGTGTGACAGTGATGTATGTGAGATAGTTGTTAATGTCCGGCGACGTCTTGGCTTGTCGCAGCATCTAAAACGAGGTCAGAAGAAGGGAGACCGAGCGATTGGATCGTCACTTGCCTGTTCAGCACTCTTCTGCGCAGCAATGTCATGGCCGCTCAGCGAGTCCCTGAGGCATTGCGAAAGCTGCACGAGCGGCCCAGCTTGTGGCTGCCACGCCATGATGATAATCAAGCACTAATAGTTGCAATCTCGATATTATGTGATGAACTCTGGCGGAAGGCCGAAGGAGCGTTTGTAGCAAGACAGTTGGTACTTAAGCAGTTCTATGGTATACAAAAGTCAGCTCTCAGTGACTGTGTAACCTCTCGCCGAAACACCGACTGACTGTGCTCTCTCCGATCCTAACAGTGCGCGATTCTTCTGTCCGACTTTTGCTCGCTCATATTCTCCCCTGATTTTACCGCACGCAGTTGCGGAAATGCTTGTTTTGGTGATTGCAGGCGATATATCTGTGCGATGCGGGGAGCGTTGCGTATGTTATTGTGCAGCAGATGATATCGTATCGCTCTCTGTGCTACGCGATCCTTTTCGTGCGATGGCGAGGTCACGAAGAGGAGCTGGTGGAAAGGTGGGATGGGGTGATGTTGGCGGCGGCCGAAAGTTCCTTTGGGCAAATTGGCGGGGACGATTCTCACAGCGGCATGAACCGGCGCTGTCTGTGACTTCACTTGTCGGTCTCGCAACCTCACTACAGGAATATGCACGTCCTTAGCGGCACGGCGCCGTCGTATGACGCGTTAGGTGGCAGCAATTCGCACGGGCAAGTATGGAGAGCGAGGGTAACGCGCCTGTGTCACTAGACTTCAGGGAACTCCTCTTAGTCAAGGCATGTCTAGCAATGATGAGGTCTGGCGAAGGTGAACAGGTTTCCTTTCAAGCCTTGCTACTACCACACCGTAAGTGTCCGACTAGAGAGGATTCTTATAATCGCGCTTCGCTGATCGTTTGCGAGAGCAATATGAGAGGTGTTTGTAAAGACCGTATGTCTCGTTCAACCCTTGGGCTTCGGCTCTCAAGTTTCACAGTCCTGTCAAAGTCTCCTAAAGCTCAAGATCACTAAGCTGCGAGCGAGTGCAACGCTGTGCAGATGTCGTCGTGCTCTCGACACGAAGTCGTTCTAGGTGCACTGACGTCTGCGTCGTATACTACCACGCACGAGGAGCGCGTGGATCATGCGGGTCATACTGGCAGTCGTGCCGCTGGTCTGCAGGAACCCACTTCCTCGGCTGCATGCACGCTCTTGACCGATTCCGCTGGTCACAGCATGCACGAAAGGGGGATGGGGCAACTCCAATCCTCTCCGCACAAGCTCTAATAAGGGTCGAAGATGTCATCGTGGCGACTTGGAATTTTGGCCTCTTGGTAATGTTTAAGAGTAGTCGAACTTGTACTCGCCATAGCTGTTGTTCTTGGGATTATGAGAGGCGTCATTCCAGCAAATATAGCCAATACCTGAGGGAGCCCGGTGGTCGAATGGACTCGATTATTCACATCCAGCAAAGACTTGTTTTTTCAGCCCTTGCCGTCGAGTGCGGTGGCCAGATTTTCACACTATGAGGAACGCGCGAACGCTCTACGAGCCACAAGTCTCTCGGCGGCACTGAGAATGTCATTGATGCTGTGTGCTGCTCTCTAACGTCTGTGTGCTCCAAAGCCGCGTCAACTCATGTGGCGCCACCGAAGTGCAACCCCTGCTCAGTGTTATTTCTGAATATTGGATGTAATGTAGCCATCTCCGCAAGGATCCACGGAGTGGTGCATGCACACAGGCAGACAGTAGATTGTTATGACCGTCACTCTGGGAGCTACCCTTTTGACAGGGTCTGCAAGGCTGTATCGTCCCAGGATGGCCTGGCGGCATAAATGGCTTATGAATTTATTGCTCGTTCGACAGTGAACATTACCTCTTTACTCGTAGTAATGGAGATCTTTTCAGCAACAATGTGATTACTCGTGCTAACCTGTCCTCCCATCTCTGACTCCCAGCTCTCTACATCCCACTCCAAGCCCTTCGTGCTCAGTATCGTAGGCCCATACAGAGGTAGAATGCCAATATTGCGGATGATCAGCCCACTGCTAAGCGGTGTGTCGACAATAGTAGTGCCAGGGCTCAGTAGGGTACTCACGCTGGCCTCAGAGAACAGCCAGAAGCGTACATTCGGATGCCGAATTACCTGCTCTCGGTACAGCTCGTGCAGAAGGCCAATGCCTTGATCTACGCGGCCGCCTAGACTGCCGGAGATGAGGATGTCCCGTACGTCGGGTAGAAGCTCAATGGCTTTCTTGATGCACTTTCCGAAGTCTGTGCTGTACTGGTCAGGGTCCCGCGAGACCTCGACGCCGATGTGTTCGTACCGTTTTCGGACGGTATCTTGCAGCGAGTCCAGATCTCCGTGGATCAGATCCGGAAGGAGAACTTGTAGAGCACTCTCCCATTCGGACTGGCCAGACTGGTCTAAGAGAAGGTCGTGTAGCCTATTGGCACCACCGTCGGCACAGATCGTCAACGATGCGTGGTCATACAGCTGGTGTAGGTATTCGTATTCGGGTATTGGAGAATTAAGAATAATCAGGGCGACCTTGCCTGTCGCCTTGACCTCGCCTGTGAGTTTCTCGAGGTATTGTACTGGTCTGAGTACATCGTCCTCTCTGCCATTTGCACCACGATCGTTCATGTTGTAGGGATGCTCAACATGATCGTCAATCGTGTGCGGACTTCTTGTCGACGCCACCCGAAGCATCCCGATTTGGTGTACGCGGATTTGTAAACGACCAAATGTCATCGACTGATCATTGCGTTCCTCAGCTTTGACACACACATCACACAATGTATAGGAACACACTTCGGACGGCCAGCTCGTCGCTGGCGAGAGCAGCGTTCAAACAACCCGCTACACGACGATCCCTCACCACTGCGCCTCCGCATCAGACATCACGAAGTTGGAAGAACTCTGCCCTTCGATGGGGTCTTGCAGGAGGCCTAGTCTACTACTACAACACCTCGAGCGCATTCGCGGAGGAGCCAGCATGTGAGCTATACAATCTAGAAATGCCTACGGTTCTTTTTGCTGACTTCTTGACAGATGCAGTCCACGCGCCGCCGGAAACATCACACGAGACCGAGACTTTCCCATCCATTGACACAGTCGCCGAGCAACGGAAAGCTCAATCACTACCTCAAGATGCGTCATCATCAACAGAAACCGCATCAACAGACGCAGAAGGAGCACTACCAGGCTCGCCTGAAGGACTAGAAGAAGAGGCAGGCCAGCAAGGAGCATTCAATGAGGAGACTGGCGAGATCAACTGGGAGTGCCCGTGTTTAGGTGGCATGGCTCATGGACCTTGCGGAGAGCAGTTCCGGGCAGCGTTCAGCTGTTTCGTGTACTCGAAGGACGAGCCAAAGGGCGTGGATTGCATAGAGCACTTCAAGACGATGCAGGGCTGTTTTAGAGAACACCCGGACATCTATGGTGCGGAGCTGGAGATCGACGAGGAGGATGCGCCACCAGCACATGAGGGAGGTGATGCTGCGCCTACTCCAGATACACCTGCTTCGACGGACTCTGGCCTGGACAAGCCTGGCCCGAAGCCACAGCCTATTCCTACGCCGACGCCTGAAGAGCCTGCCAGAGCACCAACGCTTGCCAATGCCACGCGAGATGGTCCCACGGAGAAAGTCAATACAAGCCTTGGCCAGACGGACACCGACGAAGCCATAGCTGGGAAGACACAACGCGCAGAAGCTGCTACGGCGCAGGTCCAGCGAGACCATGGCACTCCCACGTCGGAGAGCCCAAAGGCTGTGCCGAGAGCAGCGCATGATGCGCGGTGAACGCAGCATAGTACGATCTGTACAAATAAGGCTTGGGTATAGCATACATTAGATGTACAACATCATTCGATCTCCGCCATGGCAGTTTTCGGCACAACCTTCCGGCTTCTCCCAATTTCTCGCAAGGTCCACAAGCAGTGATAAGTCGCAGCCAACGTGAGGTGGCTCCCCAGGGTGTCAAGAACAGTGCAGCGGTTATACCGGCCGAACTTGTGCTAGCAGTAGCTCTTGCTTTTGGGGTTCGCGAATACGGCATTTAGCCAAATGTGAGAGAAACAAGGATCCGATTGTCGAGATAACCTTTCTTGACCTCGCTTGACTTGTTTTCTTTCAGTACAGTATTCACGTGCTCCTCTTCCTTGATGCAAGGAAGCGAGGAGGGATACGTGGCTCGACTGACTTCATCCAGTGTCCTGGGGTTTTCATGTAGCTAGGGCACCTAAATTGTTACTAAACGCGCCTGGCATCTGCGTTATTGTCGAAGTCTACGAGTTGCTATACTTGTGTTCACAGCCGGACAATAAGTTATTCTACTTCGCTGCATTCGTGGTGTTTCTAGTTAGACGGTAGGGCTCTATTTTACCAGTACAAATAAGTAAGAAGAAGGCACGTATAGAAAAGATCGTACCTTACTATATCTCAATGCTCTACTGCTGTTGATGGACTTTGTGGTAGCATACCATGCATCCAAGTGCGTGCCGTTTTCGTAGACATACGAATCAACATAGATAACCTGTGGTGCTAACTCGGGAAGCTTAACATTATGTATTCTTGCTTTCAAGCTAGGAGATGGTGGGAAGGAAGATAAGGTGGTGGCTAATAAAATAAAGGTAGGTTAGAGGAGGGGGGAAGAGATAAAGGGGGCAAGATAGGAGGGAGAGGAGAGGAAATGGGGAGGGAGGGCGGTAAAGGGAGGGGTTAGGTAGGGTAGAGAAGGATAGGGATAGGGTGGGATTAGGGTGGGGGTAGGGTAGGGATGGGAATGGGGTGGGGGTAGGTGGGGAGGGGATAGATATAGTGGGAATAGGGGAGGACAATATTAAGTCAAGCCGCGTTGTCGTTGTCGGTCGGTTGCAAACGACTGCAAGGGACATTGAGTCCATAGGCAGCTTGCGCTTGCGTGGCAGCGAGGCGTGGCGCTTGTGGACCTATACCTAGCCTATCCATCCCCGTCGATCGCCCCCCCCTCTACAAGTATGGCACGATCGCGTCTCCGTCGAGGCCAGTGACGTTGAGTTAGCGCGGCCCGACAATACTGCCAGCGTTCAGCTTGTTAGAAGTGTAGGGAAGAGAAAAAGTGTTGTAGCAAACGAGACTGGAGGTTGCTGATGTGGGATGACTGGAGAGTATGCGTCTCTAGCAGAAGAGTCGAATATGTCAAAGCTTCCAGGATGGTCCGAGTCCATCCCAAAGCGCAATTCACGGTAATATTGCCCGTCGAGTTCTCGTCAATATGTATGACTTTCCTCTAGTTTTCCGCCATAGCAGCTGTCCAAAGGGCACTGTCTAGGCTTGCCTGGAGATATGGACGCGCACAGCCGCGAGAGAGGCTCTCTTCCAGGTTCAGAGTAATTCACATGCTTCAAGTATCGAAGAAGTCGATGTGGTTGCGGAAAGCTTGCCTCCTCTCCTCCCAGTGGATAGAACATTTCCATCAGATCCAGCGGCTGAACAGATACTGAAGGCGGCTGCCAGGTACGGGATCACCAAATTCGCCATTTATGAAGTCTACAGACTTACGACCTGCGTTCTTCGTGTGGAAGTCTAATGCCAAGGCCCGTTATGACTAATCATATAAGCTTTGGTTAGTGCGGTGACTGCAACTGTGACGCTCCGCTGCCTCGAGCGACTTCCACCTCTCACCAACCAACAAGGCAACACTTCGAGCTTCACCTGTTGCGAGCGCGACAACACCTCTCTCGTACTATTTCAGCGCTCATCTTCCTCTTCTCCGCTCTCACAACCACTAACAAACACTCGCGGATACTACGAACTGAGTGACTTCATCCCACTTAGCAATACATCAGCACGTGTGACACACGACCACATCACCCCGGCACTGCTCTCACCGGCGAGACTTTCTGCCAGCAACAGTACCTCTTCGCGTCATTACACGCAACATCAACAACCTCCTCACCACCTTCAACCCCACCTCGACCCCTCTCACAATCACCAACACATCCCCACTCATCATGTCGAAATCAGCAGGAGCGGCACCGCCGCCGCCGATGCCCACATCAAAGGACGACATCAACGGCACATGGCGCTTCCTCGAGTGGGGCGTGGATCGTATTATGTGGAGTTTGAAGGAGGGCGTTGATCTGAAGACCTACATGAGCCTCTACACATCCATCCACAACTTCTGCACAGCACAAAAAGCGGTCGGAGCACAGAGTAATGCTCTCAACTCAAACCACCGCGGCGCGCATTTACTTGGTGAGGATCTGTATCACCGGCTCAACAAGTACCTGAAGGAGCACTTGGCGGGCGTGCACGAGGAGATGGTGAAGCACTCGGATGAGGCGCTTCTCACCTATTACATCGAGCAGTGGAAGCGCTACACTACGGCCGGTTCGTACAACAACCACCTCTTCAAGTACCTGAACCGCCACTGGGTGAAGCGCGAGATGGATGAGGGCAAGAAGGATATTTTCGATATCTACACGCTGCATCTCGTGCGATGGAAGGAGGACATGTTCGGTAGTACCCAGAACGCAGTTATGGACGCGGTGCTGCGGTTGGTGGAGAAGCAGAGGAACGGCGAAACGATCGAGCAGGCCAAGGTCAAGGAGGTAGTTCAATCGTTCGTGGCACTCGGGATCGACGAGGCGGACAGCACCAAGACCAACCTCGACGTGTACCGCCAGTACTTCGAGAAGCCATTCATAGATGCCACCAGCAAGTACTATGAGGCGGAGTCGAAGGCCTTCTTGGGCGAGAACTCAGTCGTGGACTATATGAAGAAGGCCGAGCGTCGTCTGGACGAAGAGAAGGAGCGTGTGCCGCTGTACTTGCAGGCGGAGATAATGCAACCGCTGATGAAGTGCTGTGAGACTGCGCTCATTGCCGCCCACTGCCAGCTCATGCGCGATGAGTTCCAGATCCTGCTCGACAACGACCGCGAGGAGGATATGGCTCGGATGTACAAGCTACTCTCCCGCATACCAGAAGGCCTTGACCCGCTTCGAAACGCCTTCGAAGCTCACGTCAGGCGTGCGGGACTTCTTGCGGTCGAGAAGGTTGCGGAGCAAGGCGACAGCCTGGACCCGAAGGCTTACGTCGACGCCCTGCTGGAAGTGCATGCGCAGTACAGTGCACTGGTGCAGACCGCCTTCACTGGCGAGTCGGAATTTGTGCGCTCGCTCGACAACGCGTGCCGCGAGTACGTGAACCGCAACAAGGTGTGCGCGAAGAACTCTGCGCGATCACCCGAGTTCCTTGCCAAGCACGCCGACAATGTACTCAAGCGATCTACCAAGGCAACGGAGGAGGATGACATGGAAAAGTTGCTCAACCAGGTCATGACTGTCTTCAAGTACATTGAGGACAAGGACGTCTTCCAGAAGTTCTACTCGCGCACCCTCGCCAAGCGCCTGGTGAACGGCACATCTGCTTCCGGAGACGCCGAGACCTCCATGATCTCCAAGCTCAAGGATGCCTCCGGTTTCGAATACACCAACAAGCTGCAGCGCATGTTCCAGGACATGCAAACTTCCCGCGATCTCAACAGCTCCTACGACGAGTGGTGCAAAGACACCTTCGATGCAGAGGATCGCAAGGAGGGCGTAGACGCCTACTACCAGATCCTCGGTACAGGGTTCTGGCCGCTGCAGCCCGCCAACACTCCCTTCCTGCCTCCGTCGACGATTGTGAAGACGTACGAGAGGTTTCAGAATTTCTACCAGAGTAAGCATGGCGGTCGTAAGCTGACGTGGCTGTGGCATCTGTGTAAGGGGGAGATGAGGGCGAACTACGCGAAGATGAATAAGGTTCCCTACACGTTCCAGGTGTCGACATACCAGATGGCTATTCTGCTGCTGTTCAACGACTCCGACACGGTGAGCTACGACGACATCTCGAGCGCGACCATGCTGGCGAAGGAGACGCTTGATCCGTCGATCGGCATCATGCTCAAGGCGAAGGTTCTCATTGCGAGTCCGGAGGGCGCGCCGACCGACAGCGGCACGAGCTACAACTTGAACCATGGATTTAAGAATAAGAAGTTGAAGGTTAATCTGAATGTGGCGATTAAGGCGGAGCAGAAGCAGGAGGTGGAGGATACGCATAAGACGATTGAGGAGGATAGGAAGATGCTCATGCAGGTAAGTCGATCCATCCCACGCTCCTCTGATTACGTGCGAATGCTAATTTGGTTTTGCAGTCGGCGATTGTGCGCATCATGAAGTCTCGTAAGACTATGAAGCACCAGCAGCTTGTGTCGGAGACAATCGACCAGATCCGCAAGCGCTTCAGTCCCAAGGTGGCAGATATCAAGAAGTGCATTGATATTCTGATTGAGAAGGAGTATCTGGAGAGGTTGGAGGGTGACGATCTCGGCTATTTGGCTTGAGCGAGGAGGAGCACGATGAGAGGGCGGGTGGTGTTAGTGATGAGGAATGTTCATACGTATGAGGCACGATGGGAATGAGGATGCTCTCGCTGGAAAGGCGTGCTTGATATTCTTTAGCATGGCGTGGGCGTTGGGGCTGCTACTGCGGTGGGTTGGACCCGCTGCTTGCTCGTATGGGCACGGCGCGTTCACATGGTGTGATGGGCCGGCTGGCTTGCGATAGAAGGACGTCCGTTATGGAAGATACTTCGCTGGGAAATGTTCTGTGTGAAAAACCATCTTTCTTCACTGTCACGTCTCTTCTTCCGCCTCACTGTGAGCAATTGGGTAGTCTAGATCGTTCTCGTTCACTCGTTCGTCCACTTGGTGGCGTCGTTCCTCTCTCACGTGTTTGCTGCAGGGATGCGCTCTCCGCATCCGACGACCCTGGGCTGGGCGACATCATCGTTGACGACCGCCCATCACGACCAAGCAAGGCGTCCATCTACTGTTACCACGACACGGGTACACGACTAGGCCACCCTACATACTCACTACACCAACCGCACCGCCTTCACTTCAGACCCTCGGCGCACTCAGAGCATTGCTTGTTTAGTTCGGAGCTATCTGGAGCCTTGCGACAACCCAAACACTGGCCACGAAACGCCGCGAGCCAGTTCTGGGCTGATGGCCCAACGTGCGCTGCAAGATGGCGCCCACATTCCCACCTTCGCAACCTCCTACATAGCATCATCCACACCTGCGGCAGAACCATGGCGAACAGACACAGACCTAGCAGACGACTGGCTTCGAAATGGCGAAGAATACCACACCACCGAGCTCGGCTCAACAGGCAAGGGCATCCTCATCGGCATGCTCTCGGCCTTTGGATCTGCAGCTCTAGTCGCACTGGTAGTAGCCATAGTCTACTTCTTCCGGTACACACCTCGTGGACGGATCTTCCTGGATCGCATGAGCAGACCAGGAGAGTTTGACGATGAGCAGCAATTCATGCGGGAAGAGGAGGAGGCGCTGGCGGAGATGGATGAGCTGCAGAGGGCGGAGTACTTCAGAGCGAAACGTGCGTATACCACATACCATACACTTTGCTAATAGCCATGCTGATTATGGTGTCGTGCGTAGTATTCACCCAAGTCAACCCTCCCGAGTCGATGCCCACGGACATCAGCCTCTCCCAATTCCTCGCCATCCAAGAAAAGGGCGTCTCAGCCTGGGAGTTCATTCCCGAGCTCGAAATTGCCAATGCTTTCGTCGAAGCCCGGACCGAAATTGAATTCTTCGAGCAGGAAGCCTGTTCTGTACAATCCAACCTCCCTATTCCAAAGCAGAACGAGACGTACTATTGGGAAGCTAAGATGTATGATCTGCCTGCAACAACTGTGGTGCACGTGGGTGTTACGACGAAGCCTTATCCACTTTTTCGGTTACCTGGTTTGCACAGAACGAGCATCGCATATATATCTACTGGACACCGGCGGTACAACCAGCCATTTTCTGCTACGACTTATGGACCTGCTTTTGTTCAGGGAGATGTTGTTGGTGTTGGCTATCGACCAAGAACTGGAACGCTATTCTTCACCCGCAACGGCAAGAAATTGGAAGATATCGCGCACGGCTTGAAGTCGCAGAATTTCTTCCCTACAGTCGGAGCTAATGGCCCTTGCAATGTCCATGTCAACTTTGGACAGTCTGGTTTCCTGTTTATTGAGGCCAATGTCAAAAAGTGGGGTCTTGCGCCTCAGACTGGTTCGCTGGCTCCGCCACCACCATACGGTAGCGAAGCTGGATCTATATTGCTCGAAGGTGGGCAGCAAGGCGTCCGAGAAGGTCAAGGCTATATTGGCGGTCACGGTCGTACGAATAGTGCTCAAGTCCGGTTGGCGCAAGGCAGGCCTACGAGATCTCCGGGACCTGAACGGAGTCCTACCGACATCTCTTTGGCGCAATTTGACCCCATGGAAGAGGAACATTTGCTGCGAGAGCAGGATGAGGAAGACGAAGAAGACGACGATGACGATGGTGCGGAGGGAGGCGTAGGTGTGGAGGACGAAGAGCAGCCGCTTGCTTTCATTAACCCAGGATTACCGTTCGAGCCGCAGGAACACCCGCCGCCTGACTACGAAAGCCCTGAGGACATGTACGACGATGATGACGACGACGACACACCCCGCGCTTCTTCTGAGCAGCAGACTCTACTTCCGCGACGTGGAGAAGGAGAGAGTCCACCTATTCCTACTTATGAGGCCGCTGTCAGTGATGCTGAAGGTGGGAGTAGGGGCAGGAGTGAGAGACGAGAGGGTTGAGTGAGGGGATTGGAGAGTGGTATGATAGGTGGTGTATCTGGGTTTAGCGTTTGGTGTTTGGGCCGGTTTCTCCCTCTTCTTATGGTCGGGCAGGAGCGCACGCCGCGCGTTCTTGAGACGGTGGGTGTAGTGTCTGTGTAGGCTGGGCTGGTATCATGGGCTGGGAAGGGTTACGATGTATATGAAAAGCCTCTAACGTTTTCTCCTGAGCTCATCATGATCATCGAATGCACCTCCTCGCGGTGTGGTCAATGATGCATCCCACTGTCACCGAACGCCGATGAGCTACAATCTCGGCTTCGTCGGCCATTCTGGGAGTCATTGGCATGGAAGAGCTTCATTACCACTTCGGCATGTGAGGGACGTCTGCTAACGTTCGTACACAGGAGCGAGCTCGGGGGAGTACCGAGACGGGTGTACGCTATGTCTCTACATATTTGTTGTCTTTGTGCATGGTCCAGAAGCAGCTCTTGCAAGGCTTCAGGCTCACAGCATCGAAGGTGCTATGTCCACGATGTGTAGTGAGTAGTACAAGTTCTGGAGGGTTAGACTTCTCGAGATCTTTCAAGGTCCACAAGCCCAACGCCTCGCTGCCACACAAGCGCAAGCTGCCCATGGACTTGGACTTGATGTCCGTTGCAGTCGTTTCCAATAGAGCCGACCGACAACGCGACTCAATTCAATATTATCCTCCCCATCCCCACTATGCCGACTCCCTCCCTCCCCACCCACCCCTACCCCTATTCCCATCCCTACCCTATCCCTACCCTACCCTATCCCTAGCCCCGCCTCCCCTATCCCCCCCTCCTCCCTCACTATTACTCCCCTCTTCCCCCTACTTCCCCCCCTTCCTATTACCTCTATCCCTTCCTCTACCCTACCCTACCCCTATATCCACTAGCTGTGACCTTGTCTCCTCCTATTGTCTTAAGAATAGAATATAGAATAAAATTCTCAAGCTTCGGGTTAGTAGTAGCAACATAGAATATCCAGATCCATTTGTATGTGAGAGAGTGGAAGTGAGTTGTGGACCTGGGAGCCTCGGCTGACAGGCAATGTTGATCTTGCTTCATCCTACCACAATACGTGAACTCCCGGATCAATGGAAGCGCTTCTCCTAAATTTAGAATTAATGGATGACAATATCAGCCATTGTACAAGCTCAAAAGCCGATTGAAGAACAGTGAGCGACCGTATACCAACGGCACCCACTCACGACCTGCCACCGCCTCCACCAGCCGTACTTCCACTAGCCGCTGCCCCACCTCTTCCCTCCCTCCCTCGTCTTTCCCGCTTGAAACAGCCGAACTGCAGTTTCGTGCCCTCCCTCAGCTTCTTGAGAACCGCCCTCATCTCGGGCAACTCTCCTTGCAACCTCTTCCTCGCATCATCGTCCGTTCGCTCGTCCAGAGCCAAGTATATCTGACTCTGCACTTCACTAGCCCGCTCCGTAGTGTAGTTGTTCAGTGTCTGCGCTAAAAACTCCACATCCAGTGTTGCTTGCATGAGAGCAGGTAAGCTGTAATGCGTATGTGCTTTCTTGAAAGACTCAAGAAGGTTGATCGAGCTCTGTTCGAGGAGGTAGGACAGGATCTGGTTAGTCATGCCAGTCGCCGTCGTGCTGACTTCTGAGTGCACGAGGACGAGAGCATTCAGGACATCATAAACGTAGTTCTTTGCGTTCACCGGACGGCCGGATGCAGGTGCCCAGGTGGTGGAGTTGATACCGTCGTGGATCAGGATGCTGAGTTTGTCGACGGTGCCCTGATAACAAGCCGAGTTAGTACACGAATGGAGGGTTGTCTGAGTGCTCTTACCTTGACGTATGCCTGGAATAATCTCGCATCGATTTGCCCAAGCACATCCCGGATCGTCTTGGTCTCTTCCGTGAGTTTGACGCTAAACGACGATTCGAATGCCGATATCAGGTGAGGTATTATCTCAGACCTGAGATGCGACAAATTCGAAAGCGTCATCAGAATTCTTACGTTCTGCCACAACCAAAGTCAGCAGATCATCACGGACTTTTAAAGTATAAATCATGCTCACCTTATTACTAGCATCCACCCTCCCCGCACCAGCCTCTGCACCCTCCCCATCCCCAACCTCCAGCACCACCCTATCTAACCCTCCATCCTTCCCCACCCCACTAACCACCCTCCCCTTCTCAGCATTCTCCACCATCCCGCTCAACCCCTTATACAATCCCCCCACAAACGCCCCCCTAACAGCCTGCAAAAGCTTCGCAGGCGGCGGCTGAATAACCTCCCCACCCCCACCCCTACCCCCCTCGCTCACATAAGCAATCCCCCGAAAACCCTCCAAAACCCTTTCCTCAAAAACCATAAACAGCCCCGGCATAAGCGTCAAATCCCTCCTCTCACTACTACACCTCACCCACCCCTCCAAATCCCTCAACCGATCCGCATCCCCCGCCCAAGCCGAACACAGCGCATGAATACCCCTCTCCCTCACAGCCGAAACCAGTAATTTCAACCCCTCAGGTCCCGAAGTCGTAGTCCCCCTCTGCCTAACCACACTCAAACCCGCTAGCTCCCCAGCCGCCGTCCCAACTAAACTCAGCAAAAGCGCGAGATAATGCGCTCCTCCCAAAGCATTACCCCCAGGAGGCCAAAAAGCGAATTTCTCCCACCACTCCCCCGTCTTCGGGCTTGGAGGGGGGAGCTCCGCATGCCCAGCCCCGCCGAAAGTGAAAGCGCGGCGTACCCCACCATTACCACCAGGGGTTTTGTTGCCCGAGTCAGGCGTGATGGGTGTAGGAGGGATAGGACTATACAGGTCGCTGAGGTCGTCTACCGGAGCGTCGGCGAAAAAGGACATAATCGACTCCCTGAGCTGAGAAACCAGATCCAAAGCGCCGGAGCGAAGGTTCGCGACATCGTCTGGTTCGAGCTCGAGGTGTTCGGAATTAGCATTCAGCACCGCAGCAGGGAAGGCCTTCTGCGCCCTCCCATCAATGAAAGATTGTGTCGCGGCCCAGAAATCCATCACTTCTCCCACAATGCCTGTACTACCCAACAAGCCCCTCAACGCATTGAGGACTTTTTCCCAGAACGCAATAATAGCTGTACTATCCATGGCGGCCTTCTCAACACTCCCCGTCAGCCCAGCAGAAGTCGATCGCAAGTACCGGCCCAACGCCCGTCCATCTCTACCCCCCTTCGCATTCACACCCGCCAACCGGCGTCGCAGAATCTCAATCTCAATCCGACTCCTCTCAAACCCCCGCGCAATCCTATCCTTCAGGTAAAGGCATCGACTATTCAACCATTCCCAGATAGGATTCTCATCCACGCCCAATTGCAACAAGACCGCGATGATCTCCATGTGCACCTCTCTATCCTCCATTTCCTCAGACATTGCTGTGGAACCAGCTCCACCTACAACCTTCCGCCCATGATTACTCTTCAACCTTCTCCACAACGAACGTTTGAAGACCTCTACCTGCGTACTAACATCATGATGCGCATGTGAGACGAGGAGAATGTACTGCGCGTCTGCATCGTTCAGTGGAGTCCCCGTGCGTTGGGCCGTGGTAGCAATCCCCTTCGCCACCTCAACCAAAAACCCAATCTTTTTCCAGGCTGCCACAACGCCATCATAGTCATTCCCCTTCACAGCCTCAGCCACCACGCTCCCCAGCCTAAAAATCTCCGCATGCTGGTCCAACGTCCCAATCGTAACCTTCAGATTCTCCTCCTTCTCCCTTCCGCCCAGTGCGGGACCCCATACCTCCTCCGCTCTCATCACGACATCTGTGAGCGGAGCTTTGATCCCTAAAACACCATACTCTGCTTCCCTGGTCAAGGCATTCTTGCGTGCGGGAGTGGTAGCTGAACGGCTATTTCCCAACGTAGGAGAGAAAGAGGATACAGCGCCCGAGGTGGAGCGGAAATGGGTACCACTTCCCCCTCCAGCTCCACCACGGCTGGTGTGGCGGGAGTGAGGTCTGCGTCCTGGAGTGGAGTTTAATGAAGGCGAGGTAGGGGTCTCGGGGTCAATACCCTGCGTCCGCATCTCGAGGTAGACGTTATCGATCGTTGCTTTGGCGCGGACGAACTTCTCGAAGTTGGACTCAACCAACACTTTCAAACTCGCACTTTTCTGCTCGATCGAACGGCCTAGGAACTCTAAGCCGCGGAGGAGGTTGTCTGTGGAAGCTTCGGAGTGGACTTGGCTTAGATATAATGCTGGGGAGAATGAAGTGGAGGAGAGCATGAACCGGTTTCGAAGAGCTAGGTCTTCTTCCACGGGTAGACCTCGCGAGCGGAGGGTAGTCGCCACACTCTGCACCATGCCCAGGGCATCGGGTTCATCTTGTTTCACGACCGAGGAGGCGCCGAGGAGAGAGGAGGCGGAGCGGATCGAGGCGTGGCGGTCGATTTTTTGAAAGCGGGCGGAGCTGGACTGGCGGCCGACTAAAGGGGAGGGGGATTTGCTGGGGGGGTGGACGGGACCTCCTCTGGCATTTGGCGTGGCTTCTGTTTCCGAATCCGAGTCTGAGGAGTCGCCGGGCTGGTGGGGCCAGGTGAAGGGGTAGAGAGTTGTGAGTTTGTAGTGGTTTAGGAGGCGGCGTTCTGTGTCTGCTGTGAGAGGCATGTTTGGGACGGGAGTGGCTGTTTTGATGTTTCTCAAGGCTTAGCATCCGGTCCAGGTCTAGGCGCAAATCCTCAGTAGCAGTCCAGGCCAGCCTGATAGTCCCAGAGTGTTGCACTGTTCGTTCAGACCTAGCAATAGCATGCCATAACGTTGTACTCGCTCGGAAACCACAACAGGTCGTCGCCATGCACCCCGATCCGACCCGTCTCTACCCGCCGCTATCGCCAATCTATCCTCCGAGCTCTTCCAAGCTTTGCTTTTGAGCAGAGCAGCAACAAGAAACGCCTTCAACCTCGCCAGCTACACACTCTTCCTATCCACCCTTACTCCCTGGCCGATTACATACAACAATGCTCGCCGGCCGCTGCGCCGCCACGGCGCTCCAGCCCTTCGCCCGCCAAACCCCCCGCCAACTCTACCGACCAGCCTTCACCACCCAACTGCGAACCTACGCTACACCCTCCCCCACGCCCGAGAAAGAGAAAGTCGCACACTTCAAAGGCAAGAAAGGCAGTGATGGGAAGTTCCGCGTTACGTTGATTGAGGGAGATGGGATTGGGCCGGAGGTATACACCACATGCAAAAGTAAAAGTAGTTATGGCAGAGCTAACATGTTATGCCTTCTAGATCTCACAATCAGTAAAAGACATCTTCACCGCCGCCTCCGTTCCCATCTCCTGGGAGAGCGTAGACGTCACCCCCCGCATCATCGACGGCAAATCCTCCATCCCACAAGAAACCATCGATTCCGTGAAACGCAACTACGTAGCCCTCAAAGGCCCCCTCGCGACCCCGATAGGCAAAGGCCACGTTTCTCTCAACTTGACGCTCCGCCGGACTTTCAACCTCTTCGCCAACGTGCGGCCGTGCAAAAGTATCCAGGGCTACAAGACTCCCTACGATAATGTCGACACAGTATTGATCCGCGAGAACACGGAGGGAGAGTATTCCGGGATTGAGCACGTGGTTGTAGATGGCGTTGTGCAGTCAATTAAATTGATTACGAGAGAGGCGAGCGAGAGGGTGTTGAGGTTTGCGTTCCAATATGCGCAAGATGTTGGGCGGCCCAAAGTTCGCGCAGTCCACAAAGCTACCATTATGAAGATGAGCGATGGGTTGTTTTTGTCTATTGCGAAGGAGGTCTCGAAAGACTTCCCCAATGTCGAATTCGATGCGGAGCTCCTGGATAACGCTTGCCTGAAGATTGTCTCGGATCCGACACCATACAACGACAAAGTCCTCGTCATGCCCAACCTTTACGGGGACATCTTGTCGGATATGTGTGCCGGCCTCATCGGCGGCTTGGGACTCACCCCCTCAGGAAACATCGGAGACGAGTGCTCGATCTTCGAGGCTGTGCACGGTTCTGCGCCGGATATTGCTGGGAAGGGACTTGCGAACCCCACTGCGCTTCTTCTTTCTTCAATCATGATGCTTCAACACATGAACCTTTACGAACACGCAGACAAGATCCAGGCTGCTATCTTCAAGACCCTTGCGGAAGGCAAGACTATCACTGGTGATTTGGGAGGCAAGGCAAAGACGCACGAATACGCGCAAGCTGTAAGCGGCATTTGCCCCCGGAGGTCGAGTGATTTGCTGACATATTTCTTCTTGCGCAGGTTATTGAGAACATGAAGTAAACTGGAGTGGAAGTGGTGGGTAAGGTGTGACTGACGAGTTGGCATTGCGTTGCATTGCAATGATACTGTAAATACCACGCGGAGCTTTTGCGTAACATTGTGTTTGTATCATACAAGCGAAGCGAACCGGACTCACTCATAGCAGAGACACTCGTAAGGACTGTTGGGTACAGAGGGACATTGAGGTGCGGACTCTGACATGGGGTACTGATGACACGTATAGCACTACTGCCTCGCTGCGGGACCCCTTCCTGGACGAAGCTAGGCATGACTGGCTAACGTCTGGTTGCCAGAAAGCAAGCGTCACGAACATGCCAATTGATGGCCTTGCTTCCTAGCATCTTGCGATGGAATTATGCGAGGGGCCACGGCGCGGCACTACAATGAGTTATAGTCTGAGTACGCCACTGAGACTCCAGTTGCACCACAGGCATCTTCGCTGGCGTATCGCGAAAGCAGCTCGACGTCTCAAATAAAAGGTCGTTTGGCACTGTGAGCATGGATATTCGTTGCAAGTCCTGTGGCGACTGTTCTTGCGTGTCGAGGAGAAGTCGCAGCCAAAACGACACTGACCAAATGCAACCGCGAACCCTTGGCCTGTCGCTTCCCTGTGACTTGACATACTTCTGTTGACCTTGAAAGATCTCCTCTTGTACGCACCTTGGACGGATACTCGAAGGCCTCCAAACCACCACAAATCAGTAAGATCATATCCAGGCATTCGTGCAGATTGCTCGCGGTGCTGATGATCAGCAGTACAGCATGCACGCCCTCAAGATATGCGGCCTAGTAAGCTACCTAGCCCTACTGTGGCTCCTCTTCTTCGCAGCGGCCCTCTCGCGCTGGCAATGGGCGAAATATCGCGTCGCCATGACCACCTACTCGGATGCCCACTGCAAACAAAGGGTCACAGCCAACGACGTGCACAACGAATATGGCAACCGTACCATCCTGAAGAGTGGCAAGAAGTGTCACACCTTTCCTGAGCCCCTGCGCAGCTACGCTTATCGATTCAACCCCCACACCGCTGTCGATGTGCCCAGCCACAAGCTCTGCAGTATCGATGTATTCGAAGGGCAGGACTGTGCAGATTATGCGTACAGTATCAACGCTACGTCGTGGATCGGGCGTTGCATAACCTCAGAAGGGGAGCCGGAGGTGTATCACGAGCGAAGTTTCCGGATCAGTTGTTGGGGGGGCAACAGGGAGCTCGACTGGAATGGTCAGGGATGGCCAGAGGAGCATGATCCGAAGTGGGAGCTGCTGGTGCCAGATGGGCATTAGCCAGCAGTTGCGTTGCTTCTGGCATAATTAATGTGCCTGGAGTGCTGTGGCCCTCCTGAGCACGTGACTGATTCTGCAACGGGCCCGAAAATTGCTCAGCCGGATTTATCTTTGTCATCGAAGGATTATAGCCGTCGGACGGGCTTTTGGACGGCAACCGACTGCCCTGCATGCCGCTGGCAGCGTGAGTAACACTCCCAGCTGTCTCTTCTGCAGGCGATAAGCTATTGTGCCGTGATGACTTACCATGGCGCCACTCACATTGCTGTCCGGACTGAGAGCACGCCGGAAAGCATGTATAAGCACGACAGCTGTATAGGAAGGCATGAGTATATGTAGGTGCTACTGACTCTTCCCATTACTGCCATCACAGAATAGCAATCAACTTCACGAGCATAAAGCAACCAACTACACTCGACACAACCGGTCCAACACTCATATCCATCACAATCAACAGCAACCATGGTCGCACTCTCAGAAGTCCGGTCCGCCAACGCTGCTCTCAACAAGATCCACTCGACCTCCACCGCTGTCTTCGTCGGCGCAACACGCGGCATAGGTCTCGCGACTCTTAAAGCTTTCGCAGAACACATCCCCAACCCCACCGCCATCATCGTCGGACGTAGTCGGACAGCCTTCGCATCAGAACTCGAGAACCTACGGCAAATCAACCCGAACGGCACCTACACATTCATCGAATCAGAGATCACACTTATCAAAGAAATCGACGCCGTCTGCGAGACCATCAAGCGGAAACTCAACGACTCCAAGATCGATCTCCTCGTCACATCACAAGGCTACATCTCCTTCGCCGGCCGCGAAACCAACGCCGATGGGCTGGACAACTCCATATCATTGCGGTACTATGGCCGTGTACGCTTTACCCAGAACCTATTACCCGTCATGGCTACTCATGGACGGGTGATCTCAATCCTGGCAGGCGGACAAGAAGGCAAGATCGTTGAGGACGATCTGGATCTGGAGAAGAACTACTCCATCCCACAATCCGCCGCGCAGTTTGCTAGTATGACGACGCTTTCGTTTGATCAACTTGCTGCGCAGAACCCAGGAAAGAGTTTTGTTCATGCTTTTCCTGGATTGACTTCGACGGGCTTGTTGGGGAGAAGTGCTACGGGTGTGTTGGGTGTGGTGTTTAGATGGGTTCTGGAGCCTGTGTTGGGGCTTTTCAGTGCGAAGGCTGAGGATGTTGGGGAGCGGATGCTGTATTATGGTACGGCAGCTGAATTTGCTGAGGGGAGCTGGGCTTTGGATGAGAAGGGGACCAGTAAGGAGGTCGAGATGTTGGAGGGTTATAGGGCGACGGGGTGGGCGGAGAAGGTTTCGGAGCATAATGAGAGGATGTTTGCGAGGGCTTTAGCAAAATAGACGATGACCAGGTGAATTTAACCTTTTGTATGATGAGCGACGGTCGCGGTAGCAAGCATCTCTGATTCACCCGTTGTCCGGACTCTTCTTAGGCCTTGCTGTGTCCATGTGAGTCCGCTGTTGCAGCGCGATGTCCATATGCTTCATATGCTTCGCTGAACCACAAAGTCAGCCAGACCTGATGGATCCACCTTCTGACGCCTCCTGACTTTCGACCACGTTAGTCTTTGTTGATGTAGTCGTCACCATATTTCTGTTTGAGACGATCGACGGAAGACTCCCAGTTCTTGGCGAACCGCACCAGCCCTCTGACAGCAGACCCGAGGTCACAAGGTTGCAAATCGGCGTAACAGTTGAGGAGCGTATCATGTTCCTTCAGCTCACCAGAAATGAGAAGTGGTCCTCTCCAGTACGCCGCGATGGTGTTCTTAGTGAGAACGCTGACCACGCTGTTTCTCGTCGATGTGCCGTCGATGAGCATCGCATCTCTGAAGTGTACGATGATGTGGTAACTGGTGTGTCTATCGTTGCCCTTTCCGCACTCCACAATCGTCTCGACAGCTCTGCTTCCACCATCAATTATATTCTGTTGATCGCGAGACTCATGATATTGGTTTAACCACACAAATTTTCCGTTCTCAGGCAGGAGGATAGCACGATGGTAGTTCAAACCGGGTCGTGAATCTTCGCTGAGCTCGTCCTGAAGGCTGGAGCTGCACATCGTCTTGTGTACTGTCCTGCTGTACGTTAGCTGCACGTTTTTTCACGGTGCATTTGCTGCTCTGCGTGAAACCTACCAATCTTTCTTTTGGCACCTGGTGTCGCAGTATACAACGCATTTGCATCGTGCACAATCCGTCGTCGCAGGTCTACCGCAGTGGCCGCATTGCTTTGGGATGGCTAGTACCATGGTCCTTGCAATGGAGCGTGGTAGATGTGTAGTGGTGATGAGAGGCGGTGTGCGAAGAAGATCAACAAACGGGCGAGCTTCATCTTGGGTGACAACTTTGGCATGTGATCGTGAGCGTCACTTCTCAATCACGCACTGTGACAGATTCACTCGAAAGTACCAGCTCCGAATGACATTTTACTGAACTGAAGTTAACTTCCGTTTCGCCGGGAAGGCATTAGCAAGTTAGGCTTCGAATATACGCACTCACTGTCTACTGCATCAGCGAGCTAGACTTGTCTGCCGCTGTGTGCTTGATGACCTGCTGCTGTATGTTTGATCATCTGCTGCGGTGACGGGGCACCTATGTAGTCTGGCAGGGCAAAGAGTTGGCAGATGTCGCCTCCGCTCGCTGCAACTTGCCAATCCTTCAAATTGACCGGCCGGACTACTCCTTGTTCATGCTGTCCTCTCCGAATCTCTCCTTATGCCGAGCCACGCTGGCTTGTTGTTTCTGCGCCACGCCTTTCAGAGCTTTGACGGCAATTCCCAGATCGCATGGGTGAACGTCCACGCACTCATTGTCGTCCTCGTCGCTTGAGTCATACCTGTAGTAATCGGTTTTTGTAGCCAATTCGGGCGGCGGCGTCCCATAGAGCAATAGCGGACCTCTCCAGAACTCCTTAATCTTGCCTCCGGTCAACCTCTTGAGAAGCTTGTTCTTCTTGGACATCTTGTCGATCAGCATGTTGTCCCGGTAGGCGACGGTGATGTCGTGATCAAGATGCTCGCCGTCACCAATGCCTGCTGCAACCACTTCCCTGATTGTGTACGAGGTCGTGAGGAACTGTGCGAAGTCCGGCTTGCTACCGTCGAACCACACCAGGACGGGACGCTCGCCGGTCTCAGGAAGTAGTATGGCGCGGCGGTGGTCGGCGTTGGGTCTCACATCGACGGTGAGGAGCTCTGGGCTGCAGATCGTCTTGTGCACTGACCTGGTGAGATGTCAGCGGGAGTCGCAGATGCGACGTCGTTATTGTGTTGTACCAATCTTTCCTTTGGCATTTAGTGTCGCAGTATTTGACGATCTTGCACGCTCCACACTTCATGCTCGCAGCCTTGCCGCACTCGCCGCACTGGGTGGGGAATGGTACTAAGCTAGGTGTCGCGGCTGCCATGACTGTCCTGCGTGTGTGATGCGAAATGAAGCGCAAAGCCCATGATCAGGATGCTTAAGTAGAGACGTGTATCAATGTGAAAGCACGATGATTGTGTCATATCAACCAAGTGACGAGCGAACATGGGGGTCTAGCAAGCATGTGATTGTGAATGTTATTTCGGCAAAATCGCGGCATCCTCACAACTGAAGCCGAGACGACAAGGTCAGTGAACAGCTTATGTATGGTCTCCGAGGCAGTTGATCTCTCAGCACGACTGATAGCAGCCGTGATCTACCATAGGCCGGTACCGTCGTGCTTTGGCCCGAACGCGTGAGGCACGCTGGGCAGCATCGAATATCTCAGTGCTCGGCGTATTCGATCTCAGGCACTCCAGCCGGTGCTGCATTGTACCTGAGCAACACCTTTCTCTCATTCGAGGCTTTCACATCAGCGAGCATTTCTGTACCTCGTACATGCGCTCCAGACCTTTGATTGCTAGACCGAGGTCGCAGAGATGAAGGTCCAGGCATTCCTCCGAGCTGTAGTCCTTACTCTCGGCAAAGAGGAGAAGCGGGCCCCTCCAGAACGTCTTGGTGCGGAACTCTCCAAGATCGTCAACGAGCTTGTTCACCTTTGACACGCCGTCTTCCAGCATCTCTGCGCGGTAACGCACATGGATCTCATGGTCGAGATGCTCGCCTCCCAGAACGCCATCATGCACCAGCTTCACCGTATTGAAGGCATGCCCTTCGCCAAGAATGTCATTGAGTTAGGCGTAGGGTACCGCGTCAATGTAGATGATCTCTGGGTAATCCCCAAGCTCTGGCAGCAAGATTGCGCGGCGGCGTAGGGGGTCTCGATACGGTCCCGTCTCACACATCAGGCGATGCACATACCTGCGTCAAGTCAGCAATTGAACCGATTTACTCGGTGCAGGGAAATTTTTCTTGTTGCCCTAGAGACTTACCTGTCCGCTTTCTCGCACTTGCGATCGCAGTACTTCACAGCTTTGCAGATGCTACACTTCCCCTCCGCAGGTTTACCGCAGCAGCCGCACTGGTTGGGAACCGGGATTTCGGGAAGCTCGTGGTCGCCTTGTGCAGCATTATCGTGCGGAGCCTCGTTATTGTCGCTTGTACTGTCTTCTTCGTCGCGGCCCTCGCCCCCACTACCACCGTCCTCGCTTGAAGCGTTGTGGACAGTAGCATGAAGGTGGGAGGTGTCATGCAAGCCGTTTGAGGATAGAGCCTCGGTCACAGCTCCAAGCTGCTCCCTATCCTCTTGATCTTTGTGAGCAGCGTCGAGAAAGCTGTTGGCGCTCGTCAGCTAGGCCCATATTCCACCTTGTGGAAACGCATACCTTCGCTCGAGTGTCTCCAACGCTGCATCATAGCCTTTGAACACCACCTTGACGTCTTCGCCATTAGAAAGCTCGCTGACCACATCTTCCAAGCTCTTGACTTTCAGATCGAGGTATGCTGCTACCTTATACGCCTCGTGTAGGTCTGCCATTGTCGATGGGTGCGACTTCTGTTGCGTCGGAAATGATGTTTCCCTGCTGTGATGATTTGTCGAAGGTCGTCGAATTCTGCAGAAAGCTGCCGTTTGCGCAGCAGTTGCAGAAAGCTCGGTCCTCGTGGTCATTGTTCTCGCCAATGACACAGCCTGAAGATGTGGGGTTATTCCCAGCCTTTGCTGATGCTGGATTACGGTTACAACACCACGCGATGTACCACCTACCTTCATAGTCAGGTGGGATACTTCTGGCAAAAGACTATTCTGACTGAAGCAGTTGAGGCCTTTGTACGTGCTCCTGTCCGCAGTTTGAACGAGTAAGGCATAGCTCCGGGATTGTCGCCTGAACCCATGTTGCGGTTCACCAGATCCCACCTTAGGGGGTTGTACGACCGGAGATCACCTCATACAAGCTCTTACCTACCCTGCGCCGTGTATATGTGCTTCTGTTTCGCCCTGGCAGCCACCGACCTGCAGTCAGCCATGATTAAAGGCCCGGACACCCTCGTCAACACATCACGCGTCCTCCTCGGTCCTCGCTTCGAAAAATCCTAGCTTACATGTCCAGAGAGTAGTACCCTCGACAGGAGCTTTTGCAGTCTCCGCGGGGTTCGCGTACTCGCTCCGTCATGCAACAATGTGATGCTCATGGTGTTGGTTCAACAGGTGAGGTGAGGTCTGGAAGAATAGTGGAGTCAAGTGCCAAGCTTCCCAGCTGAACGACAACCTGGAAAGATCAAACCTTAGCATTGAAAGACTGACTTCCTGCAATACACTTGGTATTTCTGACGAGAGTACTGTTAATTATTGTGCAAGGCGAGACCCGGCCAGTACCAATGCTAGCGACGGTTTGCTGCAGAAGCCAGGCCGCAGAAACCTCATGGCTCCCTGCATGATCGCGAACTGTGCATCGTTGAGAGATCTGGAACTGGCATTGTTTTGACACCTGAATTTCCAACCACGCGTGCGAAGAGAGGATGCTCAGGAGTCAAGATTTTCGAGCTCCGGCTGCCGCATCGCGTTCATATCCTCCCCAAAGCAACGCATCTGGAGAGTCTGCTCTCGCCCTCCGCCAAGGTTCCCCACGCGATCGTCGAGGGCTGGTCACTCTACGCAGCATCACGATCAAGAACCAGCAGAGGTTGGGGCTTGAGCGTGAGACGTCCACAACACCAAGCACTGCCTCTTCTACAGACTCATCGTCTGACAGTCCCCGCAGCCAGTCCGCGGAACATATAAACAGTCTGTCGGTCCACCGTCCGACTTGCGACCAGGATCGCTTCTGCCTGGAATTGACGGCTCATCAAGACTTCATCAAAGGAGAGAAGGGCACTCTCGAAAGATGGTACGGTACTCTGCCTGTCCGTATCGGCCACGAACCTTGCCTCGACTTGGCGTGTCTGGCATATCTGACTGCCGCGCACTACCGTGCGGGAACGAGAAACGTGACTTTGAGAACGTGTTATACAGCATCGACAAAAGCGATCGTGGCGTTACAGGCACGGCTGAAGGCACCCGCGCCTGACGGCGTCGTTGACAGTGTGCTACAGACCGTCGCCCTCCTAGCGTTCTTCGAAGCCTCCAAAGCCAAGCACAACCTCCTCCAACCAGCGCACCTTGAAGGGCTTGTCACCCTCCTCGCTAGCCGGTCTACGAATGTCTACCCTGCGAGCGACATATCCCGATCTATCGTTAACTACTTTGCATTCGACGCCATGACGTTATCTCTGGTGAAGGGGTCTCGAAGTCCCCTAGAGTGGCTAGATCGATCGTACTACGAATGCCCCATTCCTGGTCGCTCCTCGCTCGATCTACTCACGCGATTAGGAGCGCTTCGTATCGAACTCTGCATTCGCATACCAAGACTTGTCGCTTTGTTAAGATCCCTAAAGGTCGCAGACAACAAGCGAGCTCCACTCTTGAATGCTAAGGAGCTCTACGCAGGCGCGCTTTCGTTGGCCAAAGAGCTTTACCGCGTGCGTGACAATGCCGCCGAATGGGCACTGTTGGGTCGTATGCCAGTCAGTGGTAGTACACAACTATTGAGCGTACATTCTCCCCAGCAATTTGTCCCTTTCGATACACCTCTCGTTTGGGAAAGTGCTTTGATGTACTGGCATGCACGATTTTGCATCATCCGCCTATGTCTCGAGCTCGCGGGAAACACTCGAAGCGCACTTAGAGCTTGGAACTATGACATGATCCCAACTTGCGACGACAATGTGGTTTGGCGTTCGGCATTGGAGTCGGAGTTGGTCCGCTTGGGCAGTCATTTGTTGATGGGCGCCAACGTTGGTCAGCAGCGTCGCGAGAAGAGAGACCGTCTGCGAGCGCAGAGTATGATCTCGATCTGGGGTGCCATCACAGACATGCCGCACCTCGCTGCGAGTGACGGGACTGTGGGCAGTCAAGCGCTACAAGACTGGCTACTTGAGCGCACAGTCAGGGCTCTTAATGCGCCCGAGCTTTTCTTTACCGACACGGACATGGACCAAGCAGCAGACATGCTGGTGGGCGGACCAAATGTTGGCACCTATGCACAGCTATATGCCAAGGGGACTCGGGCAACGTGAGTCACTGCAGAATTCAGTTAAGACAAGTGCGGATCTCCGACACTGTGATCCATGTGACCTGTCCGGAGTAGAAAAGAGGTGCTCCGCGAACGTCAAGGCCAAGGAGAGGTGGCTAGCCAAGCCTGGTCCTCTCGAACGTTCTCGAACGTCTGATACAATGGGCTTGTGTGCAGTGTTCGGCATGCTGCAAAGCGCATGCTACAAGCAGTGGCTGACCATATCCCGACTGCCACTCGATACACTCCTGTGCAGGTTGGTTTGAGCAACGGTCAAAACGACGACGAAGCCGTACGATGACCCTCGTGTGGCCACTGAAAACTAGTGAAATGCTGCTGGCTTGGTTGCCCATGCTTCCAGGAATGTGTGGTCGAAAGCAATCCGAGGGGGCGGAAAATTGACTGGCATTTATAAGATCCGAGCGTCAACTATGCAGGAAACAAAGGCCGCAGTATAAAATAACATGTGAGAGAGGACGTAAAAATGTTCAAGCATTTGAATCTAACCATATTTCCCTTACCTACCGTATCATGTCTTCCTCCTCCTGCTTGCACCACCACCGTCCCACATCGATGCGTGCCTCTTACGTTTTCACCCGAGAGCTTCGAATCTTGGCCCGATCGCTGTGGTGGAGGGGATATTGACGCCACTATAGATTGCGTCTCTCGAAGAACAGCGACAGCCGCAAATCAGAGATACAAGAGTGGTGTCTGCACGTAACTAGCCGCTGCGGGCGATGTAGCAGAGACCGTCATGATGCACCATCACAGCGACTACATCTGTGCCTTCGCCTGCTTCAGGATCGACCAGTCGTAGTAGCACCGTAGCTTCCGGAACTGCAGCCCCAATGTCCCCTTGGCCTCATCGGCTTTACCGAGTGTGTAGGTGAAAGCCTGTGGCAGATCCACCTTGTTGTGTTCGCTCTTGTGAAGACTAGTGACGAGATTGATATGAATGTCGTGCGTTCCAGCCTCGTCATTTGACACAACAATCAAACTCAACATCTCCCGCGAAACTTTCTGAAATCCTCCATACAGCTCCCGTCCCACGTATTCCCAGATGCCGCCATTGATAACACTACCATCTGGCATTATCATCGAACAGTCTTTCGCATAGTATGCCTCCGGCTGCGCAGTGCTGTAATTCTCGCCAAAATCTTTCAGGTACGTTCGGTAGAAGTGGAGAGCAGGGTGCTCATGAACCCAGAAAGACGGGGGCAGTGGACCTTGGAAAGCCAAACTTGTGACAGACATGCTTGACGTCTGTGGCCTACCAGTTCCGAGTATTTCGTGGGTGGGTATATAACTGCTGCTCGATCAAAACGAACAACGGCGCAAGAGGACGGCATGGTAGTAATCTGGACTACGATCACACTCAGCTCCCAATTTTTTCGACTCGATCCGAGGTTGTTGACGAAGAGGAGATGAAAGAGGAGGAGCCCAGCGATGAACACAAGGTGGAAGCCGTCGCCGCGCCGGCACTGGCCGCATGCCAAGGCAGGTCGTTTCTGACCTTATCCTCACCACACGCCTGCGAGCGAAGATTTGCTGCGTCAATATACTCGCGTTGACGAAACTTAGCCAGACCTTCTGGCCATTGAGGATCAAGATGATGGAAACAGATGAGCGCGTTCATTGACCAAAAAGCTATCGGAGGACGCGGAAGGGTCTGGGAGGGGTGCATGCGCCGTGAGGGGTCACAGGCGTAATCGTCGCATCCTTCAAGTACCTACTCCCTGCGTACGACCCAGCTCCTATATACTCGCTCTTATTCCCACGGGCCTACCATTCGGGTTTTGCTGTTGCCCTTCTGCCGCCGAAGCCGTTCAAGCGTGGCACACAGCTTACGTCCCATTGCTGGCTTTAACGGCCTGTGCATATCGCATATCGTACTGGGGTTAACGATTTTCTGCATGCCCGCGCCGATACCACCTCGTGAGAGCGATCCAGTGTACGGCGATCTACAAGACACGGACCCAGTAGGAGCTCGTGTGCTTGCGGACGTGCCATTGAGCGCGGTCGGCATCCTGGAGAGGCCGAGACGAATGCGTAGACGATCTAGTCGGCGAACCTTAGAGCGGCCTGATTAAGCTTGAGATGCAAGCTCCACAGGAGCCACACGACTTGCCTACGAACACCGCTCCCGGTATCATACCGCTTGCTCGCGAAACTGGTCCTCTCGCCGGCACGCTCTATGCAACAACCAATAGCGGGCCTCATAGCGGCGTCAAGCTTGAGAGTAGTAGCGGAGATGCAAGATCTCCTAGTAAAACGAAACAAAAACGGAACAAGCCGACACTATCTTGCCTGGAGTGTGTCGAGAGAAAGACCAAATGCGATCGCGGGCGACCGTGCCTAGCATGCGTGAAACGCCAGTCTAGCTGTGAATACACGGTCGTTGCGAACCTCATCGCATCTGCAGATCGAAAAAACAGCCGTGATAGCAAAGCAAGATTCGTTACGAAGCCGCTAAGCAAGATACGAAAGGGCAGCACGGCCACCAGTGCTTCCGCCATCCCATCGCCAGGAACCGACAATGGATGGACATCGATCGAGAACCGAGCACATCGCAAGTCAATGTCATCAAATGGCTCCTCGCCGTATCTGCTCTCGAATGTCCCATACTCCCAATCGTCACCCTCGAACGTCTTCGGCATCGGCTCCCAGCACCCCTTCTCGAACTATTGGACTTGCCAGGGTGGCTTACCAGAAGTGATCAGTGTCATGCCTTCAAAGGAACAGGCTGATATACTCATTGCCAAGTATTTCGAGGCAGTCGACCCAGTGTATCCTTTCATACACCGGCGCAGCTTTTATGCCGACTATGAGCGTTTCTGGTCGAAGTCGCAAGAAGAGAAGGGCAACACCGATGCCAGCTTCATTGCACTACACTACGCCATGTATGCATTGGGCACCCAGTTCATGCCGTTTCCATCCTATGAGGAGAGGTCACAGACCGCAGAGTTCTACTGCTCAGCAGCCAATCAAGCACTGAGGGTGTACTCTTACCTCAACCGTACCTCGATGCGCGCCATACAAGCCATGCTGCTGATGGCATACTTCCTGATGAACGACAATCACGCTTCGGATGCCTACGCTTGGGCAGGGATCCATCTTCGGCAGGCTTATGCTATGCGTCTGCATCGGGATCCAGATATTGTGACACCGGATGCTTCCGTACTGGAGAAGCAGCAACGGCGCAAGCTCTGGCAAGCCGTGTTTCACCACGATACTTTCCTTACTGTGCTACTGAAGTTGCCTCCAACTGCTACACATAGCGATGTGCCGGTGGAGTCGCTCGCAGACGAGCACGAGCTGAGTCTAGATGGACTCGATTCGTGTCTTGATACGCACTCGCGAGTTGAGAACCTAATGAGCATCAACGTGATAGCACCTCAAGCGTGTGAACCTCTTCGGCCCGCACTACCACATCATATTGTTGACCCAGCGACGATGAAGAGCGATGTGGCGTTCATGCGAAGTATGTGGCACCTTGGCAACCTCGTGCAAGAAAACTTCTCGTCACCGTCTTCGCTGTCTCTGCCTCTGGCGAACAGCCCGCGGCACAAGGACTCTCTTATTGCTGCCTTCAAGCGCTTATATAAATCGTTTCCGTCTCACCTCACCACTTTGGATGCCCTCACGTTGCAGCAACAGGCGCCCCACCACCCACGAGCCACTCGTCAAAATTTGTTCTTGACTTCGAATTACTATCATTGTTTGATGCTGCTTCATGCTGCCGAAAATGAGCATGCAGGAGTGGAGCCGAACATCAAGTAAGTTCGATCGATCTCTGCATTCAATGTGGGCTCTTGAGCCAAAACAGTATCTCACTTTCGTCGATGGCTAAGCTGGTGCTATGCTCGGCTAATTAGGCATTGGCACAAGTCTCCATGCCGGGATTGTCTCACAATCGCATTCGCAAATCTCTAGACAATTCCTTCGGACATAAGGCTAACTTTTGCACCCCTCGTCTTTAGATGCGCGCTCGAAGCAGCCCACGAAGCTATTTGGTCTTTCTTCAAGCTATGGGGGCTATATGAGAGCGAAGCTGGTGTCTGGTAAGCAAATAGATGACCCGCACAGGCGGCAAGACATCTCATCCGATCGGTTCCGAGACAGCAAGCTAGAGTCGATGGAAGCAGCTTATTGGCACCCGGTGATCTTGAGATGATGTCGCAAGCACTTGATGGCTCAATCCTTTCGACTACGCGGGACGCTTGCTAATTGCTTGTAGGTGGGTTTTCCAACATCGGGCGTTCGAGGAAGCTCTTCTTATAGCACATTTGTTGGCAATACCACCACAGCAGGATCCAATGACTGTGCGTGACCCAATCTATGGGACGGCCAAGGACGATGTCGCTCGTATGCTCCAGATTATGGACCAAAACTTCAGGTATGGGGGCAGCCTTGAGATGCACAGAACACGGAAAGACGTCTTGAGGGAGGCTTTCGAGAAGATCGTTATATAACGAGTAGGCAAACGGTCTTCTCGATGTCCTCGACCCCCACGGAGCACTCCTTGCTCACTATGGGTGGTCGAGAAGGACCGCCGTGAAGGAGGGTCAGAATAGCGGTCGTCTTGGAACGTACAGGAAGCGAGAAATGTTTTGAATGGCAGCGTTTGGTGAGAGTGGCAACATGGTTGAGAAGAGGTGTCGAGGCCTTTGCCGAGATCATGATGTGAAAGGGTCGAGAAGGCAGACAATCTTCTCGATATCGTTGACCTTCGTGGAGCACTCGCTGCTCACCACCGGTGACTAGGTTGGATTATCGTGGGAGAGAACTCAATCACCCCGGTCACGTCGTTCGGGCGCTTGGACAGCGCAGCTTATTGGTGCAGCGTGCTGTGAGGCCTATGATATACGAAGAACGATCGATAGTGGAGAACGACGAGGCAATGGGTAGGTTCAGGGCCGTTGTTCTGCAGCTCACAAAAGCGCATATGACATTTTACTACAGCTGCAGTTCGTTTCGATTGTTCAGTCTACCAGAGCCGAATCACCATCTCACCATACCCTCAGCTCTCATGCTGCGTTCTCCACCGCACATACTCCGGAGCCTCGCCGCTGCATTTGCAGCTCCTTCGCTATTTCTTGACATACACAACATGCCTCGTCATCTGCACCCCGTCGCGCATACAAGTCCGGCTAGTGCATATCACGGCCTGCCGGTTCGCTTCCTGCATCTCTGATCTCGGGCAAACTGTACACTTGAAGAATGACTTCTGAACATAAGCGTCGCTGAACTCTGGTGTCCTTTGCTGTCCCTTGCTCTCTAGCATCTTGTCCAGTGCCTCCATGCACAGAGTACTGTCCTTGGATAACAGTGCCCGGAAATCTGTGTTCTGCAGAAGAGATTGTAGACGGATATCTCGTACCACATTGACAATGTCGATGATTGACTGGGCGTACGTTGATCCTGCCCCCCTGACTGCTCCAAAGACTCTGCTGACCTCGCTCTCATCCGCATTCTCCAAGCCTTTTCGGAAACGCGTAAGTGCTTCGTTATGCAGGTCTAGCAACTCATATTTGTCCGCCACAACACACACGCTGAGATGGAGGTCCAGAGTGTTCTTGGGATTGGCATCACGCTTACTGTCGGTCTCCTCGGTGGCCGCCACTATGGTGTGCTGGTGGAAGTGATCCTCGTAATCGAAGGTGTACAACCAGCGTAGCATTGCTTCCACACCTTCTTCATCATCTTCCCACAATTCGATCTCCGGCTTTGTACCCTCCGCAAACTTCTTCTCTGGTCCGCAAAGATTGTCGAAGTAGCGCGATTTGCTGCACAGAATTAACTTGTGGCATTTGCGCGTCCGCGTGCCGAATTTGACTACGATGTCTGCGTATCTCTCCTGGTCGAAGAACCTGATCGAGTCAGCGCGAGCTCTGATAGTAGCTCCAGAAGCATATTCACCCTGCGGCATCGAACACACGAGCCATCCCGATGATGTGGTGTATTGGTAATACCGATATGAACGGCAATAGTTAGACAACAAGACTTCGGCGCGGTGAAAGTTCTGCAAGTCGGGCAGTGTTGGATGAAGTGACGTTGCCCAACAAGTAACGGTGACGGTGGCAATTTTCGCGGATCCGGATCCAACTTCACTGACAACGTACTTTGCAGATGTGAGTACCCCAAAGTGCTTGCATCTCGGAACCAATCAAGCCATATAAGCCAATAACATGCACGATCTTGTACTCACAGGATCTATCACCTCTGGAGACTTGCCAATTCGTCATACCCAGCATTTGATAAGACACCCTTGAACTTCGATCCGACAGCATCTGGGTGCTCTTAAACCCCGTCAGTGTACCTTCAGATCGAGAAAGGAAGTGATGTTCCCGACGTAGCAATTTGGACTAAGACACAGTTGACCAAGTATAGTAGCTGATTATTGATCGGCAAGCCGGAGATTGTGGCGAGAGACCTGCAATGACCATACACCGTTATCTGGGCTACAACTCCTGGTCTTCGTCACTATCCTCTTCTTCCTCCTCGCTGGTCGCCATATCATCTATGGGATTTCGACCAACCCCAGCCGCTCGCTCGAGCTCCGTCAACTTGCCCAAATCCTTCCCCTTCCCAGCCAAGGGATTGGACGAAGACCCACCATATTGCCTCCAAGGCCCTACTATGCCGGGTATGTTCGAGAGATGCTTTAGCACGCCGTTTGGGGCTTGCACTTCGTCTCCGTAGAGAGGAATCATCATGCCATGACCATCCGGTGCCCATCCGGTGGGTTGCGCTCGGCCCTGGGGTTCCTCCGTCACAGGCGTGTTGATCGCGCTATCCCTCTGTGGTCTTCCTTCAGCTGTATCGCTATCGTGACGTCCAGCGGTTTGAATGACTCGTCGCCCGGCTGGAGATGAAGAACGCTTGCGCTTGTGGCTCTCGGATCGAGAAGGCCCTGGACCGCTCGACACTGGCACTCTGGCTGGGGTTGTATCTGCAGCCTTATTCCCGGATATCTTCCTCCCCAAAGTGCCCTTCCGTGGACCAGACTTGGGATCCCAGGGCATATCAGAACCTGCCGGCGAGGGGATGTGTGCTGTAGTACTGCTTGGCCCAGCAATTCGAGGCTGTGTTACAAGAGGACCGCGTTGTGCAGGCGTGGGAGTGCTTGGTGATATAGCTTCGTCGTCCATGTTTGCTCGTTGCATCCTAGCTTGTGCTGATTGTCTTTGCTCTTCTCGAGATGCCGACTCTTTTTTTTCCAAGATTTCCAGGTCCTCGTCGAAGTGCTTGCGCTTTTTTCGAAGTCTACCAGAGCTATTTTTCTGCGAGTCGGAGTCGTGCGAGATTTTGGCCTAGCTACTCATGCGCTAAGATAAAGCATGAACTCTGTTTGTTGGGAATATGCTGAGCTTGGCGATATTGTAGCTTGTTGTGGACGTATGCGAAACATTGCGCGAGTGATGACGCTGGACATGACCAATACCAGAATCGTAGCAGTCGCATCCCACCGAAAGAGACTTCCAAGAAATTGATTTGCTCAGCAGATGGAAAACGCGAGCTGCCTTCTCCGCTTCCAGAAGGAGCGGTTGGGGAGTGCTTCGTGTGTTCTCACGTGCCTGCAAAAATTGCCACCCCAGGCTGATTGCACACTTCCTGGGTGGGAGCCTAAGTTTCATTTCGACGCTGACTGGGCATTCGTTTCGCGAAGATATGCACTCCGGCCTAGGTACTGCCATGCCAAGCTCACGGTAGAGTCGCTGTGGGAATACTGGCTGCAGATGAAAATCGAGACGGCGCCATTTTCCTTTGCCGCGAGTCCGAGATTTGCAACCCCTGTGTGGGCCGTGTCGCTGCTCTCAATGGACTATGCTCGTGGTCGCCTCGTATCCAGGATGCCGCATTCTCGTCTCCGCCGAAGCCCACATCGAGATCGGATTTGGAGCCAGTTGACCTGCATAATTAGCACCAACCATGGCACCACTCCAGCGGAGAATCTCGACTTCGATACGGGGCAACTTGAGTGCCAGAAGTCCTCCTTGCATTGCTATCATACGCTCACAAGCCCGTGCATGAACGTTGCTAGCGATGTACGTATCGCCATAAAGATGCTCGTGTATCGCAATACTTGCCACGGTCAAGATGACCGCAGTAGTCATGGCGCGTCGAGTGTCACTGATCGCCTCCCTCACGGTAGTGACCACACGAGATCGGAGCGATGCGGCCACTGATAGTGGCATCCTGCCTTCTGCTACCAGAACAGTGCACGCATTTAACAGTAGCATGTAGTACATGCATGGTTCAGTAATGCTCTGCCGCATGTGATGATTGATAAAGTTCCGTCCTTCTTCGGGCGACTGTTCGAGGAGCGCTATGCCTAGAGGCAAATGGTCATGCATATAGTAGTCCATCACCCAATCGTGCCAAGACTCGCTTTGAACAGGAGACGTATCGAATGGATCGCGCGAGGACCGCCCAATTCGCGCTCGGCTTGACAACCTAGGAAGGCTCTCCACGGGGCCCACGGCTTCGGCTAAGCGGTAGACACCGTTCGTGCTCCCGTTAGACTCCATTGATTGAGACACAGGTTGTAAAGTCTTCGGAGCCTTCGTTCGGCTGTCTCGCGATTTTCGAGTGGGTTCCTTGGTTTCCTGCATCTGTACCGGATGTCGCCGGAGGTGTCCCATCTTGGCTGCTCGCGAATTAACCTATGATGAATGTCAGGGGTTGAGACCACGCGCTGTTCTTGTCTGTTTAACACGCTTACGAGCTGCTTCTGCTGTCTGTTGAGCCTGCATGGATCGTCAAAGGTTACGAAAACATGCTCAAATTCCGGCTGTTGGTGCTGTCCAGACTGAAAATCCATTGTGATTGATAGGAGAGTCCTAGGCGTTGACCCCGTATGATGGGCGAGGACCTCGTAGGAATTTTAGGACCTCGGCGAGCGAAGGAGATTAGCCACCAATGTCAATGCCATTGCCTGAGGTCCTGTCAGCGTGGGTCAAAGTCGAATGAGGCAGACATCAGGGCTCGTGAACTCCCGGAGCAAACTGGTTGCAGAATCTGGGTATCGTGACGTTCGCAGGCTGACGGACGACCGTTGCAATACCGCAACTCAAATCTGAAACTGAACAGCCTTGGCGCCGGTTGAGCGACAGTACGATCTGACGCTTGCCACGACACAAAGATCTTGCAATGGACTACGGTATCAATGCTTCATAGCTTTCCGTGTCGCCCACCTCGCAGCTCTTGGTCGCAGGGCATGAGGTGAGAAGCAGGAAAGGAGATCTCATCGAGATTGGATCGCCACTAATGCATACTTACGTCACGCGAGAAAGTCGCGATCTACATGTACTGCGCGTAGAATGCTGCTCCTGCATAATCATCATCGTCGCATCGTCGTCTTTTTGGAATAAGTACTCTTTACCATTGGTCGCGTACAGGTTATAATTCTTTCTGGATCGGGACCGCCAGATGAGATGTCTTCTCAGACAGAACAAATGGCTGAAACACCTCCAACGTCGCCAGAGTCCGGTGGCGTAGGAGCGACGGAGGCCATGGAGAAAGAAGAAGCGCGCTACGCTGCAGCAAGAAAGAAAGAAGAAGAGAAACATCAGCGAAAGTTGGCGGCCGAACGAGAGAAGGACGTGAAAAGCGGAGCCGTGGACTCGAAGTTCAAGGCATTAGAGTAAGCAGACTGATGGCGGTAACTCTTGGGTGGTCGAGACAGTCTCTCAGTTCCTCCCAATGTTTCCAGCCGCTACATTGGGCTATCTGTGTCTCGATCTAAGCTGCTACGCTGAGACTGTTTCGCCGTCACATTAAAACCTCGAAGCAAAGGGCTGACTCTTACGTCCATCACTCTTAGATACCTGCTCTCGCAGAGCAAGCTGTATTCAGCTATCATGTTGCAGCAGATGACACAGCAGGAGGAGGCTGAGTACGCAAATTGCTGGGTGTAACCCTTGGATGCGTGCCATCTCGAGACCGCCGAGTACTTACAAGCTGCGGTCAGCGGTCTTAGCTTGTTATCTCGGCGGACAGAGATGCCTCGCAGTCAGGCTGAACCTTTTTGCAAACTTTGAGACATCCGCTAACCCCGCCACTCATCGATTCTAGGACTGCAAAAGACGAGAAGACTCGGAAAAGAGATCAGAAGCGGGAGGCAAAAGCGGAAGCTACAGCACAGGCTCATCAGACACGGGCAACGAGAGGAAGCAAATCTGTCACGTAAGCAATCCAATGGGTGTGACCCCTTGTTGCGTGCTATCTTGAGACCGCCGAGTGGCTACGAGCTGCGGCTATCGGTCTCAGCCTGTTATCTCCTGGTGTCAGGACAGAGATGTCTCGCAGCCCAGGGTAAGCCTTTTTCGTTTTTGAGACATCCGCTAACACAGCCACCGTTGCTTTTAGTACGGTCGAAACGGAACAAGCATCGCCAGAGAAGAAATTGCCGTCCCGAACAAGCTCGACGAAGGGCCGCAAGAGTGGCAAGATCTCCGACTGGGTGAAGAAGGAGGATGTCGAGGCCAAAGCAGGAAAGGCATCCATATCTGAGGCTCTAGCGGACGAGACGAAAGACGATGTCAAGCCAGGCGATATAGGCATGCAAGAGCTCCGTTCGGCAAAGCAACCAGATCTGGTGTCAGGCGGCTTAATGCGTTCTTACCAGCTTGAAGGTCTCGAATGGCTCACGTCGTTGTATGAAAACGGTCTCAATGGCATCTTGGCGGATGAAATGGGTCTAGGGAAGACTATCCAGACGATTTCGTTCATTGCTTTCCTGCGAGAGAAAGGCATCAACGGACCATTCCTCATCGCGGCGCCTCTTAGCACAACAAGCAATTGGGTAGCGGAGTTTACGAAATGGACGCCGGATATCCCTGTGGTCCTGTATCATGGCAGCAAACAAGAGCGTGAGGAGATCCGCCGCACCAAGCTGCGCAACCCGGGCGGCACAGACTTCCCAGTCATCTGTACCAGTTATGAGATCTGTATGAACGATCGCAAGTTCCTGCAGCACTTCGGTTGGAAATTCATCATCATCGACGAAGGACACCGCATCAAGAACCTGGACTGCAAGCTCATCCGGGATCTGCAATCGTACCAATCCGCCAACCGTCTCCTGATCACCGGTACACCTCTGCAGAACAACTTGACAGAGTTGTGGTCGCTTCTGCACTTTCTTATGCCCAACATTTTCGACAAGCTGGAGTCATTCGAGTCTTGGTTCGACTTCTCAGCTTTGAAGGAGAAGAATGGCTATGAGCAGATACTGTCAGAAGATCGCAAGAAGAACTTGGTCGCCAGTCTGCACGCTATCTTGAAGCCTTTCCTCTTGCGAAGAGTCAAAGCCGATGTGGAGACGTCACTCCCCAAGAAACGAGAATATGTATTGTACGCTCCCCTGACGCAGACGCAGAGGGAGCTGTACCAGGCTATCCTTGAGGGCAACAGCCGCAGCTTCTTGGAAGACAAGGTCGTCGAAAGCATTAGCGGCAGGAATACACCAGCCAGCGTACGAAGCCGGAGCCTCAAAAGAAAGGCAGTAGATGGTACAGCAACACCGAACAAAAGTGCGAAGTCCAGCCGTGCATCTACCCCTGCAACGAGCAATGGTACTGCGGCCAAGACTAGGAAAGCCAAGAAGAAGCAGACTTACGAAGAGGTCTCGGATTCAGAGTACTTCCAGCAGCTCGAAGATGGCTCGTCAGACGCTCCGGCGGAACATGATGACGAAAACGAAGAGGAGGCTGAACGTGCGAAGACTCTTGCACTCGCCAAGCGCGAAATATCGCAGAAGAAGCTCCAGAATCCCATTATGCAACTGCGGCAATGCTGCAATTCGCCGCACAACTTCTACTATCCTTTCGAGATGGACGATCATACACCTGTGGATGAGAGCTTGGTGACAGAGTCTGGAAAGATGCTGCTGCTCGATCGACTGCTGCCTGATCTGTTACGCAAGGGACACAAGGTGCTCATCTTCTCGCAGTTCAAAACACAGCTCGACTTGCTTGAGACTTATTGTAGCGACTTGCGTGGTTGGCCAGTCTGTCGAATTGATGGCTCCGTCGCGCAGTCGGACCGGCAAGAGCAGATCCTGGCCTTCAACGAGACCGACAGCGACGCCAATGTTTTCCTCTTATCAACTCGTGCAGGCGGCCAGGGCATCAACCTCGCGGCCGCAGATACTGTTCTGTTGTTTGACAGCGACTGGAACCCGCAACAGGATCTTCAGGCTCAGGACCGCGCCCACCGTATTGGTCAGACACGCCCAGTCATCGTCTACCGCTTTGCTACTAAGGGCACTGTGGAGCAGATGCTGCTTGAGAAGGCGGACAGCAAGCGTCGGCTCGAGAAGCTTGTCATCCAAAAGGGACGTTTCCGCCAGGGTGGTGAAGTAGCTGGTGCTGACTTTACGGAACTGCAGAAGTTGTTAGGGAAGGATGATGGTGAAAGAATAGACATTGCTGATGGCAAGGGTCTGTTGAGTGATAGGGACCTTGAGATCTTGACTGACAGGAGTCCTGAGGCCTTTGCGCGTGCTGAGAATGGCGAAGATGCCGTTGGGTCGGTGTTCAAAGCTGTCGAGACCAAGGCTGGAGGCAACGGACTACTGGAGAGTTTGCAGAAGTGACGGCTCATACGTCGCTGGTCTCTCAAGCATGGGTATTGTATCCAGACTGGCACAACCCGTTGGAGTGGCTCGACAACGGAACTTGTCGAGGAGATGCCTGTTTTACTCATGCACCGCATGACCAGACTGCGGGTTACGAATTGCCCAGCCTTCCAATAATGGGCTTCGCTGGTGTCTCCGACAAGTCATTTGTGTCTAATCGCTCTGAGGCCATCGTAGCAGCTCGACAGCCCTTGCTAGCTCAGAGATACCGTATTTGCTGTTCAAGGATACACCCGGACATCACAATGTCTTAGGCTCGCACCACGGTTTCCAGGTCGACGAATGCCAATCAGTTACTATACTCGCCTTTGTGTGTCCCAATTCAAATTGCCGCAACAGGAGCCTTCAAAAGCCCGCATGGGAATTTACAGCCAAAGGAACTTAAGTCATACCAACGCTGATCGATCTACCAGCGATGGATGTGAGGATGGCGAGCATACCATGGCATTTGCGTCGGGTCTTCCGGAAAGGTACATCGGCCTCTCTATGCCGTCGGTCAATCTTATGCAGAGCATCCGCGATGCAGCTTTACCTGTCCATTTCACGTCCAGGAGATGGGCGAATGCCTGCACGCCTCGGCGTATCGGTCCCAAGACTTTCCGTCTCCTGTTGTAGAGTCAGGCGTGCCTTCTTGACTTCGTGTCAGCATCTCACTTGAAGAATCTTGTTGATTGCCGCAGGTCTTGAGAACTTGCACAAAATTCGCTACACACACGCGTGGGCATTGACAGCAGCACTAACATTCCGAGATCTGTACAATTCCGACATGGTTCCACTCCCTGAAGAACTCCTCGACCACATATTCTCCAACCTCCGCATTTCTGCAAAGTGCTATTCCCGCAACGAAGACGGTGTCAACCTAGCCACAATGAGCAATGTCTCTCTGGTAAACCGCACCTGCTATCGTATTGTACGACCACATCTATACCACACTTTGATTTGGGAAGACTTTCGCTATTCTGGACGCGCAACGAACTTTCTACGGACTTGTTTGCAACACCAAGGCACCGGGAACCTGGTTCAAGCACTGTATGTCGAGAGCTGGTCACTCGTAGTGAACAACGAGGGTCACAGCGAAAACCTTGAACAAGTGCTCGAGGAGATCAGGTGTGGCCTGCTTGCTGCAGTCGATACATTCGGATTGCCCACAGACATACAACAGCGGCTGCTGAGTCAACTGGCGTACGGCGTTGAAGACGCCCAATTGGCTCTGCTCCTGCTCTTGGCTCCGAGTGTACGATATTTAGAGATACGCGCCAGTTCTGGTGCGTTCCAGAGTCTCGTCATGGCCGTCCTGCGGCCCGAACGAGTCTGCCAGGATCCGAGTGCCACCGCCCACGCTTTCGTTCGCCCACTACAGCAGCTCCTGGAAGTGAAAATAACCTACAGTGAGTATGAAGGTTGTTTGAACATCGATGAGCTCCCTCCGCTGATGCAGCTCCCTATGTTGGACATATTTCGGGGTAATATGATAGCCTGCAACTCGCAGTCGACGCATCATCTCAGTCCAAATAGCTCCTCACTCAAGAAGATCTATTTCGACTGGTCTCTGCTTGATGATGTTGGTCTGGAGAGGCTGTTGGCCGCATGTCCGGAGCTCGAAACACTTTCTATGCACTGGGCTCCAGCCACCACAGGCGCTCCGGCTTTCAAGAATCGCAGCCTTGGAAGAGCGCTACGCAACTACGGATCAAAGCTTATAAACCTGCGCCTGAACCCACGTGATGCAGAGAGAGATCGGCTTGATCAAGACCCACCTTTGGGTAGCTTGAGAGAAATTGAGTCATTACGTCTCCTGGAAGTCACATATCACGCTCTTTGTGGCCACAACCTCGAGACCCGCCCAAGCTACCTGAAACAAGTGCTCCCTTTTTCGTTGCGTATGCTCAGGATTGCAGCTGCTGACCCTGCAAAGACCCATGAGGTTCTCGACGATGAGAGTGACGATGACGTTGAAGACTCGCGATTGACTACTGTGAGCGTGCTGGATACGCAACTCATCGAGGTGATGCAAGATTCGAGGTTTGCCGGGCTGTCCCTCGTCAAGGTGCAACGACGTGATGGATTCACACTGTCCGGGCAGGCGTGCGGCTTGGGTTGGAGTGACGAGAGTGGCAAATTTGGGGTCATACTGAAGAACCGTAGTCGCTTCGGTAAGGACACGCTAGATTGATTGGCATCGTGGAAAATACATTGCCAACTGGTCAAAATCCTGGACCCTGGGAGACAACTTGACAGATCATCGCATTACAGAACCTTCACAAAGACCTTTGAGTGAATGCCATGCGATCTTCAAGAAAGTCTCAGAATTCCCCTGTCATATTCCGTAACGCCTATCAAGGCTCAATCTCTGCATCATAATCAAAGAAAGTCGTCAAACCGTCTACCAAGTGGCCTGTAGAGGGTAGAGGTCGTTCCCCGAAATGCGATAATGACACGGATGACGGCATCGCGAACACTCTGCTTAAACCCATGTCACGACTTGGAGAGCATAATTGTCTTCGTCCAAAAAGCCGGACACGACTGTCGTTTTCATAGAACATTCCGATGCGGATGTGAGGTCATCTCTTCGCAGCGACATTGGACGAGACACAGCGAAGCCGAGTCTAGCAGCTGAAAAGCTTCTAGCCGGCCGGGGAGACAGGCACGCATGCGCCTGTGTCGGGTGTTAACCAAGAACTGCGGCCAAGCCGAAGGTGGGCTGGAACAATCTCCGGGCATTCACAGCAGCTTCGTGGCAGTACAGTCAGCTTCATACAGCCAACATCGAAGGTCTTGGCAGAGAGAACAGAAGGCGGTGTTGCAGGGTGCATTAAACTCGTCTCACAATCTCGGACCGAAACGCCGCCGCTAGAACGCGCGATCACTGTACAAGCACTGTCGCCGAGCTCGAGATCCTTATATCAGTTCCGCAGCCTTCCCTCTTGTCTTCTTCGATACTGTCTTGCCTTCTCCACTCACTTTATTCGCGGGTACTACCGTACTCTCAGCAGCCTTCTTCGCCTCCTCTTTCTGTTTCGTCAACGCCTCTTTTCTCGCCCTCTTCTCCTTCTTCTCCGTTTTCTTCACAGCTGCCGAGTCATTTTCGACTACTGGCTCACTCTTAGCCTTCTTGCTCTTCGCAGCAGGCTCAGTCAACTTCCTCATCTTCCCATCCGGTCCCGGCACCTCAATTACACCAGCCTCCTCCGCACCATCAGCGAGGGCACCACGCTTGCGCTTCTTGCTGCCCTTCTCCTTAACAGGTAGTGGTTCCTCAAGAACATCTCCATCTTCAACCCACAGCTCCTCTGCCATGTATATTGGCAGCGCCGCGGTGTTCGGACCCTTGATGTGCACAGATCGGACGTTCTTCCATTGTTGCGGCACGTATTTGTCTACTAGTCCCGTGACAACGGCGTTTACGTTCTCCACCAAGCGCTCCGGCTCCATAGTCGCCCGTCCGACCTTCACAGCTGTTGTCGTCGAAGGGGCGAGGTGGACGAGGGCCGAGCGCACAGCACGATCGATCTCTGCTGCTAGATCCTTGGGTTGCAAGTCATTCTTGACGACTTTGCTTCCACCCTCGGAGAGTTTGATGCGCTTCACGCCCTGCTCGTCTACGCTTTGGCGCTTGCCTTGAAGATTGACAGGTACGGGTCTCTTGCTGCCACCCTTGTAGAAGACCTTTCCGAGTAGCTTCGGAAGGTATGTGATCACTCTGTCGTCTGCCAAGAACACGTCGTACTCGCCGAGTAGTTGTCTCCTCGACTCAAAGCTCTTGTACCGTGCCTTCACCTTCTCCAGCCCAAGCACTCTCGTCACGCACTTCTTCAAGCCTTCTGGGAATCCAGGAGAATCCACGATATCCTTGTACTTTCGTTGCGGGTCGGCGGTGATGAGACAGATCCTAAAGCCTTCGTCCTGTACGTTGAGATATGGATGCGGCAGGACGATCTTGCCAGGCTTCAGGCGCTTTTTGTCGGACATGTGCTTCTTTGTGGTAAGTACGAGCCATACCGGCGTCTCATCTTCGGCGTCCTGTTCGTCCGCGTCGGCGAGGAGGGAAGTCTTCGGTGTAGCGGTCTTCGGGTTGGCTGCGTCGGAGCTGATCTTGGTGAGGAGGGCGGTGGAGGCGCGGAGAGTTTGTTGCGCGTCAAGTTTGCTAGGTGCAGCGATAGCTGTTTCAATGGGCGCCATGTTGTGATTTATTGCGATTCGTGTTCGAGTGTCTGCTGAAGTTGCTCGGGATTTTTCTGACGATCGCGCCAAGATTTCGGCGCCGCTTTGCTTCTCCATCGAGACTAGCGTAGATCTTCTATCAACGACAGCCTTGGCAATGCGACAAGTCCAGCACTCTTCTCGCTTGCACCAACTGAGTTCATGCTTCGGTTATCCACTAACAGTGGCTGTGGGATCTTCACATCGCGGAGAGCTCGCCGACAAGTGTTGGGTCAGCAGAATGTCTGTGGTCATGGCAAGCTGAGAGGCTCATGCGGTGGATTCATCGTCTCGGCCACAGTCAAGGCACTGGTGCTCATGTCGCGCACTGTCCACATCTCGTAGGCCGCTTGGAAACGGAGAAGATGCAGTCCTGCCTAGGTTTATTGATTCATAGTTATCCTGACGATTTCTCAGCAAGAGACGAAACGGCACAAGCAACCGCATCAGTCGTCAGGTGGCGATCTCCGATGCATCGCATGATGCGAGCACCACCCAGCCTACGACCGCAGCAGACTTCGATCATACATATCAATCGACGACACAGTGCCTCCCCTGATATTCCTGTGCAACGCCGCCAAATAGCGCAGATCTTGTGTGAGCGACATCTGACAAGAGAGCGTCATGTACTGCTCTTCGTGCACCTGAATGTCGAGTCACACGACCACACTAGTTAGCCAACTCTCCAAGCCGCAGTCCGGGCATAGGTTACACGGACATCTCTATACCAACAGCCGGTCTCGAGCAACTCCAGCGAGTTCTGCCACTGTCGGTAGGTAGAGTAAGTGAGGAGAACATAATGATAGAGGTAGTAGAGAAGGTAGAGGAGGAGGTAGTAGAAGAGGTAGGAGATTAGGGATCATAGAGTTAGGGTAGGGAGGGGGAGGTTACAGGTGAGGAGAGGGGAGTTTTAGGGTAGGCAGAGGTGGACAGGGGTGGGCAGAGGAGGGTAGGGGCTGGGTAGGGCTGGGTGAGGGAAGGCAGGGGCACGTAGGAACAGATGAGGATACGTAGGGTGTAGGCACGGGTAGTCAGGGTGAAATACCTCTTGGTCTGGGGTACTGAATAGGAATGAAGGTGCTTTCGTCGATGCGTCCAGGTTGATCTTGTTCTGCTGCTATGCAAGCAATGCTATTGGAGATCACCAAACACGTGATAGCAGACGATTGTGCATATGCGTGACGCCGTAAAGATCATACATTCCCATACCGTTGCATCAGGTATCTTTCCAAGGCCGAGATCCTACGCAAGCTCGAACACTCATATCTTGTACACCACTCCTCCAACAACCATAACCTTATTCTTCTCATGCAGCACACCCAACGCCCTACCGGCCTCTTCTTCTCCAAACTCGTCTACCCCATTGCCCAACCTCGAATTGACCGCCGCAACAAGAGGCTCAACATCTGCGGCATCGTTGGCGAAAAGCGGGCCGTTGATAAGCTGACCAAGGGCAGTCTGGAAAGTAGCAAGACGAGGTGCGGAAATTGGCTCTTCCTCTTCCTCCTCTTCCTCCTCTTCCTCCTCTTCTGCGTCTCCGGCCGGTTGCGAAGGCTCTTGTGAATCATCTTGCAGCAATTGTGATGCAGGTTTGGAAGAAGCCATAGACACCTGACTCCCGTTCGTGCCGTTCGGTTGCGAAGGCCTCGATCTTTGCGTCCGCGCCGGAGTAGAAGTATACAAGTCCTCCTCTTCCTCCTCATCAGCACCTGCCGCTGCATTCCTGCTCCCAGTCCCATTTCTCGCAGGCGTGCCTCGTCTCGGCGTCCCCCTCGTCGTCGATCTCCTGGCAGCAGCAGCCGCACCAGGCCTGACCGCCGCATCCCCATCCTCGTCATCATCATCACTTGAATCATCATCCGTAGACATCGCATCAGGCTCAGCCCTCGCCCTCTTCTTCTTCCGCTCAACCTCAACCACCTCTTTGAACAGTGCATACCTCAACACTCCCTCGGCGACCACAGCATCACTCTCCTCAACCTTTTGACTCAGTCTCGCCTTTGCGTGCGCACTCGCCAAACGGATCAGTGTCTCCAGCGTTCGAGCAGTCATCGGACTCGTCTTCCGCTGATTGCCCTCCATCTCATCGTTGCGCAGCGCCGAGTAACATTTGACAATGTAGTTCGCTGCTCCCTGCGTGAGTGTAGGCTTTATCCTGTTCTTTGCGTACTGGATGTATTTCTTCACGAAAGGTATGCTCAGCACTTCGACCCTCCGCTTGGCTCCGCGGCCGACTGTGACGGTCACGCCGGAGTGTAACATGGGGTTGAACTTCTCGTACATCTCCGAAGGCTTGTTGGCGTCATCTGCAGCTTCACCTTCGAGACCAACGCCGAGATTCTGATGGAGTTGCTCCCGTACTGGAGCGCCTTCCTCTGTGCCCGGCTGGCGGTATCGATGCATCCTCAGCACATGCTCCGAGATCTGCCGGTCGCGTACATCTTCGATATCGTCTGTTACCACGAACAACAAATCGAAACGCGAGAGCAGAGAGTCCGGGAGAGCGATGTTCTTGTGTGGGTCCTTGTGCACATCATACTGCCCATAGATGGGGTTGGCTGCAGCGATGACGGAACATCGAGCGTTGAGGGAAGTGTGGATACCAGCTTTGGCGATGGTGACGGTCTGCTGTTCCATGACTTCGTGGATGGCTACACGGTCGACATCGGACATCTTGTCGAACTCATCGATACAAACCACACCTCTGTCACCCAGGACCATGGCTCCGGCTTCCAGTCTTCTCTCGCCGGTCTCCTTGTCTTGAGTAACAGCGGCCGTGAGACCAACCCCAGAGGATCCACGACCGGTGGTGGCGATCGCGAGAGGCGCAGTGTTGAGCACAAATCGCAGGAGTTGCGATTTTGCCGTCGATGGATCACCGACCATGAGAATGTTGATGTCACCGCGAAGATGCGTGCCGTTCTCCAGATTCTTCTCCATGCCTCCCAGCAGCATGAGCAAGATAGCCTGCTTGATGTAGTCGTGGCCGTAGATCGAAGGTGCGAGGGATTGAGCTAGCAGGTCAAACACCCGCTTCTGCTTAGCTAGCTTGTTGATGTTGCGAATATCAGTGTCTGTGATGTTGTGCGTTGCAATACCGCCTCCAGACTTGGAAGACAACAAGATTACGTTGTTCGCTAATATGAGTGTTTTGAAAGTTGCAGATCCAGCTCCAGCGTTGCGGTTACCCAGCGAGCGGTAGATGCCCACCAATTCTATGCGGTCGCCAGGCTTCACTCTATCCACCATATCGTCGTCCATGATTACATCCACACTCCTCGGCAGCTGACCAGCAGGCGCCCGTTCTGGCATTTCTTGGATAGAGATTGTCTGGTGATCGCGATAAGAGCAGTATCCGTATTCTGTTACGAGCGGATTGCCCTCATCGTCCTGCGTCGGGTACACGCTCGTGCTCGCCGCGCCATTGGCAGTCATGGTCTGATCCTTGTACTCCCGGAAGTGGAATGTGTGCTTATTTTCATTGTAATGCACGCTCTTTACCACTTTCGGCCTCACCAGGCTGCATTTTGTTACGATGCCCTCCAAGCTCACCATATGGTTCAGGTAGTGACTTGACAGTGTTCGAGGATTGCAAGCGTACTCCCCGAAAGAGCCAATGTATGCGCAGTAGTATACCGTCTCTTCTGCCGTCTCGTGGGCAGGTCTGTTTCCAAGTGTCTTAACGACATCTTTGAGTGCGCGATCGAAGGCTTGGGAGAAGTCGAAGGGTTGGTTGAGGAGGCCGTCTGCGAGTTCACGATTGTGGGCGCGGATCTCGTCGATGCTGACTGTGAGGCGTCGTTGGTAGCGATTGAGCATGGTGATAATGTCGGCGCGATAGGAGCGTGCTCGAGCATCAGTTGGGTCCAGGAACTCCTGCGCGGCGCGCACACGATCACGAACGGCCTCATCGCGGAGTTGTATGCCAGCCATGGTTGCGATGTTGTTCTTGTTGGTGGTGGATGTCGTTGCGATCGACGTTTGAGACGCGTAAAGAGTCGCGCGTAATAACACGCTAGTCGGAGTGCTTGCATGAAGCCGAACTTTGCCCGATCTCAACACACGCGTTGACCAGCGCGTCTACCAGGTCTCAATGTCGGACGTGCCATGTTCGGATGAGCTTGACGAACTACAGACTACTTACTCGGACGAATTGAACGCGCTCCAAGAGATACAGTACAGGAAGAAAGACAAACTAATCCAGAGGTCCTGGGCCACCGCAGACGTGTTTCGCAGCGAGCCTCGTGCCAGCTCTTCAATCGCGATGCCTTTTATCACGTCTTCGCCACCTCCAACGCCATCACCCCAGAAGAAGAAGCGCAAGTTGGCCGAAGTAGATTTGGGCGCGAGCATCTTGTCCCGTCCTGCGAAAGCTCAGCGATCTTACTTCGGCATCCCTATTCATAGGCTTCTCGAAGATGCCCAGGCCGAAGACAGTATTCCTAAGGAAGCTTACAATATTCCCACGCCGCCTGCAGAACCGGAAACAGCGTCAAAGAAAGGACCCACGCTGCTGTGGACTGAAAAGTACCGAGCCCGCAAGTTCACGGATCTCATCGGCGACGAGCGCACGCATCGAAGCGTACTGCACTGGCTGAAACGATGGGACCCTCTTGTATTCCCTGGCTCGCAGAAGCCAGTCAAGAAAGCCAAGCTCAAAGATAATGGCGAGGCTTTCGAAGAGAAGCCACATCGCAAGCTCTTGCTGTTGACTGGTCCTCCTGGTCTTGGTAAGACTACACTCGCTCACGTGTGCGCCAAGCAAGCTGGGTACGAAGTCCAAGAGATTAATGCCAGTGATGAGCGCTCTGCGAATGTTGTTAAGGGGCGGATCAGAGACATGGTTGGGACGGAGAACGTCAAAGGTGTAGACACGAGGACGGTAGATGGTAAAGTACGCAAAGCCGGAAAGCCTGTTTGCGTCATTGTTGACGAAGTGGATGGCGTGGTGGGCGGAAGTGGCAGTGGTGGCGGGGAAGGAGGCTTCATCAAGGCGCTCATTGATCTCATAATGCTTGACCAGAAGAACAGCGGTGGTGCTGTGGGTCAGGCGAGCAATGGGAGGAGTGGGAAGAAGAGAAAAGGTGAGAAATTTAGGATGATGAGGCCGTTGATTTTGATCTGCAATGATGTCTACCATCCTGCTCTACGACTGCTGAGAACGAGTGCGCATGCTGAGGTGGTGCATGTGCGGAAACCTGTGATCCAAAGTGTTACAGCGAGGATGCAGGCTATCTTCGACAAGGAAAATGTGCCCTGTGAGACAGACGGTGTAAGGCGGCTGTGCGAAGCTGCGTGGGGCGTCAGTAACCGCAAAGAAGACCGCTCGGGTAGTGGAGGTGCTGGTGAGGGTGATGTGAGAGGGATCATGGTGGTGGGTGAATGGGTGGCTGGGAGACTGCGAGCAGAACGATTTGCTACTGGAGGTGACGCGAAGTTGACGAGAAGATGGGTAGAGCAGAATGTCCTGCAAGACCTCTCGCATGGTGGTGGTGCGGTGAGAGGGATGGGTCGCGGCGGACCGAAAGACATCGTTGATCGTGTCTTCCAAGAAGGTGCTGGCTTCCCGAAGTCTTCAGCACACGCTACTATCACTCCACCCCAGCTCCGGCAGCCAGGCGATACTATTGCGGGTGCAGCAAGAGGCGTAGCTGAGGGCCTGAAGCGTACAGCCTCTGATCGGTTACGAGAGTTGGTCGATACACATGGTGATACAGATCGCATCATGCTTGACTGCTTCTCAACATACCCGGAACATCCCTTTCAAGATGATACGTTGTTGAGTAAGCCCGATGCGGCCTACGAGTGGCTGCATTTCCACGATAGTTTGAGCAGCAGGGTGTTCTCCGGACAAGAATGGGAATTGGCTCCATACTTAAGTACGAGCGTGCTGGGCTTTCATCACCTTTTCGCTTCACCCACTCGGGCTCAATACGCTGGGAACACTCATGGGAAAGCAGACGAAGGTGCCGAGGAAGCAGAAGCTCTGCCATTTACTGGACCGCAAGCAAGTTGGGAGGCTCACGAAGCGACCAAGTCTAATGAAGCGGTCATCCAGTCTTTGCAGGAGTCGTTGGGGATGGAACTGAGTAGGATGTTCAGTGGTACGTCGGATATAGCGACTGATCTGCTACCTTACCTGCTTCGCATGTTGTCGCCCAACATCACTCCCGTGATCGTAGGAGGTAGCGGCAACGAGAAGAGTACTGCTTCCGTGCGCAAAGCCAGTGAGAAAGTGCTTGTCGAGCGCGCTGTCACAGCTCTGATGGCAAGTGGAGTACGCTTCGATCGAACACGAGTATCCGATGACTCTTCTGGTGGCTGGCAAAGCGCTGCACAATGGGTGTACAGGATGGAGCCAAGCATTGACGTTCTTGGAGTCTTTGAGACAGGCGGAAAGGAGTTCGGCGGCGATGTGGGAGGCAAGCAGCGCTTTGCTGTTCGGCAGGTACTGGAAGGCGAGTGGAAGAGGGAGGAAGCTAAACGCATCGAAGCCTCACGGATGGCGAGATTCAACGACGGTGTGCCGCTTGGTCGACCTGACGAAGATACTGTGGTTGCTGGGGCGCCTCCACTACTGCAAAGGGAGGTGAGCGCATTGGAGACCGGCGCCAGGGCGATCAAGCGGGACTTCTTTGGACGGGTCATTGCTGCGCCAGTGCTGGGAGAGGAGGAGAGTGCGGCGGCGAGGCGATCACGAGTGAAGCAGGAGCGCAAAGAGGAGGGGAGGGTGTGGATCAGTTTCAATGAGGGCTATTCGAATGCGGTGAGGAAGCCGATGGGGATGGCGGAATTGATGAATGGATTCTGAGAGTAGTTAAGATTGGAAACAATGCTGATCTACCAACCCATCTCTGTTGATCCCTGTGTTATCATCTTCGCTGACAGTCCAACAAATACGCTACCATCACGGACTCACTTACTTGCGCTGCCGTCAGCGATGCTGAGCGGGCACATGACTCTCCCATTTAGTGTAATCCTTGCCCTTTGTCGGTGGTTCCGGGCCCCCTGTCACAGGGCTGCTCGACTTGTTCTCTTCCTGCCCGTTGATATCAGCGGAAGACTTGGCTTGCTCACTGGTGTCTGGCTCACCTTCATTCATTCCATCTTCGCCACGCGCATGCTCAATTGCTGCGACTTGCTCAGCAGACTCTTCGTCGTCTTCCGTATTCAACGTACGTTCTGCGTCGTTTCCACCATCGCTTCCATTTCCTTTCTTCCCACGCCTGCCAGGTGAGTCATGCTCGTCCACCGCATCTGCTGTACGATCAGCGAAGTCATCTGCGGTCAGCGCACCGTCGAGATCGTCATCTTCCAGGCCTCCCGCATCATCTTCGCCTACCTTTGCAGCGTGCTCGTTTTCCGAGAGCATCATAGCCCTCTTGACTCGTTTGGCTTGCTCCTCGTTGGCCTGAATACGAGTCTGTTCGAGGAACCCTGGTGGCATGCCTTCGATGTCGCTCTGACTGCCAGACTCGTCTTCGGGATCTCGCTCAACTCCTCCTGACTGAGCTCGATCATCATACAGACCTTAACCAGCTGTGCCCGCCTTTACTTTACCTGGCGCTTTCTGCGTTGTGTCAACAGATCTTTGACTGGTTTGTCGTGATCGCTCCCGCCCGCCATGTTCTTCTTCATGTGCGCGGGAGTCGTCCTCCTCATTCTCCTCAGCGGCATGACTTTCGATATCGTCTTCTTCAACTACGTCGTCACTGATATTTTGTTAGCCTCTGGCAACTCGTGTGCGTTCAAGTCACAACTTACATTGACCATATGTGTGCCTCCATGTACAGCTTGGACGGACGCTCTTTCATTCCTGCCGGGCTCAGAAAACTGTTAAGACGGACGGCATGCTCGAGCCGGAACAGCTTTTGCGGCTCCGATGATTGGGGCAAAGCCCAAAGCTGCATGACCCAACGATTCTTGAGAGCGGGCTCAAACAAAGCCTTCGTTGATTTGTTATTCGCGAGCTCGGTGCGGATGTGATCAGCTACTGTGTTCGAAGTGTCGGAATTCTCGATGATAATCTGGAAGTTCTCGTAGTATTCTAGACCAGCCGCCTCCGGCACATGGCTCACAAATCGAACAGCGGCAACCACTTTGCGGTTCTTGGCAATTTCTGTTTTACGAAGAGGCGGATGACAAGCAGTAGGGTCGAATCTGTTGAACGTCAGAGGCGGTAGGAACGGCATCCGTGGATCGCCAGGCATCCCGTCATCAACTATGCGCTTTCGCAAAGATTTGCCGTTCTTCACGCCCTTGAACCCGCCGAACCAAAGGTAATTCTGCTGGAATGGCTTGCTTTCTTGCTGCAGCCCGAGACCTCCGGTGGACCTGTTGCCGAGGACCCAGGCTTGCGTACCCCAGAGCCGAACGCTGCCACCCGTTGCAGCATCAGGCAGGGCCATGAGTGGGAACTCCTGAGCAATGTCATCATCGTGCTCTTGGTGTTGCTCACGAACGTCGCCCACACGGATTAATCTCGACTCAGGCTCCGCATCACTTTGGTACGTCTTCACCAGCTTCTCCAAATCGACCGTGGGAGCAGCACCTGCTTGGGTCCTCTGCTTCTTCGCCGCAGGCATCACATTTGAATAGTCCACCCGCAGGCTCACTGTAGCCTCAATTCCTTGACCGGTAGCAGTTGGATCGAGGAACAGATCTGACACATCGGTGACTCTGCCGCCATATGTTGCATCATCAAGGTCGATCACTGGCAGTCCGGAAATGATGATCTCACTCTGAACGTGTATGGCATTAGCACTACGGAAGACCTCGTTGATGTTGACGATGTATCGCAGTGTACCAATGAGCTGACGGCGAAGTTCTGCACGCAGATCGCGCAGGCTGTCCGTGTCGCTCACATGCATTTCGAACTGCTTGAGGTTTGACTTGCGAGAATCAAGCAAGGCAGCCGTCTCGTCGCTCCATGTACATGTTAGGCGAATTTTGTTTCGAGGCGTCTGTGTATCGTTGCTTGCAGGGAGTGTTGTATTGCGTGTGTTTGAACGACCATTCGGGCTTGTAGCAGCATTCTGCGCGTTAGACGACGTCCGGCCAGGCCCGGGCCCATTAGCCCCTCCAGCTTTGCGAGTTGCTGCGTTGGGCGCTGCATCGATATCATCCTCCGAGTCAGTTCCGACTTCTCCTTCGTCGCTGGACGCTTCATTCGCGGGCTCATCCGGCTCGTGCAAGTGGAGGTTGATGCGATCACCATTAAGATTCGGAACACTGGTCTGCGATCCAGGGAATAGGTCGTAGAACGCGCGATGGATGAAGCAGGATTCGTCCTCGAAGTGCCAGGTCAGGGAGTAGTGCTCGTATGCTTTGAAACCGCGAAGAAGAGCTTGCTCCGCTTCACGAGTGTCAGGAGTGTTCCTGCGAAGCTCAACAAGCTTGGATTTGGCTGTGAGGCCGCATATTTGCATATGAACTTTTGGGTCATTCCCAGTCTTCTTCTGCTTCGCTGGGGCCATCTTTGATTTTATGGAAGCGTAAGCCGGCGAGAAGACGAGGTTGATGAAGGACGATCAGAGATGTACTGTGAACTGTGGCTCTCTGTATATCATGTTGTTCTCCGATGCTGTTGTCGGTGCTTGCTGCTCAATCTCATGTCAATTATGCAGGAGACATTGTGCTCCATGATTAGCGTCTCCAATGTACAATGCCAAAGTCGGCTATGCATTGGAAGAACAACGAGATGATGCAAGGCAACGCGGCAAAGCACTGCACTGACAGAAAACCTGCTTATCTGTTAGCAGTACGCCTCGCTCCATACCGTAAGAAGCAAACTTTATGCTTTGTTCAATACTTCGCAAACAACTCTCTACAGTTTCGATGTAGACATTGGCAATAAAAGTCGCGCCCAGATTGTGCAGGCGATGCAAATGCGATGTGCGGATGATTGCCAGAATCGCAGCCGCTGGCGTGCTACGTTGCTGACAGATGCGGGTGTGTTGTCGTTTTGGCAGTCTATCGTCAGTGCTTTGCGCCGCCTTTCATAACGCACCTTGAGAGGGCTAGGGAAGAAGATGCATTCAGCCTCTATGCTCGCTCATGTTAACCCGCTAAACTTTCACACGAATTCATCATCTAAGCCTCCTTGCCCATATCAAACAACAAGAATTCCGCTGGCTTATCACCAACACTCTCAATCTCAATCTTAGTCCCCAGTCCCGTCGCATTGTCCACAAACGCACCATCACCCTCACCGATCTCCACACCATGCACCTTGATCTTAGCGCCACCGGTCTTAGGCTGCGTCTTGCCAGTCATGACGACATGCAATAATACCTTCCTTGTACCATCCGCAACGAGCTCGTGAGTGACCTTCGAGCCGGGTGAGAGGATGCTGGCACTCATGCTAACATCGCTGTGTGCTGGGATGGGCTCGCTTTCGCCGTCTTTGCCGTTGTGTCGCTCGGTGGATTCGATGATGCGGACGAGCTTATCGGCCTTCATCTCGTCGGTGAATTTGCGGGTTTTGTAGCTTGGAGACAAGCCCTTGACATTTGGCTTGGCCCTGAGCATAACGGTTAGCATGTGCTATGTTTCAGCTAGCGACCTAGACTCACCATATCTGCAAGAAGTGCACGTCCTCCTTCTTGTTCCTGTTGTACTCCGAATGCCTGATACCAGTTCCAGCCGATGTGAACTGCACCTCGCCTCTTCGCAGGTTTTCCAGATTCCCCATGCTGTCCTTGTGCTCCAGCTCACCATTGACAATGTATGACCAGATCAAGAACTCCGCATGGCTATGTGTACCGAAACCAGTCCCTTTCTCAACTCGATCCTCGTTGATCACACGAAGAGGGCCGTACTCTTGGTAACGAGGGTCGTGGTAGGAGGCGAAGCTGAAGGTGTGGTATGTGTAGAGCCAGCCATGGTCGGCATGGCCTCTGAGATCCCAAGGTCGCTTGGTTACTCGGACTGGTGGCGCTGGGCCGTGTACGGTGCCATTGGTGGTCGTCATGTTGCGCTGAGCTGCTGTAGTTGCTGAAGAGATGGAGGAGAACTTGGAGACCTGCTTGCTCAGTGCTGCTCGCAGAGGAGTGTAAAAAGCCAGAGTGATCGCTAGTAAAGCTATGAGAGTTGCTGCTGCTTTGAAGCCGAACGAGAACTGCTTCGGATCTTGCGTGGAAGCTGGTGGTGTTTCTTTTGTAGACATCAAGTGGGTCGAGATGGAGAAGGAATCGATACTTATACCAAGAGGCTCATTGCGGTAGAGATATAGAGAAAGCGTTCGAATGCTAGCGGCTGTGGTATGCCAGAGGTGGAGCTCTCGCTCATCGAAGCAATTGTCATGCTCTCATCACCCAAAACTCTGCCCAGCCTTGCCAGCCTTGCGCGCTCTAATTCCGCGGTCGTGCTGACTTATCCGACGAATTGCCAAGCAGCCAATGGTTCGTCGGACCTCAGGAGACGCCTCTGCGACAACACCACCACCGGTAAGCAGGCTGGACAAGCCACCATGTAGGCGCATGTAGGTAGGCCTCTTCCCTTCTTTCCCAGCACTCACAAGCAGTACCCCAAGATGACCAGCAGTCCGTATGCTAAAGAGAACCCATCGAATGTCCTTGGCCTGGACATCAGCTGCACTGACGGTGGCACAAATCCACCAGTGTCAACCGGACTGGGCGACAACGAAGTGCACGAATGGTTTACCTCGTATCCTGAAAACCCAGACCCTGCTCTACGAGTCCTAGTCTTGCATGACCAGAAGCCTGCCCCAAACTCGTGGCTCTCAACACCACACTACACCGAAGCAGTGGTTCGTCACGCCATATGGCGCCCAGAAGCCTACCTCGACCTCCTGCCCAACCGCGGGGGCGGCTGCGCGATTTTCTTAGATGACCCCTGCTGCTTCGTACTCCAAACTCCGAACGATGACGGACCAGCCTGCAGTCTCGCTATGTCAAAGCATGGGCATGTAGTCAAGGGCATATACACTTACCAGAGCAAAGGTCACCGAAAGTCAGAAGGCGCTCATCTGTTCGACCCCGTCTCGGCAATGCAGGGCGAGCATATTCAATCTGGCTGGCGCTCAACTGGTACGCAGATTGTAGTCCTACCTCAAGCAATCGCAAAGGTTCATGCGCGGTATATTGCTTCTGAGTTAGGTGAAACTCTGGACATGATGTCGAGTGTAGAACATCTGATCAGCCGATACAATGCGTCTCAAATCACGGATCTTGCTGTCTGGGGTCAGAAGTTACACACCTGCTCTACTCGGATTCTGGACCTCGAACGTCGCGCTCGGTTTCAGGCTCAGGTATTCGCCGCTATCGAGTCAATGACCATGACCCACCAGCATTACAAGAACAAGCCTTGGCCACCTCTTGCACCCCTCAAATCACAATTAGAGTCCTGGACTTTCGATTTCGAGACCTTGCCTAGAAGGATAGAGAACGCCCGCAGCGCGATCAACAGTTTCGTGCAGCAACGCAATGAGCAGCTGAATCTCTCCATCGCTCAGTCATCACGTCAGATGACAGAAGCGGCCTTGCGGGACAATGCCACAATGAAGACCATCGCCATCCTCACGATGGTCTTCTTGCCCTCGACGGCGGTAGCAACATTCTTCTCGATGTCCATGTTCAATTGGTCTGCAGAATCAGGTGATCGCCTGGAAACGAAGTGGCTTTGGGTATTCTTCGCTGTCGCCGTGCCGCTTACTGGCCTGGTGCTGGCGTTCTGGTACTGGTGGGCTAGGCGGTATGAACATGAAGTGTCGGTACGATTTGCGGAGGAGAGTGGCTACGATTTGGTACCCAACCAAGTGACCCTTGGAAGTTCGCACGGAGATGTTGAGATGCAGGACGTTCATATTGAGAGCAAAAATGAGGGCTGATCCATCATCGACCGACAACAGACAAAGGTTTTCGCCCAAGCTGTCAAATTCACGTTACTCCAGGCACGGCATGCTCTTATGTCACTCTGGCGCCAGAAGATCTTGTTTTGAAACCACGACATATCTCTGCGCTTTTTCAACAAGTGCTGCTCATACGGCACAGTCTAGGTGCGCGTAAAACGGCTTGCGTGAACGAGGAGATTGTGCGAAGATGAGGATAGTACACATCCGAGGATGCACATGGTGGTCTTACGCTGCTTGGAAGATTTATCCTGTGTGAAGGGTTTGCAGCGCCTGCCCGAAGCGCTGTAACTGCGAGCGCAAATTATTCCGAGTGTAGCCGGAGGCAAGACGAATGGGATGAGGCACCGGTTGGGAGCGCTGGGTTCCCGTGAACCGGTATGTATGTGCTGCGGCGCTGTCTACCACTATCGAATGTGGTTTTGGGATGGGGATTTGCCGCGCGAGAGTACGCCAGAAATCATCGAGATAAAGAATGTTTTGCCATTATTGGTGGCTTCTGCTGCATTTGTGCAAGTCGACCAGGAATTCTTTCTTCTCCAGACGTAAGGTACACTGTATCATGTAACTACCGCCGTCTCTTATCGTCATGTGCATTGGCGATCGAGCGCTTGAACCGCGCGTGACTGACGAGCCCCACCCTACGTCGCGTCTTCCCTAGCGGGCGACGATATCGACTGATTTCGCTCTCAACCTTGCTCACAAACCACAACACTACTCACAGTATTGCTGTCATCCCAGTATACATATCCAAGGTGTTTAATCGAAACAAGCGTCTTTCTACCACGCCAGACGCGTCGCAGCCGGGATCCTCTCGCCTCGACCACCAGCCACGCTGTATCGCCCTGCGTGGATGACCGCACGAGCGCGTGCTGCACCTTTCTGACTGCCAGAGACGCATTGCACTTCATACTGTACCATGGAGACCATATCAGCCTACCACGCGACCCCGAACACACAGATATCTCATATGCGACATTCAGCGGCAGCGCGACCGTCGAAATCCAACCCCGCGCAGCAAGAGACGCGTAGCATGCAGGCGCCCGAGACCACATACTCGCAGCCATTGTCGGCCCCGGCATCGCAGGAATCGTTCATCAGCACGCGTAGTGATGCCAGTAGTGTGCAGCCGCCTCTGCAAAGTAGCAACAGCAACCTCTCGCAACTCACAAATTACACCGATCCGACGTCGCCGGCCAAGCAGCAATATGAGCAGCGGAATGGCACGGCCACGTCACAGAGGCGTGCTATTACACCGGAAGGACAGCAAGATGCAGTCAGTCGTGCAGATTACGCCCTAGCAAGTCCCATGAGCGTGGTGTCACCGGCAGCGAATGGAGCGAAGAGAACAGCCAGCGGACATGTGAAGAATGCGCCAAGTCTGCCGTCGACACCTCTGGCTGCCACGTTCGCTGATCGGATGGCGAGACGGGAGTCCATATCGTCGACAGGCAGTCGAGCTGGAGAGATGGCTGCTACGCTGAAGACACGACTTGGCTATGCCATGGCAAAGGTACAGCACGGTTGGGAGCACAAGACTATTGCTGAGGTTGAGCAACTTGCAACCCAGAAGATGTCGTCTCCCAACAGGCACAGCATGTCTCACGTGGACTACAGCCATCGTCCGGTAAGTGCAGGTCTGAGCAATGGCACGGCACGCTTGTCAATGTACGAATCGTACGGTCCGCCTATGATAGATGGTACCACATCACCCCCATCGAAGCGACGTTCTGGGAACTACTCCAACTTCATGGCATCTCCGCAGCAGCCTCGACCAGCGTGGAGCAATGCACCACACCTCCAGCCGCCTGCCGATATTCGCCCTGGTACTTCGAGCACCCAGCGGATGTACTATTTGGCACCTTCTGGTCAAACTAGCGCCCAGAACCTGCAGAATGCCATGTCACCGCCACGGACACCAGTCAACGGGCATTCGTCTCGCCGTCCGACCACCATTCGTACTGACATACAGATCCAAGAAGCTGAGAGCGAGGCTTTGCAAGCACTTTTCCAGCTTGGGTCGCCTCATACCTCGCAAATCTCGCGACAGCAGAACAATGCCAGCCAAGCGAGTTCGAGCCAAGCATCACCACAGCGTACTGAATATCCAACGCCCCGACGGGTAACGTTTGCAAGGAGTGAGAGTGGCAGTAGTGCGAGGGGATCAAGTGCGGAAGGCGCCGGACCAGAGGTCTAATCAGGATTTCGAGCATCCGTCTTGATGGCTTTTTTGAGTGGTGAGGATCTTGTTCATATTGCAACGAGTGATGGACACAATACCCAGCTCACGCGTTTGGCTTTGGGATGACACTGATGATGTATGGCTTTGGCATGGTTCTTGATGAATAGGTGGTGGTATTTTGCTTTCCTCACGAACGACAGGTGATGAACAACCAGGACAACATACTGGGCTCATGTGCATATGGGAAGCCCAGTCGGAAGACGATGTACGTACTTGAACGAACCAATTCGACAGATGGCTTCGCCTTCGATGAGTGGCATATGCCAGACGTCCGCCATAAACTCTGACCTCATCCTATCCCCTGGCTTGGACCCGTGCATAGAAAGAGATTAAGGTATTTCAACTTGCTTGTTGCCTGTAAGCTTACTGAAGCCACCTGGGCGGGTGGACACCTGTACTTGCGTCCGCGACAACGTCTTGGCGCTTCAATGACCTCCAACCATTCAGAAACATCAGGCCTGTCGGAGAAGTTCCATTGGAATCAAGGAAGTCATGCGCCGCACATAAGTAATTTCGCCGCCCCAGGTCGGCGACGCATCACTACAATAGCACAAACGCTCACTTTGCGCATCACGAACTTTGAGGGTACGCTGCTCCCTGGAACCCATGGCTGGATTGCGGTTGCTGACTTGTGTAGCACAACATGCTCGTCCGGTCTGCCGCTGCTCTGCTGCTGCTACTCTTCGCAGCGTGCGTATCATCCGCACGAACAGCGTTGACTCCCTGGGGATGGTCCAAGTACCGGATCTGGATCGACACCTATACAGATGCTGCGTGTGGCTATCCAATGCAGAAACCTTACTTCTTGTACAGTAAGAAAGACTGCAAAACCTTTAGCAAGTCATTCTCAAGCTTCCATTATCGGTACGAGCAGAAGCGCTTCGACGATTTTCCTGACCAGAGACTGTGCACACTGTTCGTCTTCGAGGGACCAAAATGTACAGGCCGGCATTACGGTATCAATGCCACTTCGTGGTTGAACACATGCGTGACCAAGGAAGGCGAAGAAGAGTCCTACGATGGGCGAAGCGTGAAGCTTACTTGCTTCGGAGGCAACAAATTTGATGATGATGATACTGGGGCTTGGCCGGACGACTCTTTGGCAGAGGACTTCAGTGATGGTGCCGAGGAGTGGCGCGTGGACTCAGCTGGAGACTGAAAGCAGAAATTGACGACGATACATATTCTGAAGGGCTTTGCGAATGTCCCGGGGGCCTTTTGCGTACTCGGAACAACGACCTTGATCCACTTTTGACACGGCAGCCTGAGCTGAAGCCGTGAGCACACAGAAAGCGGGAATGAAATCGAGCAAGAGGCAATGGTTTCTTTTGGAGGTGTTGCCATCTCAGGCTTGCAGGACTGACTGCGTAGCTTGTGGCTTATTAGAACGACGTTGATCTTGTTTGTGTGCGCGAGAGCCTACTTTCACTAATCAAAATCACATGCTCACATCTCATTACTATTGTGCCTTATTCTACTAGCGCGTTTCAGCCGCCACAAAAGCTGGCCGGCTTGGAAGTTCACACTGCAGGTCCGTGAGTTCACATGGATTGATCCTTGTCTTCGCAAATTCTTCAGCAGCACACAACCACATCAACAATCTCACGACAACATCGTACAGCCGCAATGCCTCCGAAGACGAAGCAATCGCGTACCAAGGTGGCGGATGAGCAAAAGCCGGCAGAAGAGGTCGTGTTCAAGCCTTGGAAGAGTGGCACGAAACTGCACTCTGGTGGAGATCTCGTCAAGGATGTCTCGCAATGGCGTGTCGACACGACCAGCTACTCTCAGAGCGTCGAGATCCATCACAACGATCAGTTCACGCTGGAGCCTGTAAGCGAGATCGCTGCGTGAGACCGACAAGCAGAGACTGACCTTGTAACCCGCAGCTGGTAATTACCGAGGGCTCACACATCGGGCGACACGTCCTCATGCTCCAGCCCGTCAAGATCACCGATTACTTCCGCTTCATGGACCTCTCTCCAGAGCTCCGCAAGATGGTGTATGGGTTTGTGCTGCTCGAGCAAGCCAACAAGATCTTCATCGATGTATACAAAGCCAAGGCGCGAGCTCGCAGACCGGTGAAGAGCGGCTTTTCTTGGGACGACAAGCGGGCCAAGGGCTATGGATTCAAATGGGATAAGGACCAGGGCAAGGTGATGGGCCGACCATGGAGCGGCCTCTCCCTTCTCCGTGTGAGCAAGCAGCTCCTTGCCGAAGCCGTAAGTCATTCCCGCTTTCCTTTCTCGCAGTTTCTATGCACATCCCAAGCTCGAGCACACTGTTCAAGCACTCATCAAGATATGACATCCTCGCTAACCACGCCACCATAGGCACCTGTCATCTACGGCCAACATGTGTTTTCTTTCCGCGACATGAGCGTCATGGAGTGCTTTCTGAGCACCATCGGCGAGATGCGACATTTCTTGAAGGATATCGAACTCGACTGTTTCTGCTACATCGTCACCAAGTTTCGCCCAGCATTCAAGCTACTCACGAATGCCAAAAGTCTACGCACGATCAGGATGCCACATAACTTTCTATGCCCAAGGACGCGGGCTCACGGCGACAAAACGATCAGCATGGAGTCGTTTGTCGAGGAGACTACAGCGATGCTCACTTGTCAGCACAACCTACGTAAGACCAGGGAGGACAACTCAACCATCTTCGATCTGTTCACGGGACTCGAGCCGGACCCATGTTACACATGCAACGGAAGGGCAGGAGCACCAGGGTTTGAGCACGTGGCCGGCCGACCGTGCGATGGTCGTACGGCCTGTATGCTGCCGTGTTCGGCACTGGTGAAGCACGGCGAGGAATTCTACGCAAGCCTTCACGCCGCGATCGCGAGGGTGGTGGGCATTGATCCGCCAAGATAGGGTACGTGGGGTGCTCGGGGGCGTGGCAAGGAGCGGAGAGCCTGGCGATGAATACTTCGAAGTGGAAGAGCGACTTGTGATACGACGCGGGCTTAGCTGCAACCTGCTACAGACTGAGCAGTCGTCCTCGAGGAGTAAACTCGTATGCGAGCGCGATTGACAGCTAGGCTAGCCATGGCTGTATAGTGGTTTGAGCAAGCAATGAACGCATTCTCTTCGTGACCATGTGTGATGTGAGACACGATTTCCTCTCCCCCGGTGCCGAGTAGAGTTGACCTGCGGATGGCTTTCATGCCAGTATGCGGGCAGCGCAAGTGACCAGCAAGAACATTCGTAGCATGGATCGTTTCTGCTAATGACAAGAAACGTGCCAACAAGATTCATGAGTGCAGCATCTCGGAACAGAAGATGTCGTAGAAAGAGTCTTGGCAAAGTGAGGTTGGGCGGCGGCAATCCCTTTGGGTAAGCGCGACTTTGCGTGGTACTTGAGATTTCTGCTCCTCGCGCACCGACTTGATTCCTTTTCTCTAGCGATGTGAGCCAACCCAAACCGACCCCTACGTTTGCACATACTAACAGCTTCACAGTTTACTTCATGGAATCATTTCTATAGTAAACTTCCGCAACTGTCGGTGAGTACAAACTCGAGTTGCTTTCAATAAGACTTGAGCTGACCTTTCTTCAGTCTTCACAGATGCCACAGTACTTCAATCCGACTGATGAGACCAGCTCGCCTCCTGTAGTGACGCCGCGTATCCCACTGGCTTCGGCCCTGGAAAGGCCATGATCTACACGCTCTCGTGGCTTGCCTCGTGCGGCTGCGTCTGCGAAGGAGGTGATGCTCTTCTGACGGACCTTTTCATCAACGTTTTGGGCATGAATGCCAGCGTTGGAGAAGAGCATGCAGGTCAAACATAACAAGAGATGGAGAAAGCAGTTGGCATGGGAGGGTAGAAACCGACATGGTGACTGCAGTGATGGACCTGTCTCACCTCGCGGCGTTGCTTCCAAGGTGTTGCCATCGACTGCACCGCTGGCTGAAGAAGAGAAGCATACACAAATCGCACATGACGAGGAGATAGCTTGGCTTGACTGGATAAGGTGGAGGGTTGGTACGGATGTGGGTGAACATTAACATTGCTGCTCGTCAACGTGCCATCTCACCACGGCCGTATCATATGCTTCGAATGTTCACATGCCCTTCATTCGCGCGTTCAGCTGCCTGGCACGTCGATCGCAACGTAAACTGGATGCTTCTTAAGAGTCTTCAACTTGCCCTCTCGACTACATGAACACAAACACCACTTACCATCGCTGCCTACCTCACCATACGCGATGCCGCCGAAAGCGAGAAAGACCAAAGCTGCCGTTCAGGCCAAGATCGTGGAGGATGCTATCGAAAGAACGGCCAATGAGATGGTCGCGTTCAAACCCTGGAAGAGCAGCACGAAGTTGCCGTTAGGAGGGCGTCTCTAGCGACGAGCAGCTTCGCTCTTCTCCGCGTCAGCAAGCTGCTGCTCGCGGAGACCGCGCCTGTGGCCTACGGTGCCAACGTCTTCGAGTTTGATTGTTTCAGAGACGCCGAAGTCTTTCTCGAGACCATCTCCGGCATGAGGCTATACGTCAGGGCAATCAAGTTCGGTCGATATGCTTATGAGAAGAGCAAGACTCGGAGGATCTTCGACTTTCTCGCTGATGCTGTGGCCCTCCGGAGCATTCGCATCAACCATCATACAGTCTGCAGCGGCAGTGACGGAAACAATTACCGCACAGCTGGCGCGACGGAGTTCGTCAAGATGTGCAGGCCAGCTTTCGAAAAGATGCACAAGGCACGAAAGACTGACAGCGTCGCGGTGCCGGTGCTCGACTTGCTACAGGTTGACGCCCCTCAGCTCTGTTACCATTGCAAGAAGAAGGTCGGAGGTAAATGCGCGGGCTGCTGTGGTTCGAGACCGTGCAGCGAAGCCGAGGAGCATGGAGTGGAGGTTGCTGCAGTGTTCCGTGCGTGCTTGGCAGGAGTGCTGGGCATTAAAGAAAACGAGTAGTGCGAGGCAATGGAGGATACTTTGCTTGCGGGATCAGGTAGGTGGCTGCCTCAATCACTCGCCTGTCACCAAAACTCACCATCACATTGGCCAAAAATACTTGATAGCAGCAAAGACTGATTCCTCTCATATTTATCACTTCCCTGGGCTTCGATGCTATATTCACGCCCGTCAATTTGCTATCTCACCACCGCAGTGTGGCTCTCAGGGTTTTGCCTCGGCCGTATTGCTAGCTCGCAGGACAGTAGTTACAGAGAAGATGGAGGTCGTGGCCGGCAAGGAGGTCGTCATTCAGGTGTTCTAGTGCATGTCGCTAGCACTTCACTGCCATGGAAACCCGAAGTTCACTGCCTTGAGCTTCACCTTCACTTGATTAAATCTTACGTTAACATCTCAGGGTCGCTCCTTCCTCACTTGTTACCTGCAATCTCACCTGCGTCACTAGCGCGACACAGCCACCCACAACGAAAACTCTTCATCGAACAACCTTACAACAACATCCAACACACTTCAAAGGTGAGCATTCTAAGTGACATTGATCTTGCCAAGCTGACCCATGACAGACAAAAGCTTCTGCTTCAGCCAGAGCCGAGCAAGCCGAAGAACCTGCAAACAAACCTCTCCCTGCCGTCATGTCAGGCGCAGCATTCAAAGACTGGGATGGCAGCACGAAGCTTGCTGGATCTGGAGGGGAGCTCAGCGAGAACGATGCGCAGTGGAAAGCCACCAAGAACAAATTTGCACAAGTTGTTGAGGTCATGCAGAACGAGGCGTTTTTCCTGAAGCTGGTACGTGTCTCTCCGTCGCCAGCAGTCAGAAGCATCACTAACATCCACTTGCTACAGCTCACCGTCACCGAAGGGCCTCACAAAGACTGCAACATCCTTATGTTGATGCCGGTGAAGGAGAACGAGCACATCCTGTTCCTAGAGCTTCCGCCTGAGCTGTCAAAGATGAAGTACGCATTCCACCTTCTGGACCACGACCCCGTCAAGATCTGCACCGACGAACCTGCAAAGACTGCGCTCGGACCAAAACGTGCAGTATTCGCCGACCTCAAAGACAGCACCAAGCACGAAGGTCTCACATGGAATGCAGCGACTGGCAAATGCATCCACCAAGGTCTCAGCAACTTCGCAATCCTCCGCGTCAACAAGCAGCCGTTCGAAGAAGCCGTCCCTACCGCATACGAGAATCGCCTCTCCTTCCCCGACTTCTCCGATGCAACCATCTTCTTCAAGGCAATCGGCAGCATGATCGTGCACATCAAGCATGTGGCGATCGAGGGACTCTACTCAAAATTCAACTCGGACGGCCGCGCAATGTTCGTTCTCCTCGCCAAAGCCATCAAGCTAGGCAGCCTTTACATCATGCTCGGTCATATTATGATGGGAGCTCATGCGCAGCACGCCGCGGCTGAAGTCGGGACAGAATTTCAAGCCTCGCCGATCATCGTCTCCGAAGCGTGTGCAGAAGACAAGCACCTGGTGCTCATGATGGGGGTCTATATAGCATATGTCTTTTCAGGGGGCTTATGATTCTTAGTTTGTTGACGACGCGTGGAAAGGAGTCGGAGACTCGGATGCTGGTCAGCAACTGGGTGTTGTGCGTGTGCGATGTGCTGTTTGGATGGCACAATGTGCAATGCACGCCCGAAGGGCTGAGGGTTGGCACGGCCGCCATCGCGATCGCCAACTCCGGCGGCCTGTTCGTTGTTTTGTGCATCTTGACGAAGCGATGGTTCTGGCCGGTCGAGCCGCAGGATGGAGATGCTGCCGAGCAAGGCGTGGCGAAGAAAGCTGTGTAAATTGTTCATAGCTGCAAACACTGTGTCCGGAGGTGCGATATTCTCAAACATCTAATACTGGTGGAAGCTACTCGCTACCGATATAGTGATAGAACATACTTGCGGCGGTGCTGGGATAACTTGTTAGTTTGTCTCGTGCTCCTGTGTGATTCACTGAAGATAGCTGAGTGCCTTGGACTTTCAGCATGCAATTGTTCCGTTGGATATGTACACCCTTCCCTCGTTTCACCCTCCCATAACGCCCAAACCCTTACCATGTCCACTTAAAAGTCCGGCGAGCTCACGCTGCCGCCTTCCCGACTCCCACTCCCCTTCTGTGCCCGCTCGTACTCGACAATCTCCCGTGACCAGTACCGCGAAGGAAAAAATCGATGTGCCTGCCATCCACACCATTAGCCCCAGTATCCTCAAACGTCCCCTTCAGCTTCATCACCAACTCCCACCATTCCTCTCCAAGCTCTCCCCAGATGTGCTGTGTATTTCCAAAACTCACCTCAGGCATCCTAGTCCTATGCTCCCGATCCGCACTCACGCTCCCAACCATCAAACATATCCCCACAATCACACCACCCATAATCGCCGTATTGCCTTTCCAGTTCTGGGGTTGTGCGTACCAGCCGCCGGCGGGGGACCAGACGTGTTTGGGGTATCTTAATCAAACCACATCAGCTTGGACATAATCCCTATAAACAGAACTTGACATACGGTATCTTGCTCCCAGCAGAGCGTAACGCAAGAGTAGGCAACATGATCGCTGCTATTGTAGAGAGTATGTGGGATGTGAAGAGGTGAAGTGCGCTGCGGAGGATATGACGGGGGAGCTCGGTACCGAAGCTTCAAGCGAATGGATGATCGCTCGCGTGCACGAAAGCGAGATTTTTGGTCGCGAGACACTCCTTACTACACTTTCTTATACACGATGAAGCGCATACGAACCACCACAGATCTCTGGACGACGGCACAATCACATCCACCGCGGAACCCACGACGATGTTTCTCCCACGACACGACCGCAGCATCAATACCGCGGCGAGCACAATGGCAGACGACCTCAAGAACACCACCAACCCTACAAATCTCCAGTAAACGAAAAGCCTCCACCGCCACCGCCATAGAACCACAAAATCCCGCCACCTCACCACCAAAACCCGAACGCTTCCCCCTCTACGCCCCCTCCCACCTCCGCGCCCCCCACAGCGCCAAACTCGCCGCCCTGCACGCCCGCCTCTCCTTACCCCCCAAACTGCCCCTCCAAACTCTCGCTCGCTGTTTAATCGATCCCTCCGCCGATCCCCGCCCAACGCATAATAACTCCCCTTTCGCCGTCCTAGGCCAGGATTTACTGGGCTACCACACCACAGAACATCTAATCTGCCATTACCCGAGATTACCCATGAGTGTGTTATTCGCGGCACAGTTTGCGTTTGTGGGGGAACAGGTATTAGGGGAGGTGAGGCGGGAGTGGGGTGTGGAAGTTGTGGCTGCGCCGGGGAGGGAGGTAGATTCGGGTTTACTGCAACTTAAGAGGGAGGTTCCCGGGAACAGTTTGGTGGAGGGGGAGTGGGGGAGACAGGTAAAGGATATGCCTGGTGTGCGGAAATTGGGCGGGAGATTGGGGGGAGGAAGACGCAACGCCGAATGGAATTACCGTCGCGGCGTGAGCTCTCGCGTGGTTTTCGACGACGAGTTCGGCGATCTCGTCGAAGGGGAGCCGTACGCCGGCGCACCTTTGTCAACACCTGCTGTGGAAGGTCAAGACACAGGCGAAGCACCTCACATCCCCGAGGTCGAAGCACCCCTAACGCAAGACGACACAACCCCCACAACCGTCTCCGCCGCCTCAGCAACTTTCGTGCGAGCCCTAACCGGAGCACTCTACCTCCACGCCGGCGCAGCAGCAACCAAACACTTCCACGCCGAACACATCCTCTCCCGCCAACTCTCACTGCACTCCATGTTCAACTTCACGCACCCGACACGGGATCTCTCGCGTCTCTGCGCGAGGGAAGGTTTCGAACCACCCGTCGCGCGCCTTATAAGCGAAACTGGACGACTGAGTCGGACGCCCGTATTTGTTGTAGGGGTTTATTCGGGGGAGAATTTACTTGGGGAGGCGGCTGGTGCGTCGTTGAATGAGGGTAGGGTTAGGGCGGCGGCGGCGGCGTTGAGGGGGTGGTATCTTTACTCGCCGCCTAAGGGTGATGTTGTTTTGCCTTCGGACGTTGAGGGCTCGGCGGGCAGGAAAGTTGGGTGGAAGGCACAGATGGTTGATGTTGGGGAGATTGTCACTTAAGGGGCGAGGGTGCCTGTGGGTTCTCGGATGTGTGTTACTAGAGCTGGAAGGACGGATCTGGGCTTGTACAGCAGTGAAGTGTATGAGGGCATAGCGCGGCGTTGTGGCTTTGTGTGCTGCATGGCAAGGCGATGACAGGGTGTGTAAAGGGGGGATTGTGCGTCTACTGTGTATGGTATGGTATGGGATATCTGGACGTATGTATGTATTATCACCTCAATGACAGCCGCCCGACTCTACCTCAAACAGCGTACACTTGGAAGTCTCATGTCGGGGTTGAGAAGGCGCAGAATCGCTCGATGAGGCCGGGCGAGGTGAGTAATAGAGACAAAATTGGTGTATTTACAGTTTATTCATTCAGCCATCTAACTAACACCCAGAGCCCTCCGTATCCTCGTTACACTTGGTTCCAGACATACACGACTTCCGCCATGGCAGGTAGGGGCACCTTCAATCTCCATTAACAATCCCATTAACGTCGTTGGGGAGGTTGGCGACGATGACCGGAAGGGCTGTTTCGAGGACACCCTCCAACTCCCCCGGATCCTGGCGTTTCTTCGAGAGATCTGGTAGCGTGCTGCCCTCCTCGACAATCGAACCCACAAGATCGGGAATGTTCTCGACGATGGGCTCAAGGATTGCTGTTAGTTCGTCGTCGGCTTGGCGCTTCTCCGCTGGAGTATCCACGCCGTTGATGATGGAATCCAAGGCATTGGGGAGGTTGGCTACAATGACTGGCAACGCCGTCTCAAGGATATCTTCCAATTCGTTGTCGGCCTGACGTTTCTGTTTCGAGGTTGTTGTTGGGGTGTCGACGCCGTTGATGATGGCGTTGAGAGCATTCGGCAGGTTTTCGAGGATAGTTGGCAGGGCGGTGCCGACTATGCCTTCTAGTTCACCTAGGTCTTGGCGTTTGGGCGTTGTCTGGAAGAGATTAGTATGGGGATTTGGGTTGGAGGGTTGGAGGATTCTGGACTTACGGGTGTGGGTGCGGCGAGGGAGAGGGTGGTGAGGAGGAAGGCGGTGAGGAGGATTGGGGTGTACATCTCGACTGTGAGGTTGGTTGGGGAGAGGACGTTGTCGTGATGAACAAACTCGTTTGAAGAGTTGGTTTGGTTGGGCAGAGTGAGGTGGTTAAGGGAAGGGGTGCTGCAGTCTTACCTCCTACGGTTGTACACTTTTATATGGATATGTTAGTCTACCACGGGGACTCCGCACGTCCGATCTGAGCATTCCCTGTATGTCCGAGGCACTCTCGCGACATGAAGATGTAGCTCTGCAGATCTTTTCCCATCTTCCAGTGGTACATCTGTGGGGTGCCCAATTGAGTTCGCATGGCTACGAAGATACCGAGGCGTTCTTGCATCGTACTTACTTCTGGATCTATCCTGAATTGTGCTGGTGGAGATGCTGAGTGCTGCACATACGATAACAATCGAACTTGCTTGTTGCGTTGACAGAGCTGGAACCGAATGGCGACACATAGTGGTTGCGAACGCGTGCAGCACCTGCCTAGATTCTTTCCAGGGACCAAGCAAGATATGTGGTGCATGCGCGTCTGGCTTTATGCCTTTGCGTACAGACTCATCAGCCAGCTTCCTCACTTGGGAGTCATGCGGAGGTCGATGTGTCAAGAATTAGGTGTGTTTGAGGTTGATGTCGATGAGATTGTGGTGAAGTGAAGCATCGCCGAGGTCGCCAAGCATGTGGTATCCTTGGCACGACTACAAGGAAGAACGGCAAAGACGTGTGTGAAAAGCCTCCATCATTGCTCGAGTATGCTGAAGTGAAACATTACTAGCAATCTACATTTCGAAGGACGCGATCCACTCCCAACATCACCTCCATGCCTTGTATCGTCACACTTTCGTCTCAGCAATCAGCTCTCAAATCCCGCTGATAGTTCCGTGCAGAGTACCAGTGACAGTCCCAACCACACCGTCCAACGCCTCGGTCTGGCGCTTCAGGACGGAGTCGAGAGCGTTCAGGCCGTTAGCGGCAACTACGGGCACATCGGCATTGACTGCTGGCTCCTGGCGTTTGAGGACGGAATCGAGAACGTCCAAGTTGTTGGCCGCAACTACCGGAATGTCGGCGTGGATCAGACTTGCTGACTCTTGGCGCTTCAGGACCGAATCGAGGGCGTCGACGTTGTTCGCCGCGACTACCGGCACAGCGAGGTTGACGAGACCTGCAGACTCCTGGCGTTTGAGGACCGAATCGAGAACGTCCAAGTTGTTGGCCGCAACTACCGGAATGTCGGCGTGGATCAGACTTGCTGACTCCTGGCGCTTCAGGACCGAATCGAGGGCGTCGACGTTGTTCGCCGCGACTACCGGCACAGCGAGGTTGACGAGACCTGC